>JAYESA010000005.1:213120601-213837268 GCA_036927795.1 Iris macrosiphon
TTGCCGTTTGAGACGGCAGTCCGCTAGAACGGAACGGGGTGTTACATCCTACCCAACTCAAAAAAAGTCTCGTCCTCGAGACTTACTGAGGACAAGCAGTAATCTAGGGTTGAGGCAATCCTAGACAAGTCGTTGCACTTGTTTCATTTGGATGTTCATTTGCACAAGCTTCGAAATCAGCATATCGCTTAGACTGGATCATGCGCACTTTCGAAGTGCACTTCTAGCGTGAACACGTCAACCAGCTCAGTGATAGCAAAGTCTTAGCACTCGAGTTTCACCTTTTCTTAAGTCTTGGATGGTGCACTAGTTCAAGGCGTTCCTCGAATAGATGCATTCAACCAAACTTAGAGTTAGTAAAAATCGGACAAGCTACTAGCGATACTCTCGAAGGGTTCGCACAGGTTGGCACAAAGGCCACTCGCAGCATACAACCAGACAAGCAATCATATCATTCAAAACGCATTTTGAAAGTATTTAGACTTATTGTTGGAACATCCCATCGAGGCATTGAGAGAGAGCGTGCACATAACCCACGAACGAGCTTTCGAAACAGAAATATCGAATCGAAGTCCAAAGGCGTAAAAGCCAGGCTCTGATACCAACATGTCACGCCCCGATCTTCCGCAGGCAATCGGCCGTTCCCGCTAGGCAGGAATCACCCTCGCCAGCGCTCCCGCGGAACGATCGCTTAACCCATCCGGGCGTGATGCCGCACGAGCGTGATCCACGCCCGTGCAAGGCCATGGTTCATTGGCTGGCGGCAAGAGTTCTAAGCCACAGAGTCGCACAGATTGTCCGAGTGCAGCGGAGTCATGAACGCATAGGCGATTGGTAACAGGTTCACTGAGTCGACAAATATAGCGGAAGTATTAAAACACAAGTTGAAGTAAAGCAAGCTCTTTTATTGATATAAACTTGTGTTACAGGTGGCGTATAGCCGAGATTACAAGTCGCTCAAGTCTCTCTCTCTGAAACAGTAAAAGCGTGCCAAGTGGCTACAACTGTGGAATGAATGTACAGGCGATGGTCAGGCGATGTTCACAACTTATGTCTTGTATATGTGCTTCAGTCCCGGACGCACCGTTACAAGGCTTCAGAGGGAACTCCTGGCCTTAGCACGCACGAAGGAGGCGTCCACACCGCACGAGGTTCTCCCGCACCCTGCATACAAACTGGTGGATTATCAGTACATTGAATGCACTGGTGGGGAAGCTACTCCCCCGCTCGACAAATCCAAACACGTAATACAGGTTCCGTGCACAACTATTAAGTTGTCTTTCTAGTTGCCTTAGGATCAGTTTCATGCAGATATTGAATAGCCTAACGTGTCAGGCAGTGCGCCGTGCAACATGAGAGAAAACACGGCAAGACTTACCAACTTACCATCTCCTTCCCTGTCCAAGGCAAACATTGTTAATTTAAGTACGGGCAAGTATAAGCGTTCAGGAGGCAAGCATATGCAAACATGAGGGTCGTTTAACATGATCGTTCAGGTGTTTAGTTGTTCATTTATACGATGCAGTGACTCGCACGCGGATAGCCGCTAAGCGAGGATGACTTATCTATATGAACAGGAGTCGCTGGCAAAGCCATTATGGACGATAGTCACTGACGGTTAATGGTATACAGCAAAAGTACAAGGAGCGCTACATGTCATCCCGTTCAGCACAATGGACTATACAATATGGTTCAGTCACTGGAGAGAATGTATGCAGCGAAAGAACAAGGGTGCTACATGCCATCCCGTCCAGCACAATAGACTGTACAATAACGTGAGTTCCATCCGGATCGGATCGGTCCCAGTGCCCCGGTGACCGTCCGTGGAACTATACCTCATTTTCGAGTTGTCCGCGACATGCAATCGTTGGATCTTTCCAATTATCACAAGATACACGAGAACAAGAGTGCACTAGAACAAGAGAACACGAGTGCACACAAGAACACGAGTACAAGAGATACTTGAATCATGATTCTGTACAGTCAATAACTTGCCTTGATGCATTCCCCTGGTTCGGGGCTGCTTGGTGACCTAACGGTCCAGGATACTTGCAGGGTCAATCATGCACGAAACGACTACTTAGTAGTCTTCCGGGGTTTGGATGAAAACACGGTAACAATCAAGCAGACAAGCATGTGTCCTAAGGAACATAATCAGTACGTTTGCTCGGGCCCAAAGGTAGTCCGAGAGATGAAACCGTTAAGGGACTTAGCATGCGAGGGTCTGAACATATAAGCAGTATTTCATTTCCATGTTCTAGCAAGCAATACAAGTTAGGATTATTTCCTTAGCTAGGTGCGTTGGATTTATTAGCATGCTGGAGGTGATTCACCTAGCGACTAGCATAAACATTCTAGATTTTATGTGTGCTGGCTAAGCAAAGACAAGTTCACCGTAGCCACCCACCTTAGCGATGATTCGCCTCGGTAGAGCAATACGTCTGAGCGAGCCTCTGAAAGCCTAAGCCAGATTCCTGTAGGGACAAGTCTGGATATCTTTTGCTTCTTCTTTGAGGCAAAGCAGGTCGGGACAGTTGCACTTTTGCCGTTTGAGACGGCAGTCCGCTAGAACGGAACGGGGTGTTACAATCCTAAGGCAAAAGACTAGAAAGACAACAAAATCAGTCGGTGCACATAACTAATGAACGTGCTTATTTTATGGCATGGACGAGAGGCCTCCCCACCATTGCATTCAATGTACTGACACCCAAGCAGTCTACATGCAGGGTGCAGGGAGAACTCGTACGGATTTAAAGATCGCTTAATGCAATGAGGCGTCGGACCGCACTTGGCATCTTGGAGCGTGGCGCGCGGACCTGGAGCTCGCATATATAAGACATAATGTATGAGAACATCATCATCCATATTGTTTGAATCAGTTGTAAGCCTAAGGGCACATTCATTATAGAGAGAGAGAGAGTACGAGCGACTTATAATCTCGGCCTAGTGCCGCTTGTAATCTTTACTTCATATCAATAAAGAGCTTGATTTAGATCCAATACTTGTGTTTTATTCTAAGTTTTTGCTATGACGACTCTGCAAACTAGTTATCAAACGGCCATTTCGGTATTTGTCTCACGTGGACGCAACTCCAGGATCGTGCGGCATCACGTCTCGATAAAAATGATCGTCTCGCGGGAGCACTGGCGCGGTGATTCGTGCCCAGCATGGACGGCCGATTCCTGCGGAAGATCGGGGCATGATATTTTGGTATCAGAGCACGACTTTACGTCCTTGGAATTCATATCGATTCTCTCAGTTTTGAACTTGTGTATTGAAAAATGGATAGATGCTCTCTCTCGATGCTTCGATGAATGTTTCATACAATAAGTCTAAATATTTTTGAAAAGTGCATGTGAATAATATGATTTGCTTGAACGGGATTAAGATGCGAGGGCCTTTGTACCAACCTATGTCATACTTCGTAGGAATAGACTCAAGTCAAAATCTGCAAGTTATATGTGAACCCGAATGCCTATACGAGAATACCAAGAAAGTTAGTGTGCAAGATAGAATATCGTTCGGACAGTTGCCTATGCACACAGCCTTTTGGCCAAGTTGTGTTGAGTATCGTGCGCCAAGACCCTTGGTGCTAGTAAGTTGTAGCGAGATTTGGGTATCGTTCGGATAAGAATAAAGTCAGACTTAGAATGAAAACAGATAGAGATGCTATCGGAGTACCGCTAAGGCGAATAATGGGAATTGTGTTAGATTTTCATATATAG
The DNA here is from genome assembly GCA_036927795.1 of Iris macrosiphon. NCBI lineage: Eukaryota > Viridiplantae > Streptophyta > Magnoliopsida > Asparagales > Iridaceae > Iris > Iris macrosiphon. The sequence goes on from JAYESA010000005.1 coordinate 213,124,327, forward strand.
TTTGGACGGTTATTCGTGCGATAAGTTATGATTCAAAATATAGATTATATGGAGGACTATGGATAGAGGTGCATGCGGGCCTAAGATCGTCAGGCAGCGATTGGGGATCGTGCTGGAGTTCTAAGGAACGAATTGGATATATGAGTGAAAGATGCGAATGCGATTCAGGAGTTAATAAGATGACTCGATTCCTGAGTGGTGTATGCGATAGTCCAAGGTTCGAATATGCGAATTAAGGATAGAATAATTTATAAAGATTCATAGAGTATAGCTCAAACTCTGAGTGGTGTATTGGTCAGCTTAGAAATGCTCGAACGAAGTCGTGGATTTTGGAGTATTAAGCGAGTCTAGCAGCAAGCGACGAGATTGTATAAAGCCTTAGTATAAATAAACAATGCCTAGCAAGTAAGCGAACTCGAAGGAAGAATGCAATATTTGGTTAGAACGAGTTAGAATGAGTTAAAAAAGGAGTAAGGCAGACTTAGAACGGTAGCCGATAAAACCTTATCAGATTATCGCTTAGGCGAATATATAGAATCGTGCTTGAATTTTGGAAAATAGCTCAAACGGTATTTTGTGTCGGAAGATATAAATCGAATATGGGTTACTTGGATGACTATAAACGGGATAAATGTATACGAGACTAAGAGTTACTAGGCGATGCTTAAGTATCATGCAGAAATTCTAGGAACGACTTAGCGAATATTCTAGTGATTGATGCGAACATCAATTGAGGATTTGATTTGGGTGACTCAATTTCGAGTGGTGTATGGATCATTTAGAAATTTCCAAATGGATTCATAGGTCTCGTGCGACTTTCAGTTGAAACAAACGAATTAAAACTTGAGTTGAGATAGAATAATCAAGGATATGATCAAAGTTAGTGCAATTGAAAATAATGGCACGAACGAATGATAGTGCGCATGAAAAATTTGGACTTGAGTAGGATATTGCTCGATAGAGTTCGATTTGAGTACGAATGTTATGGTTTCGAATTTGGAAGACTTTAGATCATAACAATGGTTGGAAGATAGCACAGATTGATGCAAGTTAGCAAAATTGTGATTTGAAGATTGAGAAAGGCAATAACGGATTTAATCTTGAATTTGAACGAATGATCTTGAATCGAATTCGAAGGGTAACACTCGACAACAGGCCTAGACGAGATCGATTATTCCGTGGGAGCACTGGCGTGGTGATTTCACGTCCGGCGGGGATAATTGAACTCACAGGAACATGTTAGAAGATGTTATGAACGAATTCGATAAAATGGAACGTATCGAAAGTGAATAGACTTGGGTTTGGGATTTAAACTTAGTTGTTTGAGGAATGCTAGAAGTAGACTATAAAATGATCAAAACATTAACATTAAAGTTGGACGATTTGACTAGACGAATTTTGATTACGACAAGAACGGTTGTTAGATGAACATGACTTGATGGATCAATGAACAACTTGGGATAAAATGAAGAGTGACAATAAGGTGTCTGTTTGTTCGATGATAACCATAACATTTGACCTTCTTATCTTATGTGAGTACAACTTCTTACTCGCACATGCGTTACGTTCGGATTAGGACAATCATTCCGCAAAAGCGTTGGCGTGGTGATCTCACGTTCGACGGGGATGATTGAACTTGCGGAGGCCAAAACGTGATAATTGAAGGATCATTTTGACTTGTTATTTGACACGATAAGATAATTTTTAGAATATAAGTGAATCGAAGGTATTTTTGGGATGAGTTAGTCTAAGAACATAAAGCAAGATGCTCGATGGTTAAGTGAACGAATACGTGAATTATGTCGTACGACTTTGAAATTGTGATTGATATCGAAGAGATAGAAATTAAATCGTGACTTGGTGGTTTAGACTTAGAAAAGATTGAATATATGGATCCTGTCAGGTGTCTAAGGAGATAGACTATGCAAATTATTAGGTTGGACATGCAATATGGGCGTATCATGGGTTCGGTTGGACGAACATGTTGGTGTGATATGATGATCTGTGGTCGATGTTTAAAAATATGAGTGAAACGATCTTGGGTAGAATACCTGTATAAAAGAACAATGGTTTGACCTTAGGATATTTGGGTTGAGCGTTGTGCAACGCGATTGCACAATGAGTCGCAAACTCGAACTGTACCTATAACCTTGTGAGCTGACATAGTGGCTAGATAGACGACCCTATGCCTTGAGTTAAAACTGGAGTGCCTGACTTCAGAGTAATCGTTCGAGAAAATGATACAACTGGGGCAACGAGACTTGGAGTTAGGACTTGAAATTGGGAGTGTATAATAACGACGTTGGCGTTAAAACAAACGCAATGGAAGATAAAATTTGGGTGATAATTGATTTGGTGGGATATGTTATGCGACGGTGAGGAATAAGATGGTATTAGAGAATTGTCGGACGGAACTTTTATGATTTAGAATTGGTGATATTCAAGATAAGTTGGCACAATGAATTAGATCATTGATTGGAAGAGGTGCGTTGCTAGTAACACTAAGCTTAAATTTGGACAAGATTGGAGTAGACGATAATTAAATCAAACCAGAGTTCGGTCATTCGTGTAGAGAAACGATCGCCGATTCAAAAGATTTCTACGAGTAGCTCGTCCGACTTAGTTGTCACTAAGCTGGGTTAAAATATGCATATTTGGGGGATGCCTTGAATATGGGTACGATCCAGACTTAGTGATATGCATAACTCGGATGCAGCTACAAAATAAAAATATTCTAATTTGTATGGATGAGTATGGCAACTGAAATAAGTTAGTCTCAACCTAGACTTTCATAAAGGAAAGATTGTAACATTGCCTGAGCGATGGAGATAGTTCTTTGCTAAGGCGCAGTAAGAGACTGAGTTTGGGAATGCAATAGTTGAACGAAATAATCATTTCGATAAAAATGATTAAGCACTCAGGAAAAACAGAACGAGAAAACAAAGAAGAAGTTAAGTTCGATTGGACCAAAGACGCGAATGATTAGAGCGTACCCCAGGTGGGCAATTTAGCTCTGCGCTAAGGCGCAATAAAGACTAAGTCAGAAAACGTAGGCGATTTAATGCGACGACCTTGGACGACAGTAGATTTACTTAGTGAGATTGGACGATGACTCAGAGAGATATTGATGCAAACGAGATTGGAAAATTAGCTGAGATTCGAGATTTTGGGTTTAGGCATAACGATGGGTTTCGATAGGCGACGTCAAGTAATCGGTAAGATGCGTTGGGTTCCTATAGAGATAATATAACAAGTTGGGCAAGTCCACCCAATTATGAGTTTTAAGTGCCCATTGAGTTATAGAATACCCTGTGCTTGAGTAATACAGCCCTGCGCTAGGCGCAGTAGATTTTGAGTCGAGAGTGCAACGACTAAGTTAAGTATAGTTCGATAGCATTGAACGATAAATTCGTTCGATGAGAATTGGCTAAATATGTACGTAACGCATAGTGAGGAAATAAATGAATACAGTATGGAAATAGTCCTTGGAAGTTAGACAAGATTTATCGAGTTGGTTTAGAAGTTGTGTGATAATACAAGTTTTGCTCAGGAAGTCTCGAGGATGAGACTTGTTCTAAGTGGTGTATAATGTAACGACCCGCTTCGATAAACCCGGAGGGCCGATTCAAACGGCACAAGTGTAGCGAACTGACCTGTCTTGATCAGCGAGATGGCTCATTCGATGCAAAGGCATTCATATTTCGATCTTCAAATAGAGTCAGACTTAGACTTTCAGAGGCGTGCTCGGAGTCTCGCTTGACCAATGCGATTCATCACTAAGGTGGGAGGCCCCGATGAACCTGTCTCTACTTAGCTGTATACTAAGAAAATAAATGATACATGCTAGTTTTCAGGCGACAACCTTTGCATGCTAATAAAAGAGATGAACGCACATAGCTAAGGGGATAACCCTGCCTTATCATTGTATAAAACATGGAGATCTTAATTGCTATTTGCGTAGTCGGACTTATTGAGTTGAAATGTAGTAGCTTCTTACATATATGCCACAAAAGTAGTTTGATTTCATACTAAGGCATCACACCGCACGAAATATGACATGGAATAGAATATAATCATATTGTATACATAGATGAGGAAGACTATCAAGTAGTTATTCCGAGTCAGGAGACGGAAAGAAAGGAAAGTACTCGGGATATGCAGATCACCGAGGCAGTCTCTAATCAGGAAGTTGCATAAAGAAAGAAACATCCGAGTGTAGTCCTCAGCATAAATTGAACCGAGTTATTTCTCGGCTAGGATTGGAAGTGGGGGAGTAGTTGTATAGTCACGGACAACTGGTTGCACACCAGGTAGAGAGAGAGAGAGAGAGAGAGTCCTCGACACGATTGCTGAGGCATCCAAATCGTGTTGTTCCGGGAGGACAATGCCAGTATAGTCCTGGTAATACGCTAGCTGATGACTAGCAGGCGAGAGTGGGACATCCAGCAAGGCTTGCTACCGACCTGGATGGGCGCCGACTCGTCAGACGGTTCGGGAGGCCCAGCAAGGCTAGCAATCGAGCTGGAAAGACAATCGTCCATCACAGATCATGTCTAATATGGCTAACAGAGCCAGTGACCTTCATATAGATAAGTCATATTTGCATAGCAGCTATCCGCATTCAGAAGAGGAGTAACATGAAGGAGTATATTTGTACGATATTTTGCATAATTAGAATGAATGCACGGTAACACACATAGTTTGAGTAGAATGGGTTTTGAGGCAGAGACACGACATAACACTTGGACTTCATAAATATTCTTTGTTATTCAGTAAATCATTGTTATATTATTGCATATAACAGGGAAGGCCGAATAGTAAGAAATGGTAAGACGAACTCAGTTGTTCATTATTATGACACTCTTGAGCAATCACTGATATTACTTTCATTATATTGCTATGTAACTGATCCTAAGACAAAAGACAAAAAAGATAACAAAATCAGTCGGTGCACATAACTAATGAACGTGCTTGTTTTATGGCGTGGGCGAGAAGCCTCCCCATAATTGCATTCAATGTACTAACACCCAACCAGTCTGCATGCAGGGTGCATGGGAAACTCGTACAGATTCGGAGATCGCTTAACGCAATGAGGCGCCGGACCGCACTTGGCATCTTGGAGCATGGCGCGCGGACCTGGAGCTCGCATATATGAGACATAATATATGAGAACATCATCATCCATATTGTTTGAATCAGTTGTAAGCCTAAGGGCACATTCATTTTAGAGAGAGAGAGTACGAGCGACTTGTAATCTCGGACTAGCGCCGCTTGTAATCTTTACTTTATATCAATAAAGAGCTTAATTTGGATCCAATACTTGTGTTTTATTCTAAGTTTCCACTATGACGACTCTGCAAACTAGTTATCAAACGGTCATTTTGGTATTTGCCTCGCACGGGCGCAACTCCAGGCTCGTACGGCATCGCGTCCCAGTGGAAAGGATTGTCCCGCGGGAGCGCTGGCGCGGTACAACCCAATAGCAACCCAATAGCAGTTACAATTAATTGACAAAAACAGTAAAATATGGGATGCTATATACGATGAGAATATAACTGATGATCTAAGAAAAATGAAGGAACATGCAAAACTAGCAACAAAAATATAAATCAATGCGTACAAGAATGAAGGAGATAAACTATAATATCAGAGATAGAACAGGGTAATCTATGAACTGAATATGGAATCTATAATATACCATGTGTTTGAGATACTAACTAAATATGTGATCGACTTAGGATATTCAATGATTATAATAAGGAGCTAACTCAACCATACGTGAAGTGTATGATTAGTTAGTAGCCAATGATTACACTACTAGCCGATAGTTCTTGATCACAAATTTAATTAGTATTTTTTCCGCCCCAACTGATATGATGGATCTAATCATGACACGTTACTAGCTAATGTATCCAATATTTAACCTATAATATCCAATGTTATCCAATACCAACAAGGAGAAGTATTCGATACCATCTCGATAATCAAGGTAACATCTCATGACTGTCGATCCAATAATAATACCAATCTGTGTACTAAAGTTTCAAAGAATTATAAGTGACATTTCTAAATACTTGAATTATAGTATAAATCAAATAATAAAAACTATCAGAGAATGTACTCGCATGTGGTCCAGAGCAAATAATGTGAAATGGTATCCGAACTGGTGTCCAACAGACCTATATATAAAATATTACATCAATACAAGGTTTTGGAATAAAAATAAATTAAACTAGTCAAATTCTATGTCATAAAGCCATTTCTAAGTCAAAACAGTCAAATTAGGTCAACTCTAGGTCAAACTAGTCAAACTTGGTCAAACTAGCTATTTCTAGGTTGTATGAGTCAATCTCTAGGATATTGGGTCTATACACTATGTATCTAGGCTATACTAGCTATGTTAGGATACTAGAGTATCGACACTATACCGTATTATAAGATACGTAAATTATTAGATATAAAAATATAAAAATATAATATATATATATATATATATATATATATATATATATATATATATATATATATATATACAAGATGAAATATATAGTATCCCTAGCTAAACTAATGCTAAGTGGATACCTTGGCTTTGAGCTAAATACGTTATCGCACCCCTACATACCCCTCTTGATACACAAACTCAATACCTTGAGTATAAACCAAAATACCTAACAATTATCTTGGTATCACAAGGTAATCCAATATCTAACCTATGAATATCTCACCTTTAACTAAAACCATCTAATATATATATATATATATATATATATATATATATATATATATATATATATATATATATATATATATATATATATATATATATATATATATATATATATATATATATATATAAAACTAACTAACTAACTAACTAACTAACTGATATAATACTAACCTACTATTTAATACTAAAATCAATACCTACAACTAACATAACTAGCATACCCATGCTTCTAACATGTACTAATTAAATTAGCAACTAAACACTAACTTACATCCTCTAAACTACTAACCAATAAATACAAACCTATTAGCAATGGTATCTAACCAATACTTAATTTCCAACCTACAAACCCGACCCCTCTTAGCCTTATTGCTGCTGCTGCTGCTTCTTATTGCTGCTGCTTATTGTTGCTGCTTGCTCGACACTCCCCCCCTAGCACACACTTATACATACACACACACACACACATATATATATATATAGTTATAGTTATAGTTATGTTTGTATATATATATACAAACATAACTATAACTATAACTATAACTATATATATATATATATATATATATATATATATATATATATATAGTTATAGTTATAGTTATGTTTGTATATATATATACAAACATAACTATAACTATAACTATAACTATAACTATATATATATATATATATATATATATATATATATATATATATATATATATATAAACATAACTATAACTATAACTATATATATATATGTGTGTGTGTGTGTGTGTGTGTGTGTGTGTGTGGTGTGTGTGTGTGTGTGTGTATACATATATATATAGTTATAGTTATAGTTATAGTTATGTTTGTATATATATATATATATATATATATATATATATATATATATATATATATATATATATATATATATATAGTGTTGGTGATGTGTTGGTGGTCATAGGGACAGTAGGGAGTTCATGTGCACTATTAGTGTTAATTTATATATATATATATATATATATATATATATATATATATATATATATATATATATATATATATATAAAACAACTATAAATACAATACTCCAATAGTTATAACCAAGGTAAATTGAATTAGAATGCAATGTATTAAACACATAGAGTGCACCACACCCGTATCATACTCAATCTATGATACGCTTGAGATACGACTCCACCACATCATCAAACATATCCCGAAGGACACGAGCAAGTCTAGAATCACAATTAGAATCAACACGAAGTGTTAGCTACTCATCTACGTGCCTATGTCAAAATATGACATACTCAAACCTCCGTGTCGGAAGAAAATCCCAAAATCAACCTGTATCGCCAAATTGTCATGATACGGCCTACACGTATACAATTATGGACACGAAACTAGTCTCACACAATAAAACACATGTTAATTTGGTCTAATTGACCTATTAACAAATATATGATGTGCCAATCTCAAAATTCTCCTAAAATTGACACAAAACACCACATAACTTCCTCTATAGGCCTCCTATGAACCTAATTCCACTTTCTATTGCTAGTCTTAGTACATGGGAGGGTTCCTAATGATTAAATTATAGATTTAGAGTCTAATTAGAGAGGAAAACTGAATTGTACCTATTGGGAGATGGATTCCCAATACAATTCTCCAAATTTAGTGTCAAGAGCTTTCAACTTGTGCTTCTTTCTCCTCTTTGTAGATCCCTGCCCCCAATGGTGAGTAGAGAAGGAATTGGAAAAGAATTTGGGTTGGGATTGGTGTAGGGATGAAGGAATTTGGATGAGGAAGATTCTAGATCTAGAATAAAATAAAATGAATGAAGAGAGAGAGAGAGAGATAGTCTCTCCACTCCCCCTATGGCCGGCCACTAACCCCCTCTCCAAGAAATGATAAAGTCTCATTTACCCCTTGGGGCTTGTCATGAAGGAATTAATTAAGGAAGGAAGGTTCTAATCTAATTGGTTTAACTAATTAATTATTCTCTTAATGAATTGGGTTTGTGGTTGGGCTCAAGTCTAACTTAACTAATGTTAGTTCATGACAAGTCTAGTTGGGTCCAATAGGTCCACTAACAACTAATCTAACTAATGGCTAATAACTAAATATTAACTAAATACAATACATAAATATATGTAACCATATCAAATATTGAAATAACATAAGCTAAAAAATATCCATGTAGAAGCATGAAAAATACGCTGGATAGCTATACGCAACATGTTGATGCTGGGCAGCGTAAAAAGATAACCTCGGAGCCATCGGCGTACAAACAGAGCTTTTTCGCTAAGTACAGCATAAAATATAAACTCAAGGACTATCCGCGTAATGCAGTATGTCCAGGCTGCTTCAGCGTAAAAAGGGGTGATACATCGCCTTTATGGCGTAAAACTCATCCGCTTTTAATGCAACATTGAAGTGTACGAGGAACGCTTCGTATTCCTCGAAATAAACCTGTCAAATCATGCAGTAAACCTGACGTCTGACTCCTGACAAAGAGTACTGCACGGCTACCCAGACGACGGCTATAATGATGGCGTGATACAGCAACCCAGACTGTCATTTACTGCCATTTTCTTGGCATAAACTGCTTTTACGCATACAAGGGAATACGCTGCCTAGTTCTACACAGGCATATGTGAGCTGTTTACGCTCCGCAGAAGACAAACAGACTGCCACGTCAAAAGCTGCTCTTCGTACAGGGCTCGAGGCACGTCTCTGCATTTAATGCGCAGAAGGGTGACTGACCTTCAAAATATGCCACTGCATTTAATGCGTAGGATAATGGCGGATCTCTGCATTTAATGTGCGGGATAATGGCAGATCTCTGCATTTAAATGCAGGAGATTTGTTAAAATGTTACCGAACCGTCGTTTAGTGACATTCCCTCGGCGTAAACTGCTTTTGCACATACAAGGGAATACGCTGCCTAGTTCTACACAGGCAGATGTGAGCTGTTTACGCTCCGCAGAAGACAAACAGGCTGCCACGTCAAAAGCTGCTCTTCGTACAGGGCTCGAGGCACGTCTCTGCATTTAATGTGCATAATGATGGCAGATCTTCGAGACACGCCTCTGCATTTAATGCACAGGATGGGGGCAGATCTCTGCATTTAATGCAAGAGATTTGATTATATCTCCAAAAGCCGTAATTTTGGCTAAAACGTCCACATCATCACTTTTGCACGTTACGCCATCAGGCTATTCTCAGTTATGGGAGCCCGCTGTACGCTATCTCCTTGGAATACGCCCACTCAGGCCATATCTGCTTTAGTGCGTATTGAAGCCATTCAGTCCAGAATTCGATCAAGCCTCAGTCAAAGGAGGAGGATCTGCTCGGCTTCTATACCTACTCGGCTACTACGCCTACTCGGCTTCTACGCCTACTCGGCTTCTATGCCGGTTTGATAACTCTTTGGCTTCTACGCCATAGTGACAGTTATTGGCTTCTGCGCCAACCTTTTCTACGCGAGGGATAACCACCTACGTGGCTTTTATGTCGTGATCTTCGCAGCAGTTATACGCATTGTCTCTTAATTGGACATGCGTCACACGCTCATTCAAAAGATCATTTATACGCGGGTAACGGTTATTGTAACCATCGTGTAAAAGGGTGCTATACTTTCCACTGTTCAGCTTCTATGCTGACTGGATGGTCACTGTCACTAAAACTCTATAAATAGAGACCTCTATTGATAGAGGTCCAAGGTCGAGAACTCCGAGGTCGAAAATTGATTACAAATTGGAGAGGCAGAGAAAAAGGGGTCAAAGAATCCAAGGTCAAGGATTCCAAGATCAAGAGAGAAGAATCCAGAGCTCAGGCAAAGAGTAGTGATTGACGACTTTGGCATCGAGCATCCACTCTCTTTAGCAACCTTCGAAGCTGCTTTCTGTCTTCTACGACACTTCATCATCATCGTGTGGTCCAAGCGACAAAGTGATCGACTGCAGATCAGACTCCTATAGCAATATTTACCCAGATTAAAAAATTGTACTCAACATCCTCGTATAGGATTAATTGTACTTCTTGTTTGTAAATATAAGAGCGGGTTTCGTATAAATCTCGTTTCCATTTCTTTCATTTATTATCAAACACAAGATGGCGACTCTGCTGGGAATGTCTTTCTCTTTTGATGAGAAAGCAATTGCTCAACACGATGCGGTATCCGTGGGATCCGTAAAGAAGCCCCTGGTCGTCCACTTCGACCAGTCTGCCTACGAAGATATGCTTCAAACAGAGGGTAGCTCTCACTCTCTCTCTCTGTCCAAGACAACAGGAAGCTGCGTAAGGTCTGGATGCCCAAGACATCCTCTACCATTCCTGTCGACTCTCCGATCTCTCCGAACAACGAGATTGTAGCATTGCTCCCTCCGCGCCTTGCGCGTAAAATTCAGTCGCCTGTTGCTGACAGGGCAGACAAAACTTCTGGCAATGCCTCAGCGCTAACCCAGAAGTATACTCCGCGCCTTGCGCATAAAATTTAGTCGCTTGTCGCTGACAGGGCAGACAAAACTTCTGGCAATGCCTCAGCGCTAGTCCAGAAGTATACATCGCACTCTGCACGTAAAACTCTGTCTCCCGTCTGTGACGTGGCAGACAAAATTTTTGATAATGCCTCAGCGCCAAATCAGGAATTCCAAACGCGCTCCGCGCATAAAAATGCATCTGCCTTCTGCGGAAAAGCAGATAATCCCTGCAATCTACGCAAGGGAAAGCAAACGGCGGACTGCTCAACTTCTCGGCCTTTACGCCAGCGAGGGAACAATCTGCCCGCCCTCCGGATTATGCGAGAAGCTGATGGCCGACTGAGGACCTCCTCGACTTTACGCCAACCTGAGCAAAGCTCCAAATTACGCTAGGCGAAGCCCCTCAGCGTAAAGAAGGCTCAGTTTGTGGAAAGACACCCTCCTCGGGGATTATCCGCCACCCAGATGGCCAACCTGTTGTATACGGGCGGCACAGGGAAAACTATGGTTCCCAACATCCGCATGTCCACTGATGTGAACAGAAGGAACAAGCCATCTTCTTCTTCTGTAACTCCTCCTGACCTGCGTGAATTTTTGATCAAGAAACGCAAAGACAAGAGTCATAAACAGGCTTCAATTCCCCTAACGGTCAAACGCGGGAAGATCATGTGGGAAGATGTATCAACATCTAATATTGTCATGACAGGTGGGCTACATGAAGATTCCATCTTTATTATTCCTTCAACTCGCGACGACCAGCATCCAATAGTCTTCGGTCGCATGCGGACCAGCCCGATTGTACAAGAAGAATTTCGCGAGTCTAAGGGTGGCAAAATACAAATCTACAGGTATAGCCCACAGGCTTTAAAAATTATACAAAATATGGGTTATGATTTGAGGTTGAAACAAGGCCTCAACTATGAAAAAGGCAGACGAATACCGTTGCAGGGTAATTCTTACTGTCAACAAGCTCATTTTGGGTTGGGGTACACTGCATCCCTTGCAAACTCACAACCTTGAGAGTCTGATCCTGCACAACCAGAGGCAGGACCTTCTAAATCAGCTTCTGTGGACAAATGTTGCGACATGTCTTGGGGTAGCCTACCTCGACAAAACAAGCCAGCATCCAAAGCTGGGGGTAGAATTCCCTCGGAATCCAAAAATGATGCGACGATGACAATCTTCCCAGAAGGACGTAAAACTCAGACATCGGGAGCCCGAAGACCAAAAGGGACTTTCTCCTTCAATGAAGATGACGTTATTGAAATCTTCAATATGTTGATAGAGGAACACAAACTTCAGCTTCCCAACATCAGGTATCCTGAGAGAGCCGGCAAAGTTGATGACCCAGATTATTGTCTCTTTCATCGGTACATTCATCATCCTACAAAGGCGTGCTATGTACTGAAAAGGAGAATCCAAGAGTTGATCGACGCCAAAGTCATCACTTTGCATCTGTAAACAAAGGGATAATCATCGCAAATCGATTTTTCTAACACGGCAAATTTGCTCCCTTCAGGAATATACCTGATGAAGAGTCCCTAAAAATTCCCCAGTGGATTCTTCAGGACTATCCTCACTCAAGAAAATCACTCCATAGTGAATTGCTAAGACATATGTTCATGTTCATATTACCTCTGAACTGTTGTCCAAATATTTCTTTCCCCAGAGAGTTTTTCATGTTCATATTACCTCTGAACAAACCTTTCTGAACCGGCTATCGATTATCATGTTCATATTACCTCTGATATCGGTTGTCATCTCAACTTAGCACCCGTACTTAACTCTAAGTACCCCAGTGGTGTTGAGTCCACAAAAACTGTCATGTCTATATTACCTCTGGCAGGGCTTATCCCAAACCTATTGTTTGCACTCTCGTGTGCCACAAATGATAGGTCCACTAAAAATCCCCCAGGGGGATGCCCTGAACAAATGGATACACAATGGGAATTCTGCTTCGAGCAGAGAGAACCTCCCATCGAAGATAAAGTTATCCAGATTGATTTTGGGGATGAACTTTCGCCAAAGCCGATATTTATCAGTAACAATCTTTCCGAAGAAGAGAGGGAAAAAATTATCCAGCTGATAAAAGAATATATCGACGTCTTTGCGTGGAATTATGAGGATATGCCAGGTCTCGATCCAAAGGTGGCTACTCATAAACTCAATATATTGTCCGATTCGAAGCCTGTAAAGCAGCACCAATGCCGGTTTTGCCCGGATATGATGGACGCCATTGAAGCTGAAATCAAGAAGTTGATAGCCTGTTATTTTATCTGGGAAGAGTAACATCCCAACTGGGTCGCCAATGTTGTTCCGGTCATGAAAAAAATGGGAAAGTATGTGTCTGCATCGATTACCGAGATCTGAACGCAGCCTGCCCCAAGGATGAGTTTCCTCTTCCCATTACAGACGTCATGATTGACAATACATGCGGTTTCGAACGTATGTCTTTCATGGACGGATTTTCAGGATACAATCAAATCAAGATGCATCCTGAAGACAAGAAGCATACTGCCTTCCGGACACCATTGGGGGTATATTGCTATACGGTCATGCCTTTCGGATTGAAGAATGTTGGGGCTACGTACCAACGGGCTATGAGTAACATATTCCATAAGAATTTACGCGAAACAGTGGAGTGTTACATGGACGATATAACTGTCAAAAGCTGCCTCAAGGGTAATCATATCCAAGACTTGAAAATAGTATTTAAGTTAGTGCGCCAATATCAACTCAGAATGAATCCTACAAAGTCCTTTCTGGGTGTATCTAGTGGCAAATTCCTGGGATTTGTCATTGCCGCTAAAGGCATTCAAGTGGACCCTGATAAAGTCAAGGCCATCTTAGAAATGCGACCGTCCCGTAATCTTAAAGAACTCAGGGGATTTCAAGGCTGTCTGGCTTATATCCGGAGATTCATATCCAACCTCTCTGGGAGATGTCAGCCTTTTTTTTGTCTCATGAAGAAAGGTGTATCCTTCGTATGGGACGAAGCCTGTCAGCAAGCGTTTAATGATATCAAACGCTACCTCACTAATCCGCCAGTTCTGGTGCCTCCCGTAATAGGAAGACCATTCTTGCTGTATGTTCGAGCGATGGATCATTCTCTGGGAGCTCTTCTCGTACAGAAGAACGATGTGGGTCACGAGTAGGCTATCTACTATCTAAGCAGGATGATGATCGGAGTCGAGCACCGGTACAGTCAAGTGGAGAAAGAATGCTTGTCTCTGATGTTCGCTATTCAGAAAACGCGACACTATGTCACAGGCCAGACTATTCACATCATCTCCAGGATCAATCCTCTTCGGGTACTAATGAACAAGCCAAGTGTTCTTAATTCCTGACTTACAACTTTGACGATGCTATTGACACCATATGATATGGTGTACGTCCCTTAGAAGTCCATCAAAGGCCGGCATTGGCAGATTTTCTAGCTGCTCATCCGATCCCGGAGGCCTCTAAACTATACGAGGATATTCCCGACGAAGTTGCAGAATATAATTCCGTGATGGAAAGTGATGCATGGCAACTATTCTTCGATGGTGCCTCCAGGACTGGTCCCAGGGGAAACGTAATTTCAGGAGTAGGAATTATCCTGGTTACTCCTGATAAACTCGTCATCTATCGAGCATATTCTCTTAGCGAGCCCTGTTCCAACAATGTGGCAGAGTATAACGCTCTACTAATCGGGCTCCAAGTCGCCAAAGAATTGGGCGTCGAATCTCTGGAAGCTTTCGGTGACTCTCTGCTGATCGTCAATCAAGTCAGAGGAATATACGAAGTCCATAATCCAGACCTCATCCCCTATCAACGAGCAGCAGTCGAGATAGCCATGACATTCAAAGGGTTCTTCCTAGAACATGTGCCCCGATCTCAGAATCTGGAAGCTGATGCCCTAGCCAGTCTAGCTGCAGACTTAGCTACTCCTATAAGAAGACAGAATTTGGTGATCCTTCTTAACAGAGATTTATTTTGTGTGAAAAATAACTTTCACATAGAACGCAGCTACGCTGTGAACACCGATCCTCCAAAGAGAGACTGGAGAAGTCCCTTTATAGATTTCGTAGCATACGGAATCTTGCCGGAGGACCCTAAAGAAGCAGTATCCATTAAAAGACGATCATTACGCTTCTACTTTGATGCATCCTCACAGTGCCTATATCGCCGGACCTACGATGGACTGCTATTGAGATGTCTCTCGGATGACGAGGCACAGCGGATTATCCGTGAAGCTCACGACGGCGTATGCGGAGCGCATCAACCCGGTCCTAAGCTACATGATCGAATCAGGAGAATGGGCTATTACTGGCCTACTATGATCACAGATGCAATAAGGTATGCAAAATAATGCAAAGCCTGTCAGGTTCATGCAGACTTCATACATCAACCTCCTGAATATCTACATCCTATGGTCGCATCCTGGCCTTTCGAAGCATGGGATATGGATATCATTGGTCCTATTCACCCATCTTCTTCCAGAGGTCACCGGTTCATACTGGCCATCACGGATTATTTCTCCAAATGGGCAGAGGCGATCCCTCTTGCTGAGGTGAAGGCATCTAATATGTTCAGCTTCATCAAGCATCATGTCATTTATCGCTTTGGGATACCCCGAAGGATAATTTATGACAATGGGCCTCAATTCATCAGCCAAGCGTTTCATCGATTTTGCGATAAAAATCGGATACAAAATGTCGTCTCTACGGCATATAATCTTGCTTCTAATGGTTTGGCGGAAGCCTTCAACAAAACCATTATCAAGCTCTTGAAAAAGTTTGTCTCTTCGAACAAGAGGGATTGGAATGAGAAGCTAGGAGAATGTCTATGGGCATACCGCACAACGGTATGAGCACCGACAGGTTGTACCCTATTCTTATTGGTTTACGGGAGCGAAGCAATTCTCCCCATCGAAGTCCAAATTCCGTCACTCAGGATAGCTGTGGCTAATGAGTTGACTCAAGAAAAGAATGACCTGTTAAGGCTTCAAGAGCTAGAAGGATTAGACGAGAAACGCCTTCAGGCTCAACAGCGCATCACGTTCTACCAGGCACGCATTTCCAAAGCTTTTAATCAAAAAGTGAAGGAAAGAGTGTTCAAAGTTGGCGAGCTAGTTTTAGCTGTAAGAAGGCCGATGATTCTTACTCACATGAGTAAGGGTAAATTCCAGCCCAAATGGGAAGGCCCTTATGTGATCGAGACAACGTTCTCAAACGGCGCTTACAGGTTAGCCAAGCCAAATTGAGACTTGTTGATGGCTCCTATCAATGGCAAATTCCTGAAAAGGTACTATGCTTAACCTCCTTTGCTCAAATAGGAGTATGGCGAAGATCTCATTCTGACAATACTACTTCCAAAATGAACTAGTTGGATCGTATTCTATCATGTCCATATAACCTCTGAATAGATATGTTTAACTAATTTGGAACTTCAAGACCTATCACGTCCATATTACCTCTGATAGTGTTTTGTGTACAAACTTTAGTCGAAGCATATTCTATCATGTCCATATAACCTCTGAATAGATATGTCCTGCTGAAGCTTACCGAGAGTATATCACGTCCATATTACCTCTGATATCGCTTTCACCCAAACCTGTCATTTATATTCCAAAATGATGGGTCCACAAAGTCAGATAAGAGTCTCTTTATTACTTCCAAAAAGAGCAAAATTATATGAAAAAGCCAAAGGTACATCATTTGGGGGGAGCGGTCAGGTCGCGAATCTGCTGCGCCAGTGCGGTCATCTTCTCAGTCCTGGAGCTTAAAATGATAGCGCGGGCCCGCTCCAGCCGTGCCTCGTCATTGCTCAGGAGGGACAGTTCGGATCTAGCCCGAACAAAACCAGCACGGGCAACTCCTGCACGCGCCAAGTTCTGCTGAGCAGTCTCCCGTCGACCATTCACCACATCCAGAGCTTTCGACGACTGAGAAGCCCACTCCTTTTCCTGAGCGATTTTTACTTCTAGTCTGTGGACCCTCGCTACATTGCCTTCATGCTCGGCCTGACACTTCGTTTGAAGAGGAATGACCTCCTCCAAGACAGCTTTTTCTTCATCCATCTCCTGCTGATGTGCCTGGATGGATTTATTTAGGCCTTCCATCTGTTCAGCAACCTGCGTAGTCGAGGAGTCGTATTCAGCCTGGACCAGGTTTTCAATACTGCCTCAAGATAGGCGCAAATATTCGTTAATGGGTTGCTTGAAACCATTAACTATCTCCTCCAGCGCGTCAGCTACCCCAGTGTCGTTGTATTCTCTGATCGGCACTATCGCAAACTGAAAGGACCTCCTCAGCGCCTCGAAGCTCAGATTCTTCTCCAATACCATTGATATCAATATTTTCATAGCGGTGTAGAAGATACTGGTATACTGCTCAGTCAGCATGGCTAGATCCAAATGGACGCTGGGAGTGGCTACAATATTGGCAAATCTTCCTCCAGGAATAATCGCAGATGATGTGGCCACGGCTGTCGCCTCAACAGGTGATACGACAAAAGAAGATGCGCCAACATCGGACGAAGTAACCGGCGTACTCAAAGAAGGCATTGTCGTAACGACAGGCTCATCCTCCTCCTGAGATATCGGAACCACTTCGGGCGAGCCGGCACCCAAAAATATCTCCTCTTCGAAGTCAGGCACCTCCATGTCCTCGCCAGAAGCTGAAACAGAGCCAAAAGATGCGTCGACACTACCCTCCCCGAAGATGTCTTCCCCTGAAAAGAAGACAAAAGGAAGTTAATATCAAAATGATGTTAACTTTACTAAAAAGAGGCATAAAAATGACATTTACCCATGGCCGATGGCGTATATGTCGCGTTTGCAGCCAGTACAGCTAAGTTATTTCTTAATGATGCTAAGCAAGTTGTCATACCTAGAGAAGGTGGTGTGTCAACCGACATTGGCAAATATTCTTCCAGGTCCTCGTCAAGTTCCAACCGAGGTTCGTCGGTTGGAATCTCGCTAGGTGCGCCTACAGAAACGGCAGGGGTTTCTCCCGATGCTGATCCGGATAAAGATATCCTTATTCGGCTCGGCCCCGAAGGCGATCTTGTACCACTACCTGAAGCGGTAGCAGCGACAGCAGCCTCAAGTAGGAATTCTCCAGCATCGTCAGCCGGAACTGCAGAGGTTCCCTCTCTAAAAGGCGAGGAACCTCTAATCAAATAATCATCCCCAACAGGGAAAGCAGCAGGTTCATCTCTAGGAGCATCATTGATGGGAATCCTGAGAGGACGAGTAAGCGTCTTCTTCTTCCTCTTGCGAGGGGAAGTCTCCTTCGAAGCAGGAGCCCTTCGCTTACCAGAGATTACCAGAGGCCCTGCAGGCGGAGGGATTTCACCCCTCGGTACCACCAACAGAGGCTCATCTGGATTCACGGAATCTTCACCCTAGTCAGAAGAGACCGAGGGGACTTTATCTCTTCCTACAGACTTGGAGGAGGGCACACTAAAACTTCTATGTATATCAAAATTGCGATGGAAGGTGTTGGTTGCCACATAGAACTGGGCATACGAGTGGAGGACGCGCAGCTCCGTGGAGAGTGAAATGACGAGCACGGTAAAAGTTGCTTCAGTGCAACCCATGATGAAGTATCGCCATCCTCTCGCTCCATCAATGAGTCCACCCCTGGACTTGAAGCTGGTGACGATATTGCCCATGTGCAATTGGTCATACCCAAACTGCCTGACAAACCGACTAGGCAGGTAGGGCTCCAAGAAGCAATGGTCTTCGCTTCTGTACAGCAAATGGGAAGGTCTAATGCAAACCAACCAATTAAAAGCCTCAGGAGAAAGAATGGTCTGCCCGTCGCCTACATCCTGAAGTCTGATCCCATGTTGAATGAGATGTACAGAGGGGACAGTGCAGAAGAGCTTCCAGATGTGACTGAAACTCAGCACCCGCCGACAGTCTAAAATTGTGGTCACGTTCCAGGAGGATTTCTTGTAATTCAGCAAGAAACTACCCCCCGAACTACTGCCAAATCCGGGAGACATCACCCGGGAGTTATGGAGAATTAACCATCCCATCAAATACAGGTATGGTAATTCTACCCTGGGAAAACTATCACGCCGAGTTTCATCAGCAAGCAGCCCATCAGTCATGGCCCTCAGGCCAGCTTGTATGCGGCACACCATGGCAGGGAGCAAGCCTAGTCTTGCCCCGAACACCAGACGTACCACAGGCCATAGCGTATTACGGTAAATGCGGTCCGTGAATGCAATGCCGGGTACCACCAGTCGGCGCAGCCATATAGAGAGGAAGCCAGCCAGTTGAGCTTCCTTGAAGATAGGCCTGCGGCAATGCCTCAAATAACTGTAGGCCTTAGTGCCTGCAGGATATTTCCCTATCCCTTCGTCGAGAATCTGATCTGGAGCCTCAGCGTCCTCCATAAGATCGTCGACTACCTGAGCACTAAGCACGCTCAGAAAATTCAAAGGCTGATCCCTCGTATCCAAGACCTTCTCTGGCTTAGCAGTCCTGGCCCGGTGAAAGATGAGGTAGGACGCTCACTTATTGGTATGAGCCAAATCTGAAGGCTCACCATAAAAGGCGGTGCAAGCAAGGTAGTGGCACATCAGCTCCTGGTACACTGCCACTACCCGAGGGTCTGAATCCCCCAGCTCCCAGTTTGTGGGAACGTACTCCTCATAAGGAGTATCCTCCATTGGCAGTCTCGAGATCTCTGCCATCTCGTGGAGGGCCAATCCCAACTCCCCCAGTGGAGTGGCGAAAGTCCCGGTGAGCGAGATATATCGCTCTATCAAAGCCAGAAACAGGTTAGGATTGGGAGGTAACCCAACACTGATAGCGCTCACAGCTGTGAACAGACCAATGCTCTCCAGCTTAGCCTGAAAATGCTTCAGGGCCCAGTCAGCTAAGCGAGCCCATCGAAGATTTATTGGGGTGATCCACCCACTGCACCGAGGGTTCACCTTGGGGTATACTCCCCCGTGCCCCATGAAATCATTGCAGAAAGTTGGTAATTGCACCGACTGTAGTACCAAGCTGTCTTCACTCGGGACACTGCCCGAATACAATCCCCTGAACGGCATTATAAAGCCGGAAGGGCGACTGACAAATGACCCTAGGCCAGATCCTTTCTGGTAAAATATCTTCCCCGGCCTGCCGTGAAGATCGGGAGTCAGTGTCCACGACATCCTTCTGGGATGTGTAGCATGGAAGAATGTCGAGATGGGATAGTCTCTCAGCATCTTGGGCAGATACAAGACCAAGCCCCCGGCAGGGAAAACCCAGAGTTCTTTCTTGGGCTTCGTTTGGGACTGCTTGTCAATCATGTCCCCAAAGAGAAATATCGGCTTTATATACTGGTCCCCGTCTACGTACGTCAGGGGCTCTCCGCTGATCATATTCAACAGCGTTCGCTCGCCCTGAGCCGATATCAAAATTTCTCTTCCTTCAGGATACTGGGGCCCGGAGATAGGAAATGTCACGTGGGACAGATCCTCCAGATAGTTGGAATACAGCATCCCGGCATCAGAATCCATCACATCGGGCAGTGGAGACACATGCAAGTTAACTGCAAATACAAGAAAAATACGTCAGTTTCTGTGCTAGATATTACAATCTTGCAGCATATGCCAAAAGTCAACAGTCTGTGCTTTACGCCAAGACTGTAAAAACTTGATCTTTTACGCTGGAATCCATTTCCTAAAGCATAAAATTCAAGGTTGGCAGTATACAGTCTGTGTTTTATGCCAGACTGTCAAAGTTGAGTTATTATGCCAGAATTCTCATCCAGAAGCGTAATACTCAAATCTTATACGCCAAATTTCGACATTCAAAGCTTTTACGCTCGACTGCAAAAATATGGTGTTTTTACGCTGACACATTAGAAATATGGGCATAAAAGATGAAATATCTCTGTGCATCATCTTCCTCAAAAAGGCTATCAGCACAAAAGATGACCTAGCGCGTTCACGTACAACGTGTGCGAAGGATTTTAGTCGTTCTTTTTTGTCCCAAAAGCTCTACCTCTAAGGCCGGGTGCGCTGCTCGTCGGCGGGACACTTCGCTCAGAATGAAGCTCGCCTTGCCCGACCGAAGTCGCTCTCGCTTGGGCAGAAGAGCGAGAAGAAGAGTCAACCTTCTTTCCCTTAGAGGAGGGGTCTTGTTTCGGGGCCATTACTGAAAACTCTGAAGGCTCGGATAAGAATCTAAGAAGAACTCGAACAGTCGAAGGCTTTCTTTTGCAGAAGACGGATGAAAAGTTTTTTTCTAAAAAACTTGGGGTATATATAGAGTTCGGATGGACACCTCGAATCCCAAACCAAATCCGATATTTAATATTCAGTTATGATTGGGTACTACGTCAGCCTATCACTCAGAGAAGGTGGACAGTCAGCGAATTCGAAAAGTTTTCGTGCAAAGTAGATTCGTGGTTTTACGCTAAGGAGCTTTCTACGCTCGACAGCTACAGATCTACGGTTTTACGCTCACAGGCTATAAGTCTATGGTTTTACGCCCGGATGCTTTTATGCTCGGTAGCTTTTACGCTCGAGAGGCTACAAACCTACGACTTTACGCTCAGAAGCTACAAATCTATGATTTTACGCTCGGTGGCTTTTACGCTCAGAGGCAACAAATCCACGACTTCACGCTCGGAAGGTTCTCTTTTCAGAAGCTACAAATCTACAGTTTCTATGCCCGAATGCTCTCTTGCTCAGCAGCTTTTACGCTCGAGAGGCTACGAACTTATGATTTTATGCTTATCTACAGTTACAGATCGATGACTTTCCGCATATCTAAAAAATACGCAGGACATAGTATGCGTATATCTGAACAATTCTCAAGGCGGTCAATTGCAAGAGTTCATGCAGAAGATACTCTTTCTTGACCTCAAAATATCCCAAGTACCCGAAGCATACAGAGTTCAACATTGAAAATGACTCTTCCCCTTGGGTCGATTGGAAGTTCATTCAGAATCCAGTCTGAATATTTTATCTACAGTTCAAGATGGTGACTCAGTTTGACAGCCATTTCTCACCCTATTTCAAGGAATTTTCGAGAAATTATTCTTGAAGATGATGGTCTGAACGAGAGTTCTTCTTATCAGAAGTGACGATTCAAAATTCTACGCAGCTCCCCATTCCTAACAACAGGACAGTTCGAATACTCGACTTAAATGCTAAGCAGCTTTCTGCGCATCCTTAAGTTGTGCGTAAAAGACAGGACGAGACCTAATACTCTTTCCATCAGAGTCGGCGTAAAGATACCAAGACGTGTCAAAGCTATACATATTCAGACTTCACAGCAAAGTATATGGCAAAATGATCATATGCACCGAAGAAAGACGATTTTATTTAAAACACGATTACATATGAGGGAAATCCGGTCTACAAAGGGTTTTTCTTCATTTTTGTGATTACATATGAGGAAAATTCTGTCTACAAAGGATTTCCTCATCGTCATCGGAAGGCCACCCCCCAGAGTCTATTTTGCCAGGTTCTCGCATGGGTGGATATCTTCATCCATCTTCTCCAGCAGTTAGTCGATTTCTGCAGTCGACTAACAAGAAAATAATCAATGACGGGAGGATACAAAACTGGGCCTGCATAAATTATGCAGATCCCATGCTCCGTATGCCATGACTGATTGAGTTGAGGTATTTCACCCAACTCAATACTCGAGGACAGAGCTAGTTTGTCTTCTCTCATCCACGAACAATGGAAAAAGATACAACTTGCAAGCTGTGTGGTCAAATACGACCCTTTCTCTCTCCCGAAGAACCGCCATACAAAGTTGCTGATTATCCCGAGCAAAGGAGGCTATGATATCCTTCCATGATCCATCGTTGCAGAGGACATTTGCTCGAAGACGCCTTCTTTTTTGGCTCCTTACATGCTGGAAGAACATGGTCTTCTTCTTCCTCAAATCAACCCGACGAACTCCGGCGATCATCTCTGTATGGTGAAAGAAATATGGGAAGAACAGGTTAACTCCTCAGCCTTTATATAAGCAGGAGAGAGCCCACCGAATCCCAATGGATCCCCAATAACTCTGCCAAAAAGTTAGCCTTGAAGAACGTGTCAGACTTGACCGTTTCATGCTTCATTCAAAGCGTTTCAAATTACGAGGAATCTGAAAACTTTGAAGGGGGTCTTGTAGAAGCATAAAAAATATGCTGGATAGCTATACGCAACATGTTGATGCTGGGTAGCGTAAAAATATAACCTCGGAGCCATCAGCGTACAAACAGAGCTTTTCCGCTAAGTACAGCATAAAATATAAACTCAAGGACTATCCGCGTAATGCAGTATGTCCAGGCTGCTTCAGCGTAAAAAGGGGTGCTACATCGCCTTTATGGCGTAAAACTCATCAGCTTTTAATGCAGCATTGAAGTGTACGAGGAACGCTTCGTATTCTTCGAAATGAACCTGTCAAATCATGCAGTGAACCTGACGTCTGACTCTTGACAAAGAGTACTGCACGGCTACCCAGGCGACAGTTATAATGATGGCACGGCACAGCAATCCAGACTGTCATTTACTGCCATTTCCTTGGCATAAACTGCTTTTACGCATACAAGGGAATACGCTGCCTAGTTCTACACAGGAAGATGTGAGCTGTTTATGCTCCGCAAAAGACAAACAGACTGCCATGTCAAAAACTGCTCTTCGTACAGGGCTCGAGGCACGTCTCTGCATTTAATGCGCAGAAGGGTGGCAGACCTTCAAAACACGCCTCTGCATTTAATGCGCAGGATAATGGCGGATCTCTGTATTTAATGCGCGGGATAATGGCAGATCTCTGCATTTAAATGCAGGAGATTTGATTAAAATGTTACCGAACCGTCGTTTAGTGACATTCCCTCGATGTAAACTGCTTTTGCACATACAAGGGAATACGTTGCCTAGTTCTACACATGCAGATGTGAGCTGTTTACGCTCCGTAGAAGACAAATAAGCTGCCACGTCAAAAGCTGCTCTTCGTACAGGGCTCGAGGCACGTCTCTGCATTTAATGCGCAGAATAATGGCAGATCTTCGAGACACGCATCTGCATTTAATGTACAGGATGGGGGCAGATCTCTGTATTTAATGCAAGAGATTTGATTATATCTCCAAAAGCCATAATTTCGGCTAAAACGTCCACATCATCACTTTTGCACGTTACGCCATCAGGCTATTCTCAGCTATGGGAGTCCGCTGTACGCTATCTCCTTGGAATATGCCCACTCAGGCCATATCTGCATTAGTGCGTATTAAAGCCATTCAGTCCAGAATTCGCTCAAGCCTCAGTCAAATGAGGAGGATCTGCTCGGCTTTTACACCCACCCGGCTACTATGCCTACTCGGCTTCTATGCCTACTCGGCTTCAACGCCTACTCGGCTTCTATGCCGGTTTGATAACTCTTTGGCTTCTACGCCATAGTGACAGTTATTGGCTTCTGCGCCAACCTTTTCTACGCGAGGGATAACCACCTACGTGGCTTTTATGCCGTGATCTTCGCAGCAGTTATACGCATTGTCTCTTAATTGGACATGCGTCACACGCTCATTCAAAAGATCATTTATACGCGGGTAACGGTTATTGTAACCATCGTGTAAAAGGGTGTTGTACTTTCTACTATTCAACTTCTATGCTGACTGGATGGTCACTATCACTAAAACTCTATAAATAGAGACCTCTATTGACAGAGGTCCAAGGTCGAGAACTCCGAGGTCAAAAATTGATTACAAATTGGAGAGGCAGAGAAAAAGGGGTCGAAGAATCCAAGGTCAAGGATTCCAAGATTAAGAGAGAAGAATCCAGAGCTCAGGCAAAGAGTAGTGATCGACGACTTTGGCATCGAGAATCCACTCTCTTTAGCAACCTTCGAAGCTGCTTTCTATCTTCTACAGCACTTCTTCATCATCGTGTGGTCCAAGGGACAAAGTGATCGACTGCAGATCAGACTCCTATAGCAATATTTACCCAGATTAAAAAATTGTACTCAACATCCTCGTATAGGATTAATTGTACTTCTTGTTTGTAAACATAAGAGCGAGTTTCGTATAAACCTCGTTTCCATTTCTTTCGTTTATTATCAAACACAATCCATACTAGTTATAGTAAAATAAGATATCAATTAAACAATAATTTTTAAAATACCAATATTTACAATATTACCAATATTTGAAAACGCAAAAATACCCCTCTCCGAAAAAGTGGTAGTGACAAGTTGACCCCCCTTGGAAAAATTTCGTCCTCAAAATTTAAGGGCAATCGTAATCCTTCTAGGTCAAGCCCCCAACAATCATTGTCCAAGAAGGTCTTATCTAAAATCACACAAAGAATCGTCCTATGCAAATAACAATATACATGGTCATGGTCTCCGCCTGTCTTATTTGTCTCTGTCAGGGTATTCTATTACCTATACTAACTATATAACACAAGCATCCAAAAGATACTAAAGAAGCAATCAATCAAAATAGATGAAAGTAACAAAAATAAAGAACAAAACTCGCTAACCCATCACCTGTAGTATCAGTCTCCTCGACCATCTTGATAAATGCTCCGTCCTGCCGAGGTAGCTCCTCTGCGGGTGATGAGCAATCTGCGGTACTACAGGTGGCCTAGCTCCACCTCTCTGCCCTCAGTCTGTACCCTGGCCTGGATGATGAAGGGTCCAAAGATAATCCTTCACTATATGCTCCGTTGATCCACAATGTAAGCATGATCCAAGTCTCTTCCGGCACATCTCCCAAGTGTGTCCAGTCCTCTTACAATAGGTGCATTGAGGAGCATGTTGCACCCATTTCTGAGGTTATTTTGGCATTCGCTGTACTGGAGCTTTGTACTGGGGTAATAATTGGCTCACGCATATGATATTGCTGCTGATAAGCTCCGAATTATATGAAAAACTGCTGTTGCTGGAGCTGATAAGCCCCCTGATACTATTGCTGGAACTGTAGCCTCTTGGCCGGTCCCGCACTGCTACTAGCACCCCAAACATATCACGGTCCCTTTTCGGCTTCAAGTTCCACTCCCGCTCGACCTTGCGTGCCTCTGCAAATATCTTAAAATGCGTCTCATAGATAGACATAATGATGATCTTCACTTCCCAATTCATACTCTCGTGAAAACGAATAGCCCAAACTTCTGGCTCGCTCACAAAGTACTCCGCAAATTGGCTCAGCCTTCCGAACTCTGCGACGTACTCCTCTATGGATATGCTCCCCTGTGTAAGGCTCTCAAACTCCCTTGCTAAGTCCAATCTGTCCGTCCGAGCAAAGAACTTTTTCTTGAATAGGTCCTTGAATACCTCCCAAGATTGCCCCATATCAGTAAGAAGTGGCTCATTCCTGAACCAAGTACGGACAACGTCGAACAGTTGAAGTCTTACCGCCTCAACCTTTAGATCCTCAGCAATATGGGACACACTCATGAGACGCTCGATATCCTCGAGTCAATCGTCAGCATAGACTATACCCTTTGTCCCCTTGAAAACTCGAGGCTCTAGCTTCTTGAAATTTTGAATGTTGCCCGGCTTGAGCTGAATATACTATGGATGTGAAGGAGCCCCTCTCTGAACTACTGTAATAGCTACCTGATGGACGTTTTCCATATTCTGCTGTATCATATCTGACTGCCTGTGCTAGGCCTCTATCTGTACCCTTTTTACCTCCATCATCTCTGTAAATAGTACAACCATTGGTGCGACATCTTCTGACAATGGTGGTGGTGGAAGTCCCTCCGAAGCAACTGGGCTAGTCCTCGAAACAGGTGGAGGAGAACCCCCGAAGGTAGCTGAGACTCCTATGTGAACTGATATTGTAGGAGTTGCAACCCCTGCTGTCTGAGTGAAAGGTTGAGAGGTGGCAGACCTTGCAGAAGCTGCTCCCGATCGATGGGATCTGGTTTTCGGCGGCATCTTGATGATATATCGAAACAAAAAAGATTAATTCGACACAAGATAAGATATTATCAAGGAAGGACAACAATATTGAAAGTATTCAAAATGAATCAAAAAGTAGTAATTTTAAATCAGATTAGAATTCCTAGTTGTGATTCAGTATCTCTCTCTCATACTAGTGTCATATGTCCTATATCCTATCGCAGGCTCGTAGTAGTACAACTAAGCCTTTGTACTACCATGACTTTATACTAGTTGCGAAGCTGGACCTGTATGGGCCACCACAAAAATGTGTCATGATCCGCACCCGGTGAAGGGCCACGAGTACATAGGTACGTCCAGCCTATGCCGCAGCATCGGTGGTAGAACGCTGTCGAGGTCAACTATACTATCTAATCATCTCACAATAATGTATAATCTGCCAATAATATCTCAACTCCAAGAAGGAGGGCAATATACTTAATGCAACACAATACTCAATCACAAATCTATAGCACGATAAGATATCAAAGAAACCTAACATAACTATGCAGTCTAAATATAAAAAAAATAAATAGAACAATATCCAAATCTCAAATATACGTCAAAAACAAATTCGGTACCAAAATACTAAAGAAAACTAACTATGATAACTAGTGATTCCGGCTAGATCTTCCAGCAGTCACTCCAAAACTAGTGGGTCCATGTTCGCACCATCTATAGGTCGAGGTCCGTAGTACGTCGAACACCAATCTTTCGGATCCTCTGAAAAATATTATCCAGTCAGAAATGGAGCAAAGTACAACCCAATAGCAGTTCGAATTAATTGACAAAAACTATAAAACAGTAAAATAGGGGATGCTATATACGATGGAAATATAACTGATGATCTAAGAACAATGAAGGAACAAGCAAAACTAGCAACCAAAATATAAATCAATGTGTACAAGAATGAAGGAGATAAACTATAATATCAGATATAGTATGAATTGAATATGGAATCTATAATATACCATGTGTTTGAGATACTAACTAAATATGTAATCGGCTTGGGATATTCAATGATTACAATAAAGAGCTAACTCAACCATACGTGAAGTGTATGATTAGTTAGTAGCCAATAATTACACTTCTAGCCGATAGTTCTTGATCACATATTTAATTAGTATTTCTTCCGTCCCGATTGTTATGATAGATCTAATCATGACACGTTACTAGCCAATATATCCAATATTTAACCAATAATATCCAATGTTATACAATACCAATAAGGAGCAGTATTCGATACTATCGCAATAATCAAGATAATATTTCATGACTGTCGATCCAATAACAATACCAATCCGTGTACCAAAGTTTCAAAGAATCATAAGTAACATTTCTAAATACTTGAATTATAGTAGAAATCAAATAATAAAAACAATCATAGAATGTACTCGCCTATGGTCCAGAGAAAATAATGCAAAACGGTATCTGAACTGGTGTCCCACAGACCTATATATGAAATATTACATCAATACAAGGTTTTGGAATAAAAATAAGTTAAACTAGTCAAATCTGTAAACTCCCTCACCCAAAATAGATATTTTATGTATATTTTATATTATTATATTTATTATAGATGTTGAATTTATTTAGAATATTCTCTTAGTTAATTAGAAAATAAATTTTTTTAGTATATTTACTTATATAAATATTTATTTAGAATTATTTTAGTCTATTTTAGATTATTGGGATTTTTCCATAATTTTTAGTTAATTAAAAACTAGTAACACTAATTTTCTAGGACTTTGAAGAATTTATTTTATATTCAAACTTAGATAAAAATATCCCAAACTTTTATTTTAGGTTCTAAATAATAAAATATATTTTCTATAATTTTTTGGGAATTTTCTGATTATTTTTAGCATTTATTTTGAGTTAATTATCAAAAACTGAATTAAAAACTATTTTCTGAAAAAGAAAACCCAAAAAGAAATTATTTTTGCCCAGTCAGCAAACAGGGGGCCCACCTGTCAGCCGTCCGCAGCAAACAGTGCCGGGCCCGCCTGTCAGTGACTGCGGGGCGGACAGCGTTGGATGGCTGCCACGTGTCAAGATCTGAGCCGCGACTGCTTTCTCTCTCCTCTATATATATATTAGTTTAAGTTTATTTCTAGGGTTTTTCTTAAGCCGAATTTTAGAGAATTGTCATCTAGGGTTCCTTCATCTTCCAGAAGCCATTGCGCATAGCTCCGGACTCCAAATGAGGCCTAGTTTTTTTGTGTTAGAAAGATATTGAGGTTAGCTTTCTGATTATATAATTTGTTTTACGAAATTATTATTATTAAATTCTGGAAAATTCGTAGAACACAATATGTCCAAAAATAGACGTGTTTCGATGATTTCGTGATTTCGGGAGAACCAGGAATCATAATCACGAACCGTTTAAAGTTTCGGAAAGCTAATGTCGAGATCATTGACATATGTTTTTCCCAGAATTTATTTCGAAGTATTTTTATATTGTTAATTCTGTAGAACTTCTAGGGTAAAATTTAACCATCGGTGCACGATACGAAACTTGTATGTGCCATAATTTCCAAACGAATTTGAATTCGGACGAGCCGTAAATTCCAGCATGTTTTTGACGCTGAAATCTACAGGAATTCATGCATAAAAGTCAAGTTTGTGTCAGTTGACTTTTTGGTCAACAGATTGCCTCGATTTGCGTGCCATGAGTCTCGAGTCGATAAAATTCAATTCATTTGGACAAAATTTAGGCATTAACCTAAAAATCAGAATAATAAGATTAAAATAGGATTTTAGAGTAATTATTACAGAATTAAATAAATTAAAATAAATTATCTTTTGACGTGATAAATTTGTAATACATAGGCTATTTGGACTGTGACTTGGACTCTGATTCATACCAGCAGCAGGACCCCAGGCAAGATACCTTGCCAAGTTGTTTACAGTATTTTACATGCTTAGTATATTTCTGTATAATTATTTTATTCTGTTTATTTATTGCATGTGTAGTTCCTTCAATCATTACTATATATTAGATATGTTGACACACACTTGACACTTAGTATCATAGAGGACAATCATTAGGAGTATGGGATTTTAACCACTCTGGTAACACCGTAGTCACTAGCACGCACTATGGTGGGTCGTGTTCGATGGTCGCTACCCCCGAGGTATGTCGATTGATGGAGTGTAAACCCCCTGATTTTTCAAAATTTTAAAAACTGGATTTTTCACAATTTTCTGGAATTTTCTGGGATTTTTCTGTAATTTAAAAACAGGGTTTTAATTTTTAAATAATTTTTAATTGATATTAAACAATATTAAAATATTATGGAAATAATATTTTTGGGTGTAAAATGAAAAACTGGACTTAGGGTAATTTTTCTGGAATTTATCGGACCCCAGACCTATTTTTAAATGCCTAAAAACTATTTATTTAATTAATTAATTATTTATTAATTAATTTACTGTTTTTAATTATTATTAATATTATTATTATTATTTATTATAACCCCCCCAGCCCACGGCCCGTTGGGCCGGCCCGGCCCATTTCCCCGAATCCGGCCCAGCTCCCTAGCGGGTCGGGTCGGATC
Source organism: Iris macrosiphon (assembly GCA_036927795.1). NCBI lineage: Eukaryota > Viridiplantae > Streptophyta > Magnoliopsida > Asparagales > Iridaceae > Iris > Iris macrosiphon. The sequence goes on from JAYESA010000005.1 coordinate 213,154,945, forward strand.
CGCGCAACCAGACCCGACCCAGACCCGGCCTCCCCCACGACCCGTCTTCCCCGTTCCCTCGCCCCGCTTCCTCCGCCGCCCGCCGCGTCCTCCGCTCCGCTCCGCCCGCCACGCCACCCACGTCGTCCACCCCTCTCCGCCTCCCTCGGCTCGACCCCCACCGCCGCTGCCCTATTTAAAACCCCCCCCGTTCCCCTCTCGGCTTCACTCCGCCACCGCTGACACCACTCGCCGTGCCGACCCCCACCGCCGTCGACCACCGCCCGCAGCACCCTCCGCCTCGACGCCGCAGCCCAGCTCCCCTCCCCCTTCGTCTCCGGCATCGGCCCCGCAGCGGCAACAGCAGCAGCAGTTTGAGCAGCGGCGCCGCCTCCGCCGCCCGCAGCGCCGACGACGGCCGCCGCCTCGCCGCGCAGCAGTCGGCCAGCCGCTCCCCGCCTCAGCACCGCCTCAGCGCCGCCCTGAGCGCCGGCGAGGATCCCCTGAGCCCTAGCCCTAACCCTAATTCTCGGTTCCTGTGTCCGACACGAGTCGGACACGTGTCGGACACGGTTTGACCCCGGTTTTCGGGTCCCCTTCAGGTGCGTGTAACTTTTTGCTCGTAGCTCCGTTTTTGATTCCGCAAATTGCGTTGCGAAGCCTGTATGACCCTCTCGGTGTCCGGACCAACCGTTCGGGGCATCGCGTCCTGTGGTGATCGCACACCGCGATCCAAAAACAGGAAAAACTAGACCCTGTTTCACCCCGGAACTGAGTACGCCCCGCCAAACGGGACGACTTGGTCGCGTGCGGTCTTCACAGATTCGTGCGCATCGTCGATACAGACGCGTGGGATTTCGCGGAAGCTGATTCGGGTGTGCGTGCACACCGGAATCAACGCGTATCCGCGGACATCGCCCCGTATCCGTACTTTCTGGAACGCGCCCTAACTTTGTGTACACACGTCGGATCGAGACGAAACTTGCGCCATCGGACTCGTAGCGATACGCTGGTCCTGTGGGTCAAGTTTGGTTCGATTCTGAGAACGTCGACGAAATCGCGTGTCGTGGGCCCCATAGGCCCCGCTCGACGGACGATTTTGTGATCGGCTCATCGGAATTCAAATCTGAAAGTTTCGTTGGGTTCGTATCATCGTTCCTGACCTGTTGACACTAAGTTTGGTGAATTTGGAGACCGTTGACCCGGACGCGTTTTTCGGTACAAAGCGGGCCCACCGGTGGACCCCGTTTTGGCCCGAAACTGCCGTTTCTGCCCTTGTCTCCAAATTGGACCCAAGGACAGGCGTTTCTAGCTGATTGATATTTTCTGGATCTGATGGTGATGTTTGTTTCAGCAACCGGAGTACCACCTGCAAATCCAGCTGAAGTCAGAACCGCAACTGGAACCGGAACCACATACAAGTGTACCTTGCCAAACGCTACAGCTTGCTATATATTTTTCTTGGTTAATTTTGCATCAGTGAGAACATAGAGCTTGTAAATTCTCAGTAATTTCTGTTATAGTATTTTACTTGAATTCTGGTAGATCCATATGTAACTTGTTTTAACTGCTTAACCTAGGCAACGTGTGGCGTGCTTAGTGTCCGATCATAGTCGGGTGCCAACCCCGTACGCGGTGTTGGGTACGTCATTAGAGATGGACAATCGATACCCTTATTCTCGTACTTGTCCTATCAAGTACACCAGAACCCAGGACACTTGACACTATTTCATGAGACAGAGTCCTCCTGAGACATTCGAGGTGATTCTGTATAGGATGCATGTTTTATGACATAGACTTTACATTCTTAGACATTTGATTCATAGCTATCAGACTTGCTGCATTAGTTATAATCGTGCGTGACATGGACATGAGGCATCGTGGACATGAGACGTGGGATTACATTGGGTGGGGAGAGACACACAGACTACAGGCTGATATTATATAAAATATAGTATATTTCAGAGTGTAATTCATAGTTATTGCCGCTACCGGCTCCCCGACACAGAGCTTGTAGTGGCTTCAGCCTGAATTCTAGTGCTACTCTCATATTGCATGTCACTTAGCTGGTTACATAGCTTACCCTCTGGTTTAATTATCTGCTGCACTGTATTTATTTTGGCTTGTATTTTCTGTACCTTGCTGTCCCCTGAGGACCTGAATCCGGATTATGTCCCCAGGTACAGCTGAAGAGAACTACCCAGAGGTGTACGGTACCGGAGCACTCCTTGGAGCAGAACAAGGAACAGAGGACGAAGTAGTGGCCGAAGATTTCTCCTGAGCGCCGGCTTCAACTACACAGTATTTCTATTTTCAGCATTTCAATTCCTGTCTATTTTCCTTAATTGTAACAGAATAATTCTCGGATTTGTTTCCCGAGACAACCTTATTTGTTATTGCATATTTATTTCCATTGCATTATTTCTGGCAATTAATCTGTGTTATTCTGTGGATGAGATTAGAAATACCTGAGACTTGTAACATATTACTGCTAGACTACAGCTTAAGCATGCCCTGATGGATCCATTAAATTGGGTTGTCCATCGGTGCGTGCTGCTGGCCATTGCTCACGTGCTCAGTCCTTCGGCATTTTGGGACTGGGGCGTGACATGGTTTTTGTGGTGGCCCATACAAGTCAAACGACTAAATTGTTCGGTTTCAACTTAGGGACCGAACAGGCCTGCAATAAAGAATAGGATAAGTTTTTAGAATCTCATCCACTTGCTTGAATCATTTTTGATATCTGTATCATATTCGAACTAATTTGAACTTGCATCTTGCCTTGATTCCTGTACGCCTCTTATTGGGTATTTTTGGATACAGGAAAATGGACCCACAAGAATGCAACGAGACTCCCGCTGGAACACCACAAGCTACAGGTGTCACCTATGACGACGAAGTGACACCAGTCGGAGGAGTTCCCCCAACTCAACAGAGCCAGCAGGCAGGTCAACCTAACTCCCGAATCCGACGCGATAATATTCCACCTCCGCCGCAGTTCATTCCACCAACGCCCGTACTCCCACAAGGACAGCCAATTGACGGGCAGCAGATATTCTAAATGATCTACGCGATGATACAAGCTCAGCAACAAGTCCAACACGAGGCTCAGCGTCGCGAAGCTAACTTTTGGAGGGACAACATCGTAACTGTACTGGAGCAGGCCAACCTACCAGCTCGACGGCCATCTACAGGCTCTATCACTGACTTCCGCCAACTGAAGCCCCGCACCTTTTCTGGAAAAGAGGAGCCCACCGAAGTTCATGAGTGGCTCACCAACATACGGCATCAACTTGAAGCAGCCGAGCTTCCCCGGGAACGCTGGATGACTGCCGTCCGAATGCAGTTGACAGGCAACGCGCACCACTGGTGGTTGTCTGAGGAGACGCGACTCGGACCAGACCGAGTCACTTGGGAGGAGTTCTCCAGACTCTTCCAAGAGATGTATATTCCGGCTATCGCTCGATCAGAACTGCGGGACAAATTCAATTGCCTCACCCAGGACTCGATGACGGTGGAAGAGTACAATGCAGAATTCATTCGTCTGAGCCGCTTCGCCCCAACCCTGATCCCGATAGAGGAAGAGAAGGCCGAAAAGTTCTTCGACGGACTGAACTTTGAGCTACAGAGACTCATCGGGTCCGTCGTACCTACCTCCTACTCAGACGTTCTCGCTGCAGCCCGACGCGTGGAACGCGTCACCAGGAGGGAGTCTCGCCACAAGCGGCCAATCACCTCAGCACCAGACAGAGCATCACCGGGAGAGTCTGCAAAGAGATCTCACACGCACCAGCCACCCAGGACAGCTTTGCAGACCCTTCCTACCTGTCACTACTGCGGCAAGCTAGGTCATGTCGAGAGGGACTGCAGACGCAAGTTGGGATTGTGCCTGATTTGCGGCACCAATCAACACATAGCCAAGGACTGTCCCCAGCATCGAGATGGAGCACCAAGGGCAAACCAACCAGCTTTGCCAGCACCGAGGCCACCTCTGGCACCTCAGGCGACACTCTTCCAGCAAGCCCAACAGCAGCAGAGGAATCCACCACAAGGACGAGGACAAGCCTACGCGATAGCCGTGCAGGAAGCCGATGCGAGTAAGTGATTTATAGTTATCCGTTTTAGTCTTGTGTAGTTCGTGCCCGTTGGTTCGTGACCTCAGCCCCAACCTAGTAATTTGCAACTTGTTAATAACAACCTGGTTTTCATAAAGTTATAGTTTTAACTAGATTTTTCCTGGAAAGTGTAAACTTTCAATTTTTAGGGAAACGGTATTTCCCTGAAGTCCCTTGTGATGTGCTTTCAAACGATACCTACGACCGTGTCATCTCTGCTGACCGGTTATTCTTTGATTGCGAGGACGCGATCCTCTTAAGGGGGTAGATTGTAAACCCCCTAATTTTTCAAAATTTTAAAAACTGGATTTTTTACAATTTTCTGGAAATTTCTGGGATTTTTCTGTAATTTAAAAACAGGGTTTTAATTTTTAAATAATTTTTAATTGATATTAAACAATATTAAAATATTATGGAAATAATATTTTTGGGTGTAAAATGAAAAACTGGACTTAGGGTAATTTTTCTGGAATTTATCGGACCCCAGACCTATTTTTAAATGCCTAAAAACTATTTATTTAATTAATTAATTAATTATTAATTAATTTACTGTTTTTAATTATTATTAATATTATTATTATTATTTATTATAACCCCCCCAGCCCACGGCCCATTGGGCCGGCCCGGCCCATTTCCTCGAATCCGGCCCAGCTCCCTAGCGGGTCGGGTCGGATCCGCGCAACCAGACCCGACCCAGACCCGGCCTCCCCCACGACCCGTCTTCCCCGTTCCCTCGCCCCGCTTCCTCCGTCGCCCGCCGCGTCCTCCGCTCCGCTCCGCCCGCCATGCCACCCACGTCGTCCACCCCTCTCCGCCTCCCTCGGCTCGACCCCCAAAATAGAATAAAAATAAGTTAAACTAGTCAAATCTGTAAACTCCCTCACCCAAAATAGATATTTTATGTATATTTTATATTATTATATTTATTATAGATGTTGAATTTATTTAGAATATTCTCTTAGTTAATTAGAAAATAAATTTTTTTAGTATATTTACTTATATAAATATTTATTTAGAATTATTTTAGTCTATTTTAGATTATTGGGATTTTTCCATAATTTTTAGTTAATTAAAAACTAGTAACACTAATTTTCTAGGACTTTGAAGAATTTATTTTATATTCAAACTTAGATAAAAATATCCCAAACTTTTATTTTAGGTTCTAAATAATAAAATATATTTTCTATAATTTTTTGGGAATTTTCTGATTATTTTTAGCATTTATTTTGAGTTAATTATCAAAAACTGAATTAAAAACTATTTTCTGAAAAAGAAAACCCAAAAAGAAATTATTTTTGCCCAGTCAGCAAACAGGGGGCCCACCTGTCAGCCGTCCGCAGCAAACAGTGCCGGGCCCGCCTGTCAGTGACTGCGGGGCGGACAGCGTTGGATGGCTGCCACGTGTCAAGATCTGAGCCGCGACTGCTTTCTCTCTCCTCTATATATATATTAGTTTAAGTTTATTTCTAGGGTTTTTCTTCAGCCGAATTTTAGAGAATTGTCATCTAGGGTTCCTTCATCTTCCAGAAGCCATTGTGCATAGCTCCGGACTCCAAATGAGGCCTAGTTTTTTGTGTTAGAAAGATATTGAGGTTAGCTTTCTGATTATATAATTTGTTCTACGAAATTATTATTATTAAATTCTGGAAAATTCGTAGAACACAGTATGTCCAAAAATAGACGTGTTTCGATGATTTCGTGATTTCGGGAGAACCAGGAATCATAATCACGAACCGTTTAAAGTTTCGGAAAGCTAATGTCGAGATCATTGACATATGTTTTTCCCAGAATTTATTTCGAAGTATTTTTATATTGTTAATTCTGTAGAACTTCTAGGGTAAAATTTAACCATCGGTGCACGATACGAAACTTGTATGTGCCATAATTTCCAAACGAATTTGAATTCGGACGAGCCGTAAATTCCAGCATATTTTTGACGCTGAAATCTACAGGAATTCATGCATGAAAGTCAAGTTTGTGTCAGTTGACTTTTCGGTCAACAGATCGCCTCGATTTGCGTGCCATGAGTCTCGAGTCGATAAAATTCAATTCCTTTGGACAAAATTTAGGCATTAACCTAAAAATCAGAATAATAAGATTAAAATAGGATTTTAGAGTAATTATTACAGAATTAAATAAATTAAAATAAATTATCTTTTGACGTGATAAATTTGTAATACATAGGCTATTTGGACTGTGACTTGGACTCTGATTCATACCAGCAGCAGGACACCAGGCAAGATACCTTGCCAAGTTGTTTACAGTATTTTACATGCTTAGTATATTTTTGTATAATTATTTTATTCTGTTTATTTATTGCATGTGTAGTTCCTTCAGTCATTACTATATATTAGATATGTTGACACACACTTGACACTTAGTATCATAGAGGACAATCATTAGGCGTATGGGATTTTAACCACTCTGGTAACACCATAGTCACTAGCACGCACTATGGTGGGTCGTATCCGATGGTCGCTACCCCCGAGGTATGTCGATTGATGGAGTCCGAGGGTCGCTACCCCCGAGGTATGACGGCTGATGATGTCCACTGACGAGCATGAGGTTGTGAGGATTAGATCGAGTAGCCTACCCTTGCCCATACGTCAAAAAGTTGTCCTCATTTGCATTCATATAGATTGTCTTGTACAGCGTACTTATTTATTTTCAAATTATATGCATGTCTACTGTATTCAAGTTGGCTCGTATTTTCTGTATCTTGTTACGTCCCTCTGAGGACCTGGTCCGCTGCCAGGTGTACCTGTTCTTGAGTATTTGCAAGAGCGCAGATTTGGATGGCTATAGATGCTTCGTGGACGTCTTCTCTCGAGCCGTGATTGATAGCTGGTACTTATATTGTTTAATAGTGTTGTACTTATATTGTATTTACTTTCTTATTTGAGTTGGTAGTGGATTTGTTTCCATCCAACTATCATCCTTAGATACTCCTTATTGAGATCTAGTTTCATAGACATTGGTTATTTTATTCATATTTGATTTTCGTGGATGAGATCTAGATTATACCCTGTGACTTGTGACATATGTTTATACCAATTGTGGATTTGATATTCATATTACAGCGTACGTGTGGATTTAGTTTCCATATATTGGAGTTGCCATATCCATGCGGCTGGCATGCTTACGTATCCTAGTCCTACGTATTTTTGGGACTGGGGCGTGACAAAATCCTAGGTCATAAATCCATTTCTAAGTCAAACTAGGTCAACTTTAGGTCAAAATGGTCAAACTAGCTATTTCTAGGTTGTATGAGTCCATCTCTAGGATATTGGATCCATACACTATGTATCTTGGCTATACTAGCTATGTTAGGATACTAGAGTATCGACACTATACCGTATCATAAGATATGTAAATTATTAGATATAAACATACAATAATATATATATATATATATATATATATATATATATATATATATATATATATATATATATATATATATATATATCCCTAGCTAAACTAATGCTAAGTAGATACCTTGACTTTGAGCCAAATACGGTATCACACCCCTACACACCCCTCTTGATACACAAACCCGATACCTTGAGTATAAACCAAAATACCTAACAATTACTTTAGTATCACAAGGTAATCCAATATATAACCTATGAATATCTCACCTTTAACTAAAACCAACTAACATATATATATATATATATATATATATATATATATATATATATATATATATATATATATATATATATATATATATATATATATATATATATATATATATATATATATATATATATATATATATATATATATATATATATATATATATATATATATATATATACACCAATTAACTAACTAACTGATATAATACTAACCTACTATTTAATACTAAAATCAATACCTACAACTAACATAACTAGCATACCCACACTTCTAACATGTACTAATTAAATTAGCAACTAAACACTAACTTACATCCACTAAACTACTAACCAACAAATACAAACCTATTAGCAATGGTATCTAACCAACACTTAACTTCCAACCTACAAACCCAACCCCTCTTACCCTTATTGCTACTGCTGTGGCTTCTTATTGCTGCTTGCTGCTGCTTATTGCTGCTTGCTGCTGCTTATTGCTGCTGCTGCTTACTGATGCTGCTGTTGCTTATTGCTGCTGCTGCTTACTGATGCTGCTGCTTATTGATGTTGTTGCTTCTAATTGCTTCTTATTATTGCTGCTGCTGCTGCTTAGTGCTGCTACTGCTTCTAATTACTACTTATTATTGCTGCTGCTGCTGCTTCTTATTGATGTTGCTGCTGCTTATTACTGCTACTGTTGCTTACTACTATTGCTGCTTATTGTTATTATTGTTGGTTCTTATTGTTGTTGTTGCTTCTAATTACTGCTTGCTCGACACCCCCTAGCACACACCTATGCATATACACATACACTCATATATATATATATATATACTGCTTGCTCGATACCCCCCTAGCACACACACACACACACACACACACACACACACACGCACACACACACACACACACACATATATATATATGCTTACAAATTAACACTAATAGTGCACATGAACTCCCTACTCTATATATAACAACTATAAATACAATACTCTAATAGTTATAACCAAGGTAAATTGAATTAGAATGCAAAGTATTAAACACGTGGATTGCACCACATCCGTATCACACTCAATCTATGATACACTTGCGATATGGCTTCACCACATCACCAAACGTATCTCGAATGACATAAGCAAGTCTAAAATTACAATTAGAAGCAACACGAAGTGTTAGCTACTCATTTAAGTACCCGTATCAAAATGTGACATGCTCAAACAAAATCCCTAAATCAACTCGTATCGCCAAATTATCATGATACAGCCTACACGTATCTAATTATGGATACAACATTAGTCTCACACAACCAAAAATATGTTAATTTGGTCTAATTGACCTATTGACAAACATATGATGTGCCAATCGCGGAATTCCTCCAAAATTGACATAAAATATCACATAACTTCCTACATAGGCCTACTACGAACTAATTCCACTTTCTATGGGCAGCCTTAGTAAATAGAAGAGTTTTTAATGATTAAATTATATATTTAGAGTCTAATTAAAGAGAGAAACTGAATTGTATCTATTGGGATATGGATTTCCAATACAATTCTCCAAATTGGGTGTCAACAGCCTTCAACTTGTGCTTCTTCCTCCTCCTTGTAGATCATTGCCTCCTCCATATTCCAATAGCCTCCAATGGTGAGTAGAGAAGAAATTTAGAAGGAATTTGGGTAGGGATTGGTGTAGGGATGAAGGAATTTGGATAAAAGAAATTCTAGATATAGAATAAAATAAAATAAATGAAGAGAGAGAGAGAGAGAGAGAGAGAGAGAGAGAGAGAGAGAGTCTCTCCACTCCCCCATTGGCCGGCCACTAACCCCCTCTCCAAGAAATGTATAAAGTCCCATTTACCCCTTGGGGCTTGTCATAAAGGAATTAATTAAAGAAGGAAGGTTCTAATCCAATTGGTTTAACTAATTAATTCATTCTCTTAATGAATTGGGCTTGTGGTTGGGCTCAAGTCTATCTTAACTAATGTTGGTCCATGACAAGTCTAGTTGGGTCCAATAGGTCCACTAACAACTAATCTAAGTAATGGCTAATAACTAAATATTAACTAAATATAATACATAAACATATGCAACCATATCAAATATTGAAATAACATAAGCTAAAAATATCCATACTAGTTATAGTAAAATAAGATGTCAGCCAAACAATAATTTTTAAAATACCAATATTCATAATATTACCAATATTTGAAAAGGCAAAAATACTTGTTCCAGGTGATCGATTCGAACCCGCGAGCCACCCTGCAACTGATGAGAAGGACCTCCTCTTCGAAAAAGTGGTAGTGACAGTAATCAATCACAGGTCTCTGAGAAAAATTCTTGTGCCACTAATCGTGCCTTAAATCGATCAATTTCATTCTTTTTATTTTGATTTCTTACAAACACCCACTTATAACCTACCGGTCTGATATCTTTTGGTGTTTGTACTGTAGGTTCGAACACTCCACGTTTATTAAGGGAATCCAATTCTGCTTGAATAGCTTCCTTCCATTTTGGCCAATCTTTTCTTTGTCGACATTCATCAGTGCTACATGGTTCAGTGTCATCAATGCCCTTAGATATTTCAGTAGCTACTGAGAATGAGAATATCTCATCTATTGTTATATCTTTGAGATCCTATACCTCTCTTGTATATGTATAAAATATAGAGATCTCTTTGCTTTCAGGTACCTGAGCCTCCTCTTGGACTTGTATCATTTCTAAGACAATAACCTCTTTTGGGTTTTCAGAGAGTATGGATCTATCATTCATAACCTCATCTTGAGCGTTATGTATAATCTCCTTAAAAGCGTTACTTAGAAATTTTCTCTTTCTAGGGACTAAGTCCTTTGAACCTATAGGTCTACTATGCTTCTGGCGTGTAGTAGATTCATTAGCCACTATGCTATTTTCTCTACGGAGATATCAATTCGAGCTGGCGCATTTACAGCTGGCACATGTGATTTAATCACTTTAGCTGCATCAGTAAATGCATCTGGCATTTGATTTACAATCTTCTATAGATGCAATATCTTTCGTACCTCAGTTTCACATTGATTAGTACGAGGATCTAGATAAAATAGTGGAATTATCCCACGATAATTTATGTCGTTTATTTATGGCGAATGGTTCTGTAAGAACATTTTTTTCTTTCTTATCTTCCCCTAAAGGCGGGAATTTAGTCTCATCAAAATGGCAGTTTGCGATTCTAGCAGTAAAAATATCACCAGTTAAAGGTTTCAAATATCTAATGATTGAAGGGCGAATCAAAACTAATATAAATTCCTAAACTGTGTTGAGGTCCCATTTTAGAGCGTTGAGGAGGGGGAATAGGAACATAAACATCACTACCAAATTTATGCAAGTGAGAGATGTTAGGATGATGGCATGTCATAAGTTATGATGGTAAAAATTTATGATGTGCAGTTAGCCTAAAAATGATCAATTTAGCAGCATGTAATATGACATGTCCCCAAGTTGAAACGGGTAAGTTTGATTGCATGAGTAAAGGCCTTGCTATGTGCTAAAAATGCTTAATCAAGGACTTCGCTAAACTATTTTAGGTATGAATATGAGGGACATAATGTTCAACTTCTATTCCTACGGAAGCACAATAATCATCAAAAGTACATGAAGTAAACTCAGCTGCATTATCAAGTCAAATCATTCCAACATGTTGGTTAGGAAAATGAGTCTGAAGCTTAATCTACTAAGAAAGTAGCTTGGAGAAGAAAATTTTCTAGATGAGAGTAAGAAAATATTTGACCATCGACTAGAAGCATCTATTAGAACCATAAAATACCTGAAAGGTATGCTAGCAGGATCAATTGGTCCGCAAATATCACCTTATATTCTCCGAAGGAATGGTGGTGATTCAGAAGCTATTTTGAGAAGTGAAGGTCTTGTAATGAGTTTACCCTGTGAATAAGCTACATACAAATTTTTAGTAGGAAAGGAAAGACTTTGGTATGATAAATTATGTCCATTGGTATTGTTGTTGACCTTTCTCAACATAGTCGATCCTAGATGACCCAATCTGTCATACCAAAAGATTAGATTCCTTGGATCCTTTAGCCTTTTGCTAGTAATAGGGTGAGATTCTACTACCTTCAGAGTAGTTTGATATAACCCCGAGGAGATTAACTTGCACTTTTCTAATATGAGCTTATTGCTTCCAACATTAGAGGTGGTATACAGATACTCTTTGCTATCATCGTTCATGGTTTCAACATGAAATCCATTCATTCGAATATCTCTAAAGTTGAGTAGATTTCTATTAAATCTACTAGAGAATAATGTATTTTGAATGACTAAGTGTGTTCCATTTGGCAACACAATATCAGTCTTACCGTAACCTTCTATAATCTGCATGGGTCCAGCAATGGTGGTCACCTTGGCAGTGTTCGAGGCATATGTTATGAAAATCTTCCTGGTTTTCAATATAGCATGAGTTATTACACTATCTATCAAGCATTTGCCATCATCATTGTCCATACCTTTCAAAAACAAAAATTAATAATATATTAATATTCTACTAAATGGTTAAACTTGGCATATTGCCAATTATTACAACTTGATCTAAATCTAAATGAAACTGCTTCAAAGAAAGTAAACTACCTAGACTATTAATCATATAATGACCAATTTATTCAAAGTAAAAAGTAAATAAACTTAGATAAGCATAAAATAACTATTCATTGACTTCACCTATCATGACGTTGAACTGGTCTTCCAAAATTGCCTTTCCATCCTTATCTTGGAAGAAATTATTAAAATCCATTTGTGTTGTACCCTCTATGAGATTAGTCTCCACACCCTTTGAGGCTTCATACTCTTCCACTTTCTTTTGTGAGGTTCGATAGTTTCGCATCCAATGACCAGCTCTTCCACAACGTTTGCAAATATCAGTTGGAGCAGCTGTATTAGGAATTTGGGCATTGTTTCTTCGAGGATTAAATCCCTTATTTTTGGACTGTATATCGTTCCTTGGGCCTGGATTATAGCCATTTCTTTGGCTTCCATGGTGTCCATGCCCTCTACCTCTGTGATTTCCTCGACCCCTAGTATTGGTCATATTTTTTTAGCACTAATCGCATTCACTTCAGCTAGAATTGGTGCAGATCCAATTGGTTTACTAGTATGGTTTTGATTAATAACTCATTATTTTTTTCGGCCACATGTAAGAAAGCAATGAGTTCAAAATACTTCTTAAAATTTCTCTCCCTATACATTTTTTGTAAGGTCATATTAGTCGTATAAAATATGGTGAATATTTTCTCTAGCATGGAATGCTCTGTCACTTCTTCATCACATAACTTCAATTGTGAAGTAATCCTGAACATAGCTGAATTATAGGCTACAACTGTCTTGTAATCTTGGAAACGTAGATTGAGCAATTCATGGAGTGCACCTTATAGTATGACTTTTTTTTGTGATCATATCTCCCAGCTAGAAAATTTTATAACACCAAGGGGTCCTTGACTGTTAAGTACTCAACCTTGAGATCATCATGAATATGATATCTTAGGAATATTAAAGCCTTCGCTTTTATCTTGTGCAGATATAGGCTTATAAGCCATAATTGCGTCACCTAAGCTTTTGGCTTGAAGGTATAATTCAGCATCCAATCTCCAGTTGAGAAAGTTCTAGCCTTCTAAGTTTAGAGGCTTGAAATCATGCTTTGTGAGGCTCGACATATTGCTGTTGTAAGCCCCCTCATTTTGGAATAAGGATAATTTGGTAATTTTTAATTTAATTTAATTTATTTTATTTAATATTTTAAAGTATTATTTATAAAAAAATTATATATGACACTTTGCCATGGCTTGGATATTTGGAGCAATACAGAATATTTTTTCTTCCAAAAAAAATTCATATTACTAATTTTGATTGTACCTAATATATTTGGGACATGGATGTTGCATTTGTTTGATCTCCCTCATGCTCCAAAAATATTGACAAATATTTAGAACTACGGTTACCGTAAAACTGCTTCCTTTTGACTAGAACTTGACCCAAACCAAACCCAAACATATGTAGGCATGTAGTGCACCCAAATATCCCCATGTATATATATATATATATATATATATATATATATATATATATATATATATATATATATATATATATATATATATAAATTAACTTGTTTCTATTTATAGAAAGTGTCATAGGTGTCATCATAGTTAGCCTAACTATCTAACTACCTAAGATCCTAACCAACCATCCTAACAAATAACTCCCATATCTTTTTCCTATTCTACAACATATCCCACATATAAAATATATCCACAAAATCTGAACAAATCAATTAAAAATTTAAATCCATATTTCCAAATTAAGAAACCCCTAGTTTGTTGCATATTCCTATATTTGGATCAAACCAAATCCTAAGTGAATATTTTTGCGACAATTCTCTAATTTAAATTTTAGCCCCTTACCATATTAAGACTCTACAAAATTCTACCCATATATTTTTAAATATTAAATCAAATCCTAACCACCCACCTATTTAAACTACATATACTTATCAACTCCCCAACACTTAAACCTAATTATTAGGTTTGCCCCCCCTTTTTCTCTTCCTCACAAAAAAAAACTCTTTCCTTATTTTCTCTCTCTCTCTCTTGTACTTCTTTCCCTCTTCCTCTTTCATTCCCCATAGGCCACAACTCCACAAAAACTTCAACCGAACCCCTTTTTGGCCAAATATTGGCTGCTGGTTTCAGCAGCAGTTCAGACCCCTCCATAGTAGCAAAAAATTTCTAAAAATCCTAGATTTATATCATAATTTAAGTCCCCGAGAGTCTCGTCAAGTTTCATGAGGTTTGGAGTTCGTTTGGTACTCTGTTTGGCCGTACTCGCGAAAAGGGTCTCCGCCATAATCGCAATCGCGTAAGTTTTCCAACTTTGTTTCTTTTCCTATTTTTTCATGAATAAAATCTTGTGTAAATTTATATTAATTATAGATAATTTTTATAATTAGTTTTATGCATTAAATCTATATTTTTACTTACAAAAATTATCCCAAACCAATGAACAACCTTGACACGGACACGTCGCATCAAGACTAATAGTTCTTTGATAGTTGTTATATTTTACTGAAGTAAATAAATTCCAAAAATTAATGTATATTAATTTTATAATATTTAATTTATTAATTTTTTATTTAATCATATTTGGATGCCAACATGGAGGTTGTATGTCAAGGCTACATGCCAAAGTTGGTTAGAATGACTAGTTGTCGTCTGAAGCAAATAATGACATGCAATGCCAATGTTTGGTTATTTTTGATTATTTATAAATAATTTTAGAATATTAATTATGATAAATTTAGTAATAAATTATATTAAAATACATGATTAAGAGGTTCTATGCATGTTAGATGAATATGATAGCAATGGTGCAAGTTTTGCGATATCGATACGTTCATACGTACATATAGGACTACATGTAGCCAAACACATGTAAGTTCCTATAAGTATGTGTGATATGTTGATGTAAGATACCCTCACAACATATTTTGAGAGTGGCATGGCACGTGTATTTTGGTATGTTGTTCAATGCTATGCAACTATTGGATTGTTTGACAAGAACGTCAACTAAAAGTTGAGGTTGTGCAACAATCTTTCGTGTTATCCTAGAGTAGATAGCGTGTATGGTTATTAATTAGAATATATTTAACAGGACATCTTAGATCTGCTACTCTTTCAGCAGAGGACGTCAGACAGACAATATCGCAGCCACAGACAGCAGGCAAGTGTACATTGCCATGATGTATCACAGTTCCTTGTCTTAATTATCTTATTTAGTTATTGTAGTTATTTGATATGGCTGATGTGTGTGTTTATCCTAGGGTCATAATATTTTGCTTAGAGTTCGAACAAGATTTTGGTGTCGACGCCGTACGCGAAGTCGAGTAACGTCACTTAGAGAGTTAATACCACGATCATATTTTACGTGCTTGTATCCTTGCACGTCAGACCATAAGAAACTTGACACTATTTTATGTTACAGAATCCTTCTTGAGGTATTCATGATGATTCTATATAGGATTACATGACTCATGATATGAGACTTGCATATTATATACATATATTATTATAACTCGTTGTACTAGCTAGAGGTCCTGATCTTGCGTGTTATGGACATGAGACGTCGTGGACATGACATGTGAGGTTACATTGGGTGGAGAGATACACACCATACTACAGGCTGATTATGTTTATATATATATATATATATATATATATATATATATATATATATATATTATGTTACTGGAGGTGCCTTAGACTCTGTCCCAGATCTTTAGCACATTTACTAGCCCTACGAGATATTACTTACTGCTATGGGTTCCCCGACACAAAGCTTATAGTGGTTTTAGCCTGAGTACGAGTGATGTTCTCATGTGCATATCATTTATATGGTTATATTAGTTTACCCTTGAGTATGTGACATTATAATATTTTACTTTGGCATGATGTTTCTTGTACCTTGTTACGTCCCTCTGAGGACCTAGTCCCTTGCCAGTTTTGTAACATAGACCATTGTGGAGCCTGCCAGGAGTTATTAATTTGGGTTACTTTGCCATGTGGGCATTGGTACCAGGTACTTATATTATTTATACTAGAGTTATGCTATTCATTTATATTATTGATTCATATGCTAATATAGCCTAGTTTTTATAGACTCTTATTTCTTTCTTGAGTCTATTCGATCTTGTATGTTACTAGGCGACCGACTATAGCACATGTACCTCATTCTTTTTGTATTCTGTTCATTATAGATTGAGACATATATATTTATATTTACTAGATTATCTATATAGTGACCATTATAATACAGCTTATACGTATTCGAGTAGGACCAGAGTCTGATCGAATGTGTAGCTGGTATGTTATGTATTCCTAGTCCTACATATTTTGGGATTGGGACGTTACAGCTGTATAAGATCAATAATAACAAGTTAACATAAGAACTCGGTAAATCACCAAATAATTCAGTGTATGCTTCAAACAATGATATTTCAGAAGTCTATTTATACCAAACAAATTTTGTTTATGGTATGCTTCGAACAATGATGTTCCAGAAGTCATAGGTAAATACCAAACACTAGATGTTCATGGTATGCTTCGAACAATGATTATGTTCAAGAAGTATTTCAAAAATACCACATATGATATGCTTCGAACAATGATGTTCCAGAAGTCTTATATATATATATATATATATATATATATATATATATATATATATATATATATATATATATATATATATGTATATATATACACACACACACACACACCAAACAATTCATGTTCATGGTCATCGGATCTCTGATGGTTTTGATCTAAATATATTAACATATATAAAAAAAATTAATAAATAAATAATAACTCTAACGTTCTCTCCGAGAGATCTATATGCGATTAACATTGGAGTGCTATTAGAGTTAACTAAAAAGAAGTGAGATGAATGGATAAAAATTATTTTTTTTGCCCTCGCGGTATGCCAAGAGATGTATAAACATCAACATCATGCTGCGCCTAGGGTATGCATATGCAGAAAAAAACATAAATAACCATACATATTACCGAAGTAGAGAATCCATAAATGGCGGCTTCACTGAGATGCACTCGCTTATTTTCTCCCGTTAGAGCTTCGTGCTGATAACGTGTTAGAATAAACATAGAAGAAGGAAGAAGAAAATAGGAGAGAAGATCTCTTATTCGTGTAATCACATAATGGGAAGCAAATGCCTTATTTATACAACCCAATGAAGGTATAATACTAATCTCTAACTGTGGGACTAAAATACAAAGTGGGAATCTAACCCTTTAGTAACCCACGTTATAACAAATTTCTATTTTAGCAAAGGGTTGTTTGGTTGCATGAAAATGTATGAAAGTGTGAATGTTGAAGAATGAAGTTTGCGTACACATGCGTACGTATTAATTTTGACTTTCAAAAAATTATTTGGTTGGTAGAATTGACAAATATAAAAATAGAAAAAATGAGTTTCATTGTTTGGATGATTCTCGAAAGTGAAAAATAAAAGTTCAGTTGTTTGGATGGTTGTTGAAAGTGATGGTTTGTTGGACCCCAATTTATTTTTTCAAAAATAATTCGCATTAAACCTAAATTTTACAATATAAATTATTATTATTATTACAACAATATAAATCATTATCTTTCTCTCTTTTGTTACAGAAACCCTCGTTTTATTTCTCTTCCGTCGTCTCTCTCTCTTTCATCCGACCCCCACCATGGATCAGGCCGTCGCCCTCCGCCTCACACCGAGGACGCGTTCCTCCTCCGTCTGCGTCGTCATCGTCGTCGGCGGCTTTGTAGGTATGCCGACGAGAGGCGTTCGACCACCGATTCGTGTCGGTGTCGGCCTCCACCTAGGTGAGTTTCTATTTTTTTGGAACTTTTGACCTTTTTTTTTTCTCTTCCTCAACTGTGAGTTCAAAGGAGTTTCATGAGCACTTTTTCTCTTCCTCAACTGAGTTCAGAGGAGTTTCAACTAAAAATGGAAGGAGGTAAATGTGGGAGGAGGTAAAAGTGGATAAAAAATATGGGGGACAGGACTGCAGTGGGTTAGAATAAACTAAATCCATCAGTTTTAATTTATTAACCAAACAGCTGAACTCAGAAGAGTTCAGACCACTTTCATATTATTGGTCAGTTTCAATCAACTTTCCTATAACCAAACATCCCCCCAAATTAAGAATGGAAGGTGGAGGATTCCTTTTGAAATTTTTTTTACAAGAATTTATAATTACATATTTCTTAGTGTTTGTAACAAAATAATCATAAACCATTCTTTGGTTTTGTTAATTCTATTTATTCAAAATCTAATTTTCAACTAAAATATCGACTTTCTTTGTAAGTTTTTATTTTAAATTATTAACATTAGCAAGTTGATATCATAAAGTATTATAATTGTCAACTAAATATCATAAAATTCTATCGATAACTTGTTATCCTACACTAGGATACTATTAAGAAGTATGAAAATATGAAAAGTACAATTGTTAATGGCATAAGGGTAGCAAATGACAAATTAGATAAGTTTAAGCTATTTAGTTGCTATATAATACTTTAGAGTAGCAAGTTATTATTATTTTTAATATTTTAGGATAACAAATTGCAAATCTTAGAAAGTTTGAGATATTTAGTTGCAAATTAACGTTATTCAAAACTGAAAATATGTATGCAACCTTTATTAGGATTTTAGACATCGTAGTTATCATGTACTCATCCCGAAGGATCAAAAGATCGTCACTGGACGTAATACAACAAGACTAAATTGCATTTGTACACGGTATGAACTTGCACATGAACAAAATAGACTGAATCGAGGCTGAACCAGCAAAAATTTAAAGCAGAAAACTAAATAACAACAATTATCAATAACATAGTTCTTTTATTCGTAACTTGCAGCGAATACAAAAGTTTTTAATAGCAACTAAATATGTCAACTTGGCTTACAACTTTGGAACCAAAAAGAATTACAATAATAACTTTGTTCCATACATTATATTTATTTATATAAGAAAAAACTAACACGCCATCAAATCTCTAGCTTCCAAATGATGAGAAGACTTTTGTAGGCTCTAAAAGTCTAGTAGAATTTTTTAACACTTATGGGGGTAGGGGTTAGTACATTAGGGAATGCACTGATGAGTGACAAAAGTACACTCACCTTAAAGCAGATACTAAGTAACCATGTTAATTTTTTTTAATAAAGATAATCTTTTTATCTTTTACCTACTTCCGTTTGAAGTCAATATAAAATCAATAAGCCATACTTCTTATTTTATTTAATCAAGCTTTAGAAACTATTACATGAGCAATATTTATTTATTTCTACCTTTACCAAATATAATATTACAATTAAACCATACTCATTATTAGGGATACTGTAGCATTTTGGTGTTAGAAAACATTAGTAGCTGATACTGGGTTTAAACAACGGAACCATCAAATTCTATTAGTGCAAAACAAATATTTGAAATAATATTTATATGCATCACAAGTTATTATTAGACTTTCAAAACAATTTTATTAGCATGCAACCTAATTACATGATGATCCATGAATAATTATCCATAATTAGGAGTTGTTATTAGACATAATAAGTTAGCATGCGACTTAACAATTTTATTAGCATGCGACCTAACTACATTTATATACAACACAATTTCAAGCTCATACCGAACTTAACTGGCGCTTGTGGTCAGTAAGAAGAGGTATAACCTCTCTAGCTGGGCGGAGGTCTCGGAATCAAACCGCGGGGGAGGTGTGGGGGCAGTGGGCCCAAATGACATGCAACACAACGTGCACAAAGTCCCGTAAGTATCGCCGGGCAGCCCAAAAAATAAAAAAAAACAAGTTCAAGCTCATCTCTCCAATTAGACATAACACCCCTTATCACAAGGACATCCAATCCTCAGGGTGTCCCATCTCTCATAGTAGATATTATACTGGTGCCCCATAAATCATTCAAGAGATTATACCTTATGTGTTAACCTCCGTTCTCGATTATCGATATATAAAACCCCTATTCCTAGAAACCGTATTTACCCTTTTTAATTATTAATTATTAATTTAATTGTAGTAATTAGTGGCTAATTAGGAGAAATAGATTTTATTTAATTTTTATTTTAGGTGTTGGTGAACTTAGGGGATTTATGGGACCATTAGGAATTTTTTTGAATTTATTTCATATAGGAGACCCTTTGAGCAGTTACTAGCTTAATGATATGCATCAATGTAATTCTAGAATTTTCTATGGGTATATACGTATATATATAAATATATATACATATATTTTTAAAGGAAAAAGAAAGAAAAAGAAAAAGAAAAGGTTAAAAAAAAGAATAAGAAAACAATTATTATACTCACTATTGGATCCCCCTATTGGATCCAAATCCTTAGCTAAACTACCCATGACCCGCAACCCTAAGAATCCTATCCGGCCCTATTGAAGACCAGCCCCCGCTGGCAAAGAAGCCAGCAACCGACCCCTTAATAAGAAGCAACAGAACCCTTCAACCCCCCCGCGCGGCCCTTAAACACAACCCTCTCCCTCTTTATATATATATATTCACATCATCTTCATCCCAAACCCTAACCTAAATCCCCCCGACACCAGAGCACCCACGCTGCCACTACCAAGCGCCACCACCGCAGCCAGGAATGCCTCATCCAGCCAACCCCGGCCGACCAACGACCGCGTACCCCGCGCACTGCAGAATTCAACAGCACGGTACCTGTGTTCCCGTACAGTTTCCCGTTACCTCGCTCAACCAAATACCACACCGTCTTCACCGGTACGCTCATCCCTTAACCCTCTTCAATATCTGTGTGATAGTAGACCTCGAACAACGTATAACCCTAGGCAAAAATAGCGTCAAAGTTGGCAGAAAAAGACTAATTCTGGGTATCGCAGAAAACTGCGGTGATCACCTATGTTCCCGGATTCGTATCTCCAACCACAGAGGTCCGAATCTGATTTTTCTTTTTAGTATACTGAGACCACTTGACCTAGTTTAATTTATGTTAAATAACATTAGATTATTAACTGTTGTAGATAGAATTAAATTCGTTGGAAAACCCCGAAAACACAATTTTTTTAGATTTCCAAAAGTTGTGAAACAGAGCGCGCCCTGCCAAAAGGGACCGCCCCGCTGTGTACCAAGTGTACCAATCGATGTACGCAGTGTACTCGAACATGTGAGAGTTCGAAAAAACTAATTCGGACGCGTGTGCGCGTCGGAATCAGCCCGTATCCGCGGACAAATCTCGTGTCACAACTTTTGCGAAAGCTGTGCACATTTTGTGCAAACTCATCAGATTGCAACAAAACTTGTGCCACTGGACTCGTGGTATCGCGCTGGTCCTGTGATCCAATTTTCACGTAATTCTGAGACAGTTGACCAAGTCGCCAATTGGCGGGCCTACGGTTGACTTTTTGGGCGAAATTGTGTTCGGCCTATCGGAATCCACATTTGGACATACCGTTGAGTTCGTATTGACATTTAGAATTGTTTGACCTATAATTTGTCCCATTTAGAGACTGTTACCCTTAGCACACTTTTTGGTGCAAAATAGCCCACATGTGGAGCCCGCTTTGATCCGAAATTACCGCTTTGCTCCTGTGCCCAAATTGGATGAAAGGAAAGTGCTTTCTAGCTATTTTGCTTTTTCGAGGAACGTTGGTGATATCTATTTCAGCATCCGGAAATATTTGTTCTAAGGCCATAGCTTTTGGTCCTGTGTGTTGGACATCTGGACGATACATTTTGCAGCTTCTTGCCAGACAAGTATACCTTGCCATTGTACTGTTATTCATATTCCATATGTTGCATGCATCTTTAATTTATGTCTTTAGTTCATATATTTTAACTGTTATATAAAAATGAGCGCGCCGGTGTCGTCGCGATATGTTTTTGTTTATGTATTTGCATTGACCTTGTTTATGAGACTACCCCATTATCATGTAGCATCATTAGGTTCATTTGATTGTGACATATTTTTACACGATTTGTGAGTCTCATATAGATCACGGACGTACGTATTGACTGATCATCAGTACGTGTGGGCCGTGCATTAGGGATAACTGCTGATAGAAACTTTGCATACTAGTAGACTTGACAATTATTAGAGGTATTATCGTGTCATGGATGTGACATGCTTAAAGCATGGGGTGGGGAGAACAACAAGTAAGGCGTGTGGGCTCCGTTGCACTTTCCTTGTGTAACCCATACGCTCCGTCGGAGATGCGCGATCATGATGACCACTATATATTATATTATTATCAGGCGGCCTCTGCCGTTCAAAAGATGACATGCTTTGTAGGCCGCTGGATCTCCAAGAGAACCATGCCAATCCTATTTTAGCCAGATAGCCCACGCGTTGGAAAAGTTGTTCTTAAACTGCATTCATCCATTGGATATTTATTTTAGTACTTTATTGGCATACTTTTATGTATCTTGTTATGTCCCTCTGAGGACCTGGCCTCTTCCAGGTGTATCTGTTCTTGAGTATTCGTAGGAGCGCAGATTCAGATGGTTACATATGTTTCGAGGATGTCTTCTCTTCGAGCCCCGTGGTTGTTAGCTGGTATTCCTATATTGTATTTATTGTGTTGTAATTTTATATTCGAGTTGGTAGTGGATTTGTTTCCACCCAAGTATCATCCTTAGATACTTCTTATTGAGATCTAGATTCATAGATATTGGTTATTTATTTATATTTGATTTTCGTGGATGAGATTTAGATTATACCCTGTGACTTGTGATAGATTTATACCACTTGTGGATTGATATTCATATTACAGTGTACGTATGGGTTTGGTTTTCATATATTGGAGTTGCCATATCCATGCGGCTGGCATGCTTACGTGTTCCTAGTCCTAAGTATTTTGGGACTGGGGCGTGACATATTTTTAATGGTGGCCCATGCAGGTCGAGAGCATATTGTCTCGGTTACGTTACTGTACCAAGCATGCCCGCACCTAGGAATAGAGTATAGGATCTCATCCACAATTGACTATGATCCGCTCTCATTCCAATCTATTCTATTTGAATAATTGTATCCTGCTTGATTCTTGTACTTCCCTGATAATTCTTTGAGTATAGCCTTCTGCTAGAATATAGGAACCCCTGTTATTAGGATAATAATTATGGTAGCACACCTATTAAGAATACAACGAGAATATAGACACACCACTAAGTTTAGAATATCTAGTGAACCCTAGAATTCCTTATCTATAGATTGGTTTACCATTACCCCTTGATATATTATGAAGAGTTGAGAGTAGTATAGACACTACTAGAGTTAGTTAGAAGTTTTACCATAATGTTTGACCTTTGTATTGAGGAACCAATAGAAAATCAAAATTTAAAAATTTAGGACTGAACCTAACCTTCATAGTTAGATAGTATTGGAGAACTACAAACTTAGATC
The DNA here is from genome assembly GCA_036927795.1 of Iris macrosiphon. NCBI lineage: Eukaryota > Viridiplantae > Streptophyta > Magnoliopsida > Asparagales > Iridaceae > Iris > Iris macrosiphon. The sequence goes on from JAYESA010000005.1 coordinate 213,178,645, forward strand.
ATTGTCTTATTATTAGTAGACAGCACCTCAAGAAGCCTAGAGGAATATAATCAACATTTTTTTCTTCATCATGCTTCGAACATAGCAACTAGCACCCCACTCCCCTTTAGAAAACCATGATGCTATCTAGAGCCCCTATTTTAAATTTCATATGTTATTCCTCTGCGACTATAACGTTCGCTAATTGCGCGACGATTAAATTATGTTCTTCTTTTTTTTATCTTTCAACTCGTGCCACCTGACACCTCTGATCATAGACCAAGTAATTTTATTCTGTGTTAAGGACACATAGTTTGCTAGGATTATAGTTATAGTCTTAAAATTTAAATTTCTATGCTTGGTAGTTAGAACTTGACAATTTAAGTTATTATTGTAGATTATGACCTAATGATTACCCCTTAGCTTTGAGTCACGTAACTTGTAGCCCACCTCAATATAAGTTGTATCCCCTTTTTCCTTGAGGCTAGTAACTATTCTATCCTTACTATTGACACTTGTTCTATAAGCACTACGACTAAGACAAAAGACGACCATGACCTATGTAATATAAGAGGATACCCTAATAAGTACCAAGATCCCTTCTCGTAGACCTTAACAGGAGCTTCTACGGTATCCTTAAGACAATTACAGTATTAGTTTATTGTTATAAGTTGGATAGTATACCTCACAACATAATATCACCTAGTCTTTTGACCTATTATTGAAGTGTAACTGAACGACATTAACTGTATGCTAGCTTAAGACGATAATGTTAGAACTTAGAGGCTATACCCCTACTTTGTCGACTATTGACTTAGACAAGGAATTAGTATGACAACTGTAGAGATTATAGAGTCTTATCTTTTTGTGAACTTGAATTGTTATGTACCTTCTTTCATCATAATCCAGCGTATTTATATTTACTGTATTACCTTGACTTGTGCTGCTATTATAGCCTAGTTTTTGCAAGCTCATTCTTTATCGAGCTTGTTCATGACATATGTATTATTGGGGGCCCACAATAATATATTTCAGAATCAGTGTATTAGGTTCTATCTAACCTCAGTGCGCTTGGTTCGCCCTTCGCATGACTACTTTACGTGGATTGAGATATATAGTGATTAGTAGACGAATGTACTTGCCCTCTAGACATGTCTGAGCATATCGTATCGGTTATATAACTATACTGATACGAGCATGCGAATAAGAAATTACCAAATAGGATTTTAATTCACAACTGCCTTGACAATTCCCATTTGAATTTTTTTTTTTTACGCCTTGATCCCCATACTTCTATTCTACTACCTTCCCCTTGAACTCTTTATCATTGTTTTCCGTCTTTCCTTATTTCGAAAAGATGAAACCTCGTGCTTGGTATAAGTTGATATACAGATAGTACTAGAGATACCCAGGGGCCAATCGCATTACTTGGTGACTGTCTTTTATAATTGATTAAGGGCCTATCATATATGATATAGTCGGTGTTAAAGTTTTGAGGATTGACTGACATAAGAAAATAAATTGAGGACTATTTTTCTTAAATGTAAGAGCCTTATGTGATAGATGGTTAAATTCTAAGTTGGGTAGAAGTCGCATTATTAATTTAAGGTTAAATTCTTTTATATTATGATCACGTAGGATTAGATTGAGAAATTAAGTCATTTTAAACATGGAGAATTTTAGAAGGAGTTAGATGATGAGTATTTAAGGAATTTGGAAATCTGGATATTGTCACGACCCGATTTCGTAGAATCGTTGAGGCGTCCCCCGAATCGTGACAGCCGTGCGGGCCTGGGGTTGCGCCCGCACAAGGCTTTAATGTTTTGCATAACGAGCACATATTCAGAGTACGCAGATAAATTAAAACACAGATTTGAAACACAGAAAAGTTCTCTTTATTGATAATGAACATCTATTACAAACTCTTGAACGAGTCAGCTAATATGCCGCACGGGCTTACAAAAGTGTTGACTCAAAATGAGATAGCAGTCATGTACATTACATCCCTTTATAACTTCAAAATATATAGACCTCCTGGCTGGAGGACGGCTTTGCCACGGAGCTGCATTGTGTATGGAAAGTTGCAAGCTCTTGCTTCTAAATGCTTCAAGGACGGCGCGATCAGGATGCACCTACAGCTGGACTGGATTCGGGAAGACGACTTCGGCTCCTCGCTCGGTTCGCCTTAGTGCGGAGAACCTGTTTCAACGAGGGTCAGCATGTCGAAACATACTGGTGAAGGCGAGCTAACTGAACTATACCAATCAACACATTGTTTTAATGAAGTATGCATATTTTATTGGTTTCTATCTTGCCTTAGTTCATTTACAAGTAAGCAGCATATAGAAATTACTGAAATGAACTTGCCATCGATCGGTGGATTTTATCTGACCGTCTGAACTACCTGCACAATACTTATCATGCCTTCCCTGCCACAAAGATACAAGTTAGTTTGCAACAAGTTTAAATATACAATAGATCATTGGCGTATGCCATAAAGGACACTATCATAGGCGAGAATGGTTTGCAATGAAAGTACAGTGGACGCCACAAGCTATCTCGTCTAGTACAGTTGACTATACAGTAGAGTTCCGTCCGGACCGGATCGGTGCCAGTGCCCCAGTGACCGTCTGCAGGAACCAGTTACCTTGTGCACAAGTTGTCCGTGATCGAACAGTATGTTTACTAAGTTAACAGTTCATGCAGTTGAGGCAACACGAGTACGGGACAGTCAGTATTGCATGATTTATTTTTACATAGCCTCCTTGAACAGTTTAGCGCATATAATGTGTTCCATACTTAGCACGATTCATAGAACAGTTATAAACGAACTAGCATACAGTATGATAACAGTTCACAGTTGGTTGACAAGCAATACAATCCAAGTCTATTCTCTTTTTAATCTTGGTTTCTTTTATTATTACTTGGTATCGTTTGATCGGGGCAAAGAAGAATGCAAGATTTTAGGGTGTGAAGCTTGGAAGCAGGGCTAGCTAATCGAGATGGTAGCCACTTACTTAGATTTGTTGGAAGGGAGAAGGAAAGAGGTGCTTCACGACTCCGCTCGCAAGCCGCCTACTGCTCGTTCACCTGCATTACGAACAGCTCGATTAATACCTCTTCCACTTTTTTAATCTCAGAATTGAAGTACAGTTCAATGAACGAAAATAATAAAAACCATCGAAATCGTTCAAGAAAAACAAGCAAATTCCAAAACCAACTCAAAGCACGAAAGCAACAAGTGACATCGAAAACCGAGGCAATAAAAGATAGCAGCGGAGAGGTCCCTCCTGACTCTGCCGCTAAGTCGATCCCGGGGGCACGGTCCACTGAATATGGAAATCGATTCCGAAGAAACAAATCCATAACGAGGACGAGTTCTTGTTTTAATCTATCCCGATCGAACGATACCATCTTGTGTTTCTTAGCCGCGCTCCCCGCACCGGGGGAACGGGGCGCTATAAATATTGCGAACCAAATATTTATACTTAAGTACATGATTTAAATTTTGAATATTGAAGGTAAAATCATCAATTTGAATTTTTGAGGATAAATATATAATTTTTAGACTTGAACAACTGGTGAATTAGATTTAAATTTTAACAATTTGATGATTTGAATTAAGAGTTAAAATTTGATTGCTGGATTACCTATTTGAAATATTGAGGATGTAAATTGAAAAAAAAATTGAAGAGTACAAAATTCTTAAGTAAAAAATAGGAATAATATTTGATTAGAATCGTTTTCTAGAGAAGATTATGATATATGGAGATCGTAATATAAATTTATATGTGTATTTAATTCTTGAAGATTTATATGGTTTAGTTTAAATTTGGATATTGATAATTTGAAAAAGTGAGAAAAGATTGCAATAGGTTAAATTTTGATTGGAATAGTGATTATCTTAATCTTGAAGTGATTGCGATGGATATGATTAGGATTATCGCAAAAAGATTGCGATTGACTTGCCTTATGAACATGAAGGATTAACAAATTATGTCTTATTTTAATTTTGAGGACGAGATTGTTTTAAGTTGGGCAGATTGTAAACTCCCTCACCCAAAATTAGACCTACTTGGCTTAGATAGAGAGACTGAGGCTAGCTCGAATCCAATTAGAAATAGAACACGGTATTTTTATTCCAACATTGTATCACTTAGCGTACCTTAGCGTGCTTCAATAATTGGAGCACTACACTAGCCACTGCCTACCTACAAACTTCACATCCTTGTCCTAGACATGCCCGCAATCTATTCTGACCTTTGTGTGACTTATAATTAAGCTCCCTTGTGCTACATTTTAGTCGCACAATATTCGTCACGGACATTATTATTTAATCCTAATTAATTCTAACTTTTATCCTTGTGCGTTCCAATCAAAATTGGAGACACAATTTGACCCATTTCGTACAACCCAATCTATGACAATATTCTATCATGAGCCATCTATGTCCATGACCCTTGTGTCCCACCTAATGTTATCCCATGTACCTCTAATTAATTCCCGAACTCTATGAGCATTAATTTTAATTATTTAATCCAATTTCCATCTTTGTGCAACATTTCAATGGTTGGGCGCTTTTATGCAAAAGAGCATTTAGGTATCCACACCATTGGACATGACACATGAAGAAACCTATTTTTCGTTCACGTGAATTTTCTCATGATTTTTGGAATGTGCAGCGTGTAACATCGCCCCCTCCTTTAAAACTAGCCTTGCATTTTAAACAATGCAAATCTTATACCATCCTTGACTTTCTACCGTGGCTTAATTTTAATTTCGAGGACAAATTTTTTATAAGTTGGATAGAATGTAAAACCCCTATTCCTAGAAACCATATTTACCCTTTTTAATTATTAATTTAATTATAGTAATTAGTGGCTAATTAGGAGAAATATATTTTATTTAATTTTTATTTTAGGTGTTGGTGAACTTAGGGGATTTATGGGACCATTAGGAATTTTTCTGAATTTATTTCATGTAGGAGACCCTTTGAGCAGTTGCTAGCTTAATGGTATGCATCAATTTCTTGAATTTTTTATGGGTATATACGTATATGTATAAATATATATACATATATTTTTAAAGGAAAAAGAAAGAAAAAGAAAAAGGAAAGGTTAAAAAAAAGAATAAGAAAACAATTATTATACTCACTATTGGATCCCCCTATTGGATCCAAATCCTTAGCTAAACTACCCATGACCCGCAACCCTAAGAATCCTACCCGGACCCATTGAAGACCACAACCCCCGCTTGCAAAGAAGCCAGCAGCCCACCCCTTAATAAGAAGCAACATAACACTTCAACCCCCCCCCCCCCCCCGCGCGACCCTTATACACAACCCTCTCCCTCTTCATATATATATATTCACATCTTCTTCATCCCAAACCCTAACCTAAATCCCCCCGATACCAGAGCACCCACGCCGCCGCCACCAAGCGCCGCCACAGTAGTCAGGAATGCCCCGTACAGCCAACCCCGGCCGACCCACGACCGCGCACCCCGCGCACTACAGAATTCAACAGCAGGGTACCTGTGTTCCCGCGCAGTTTTCCATCACATCGCTCAACCAAACGCCACCCCGTCTTTACCGGTACGCTCATCCCTTAACCCTCTTCAATATATGTATGATAGTAGACCTTGAATAACGCGTAACCCTAGACGAAAACAACATCAAAGTTGGCAGAAAAAGACCAATTCTGGGTATCACAGAAAACTGCGGTGATCACCTATGTTCCCGGATTCGTATCTCCCACCACAGAGGTCCGAATCCAATTTTTATTTTTGGTATACTGAGACCACTTGACCTAGTTTAATTTTTGTTAAATAACATTAGATTATTAACTGCTGTAGGTAGAATTAAATTCGTTAGAAAATCCCAAAAACACACTTTTTTTAGATTCCCAAAAGTTGTGAAACGGAGCGCGCCCTGCCAAACGGGACTGCTCCATCATATACCAAGTATACCAATCGGTGCACGCACTATACCCGGACATGTAAGAGTTTGCGGAAACTGATTCGGACGCGTGTGCGCGTCGGAATCAGCCCGTATCCGCGGACAAACCCCGTATCGCAACTTTTGTGAAAGCTGTGCGCATTTTGTGCACACTCGTCAGATTACGACAAAAATTATACCACTGGACTCATGGTATTGCGCAGGTCCTGTGACCCAATTTTTATGCAATTCTGAGACAGTTGACCAAGTCGCCAATTGGAGGACCCCACGGTTGACTTTTTGGGCAAAATTGTGTTCGGCTCATCGGAATCCATATTTGGACATAACATTGGGTTAGTATTGACATTTAGAGTTGTTTGACCTATAATTTATTCTATTTAGAGACTGTTACCCTTGGCACGCTTTTTGGTACAAAGTGGCCTACATGTGGAGCCTACTTTGACCCAAAATTACCGTTTTGCCTCTGTGTCCAAATTGGACGAAAGGGAAGTGCTTTCTAGCTATTTTGCTTATTCGGGGAACATTGGTGATATTTATTTCAGCATCCGAAGATATTTGTTTTGAGACCATAGCTTCTGGTCCTGTGTGTTGGACATCTGGACGATACATTTTGCAACTTCTTGCCAGGCAAGTATACCTTTCCATTGTACTATTATTCTTTTTCCATATGTTGCATGTATCTTTAATTTCTGTCTTTAGTTCATATATTTTAACTGTTATATAAAAATACGCACGACGGTGTCGTCGCGATATATTTTTATTTATTTATTTATATTGACCTTGTTTATGAGACTACCACATTATCATGTAGCATCATTAGGTTCATTTGACTACCACATTATCATGTAACATAACGTTGGGTTCGTATTGACGGACGTACGTATTGACTGATCATCGGTACGTGTGGGCCGTGCGCCCTCGCATAGGACTTCGAGTCTCGTTAAAACTTTTGGGAATTGACTTTGACTATAGAAATATAAATTTCAAAATCTCTAGAATTGCAGTAAAACCAATATTGGTAATACCATGAAGACACTTTGCAAGAAACATCCGGACAATGAAACTAAGTTTACTAATTGGGGCTCCAGGATAGAGATCTTGTTTACAATCTTCCAATAACTGATACAATCTCTCTGAATCGGTTTTAATCCCTTCTCTGTACTCATCAGTATTTGCATTCCCTTCTTCATCAAGATGTTCAAAAATAAAGGTTGGGCATCATATAATAACCCTTTAATATCGTCACGTAAATGTGGTATGCCTTCCCTCGTATCATGAAACTTGATATTAGAATGCGTGAAACTCTTACCATGAAGATTCCAATTAGAATATGACGGGTCAATGCCTTTGATTATCATATGAATATAGACCTCTTCTTGGTTTTTCCACACACAATTATTACAATTAACACAAGGACACAAAATCTTTCCTCCTTATGCTACATTATCAAATACAAATTTAAAAAATTCTATTACTTCTTCTTTATATAAACTCCCAGTTCTATCACAATGGATCCAACTTTTTTTCTATATTTAATCTACTTAAACAACCATGGAAAAAAGTACAATTAAATGACTAAAAAGTTCACCAAAATATAAGAATGAACAAGTAACTACAAGAAATAAGCTAAAAAATAATGCAAAGAAGGTAATTATCAAACCTATGCCAGTAAGATATTGCATGGATTTATTGTCTCATCAAATAAAGGATCATTTAGCTGATACAGAAGCTTCACATGCCTTTTAATTGTGTTTATCAAGTGTTATGAAGTTAAAATATAATATCAAGTTTATCACATGCTAAAAAAATTCTACAAAATTCAAATACATCTAACTGCATAATTTTTTTATCTAACTACTACATACAGGAGGGAAGTACGGTGCGTTAAGCAGTGGTTACAATGTCTCTGAAGGATTGAATGATGTGAGTTAATATATTGTTAATGCCTTATCCGAGGTATCTATATTTCTTTAGTATTAAGTTATACAATACAATATATTTGTCTTCTAGTCTTGAAATATAAGGTCTACCATTTCTTTATTCATTCATACCTTCCATATTGTTTACAAGTACTAATAATTTCACACTTGGCCTGGTGGAATATGGTTTCATAATTGCATGTATATGTTTCGACCAATGCTTAAAACCTTGGTGTTTTTACTTTGCACAAAGAGTAATATTTATGTTTCTTTGATTCATGGGCACCTACAAAGCGATGAGCTAAAATTTTGATTTTTCTTCGGTGTACCTTTGTCTGGGCTTTTATATAGGGTAAATTGCATGCCAGAGATATCTAACTTTGTGTTATTACTTTAAACGCATCCGAAAAAGAATTCACAAAACTGAAGTGCTTTAACTAAACAAGCTTACCATTTGCTTTCACTTCTTCTAAAATTGTAAACCCCCTCACCCAAAATTAGGGCTACTTGGCTTAGATAGTGAAATTAGGGCTAGTTTGAACCCAATTAGAATTAGAACACGGTATTTAATTTAATTACGAAATAATTATGACACGGAGCGCACCTTACCGTTGCTCGATAATTGGAGCACCCCATTAGCCGTTGCCTATCTACGAATTTCACAACATTGACCTAGACGTGCCGCCTGCCATTCGGACCCTTGTGCAACTTATAATATTGCTATCTGGCTCTATATTTTAGCCGTACAATAAACGTCGCGGACGTTATTTCTTAATTCGAAATAATTTCCAATTTTGTACCCTTGTGCGTCCCAATCGAAATTGGGGACACAATCTTGCCCGTCTTGTGCATCTCGAATTTTATTAATATTCTACACTGTCCCCTCTACGCCTTGACAATTTTGTCCCACCAAATTTGATCCCATGTACCCCTAATTAATTCTAGAACATCGTGCGCGTTTCGATTTAATTAATTAAATTCAATTTTTGCCTTTGTGCAATTTTCCAATTGTTGGAGGACTTTTATGCAAAAATACGTTAAGATATCCTCACCATTGGATATTTTATAAAGAAATATATTTTTCCCTTCACATGGATTTTTCCCATAATTTTCGGGATGTGCAACGCGCGCACATCGCTCCGTATGTTAAATCTACCCTAGTAATTAAATAATTATAATTTATAGCCCAACATCCTCATGTGAGGCCAAGACCCCCCAAGGATTATAGCCCAAGGCCCAACCCAAGAGGGGTTGACCAGTCAACCTATTTTAGGTCAAAACACCAACCTCACATATAAATATCCTCTTTCCTAATTATTTTTATTATTACTTTTCCCAAACCTTATACACAGCCTCTCCTTCTTCCCTCTCCCTGTGCTCGACCTCCTCCCCGCCTGGCCTCGCCGGAGAACGGAGCCACGGCCACCCAGCACAGACCTCCACAATCTCTTCATCTTCCTCCCTTCCTCGACCACTGCCTCCTCCCTGACGTCTAGATCCACCGCCTCCGGCCAGGCACATCCGCCGTGGCTGCACTTCCCAGTTCTCCTCCAGCGCCGCCCGGGAGCCGCTGTACCGACGCCGGACCGACCCGACCCAGCGGACGACTTCCTCCCTTGATGACCAGGCTCCGGTCATCGTCCCCAGAACACAACCATCCTCCCCCAACTAGGTCTGACCGGAGTTTCTGCCATCAAGTTTGTGGCCAGTAATGTGAAGATAGCCATTGTCTCTTTCAACTAGGTCTGACCGGAGTTTGCAGAGGTAGCTTTGTCGTCAGCAGAAGCTACAGGAATGGCAGCATCGACCGTGAGGTGCTTGGACTCCATTCTTCATGCTGAACATAAAGGTATGCTGGAGAAGATGAGAATATACTATTCACTATACCATTCACATGAACAAGAGACAACCACCGGCTATTCTTCTACTAAAGAAAAGGAAGCCATATCCAATGAGCATGTATCTTTTGATGGTTCAGCTGACAGTGAGAACATAGGAACAAACTGTAGCGGAAATGTTGAAGGGTTGCTGTGGCAACCGATTTCCAGCGTTCTTTTATGAAACTTTTGCATGATGCTCAGTTTGAAGAACTATCAAGAGAGGATTTGATGATGACATATGCATTAAATAGTGACTATCTCTTGACATTGCCAATATATGTGGACTGGAAGAAGGCATCTAAGTCAAATGCAATAATATTCAGGCGAGAATATGCAACCGAGCGGCAAAGGGGTTACTTATAGTGGAGAAACTTGATTACCTACAGTCAAAGCTCTTACAGGAGATTTTCTTCAGTCTATCAAGGCCGTTAAAAAAATGATTGGAAGCTGGTTGAGCAAGGCATTGAAAAGTTCAGAGGCACAAGGAATAGATAAGTGGATCGAGAGTGTGAACCTTTGGCTTAGGGAGCAATATTCACTAGAGGGTATGTTCTCTATTGGTGAAAAGAAATCTGACAACATGGAGTATGATCAGATCTTAGAAAGCGATCTTCCTATTTGGATTGCTGCACAAAGGGCACTCCCTCTTTATGAAGGCCTTTTATCATCTTCTGGACCTCGTGGGAGACTTATAAGGAAATTGCTTAATTGGATTGGTATACTTCCCTCACCAGCAGAAGCATCAACTGACTTTTTTTAGTGATACTAAACAATCAGAAAGCTACATGCGGTCAACTCTTCAGGAACCAGCTTTCCAGGAGTTGATTTTGCTTTACAATGAGAAAACAAGTCAAAGCAAAACAAATGGCAGAACAGAGGTTCAGCCCCTGCAATTGAAGATATATGAGAAAAATACCAATTCCTGATCTCGCAGTTGTTTTTCCTCACAAAAAGTTGTCCTTCCAAATCCTAGACACAGTACGGTTGGATATTGCAACTATAGTGGGGTTGTTGGCATACTTTGTCAACTACAAATTTAAAAATATTGCTTCCTCACCGTACGATGTTGGATTTGTTCTGCGCAATTTCTGGAGCAGGTTATTGGTACATTGCAGCTTCCTTGCCAGGCAAGTATACCTTGCCATTGTACTGTTATTTTTATTCCATATGTTGCATACATATTTATTTTCTGTCTTTTTATATATTTTAACTGTTATATAAAATGCTCGCGACGGTGACGTCACGATAGGTTTTTATTTATGTATTGCATTGACCTTGCTCATGAGACTACCCCATTATCATGTAGCACCATTAGGTTCATTGGCCGTGACACAGTGGTTACACGAGTGTGAGTCTCATATAGATCACGGACTGCGTGACAGGTCTGGCCTCCTGTACGTATGGGCCGTGCGTCAGGAATAACTGCCGTTAGAAACTTTGCATGCTAGTAGACTTGGCAGTTATTAGAGGTTTATCGTGTCATGGACATGACATGCTTAGAGCATTGGGTGGGGAGAACAACAAGTACCGCATTTGAGCTCCTTTGCACTTTTTCTGTGAAGCCCGGATTCTCCGCTGGAGATACGGGTGATGATGACCACTATATATTATGTACTATCAGGCGGGCCACCGGCGTTCAAAAGACGACGTGCCTTTTAGGCCCCTGGCTCTTCAAAAGAGAACCATGCCAAATCCCAGTTTTCAGCCAGATAGCTCACTTGTGGGGAAAGGTGTTCTTAACTGCATTCACATAGATGGTTAGGCGACCCCAATGGATGTTTATTTTCAGTACTTTATTGGCATGTGTTTAAGTATACTTGTTATGTCCCTCTGAGGACCTGGTCCGCTGCCAGGCGTACCTGTTCTTGAGTATTTGCAGGAGCACAGATTTGGAAGGATATAGATGCTCCGTGGATGTCTTCTCTTCGAGCCGTGATTGGTAGCTGGTACTTATTGTTTGAGTGAGTTGTACTTATATTGTATTTACTTTTCCCTTTGAGTTGGTAGTGGATTTGTTTCCACCCAACTATCATCCTTAGATACTTCTTATTGAGATCTAGTTCCATAGACACTGGTTATTTATTTCTACATGATTTTGGTGGATGAGATTTAGATTATAACCTGTGACTTGTATTACATTTCATACCACTTGTGGATTTTATATTCATATTACAGCGTACGTATGGATTTGGTTTCCATATATTGGAGTTGCCATATCCATGCGGCTGGCATGCTTACGTGTCCTAGTCCTACGTATTTTTGGGACTGGGGCGTGACATGTTTTTGTGGTGGCCCATGCAGGTCGAGAGCATATTGTCTCGGTTACGTTACTGTACCGAACAAGCCTGCACCTAGGACTAGAGTATAGGATCTCATCCACAATTGACTATGATTCATCTTCCTCCTCTCTGTTCTATTTTTGAACAATTGCATCATGCTTGATTCATGTACTTTCTTAATAGTTCTTTAAGTATAGCCTTCTCCTAGAATATAGGAGTTCCTGTTGTTAGATGATAATTAGAGTAGCACACCTATTTAGAATACAACGAGATTGTAGATACACCACTAAGTTTAGAATATCTAACGAACCCTAGAATCCCTTATCCCTATAATTGGGTTACCATTACCCGGATGTATTATGAAGACTTGAGAGTAGTATAGATACTACTAGAGTTAGTTAGAAGCTTACCATAATGTTTGACCCTAGTATGGAGGAACCAATGGAAAACCAAAACTTAATGTTTGGACTGAACCTAACCTCCATAGTTAGATGATATTGGAACTATAAACTTATATCATTGTCTTGTTATTAGACAGCACCCTAGGAAGCCTAGAGGAATGTAATCAACACTTCTCCCTTGATCATACCCCGAACATAGCAACTAACACCTCACTCCCCTTAGAGAACCATGATGCTATCTAGAGCCCTCTATCTTTATTTTATATATTTTCCCTGCGACCATCGCGCTCGCTATTTTGCGACGGCTAATTACGTTTCTTCTCTTCATCTTTCAACTCGTGCCATCTGACACTTCGGATAGTAGGCCAAGTAAATTTATTCTTTGTTAAGGGCTCATAGTTTGCTAGGATTATAGTTGTAGCCTTGAGTGTGAAATTTTTATGCTTGGTAGTTAGAACTTGATAAGTTTAAGTTGTTTTGTAGATTGCGACCGATGATTAAACCTTAGTTTTAAACCATATAATTTGTACCCTCACCTCGATACAAGTTAGACCCTTCCTCCTTAACGGCCAGTAACTCTTCTATCTTTACCATTGACACTTGCTTATAAGTGCTATGACTAAGACTTAGGATGACCATTACCTACATAAAAAGGATACCCTAATCAATACCAAGATTTTTTTTCCTCATATACCCTAATAAAGAGTTTCTGTTTTATTTACATGTGCAAGATTATTTGGTAGGACCCTCTTAAGGCTGTCACCGTATTAGTTTAATTCTTTTAAGTTGGGTAGTATGCCTCAAAACCTAGTATCACATAGTCCACTTGACCCATCAAGGTAGCGTAACTGAATGGCATTAATTGTATGCTAACATAAGATGATAGTGTTTATTCAGACTATAGAACTTAGAGGCTCACACCCTACTTTGTCGACTATCGACTTAGACATGGAATTAATATGATAACTGTAGAGATTGTAGAGCCTTTTATTATTGTTGCTTATTTTGTTTTGTTGTTGTGAACTTGAATTATTTTGTAATATCTCTCATCATAATCCAGCGTATCTATAACCTCTGTACTACCTTGACTTATGCTGCTATTATAGCCTAGTTTTTGCAAGCTTATTCTTTTATCGAGCTTGCTCATGGCATATGTATTATTGGGTGCACACAATGATACAATTGCCTAATCAGAATCGGTGTATTAAGGTCTAGCTAACCTTAGTGCGCTTGGTTCGCTCTTCGCATGACTACTTTACGTGGATTGAGATATATGGTAGTAGACAGATATACTTGCCCCTAGATATGTCTGATACATCGTATCGGTTACATAACTGTACTGATACGAGCATGTAAATAAGAAATTACCAAAAATAGGATTTCAATCCACAACTGTCCTGACAACTCTCTTTTCGATTCTTTAATCTCTTTGAACCTCGTACTTGTATTCTGTCACCTTCACCTTGAGTTCTTTATTATTTCTCTCCGTCTTCCCCTTTTCGAAAAGACGAAACCTCGTGCTTGGTATAAGTGATACACTGATAGTACTAGGTATACCCCATAATCTAATCATATGACTTGGTGACTCTCTGTTATAAATGATTAAGGACATATCATAGATGATATATTTGGTGTTAAAGACTTTGATGATTCAATAGCAGGATTAAATAATTTGGGACATAGCCTTCTTAGATGTATAGCCTTAGATGATATATGGGTAAATTCTAAGTTGGGTAGAAACTACCATATTAACTTAAGGAGAATTCTTTAGACTGTAATCAAGTGAGGTTAGATAGAGAAACCCTACCCTAGTTTAATTTCGAGGACGAAATTATTTTAAGTTGGGTAGATTGTAAACCCCCTCACCCAAAATTAGGGCTACTTGGCTTAGATAGTGAAATTAGGGCTAGTTTGAACCCAATTAGAATTAGAACACGGCATTTAATTTAATTACGAAATAATTATGACACGGAGCGCACCTTACCGTTGCTCGATAATTGGAGCACCCCATTAGCCGTTGCCTATCTACGAATTTCACAACATTGACCTAGACGTGCCGCCTGCCATTCGGACCCTTGTGCAACTTATAATATTGCTATCTGGCTCTATATTTTAGCCGTACAATAAACGTCGCGGACGTTATTTCTTAATTCAAAATAATTTCCAATTTTGTACCCTTGTGCGTCCCAATCGAAATTGGGGACACAATCTTGCCCGTCTTGTGCATCTCGAATTTTATTAATATTCTACACTGTCCCCTCTACGCCTTGACAATTTTGTCCCACCAAATTTGATCCCATGTACCCCTAATTAATTCTAGAACATCGTGCGCGTTTCGATTTAATTAATTAAATTCAATTTTTGCCTTTGTGCAATTTTCCAATTATTGGAGGACTTTTATGCAAAAATGCGTTAAGATATCCTCACCATTGGATATTTTATAAAGAAATATATTTTTCCCTTCACATGGATTTTTCCCATAATTTTCGGGATGTGCAACGCGCGCACATCGCTCCGTATGTTAAATCTACCCTAGTAATTAAATAATTATAATTTATAGCCCAACATCCTCATGTGAGGCCAAGACCCCCCAAGGATTATAGCCCAAGGCCCAACCCAAGAGGGGTTGACCAGTCAACCTATTTTAGGTCAAAACACCAACCTCACATATAAATATCCTCTTTCCTAATTATTTTTATTATTACTTTTCCCAAACCTTATACACAGCCTCTCCTTCTTCCCTCTCCCTGTGCTCGACCTCCTCCCCGCCTGGCCTCGCCGGAGAACGGAGCCACGGCCACCCAGCACAGACCTCCACAATCTCTTCATCTTCCTCCCTTCCTCGACCACTGCCTCCTCCCTGGCGTCTAGACCCACCGCCTCCGGCCAGGCACATCCGCCGTGGCTGCACTTCCCAGTTCTCCTCCAGCGCCGCCCGGGAGCCGCTGTACCGACGCCGGACCGACCCGACCCAGCGGACGACTTCCTCCCTTGATGACCAGGCTCCGGTCATCGTCCCCAGAACACAACCATCCTCCCCCAACTAGGTCTGACCGGAGTTTCTGCCATCAAGTTTGTGGCCAGTAATGTGAAGATAGCCATTGTCTCTTTCAACTAGGTCTGACCGGAGTTTGCAGAGGTAGCTTTGTCGTCAGCAGAAGCTACAGGAATGGCAGCATCGACCGTGAGGTGCTTGGACTCCATTCTTCATGCTGAACATAAAGGTATGCTGGAGAAGATGAGAATATACTATTCACTATACCATTCACATGAACAAGAGACAACCACCGGCTATTCTTCTACTAAAGAAAAGGAAGCCATATCCAATGAGCATGTATCTTTTGATGGTTCAGCTGACAGTGAGAACATAGGAACAAACTGTAGCGGAAATGTTGAAGGGTTGCTGTGGCAACCGATTTCCAGCGTTCTTTTATAAAACTTTTGCATGATGCTCAGTTTGAAGAACTATCAAGAGAGGATTTGATGATGACATATGCATTAAATAGTGACTATCTCTTGACATTGCCAATATATGTGGACTGGAAGAAGGCATCTAAGTCAAATGCAATAATATTCAGGCGAGGATATGCAACCGAGCGGCAAAGGGGTTACTTATAGTGGAGAAACTTGATTACCTACAGTCAAAGCTCTTACAGGAGATTTTCTTCAGTCTATCAAGGCCGTTAAAAAAATGATTGGAAGCTGGTTGAGCAAGGCATTGAAAAGTTCAGAGGCACAAGGAATAGATAAGTGGATCGAGAGTGTGAACCTTTGGCTTAGGGAGCAATATTCACTAGAGGGTATGTTCTCTATTGGTGAAAAAAAATCTGACAACATGGAGTATGATCAGATCTTAGAAAGCGATCTTCCTATTTGGATTGCTGCACAAAGGGCACTCCCTCTTTATGAAGGCCTTTTATCATCTTCTGGACCTCGTGGGAGACTTATAAGGAAATTGCTTAATTGGATTGGTATACTTCCCTCACCAGCAGAAGCATCAACTGACTTTTTTTAGTGATACTAAACAATCAGAAAGCTACATGCGGTCAACTCTTCAGGAACCAGCTTTCCAGGAGTTGATTTTGCTTTACAATGAGAAAACAAGTCAAAGCAAAACAAATGGCAGAACAGAGGTTCAGCCCCTGCAATTGAAGATATATGAGAAAAATACCAATTCCTGATCTCGCAGTTGTTTTTCCTCACAAAAAGTTGTCCTTCCAAATCCTAGACACAGTACGGTTGGATATTGCAACTATAGTGGGGTTGTTGGCATACTTTGTCAACTACAAATTTGAAAATATTGCTTCCTCACCGTACGATGTTGGATTTGTTCTGCGCAATTTCTGGAGCAGGTTATTGGTACATTGTAGCTTCCTTGCCAGGCAAGTATACCTTGCCATTGTACTGTTATTTTTATTCCATATGTTGCATACATATTTATTTTCTGTCTTTTCATATATTTTAACTGTTATATAAAATACTCGCGACGGTGACGTCGCGATAGGTTTTTATTTATGTATTGCATTGACCTTGCTCATGAGACTACCCCATTATCATGTAGCACCATTAGGTTCATTGGCCGTGACACAGTGGTTACACGAGTGTGAGTCTCATATAGATCACGGACTGCGTGACAGGTCTGGCCTCCTGTACGTATGGGCCGTGCGTCAGGAATAACTGCCGTTAGAAACTTTGCATGCTAGTAGACTTGGCAGTTATTAGAGGTTTATCGTGTCATGGACATGACATGCTTAGAGCATTGGGTGGGGAGAACAACAAGTACCGCATTTGAGCTCCTTTGCACTTTTTCTGTGAAGCCCGGATTCTCCGCTGGAGATACGGGTGATGATGACCACTATATATTATGTACTATCAGGCAGGCCACCGGCGTTCAAAAGACGACGTGCCTTTTAGGCCCCTGGCTCTTCAAAAGAGAACCATGCCAAATCCCAGTTTTCAGCCAGATAGCTCACTTGTGGGGAAAGGTGTTCTTAACTGCATTCACATAGATGGTTAGGCGACCCCAATGGATGTTTATTTTCAGTACTTTATTGGCATGTGTTTAAGTATACTTGTTATGTCCCTCTGAGGACCTGGTCCGCTGCCAGGTGTACCTGTTCTTGAGTATTTGCAGGAGCACAGATTTGGAAGGATATAGATGCTCCGTGGATGTCTTCTCTTTGAGCCGTGATTGGTAGCTGGTACTTATTGTTTGAGTGAGTTGTACTTATATTGTATTTACTTTTTCCTTTGAGTTGGTAGTGGATTTGTTTCCACCCAACTATCATCCTTAGATACTTCTTATTGAGATCTAGTTCCATAGACACTGGTTATTTATTTCTACATGATTTTGGTGGATGAGATTTAGATTATAACCTGTGACTTGTATTATATTTCATACCACTTGTGGATTTTATATTCATATTACAGCGTACGTATGGATTTGGTTTCCATATATTGGAGTTGCCATATCCATGCGGCTGGCATGCTTACGTGTCCTAGTCCTACGTATTTTTGGGACTGGGGCGTGACAAAAATTGCCTCTTATTACTACTAAAACCTTTAAGCTTCATAGCCTCAAATGTAGTCTTAAGCACCATGTGCCAACTGTCTTTAGGAATCTGTGAAAATGCATTATGTCCATTTTATTCCTTGTAACATTTAAGGTTCAAGATTGTTTACATTATTTCTTGTTGTGCTTTAATTTTGTTATATAGATCTAGTAAACTATAATTAAATGTCCTACAGCTACTTAAATTACTTGCATAATCGTTACCCATTAAGCTCAATTCAACAACACTTTCATTAAATTATTTTTGGATCGTTGTAAAAAAAGAATAATGTTTATCAAGCATTTATGAACCGTTGTAAAAGGTTTTATGAGGCAACGATTCAGTTCTAAATGTTGCAAATATATTTAATTTGGTAACGGTTACTAGAACTGTTATAAGCTCGTTACAAATAGAAGTTTCAGCAACACCCATATAACCGTTACACAAAACCTGTTGTGAAATGGCATTTAGGTAACCTCACCTATTTTCAAAATGAAGAGTCTTGTTGTTGT
Organism: Iris macrosiphon; assembly: GCA_036927795.1. Lineage (NCBI taxonomy): Eukaryota > Viridiplantae > Streptophyta > Magnoliopsida > Asparagales > Iridaceae > Iris > Iris macrosiphon. The sequence goes on from JAYESA010000005.1 coordinate 213,197,123, forward strand.
TGTTTTGTTGCTTTGTTGTTGTCCTGCTGCCTTCGGAAAGAACATAGAAGAAAGGGACATATGGTCTAGCAAAGGTATGGCGCTACGTAGGGAGGTTTGGTAGAGGGTCATCAGTTCCTTGGTGTCGATCGATGAGTTCTGCGGGTAGTAACAAAGATAGCGAGATCTGCGTACGGTAGTGAGGAAATGACTTATGATGTGCGACGTCTCTGAGAAGGTTGTCGTGTAGACTGTAGTTTGTTGGCTGTGAAATAGGGTAGAGGCTCCAATTGCTAAGTAAACGCGGAGACAAGAGTCCTGTGACAACCTAATGGCGACATGCTTCGAAAGTCGGTCGGTGTAATATCTTACGTGGCTCTGGTTAGTATGACTACGTGAACCTAAATAGTGTGATGGGATTGATATGTGATTTTGGGCAGTTGCACCATATACGAGGAAGTGGTTGGGACATATATGGTGATTAACTTGTACTGCTTTGACGTCTATGGTTGTGTCAGCTGGGACGAGATGAGGTCAACGAGGACTGCACGATGGCGAGCGAGGCTTTCTGTGGGAAGAATGGCAATACTGCCATGGACGGGTCTAGTTGAGGAAGCTGGTAGTGGTGTGTCGCCTGTAATGGTTAGGGATAAATGGTTGGCAAATAAGTATGTAATAAAGTCTAGAGTTCTCAACGAGTTCGACGATAGCTTTGCTTCAGCGATGTAGAGTCCATCTTCTGAGGAGTCATCGTGGTTGAGTTCTTCTCGCTGCAGAGTTTCGAGTTTGACAGGTTGCGCGTAGGAGGATGGCAGGAGTCGGTAAGAATTTCGATATGCATGGGACGATAATAAGGATGGTGATAGCGAGGCCCTGGTACGGTTCATGTCGACATTTAGAACATGAGTCAGAAAGAAGAGGGTGGTTAGAGAGAGAGGAGAGAATGAGATAAAGATGATGGAGAGAAAAGGAGAGGGTTCTTTGGATATATTTAAGTATATATAGGGAGAGGGATATGGGAGAGGAGAGGGTGGGTATGGTTTTTCTTTTAGAGAGACGAGAGGTTGCTAGAGAAGATGGAGATTCTCTCTCTCTCTCTCTCTATATATATATATATATATATATATATATATATATACACACACACACACACACACACACACACACATTCCCCATCTCTATCTGTGTGTGTGTGTGTGTGTAGACACTCTCTCCATATTCCTTAGTTACGGTCGTATCTATTGAGACCTACCATCATTAGTGGTTTAGCGGGCGAGGTTGTTCTCAGATGCATTCACATAGCTGGTTATGATAGTTATCCTTGAGCACACTAATTATTATTTACTGTTACTTTGGTATATTTTATATGTAACTTGCTATGTCCCCTAAGGACCTGTATTTGGATTATGTTCCCAGGTATAAACGAGGAGAGTTACCCCCAGGTTTATGGGTCAGGAGCTGATATTGGAGCAGTACTTGCACCAGAAGACGAGGTTGTGCCGAAGGAATTCTCTTGCGCACGTAGCTATTTTCTCTATTTATTATGCTTAGTTATTCTTAGACATTTAGAGTTGGCTTAGTGACTATTAGATAGTTGTACTTGGTTATTTTCTCTTTTAATTACTTTGATGATGGGTTATTCCTCGAATATTTCTTTACTGCATTGTGATGGATAGTTTCATTTATAATTATTGACTATTGAGACTGGTTTAGCATCTTGGCTCTTGATTATTGATTTTTGGATGAGATTAGATCTATAGACTGTGACATGTGTTGTAGACCTTTATTTATATATATTACAGCTTAAGTGCACTCTAAAGGGTCCATTAGATTGGTTTTGTCCATTGGAGTTATGCTGCTGACCATGACCACGTGGCTAATTCTTTGTATTTTGGGACTGGGGCATGACAGAGGGTATGGTTTTTCTTTTTAGAGAGATGAGAGGTTGATGGAGAAGATAAAGATTCTCTCTCTTTCTCTCCCTCTCTCTCTCTCTCTCTCTCTATATATATATATATATATATATATATAAATATATATATATATATATATATATATATATATATATATATATATATATATACACAAAAAAAACACACACAACAAGAAGCAAAAGAAGAAGAAGCAAAAAGCCTCATGCGGCCAATAAAAAACAAGCAGCTGTAGCACTAGCACTAGCACTAGCACAAGCAACAGTACTCTCCTATACTCCTCTCTCTTACGCGGCTAATAAGAAACAAGCATCCGTAGTACTAGCATAACCAGCAGTGCTTTCCTAGATTCCTCCTCTCTCTTACGCGACCAATGAGAAACAAGCAGCACAAGCAGCAATGTCTCCTCCTCTCTCTTACGCGCCTTTGCCTCTTTCTCAAGTGGCTCTCTCCTCCTATCTCTAGTGGCTCTCCCTCAATCTCAGGTTTAATAACTAATTGATTCACATCAATTTTTAAAATAAAATTTAATTGATTCATGCCTTAAATTAGATGGTCCCTACTTCATTCATGCCCTAAATTAGATGCCCCCTAATTGATTCATACACCAAATTGATTCATGTCCTAAATTTTCGGCGATGAATGTTATCAAGAATATAATTCATAACAGAATAGGAGATAAATTTATGAATGATTGTTTGGTGACATATATCGAGTAAGATATATTTGTAAAAGTTGAAAAAGATGACATCTTGCAACATTTTCAAAATACGAAAACTCATAAAAAATTATTGTAAATAATTATTGTCAGTTATGATGTAATTCAACTATTTAATATGTTTTTGTAATCAAAACATTTTTGTGATAATCTATACGATTAGTTTCTTATACATTTTTATAATTTTTTTGGATAAAAAATTTACTAGTCGATTTTGACCCCAATGTACCTAAATCATGGCTACGCCACTATATATATATATATATATATATATATATATATATATATATATATATATATATATATATATATATATATATATATATATATGAGGGGGTATTCACATCCCCAATTTTTTGTATCCTCAAGCATCCCTATGTTATCAACCGTTGGATGCTTGTTTAAGCCATATAATCTTAACCATTAATTTGAATCATTCAAATCAACAGTTAAAATTATATAACTTAAACAAGATCCGACGGTTGTAAACATGGGGATGCTTGGGGATGTGGATCCTTCCTCTCTCTCTCTCTCTCTCTCTCTCTCTTTCTCTCTCTCTCTCTCTCTCTCTCTCTCGTCGATATATATATATATATATATATATATATATATATATATATATATATATATATATATATATATATATATATATATATATATATATATCGAGCGAGAGAGAGAGAGAGATGCTGAAAAATAAGTCGGGTGGTTTTATATTATAGAACCAACCTATGTTGTAACCATTAGATTTTGATTGCAAGACGGAGATTACATATGTATCTTTTAAGTAAATACTTTCACCATTTAATCTCAACCTTGCACTACAAATTCAATGGTTGTAATATAGGTTGGTTCCATAATATGAAACCACCCGGCTATATATATATATATAGGATTTGACTATGCTATTTATATATGTAATAAATTATGTATATGTAAATGTATAATTACTTAATATCCTCTTATTTATTTATTTATTTATTTATTTAATAATTATCTTTTTATTTATCTATTTTATTTATTTCTTTACTTAGCTATTTAATTATCTCACAAGAACTAATAAGAAAAATAAAAACTTTGAATATATATATGATTTTACTATGCTATTTATATATGTAATAAAATTATGTATATATAAATGTATAATTACCTAATATCATCTTATTTATTTTATAATTTTCTTTTTATTTATCTTTTTTTTTACTTAGCTATTTAATTATCTAACAAGGACTAATAATAAAAATAAAAACTTTGAAAATATCGTGTCATGCCCCAGTCCCAAAATATTTAGGACTAGGAACACGTAAGCATGTCAGCCACATGGATATGGCAACTCTAATATATGAAAACCAAACCCATACGTACGCTATAATCTGGATATCAATCCACAAGTGGTATAAATCTATCACAAGTCACAGGGTATAATCTAAATCTCATTCACGAAAATCAAATATAAATAAATAACCAATATATATGAATCTAGATCTCAATAAGAAGTATCTAAGGATGATAGTTGGGTGAAAATAAATCCACTATCAACTCGAATATAAAAGTACAACACAATAAACACAATATAGGAATACCAGCTAACAACCACGGGGCTCGAAGAGAAGACATCCTGGAAACATATGTAACCATCCGAATCTGCGCTCCTGCGAATACTCAAGAACAGATACACTTGGAAGGGGCCAGGTCCTCAGAGGGACATAACAAGATACATAAAAGTATGCCAATAAAGTACTGAAATAAATATCCAATGGGTCGTCTAACCGTCTAAGTGAATGTAGTTTAAGAATAACTTTCCCAACGCGTGGGCTATCTGGCTAAAATGGGATTGGCATGATTCTCTTGGAGATCCAGGGGCCTACAAAGCATGTCGTCTTTTGAACGGCAGAGGCCGCCTGATAATAATATAATATATAGTGGTCATCATGACCGCGCATATCCGACGGAGCGTACGAATTACACAAGAAAAGTACAACGAAACCCACACGCCTTACTTGCTGTTCTTTCCATCCCATGCTCTAAGCATGTCACATCCATGACACGATAATAACTCTAATAACTGCCAAGTCTACTAGTATATAAAGTTTCTATCAACAGTTATCCCTAATGGGACTTGACTGCAATAAAATTGATGCTTGTAGGAATGATTATATGCTGTTTTGGAAAGAATATGCAAATACAGATTTTTCCATCATTGTGGTGCTTGTAGGTGGGTCAAAAATGAGGACAAAAAATTTAAAAATATCGATGAGAATCCTACAACACCTAAAAATATTTTATTACCTGCTGGAAAAAATTCTAAAAAAGGATTAGTTCATTTTTCGGTGACAACATGACTCCAACGTCTCTTTATGTGTTCAAAAATAGCCGTATCAATGAGGTGGCATGATGAGGGTCGTAATAAGGATGGCAAGTTAAGGTATCCAACTGAATCAGAAGCTTAGAAGGCTTTATACTCCGTTGATCCTAGTTTTGCATGCGACTCTCATAATGTAAGGCTTGATTTATATAGTGTAAAACCCCTCGACCAAATTTAGGTCTACCTGGCTTAGATAAAGAGACTAGGGTTAGTTTGAAGCCAATTAGAATTAGAACACAGTGTTTTAGATTTATTGTGCAATATTCGTATCACTTTGTGCACCTTACCGTTGCTTCGATATTTGGAGCGCTACACTAGCATTTACCTTCAAACAAATTTCACACACTTTTTCTAGACGTGCCAGCCTTCTATTCTGACCCTTATGTAACTCATAATTACTCTCTTTTGTGCTTTATTTTAGTCGCACAATATTCGTTACAAACGTCCATATTTAAATCCATAATAAATCCAACTTTGCATCTTTGTCCGTTCCACTCGAAATTGGAGACACAACCTCAACCCGTTTTGTGCGACCCAATTTATGACAATATTTTATTCTGAGTCTACTACGTCCATGATACTTGTGTCCCACCCAATTTTAATCCTATGTATTTCCAATTAATTAAAGAGCACCCCTTACACTAATTTTAATTAAATTGGTATAAGGACCCAACCTCACCTAAAACTAGACCCAACTCCAACCCAAACCCCCACTCACACCCTCAAGGTTCATAATAAATATCACACACCATTTTAACCCACTACATCACACCAAACATGGTATTTTGTCTCATTCAATCCTAAATCCCATTATTTGTGCAATTTCTTAATTATTAGGAACTTTTATGCAAATATGCAATGAGATGTCCACCACTCATTGGAACAAACACATGAAGAAACCCTCCCCCCTCTCTTTGATCGGTCACCAAATATTTCCCCCTATTTGTTGTACTTTATACAAATTTTTCTCCTTACATCCTCACCCTCCATTTCAAACCCCCATCACCAAAGTCATCTCCACCCTCTATTCCTTCATGTAGAGTGTTCCCTCAAACCTAGAAAAATATCCAGCCAGCCCTAATCCCAAGGAGAACCCCCTCCCTCTCTCTCCTACATATACAACTCTCTCTCTCTCTCTCTCCTTAAACCATAGCCCACATCATCAAACCAAACCTTAGACGAAACCCTAACTACTTTATCACCATCACCATCATCAACCCGGCCGCCTCCCCCTTCACCCGACCACCTCTGCACAGCCCCACCGCCTCGGCCATGACCATCTCCTCCTCCTGCCCCTCAACCTCGACCTCAGCCACCCCGCCGCCTTCCTCCACCTCCAGCCGTCTCCTTCACCTCAGTATCATCACCACCACCATCACCAACCCGCACCACCACCACAACCCACCTCCCCCTTCACCCGACCACCTCTTCACCATCTCCACCGCCACTAGCATCACCTTCTTTGCCACCGTCACCACCATCTCCACCTCCAACATCATCACCATCTCTACCGCCACCTTTGTTACCATCTCCATCGCCACCGTCATCACCATCACCACCGTCGTCCCCGTTACCAACATCACCATCAATAACACCATCATCATCATCACCAGTCACCCCCACCGCTACCACAGTGACCCGGCCACCTCCACCACCATCATCCCCACCTCAACGTCACTGCCACCATCATCACCGTCTCCATCACCATCAGCAATCATAGTCACGACCACCGTCACGACCATCGTCACCAACTCCACTGTCACCAACAACATCATTACTATCACCAACACCCATCTATCTTCACGGCCGACCATTACTGGAGACCACCACCGCCTTAGCCACCATCCCGCCACTGCCAATAGCCTTCCACCACACCACGATCACCCACCACCCTGTCGCCTCCGCTACGAGCTGCTGTATTGATGCTGCTGCTGCCAGTGTTGCTGCTGCCAGTGTACTGTGCACTCACCGGAGCACCACCCTGTTGCCATTGTAGCTGCCGCAGCTACTGTACACCACCGAAGACCGGCCCCCTCGTACAACGGACACCCCCCCGGACACGAACGACTAGGTATATATTTATCGCCTTCTTTTCTTCATGTACGAATGCATCGGTGTGTTATTGAATGAACCGTGTTGTGAACCCTTGTGCATTGTGTATAGGTGTACGTATTTTGTTAATATAAGTGTTAGTGAATACCTTTGTGCATTGTGTACATATTTTAGAATAATATTAGAGTAGTGTATACCTCATAGAACTTGATTATTTAATATGGTACACTTGTGTTGACCTAGGTGTCTAGAAAACGAACTTGTGCACATTACCCTGTTAATTAGGACTGGTATTTTATGTGAGCTATTATTTGTTATTTTAGCATATTTTGGTAGTAATTATTTCGCTGTGCACGGTATCTTAGGACATGACGTACCCGTGCATGGAGACCTAAATGGTTACCCATATCAGACGTGTCCTGAAAATAAGTAGGATACCTGGTACCCATGTGTTAGATGTGCGACTTAGCACCTACATTAATCATAGATGTGACCATGATTGTAATATGTGGGAAATAATACCTTAGTGTACACCTACCCCCATGATCCGTGACTAGTCAACCCTAGCTATCGTATTTAATTAGAACGTTTAATTGGTATCTGCGTAACTCGTGACGTTGCATAAGTCATACTTGTGTACATAATTAGCATAGTGTAATGTAGTAATTAATATTTATTGTTATTTATTCATAGGCATCCAAGATGATACTACCTTGGCTATTGGTTCTGGATCTTTACTTGTACACATCGAAGTTTCAGGCAAGTATACCTTACCTTGTTGTCCGGTTTAAATTCAGATATTATTTAGTTGCATATTTTATTGTTTTAATATTATACAACTGTGCACATCCGAGAAAGACTCGGGTGCAATCAACGAAGGCGTTAACGTTAGGACTTGTGTCTAACCTAGTGTCTAGTAGACGCACCTAAAGTTATAGGGTTATCAATATGACTCCCCAGGTCTTGATACGTATTATTGCACGTCACAGAGTGAGTTCATGTAGGAACGCGTGCATCATACTCGACTGGCCATCGGTGTGAACAGTACGTATGACGGTATTTAGCTTAGTTGTTTATTTCTATAGCGACTTGCATTATAGTACGAGATGTACATGTCATTTTCGTGACTTGTACATTGGCATTGGGTGGGAAAGACAATTAGTAGGCGTATGGGATAAACATTTGGCTGCCATAGTTTCAGAGTAAACTACAGGGCCGTTAGCCTCAGTGTTACCCGGTTATGGGCCATATGTTACCAAGTTATGGGCTATGTGTTACCCAGTTATGGGCGTATATGCTTGTTGATACATCCGACAGAGGTTACTAGTTGTGCGCTATCATGATCGGTGATGTAGTCAGCATATACTCCTGGCATCCAGTTTACAGCTAATGCCAGATACATAGCCTTTGGCTCGACGCTACGCTTTATACCTTTCATCTACCCATACGTACTAAGATTGTCTTCAAGTATATTTCATTTAGCTGGTTAGATCACCCTCGAGTTTTTATAGTATTTACTTTATGGCATTTATTTTTGTATCTTGTTACGTCCCTCTGAGGACCTGGTTCCCTTCCAGATCCGGACGAGCACTTGTACCCGACCATCTACGGAGTAGGAGTAGAGACATTATTCATGACTGAGGACTTCGAGGCTTTTCCAGAGGAGTTCCCGTGATTTGGGTACCCAGCCGTTTCGGACTAGAGCATTCTTATCTAGCTAGTTGATACTCCGGTCTAGTTATCTTACTTCTTTCTGCACTTTTATTCCATTGCTGTATTTTAGTGGGTTTGTTCCCATCAGACTTTTCAAATATATTATGGATATTCAGACCTTTTGTATTTCATTTACCATTACTTGTTCAGTCTTATTATATTGTATATTGTGGATGAGATTGGACATTACCTGATGTATGTTAGTATATTAGACTTGTTAGTATTTTACGACAGCGTAGTCCGCTTCGTCGGGTCCATTAAATTGGATAATCCCATGGAGTCATATTAGCTGGCCATTGCCAGGTGGCCTGGTCCCATGTATTTTGGGACTGGGGCGGGACATATAGTGACAATTTTAACCCATTTAGGACAATGAACATTCAATATAGCATGTGGCCTGTTATGTTAATGCCAAACAATTTGCCTCTGTGGATGTGTATAAAATATCCTAATTTTATGATGACACTTCTTATTCCTGGGAAAGAGTCCCCAGGGAATGATATTGATGTCTACTTGCAACCACTAATAGATGAGTTAAAGGATCTTTGGGATATTGGGATCAAGACCTATGATGCATCAAGGCGTAAATTTTTTATGATGTGTATTGCACTATTATGGACAATCAATGACTTTCCTGCATATGTCATATTATCAGGGTGGAGCACGAAAGGGAGATTGGAATGTCCTGTTAGTTTTTATGATACTAAATCTATCTATCTACATAATAGCAAACAAATTTGCTATTTGTGAAATCGTATATTTCTAGACTCAAACCACAAATGGCGACATGATACAAAGTTATTCTATGGGAGAAATGAACTGGATGCTGCACAAGATTTGTTATCAGCGACAAACATTTTAGAGCAGGTAGAGGACATGAAAAATAAGTTTGGGAAGACTCAATCAAAGAAAAAAATAGTGGTCCATGGAAGAAGAAGAAAAGCATTTTGTTTGAGTGATCGTATTGGAAATTCAATATATTGTGTCACAATCTCGACGTAATACATATCGAGAAAAACATATGTGATAAGGCCCTTGGAACACTTTTAAATATGCAAGAAAAATCAAAAGATCATATGAAAGGTTGTCTTGACGTAGAGGATATTGGTGTTAGGCTTGAACTTTACATAAATGAGGATGCATCCAATAATAAGTATTTGCCTCTGTAAACCCCCTGATTTTTTTATTTTTTTCAAAAAACAATTTTACATAATTTTTCTGGAATTAAAACTAAGGTATTTTATGATTAAATGATTTTTTTTAATGATGTTAATTAATATTAAAATATTATAAAAATAATATTTTTGGATATGAAATGAAAAACTAGACATAGGGTAATTTTCCAGGAATTTATTGGACCCCAGAAGCATTTTTAAAGCCCTAAAAACTAATGTACATTTAAACCGAATTAAACCCTAAACTAAACCCGGTTTATTTTAAATAAACCAAACCAAACCATCCCAAACCGCTGTTAAATCGAACCAAACCAAATCCATCTCTTAACGGGTCGGGTCGGATCCAAAGTGAATCCGACCCGGACCCAAAACCCGGCCAAAAACCCTAATCCTAATCCTAACGGAATCACTGTTCTGGCGGCTATATAATGTCCTCGATTTCCACGCTCCGCCGCCGAAAAACTCCATCTCTCTTCTCTCTCCGCCGCGCAGATCCACTCAGGTCATCCCTCGGCCGCCCTAGCCTGAACCCTAACCCGTCGCTTTCCCTCCTCCTTCCTCCGCCCTGTCCCTCGACTACCTCCTCCCCTCCATCTTTCCCCGCAGCCCCAGCCGACGAACCCGCTTGAGCCCTCGCCACCATCTCTCCCGTCGACCACCACCCTTCGTCACCCACCCTCTGAACTCGAACCCCCGACCAAAACCTCGTCGTCCTTCGCCCGTCCCCGACCCGCAGTTCCCGATCGACTCGAACCCCGACCGCCCGTTCCATCTTCCTCCTCCGCCTCGACGAGCAGCAGCAGCCGCTGCTCTCCCCGCGGAGCCTCCACCTCGCTGCCTTCACTCCGGCGGCGCTGTCCCCCTCCGTCGATGCCCTGAACCGCCACGGCGAAGCCCCGGCGAGTCTTTGCTGAACCCTGACTCCGACATAGCGGCACCCTGACTCGGACACGGCACAACACAGAACCCGGACACAGCACAGTGACTCGGACATGAGAAAACCTCGTTCCACGGAGCTCTGTTCAGGTAACCCGTTCTCTCTCCTCGTTGCTCCATTTTCTGTTCCGTCAATTATGACGCATAGGCTGTGTAACCCTCTCGATGTTCATGCAACCCGCTCGGTGTATCGCGTCCTGTGGAGATCGCAAACCGCGATCCAAAAATAGAAAAATTGACACCCCATTTTCACCCGGAACTGAGTACGCTCCGCCAAACGGGACGACTTGGTCGTGCTTGGTCTTCACCAAAAGGTGCGCACCGTTGATACGGACGTGCGGGATTTCGCAGAAGTTGATTTGGATGTGCGTGCACACCAGAATCAACGCGTATCCGTCGACAACGCCCCGTATCCGCCTATTCTGGAATACATCATAACTTCATGTACACATGTCGGATCAAAACAAAACTTGCGCCATCGGACTCGTAGTAATACGCTGGTCCTGTGACCCAAGTTTGGTTCGATTCTGAGAACGTTGACAAAATCGCGTATCGTGGGCCCCGTTGCTCCACTTGACGGGCAATTTTGTGATCGGCTCATCGGAATCCAGTTCTGGAAGTTCCGTTGGGTTCGTATCATCGTTTTGGACTTGTTGACACTAAGTTTGATGAATTTGGAGACCATTGGTTCTGACACATTTTTTGGTGCGAAGCGGGCCACATGTGGACCCCGCTTTGACCAGAAACTATAATTTTTGTCCCTGTGTCCAAATTGGACTTAAGGACAGGCGTTTCTAGCTACTTGATATTTTCTGAGCCTGTTGGTGATGTTTATTTCAGCTTTTGGAGGAGTACTGCAGGTTCCACTGATATAGGGACAGCTGTTGGTATTCAAACCCCAGGCAAGTGTACCTTGCCAAATCTTGCAGTTCTTGTTACATATTTTCTTGATTCATTTATACATTATTGTGCATGCTTGACCTAGGACTGTGTGACTTACTTAGCATCCCATTAATAGTCGGGTGCCAACCCCGTACGCGGAGTTGTGTAACGTCATCTAGAGATCGATATCGTGACCCTTTACATTCTAGTGCTTCTCTTATTAAGTACATCATAACCCAGGACACTTGACACTATTCATGAGACAGAATCTTCCTGAGATATTCATGGTGATTCCGTATAGGTTACAGAATTTGACATAGACATTATATTCATAGATATTATATGACTTGTTGCATTAGCTATGATCTTGCGTGACATGTACATGAGACGTTGTGGACATGAGACGTGTGGTTACATTGGGTGGGGAGAGACACACAGGCTACAGGCTAATTTTTTATATATATATTTATTATGGTGAGGCCTTAGACTTTATATCAGAGATAGGCACTCTACTTGCGAGATATTATTGTGAGGCCTTAGACTCTACATTAGAGCTAGGCACTCTACTAGTGATATTACTGCTACCGGCTCCCCGACACAGAGCTTGTAGTGGTTTCAGCCTGAGTTCTAGTGCTGCTCTCATCTTGCATATCACTTAGTTGGTTATATAGTTTACCCTATTATTACATTTATTTCTACACTGCATTATTATTGGCTTGAGTTATATTGTACCTTGCTATATCCCCTGAGGACCTGAATCCGGATTATGTCCCCAGGATTAGCAGACGAGATCTACCCCGAGGTATACGGGACAAGAGCAGGAGCAGGAGCAGGAGCAGGTGCAGACACTGGAGTAGTACCAGGTCTAGTAGACGAGTGATCCCTGAGGGTATCTTCTGAGTATATATTGTTCCATAGTCAGTATTTACTGTGGTTATCTTTATTCTTGTATCTTGACAGATGTATCAGACTCATTATCGGGTTATTTCTTGAGTTTATATTTTATTGAGATTGATCTTGCTTTATGATTCTGATATTGTTGTATTCAGTTTTGTGGATGAGATTAGTATATTTTGACCCCTATTGTTGTACTACACCTTAAGTGTGCCCCGATGGATCCATTAAATTGGGTTTGTCCATCGGTGTGTGCTGCTGGCTATTGCCATGTGTCTAGTCCCTCGATATTTTGGAACTGGGGCGTGACATGGTTTTTGTGGTGGCCCATGCAGGTCTACGACTAAATCGTTCGATTTTAACTTAGGGACCGAGCAAGCCTGCACCTAGGACTAGAGTATAGGATCTCATCCACATTGGTTATGACTCATCCTCCTTTCAATCCATTCTATTTGAATAATTTGCATCCTGCTTGATTCATGTGCTTTCCTATTTAGTTCTTGAGTATAGCCTCTCTTAGGATATATAAGTTCCTGTTGTTAGATGATAAGTAAGGTAACCTTCCTAATAAGAGTACTACTAGAGTGTTGACACCCCCACTAAGTTTAGAATATCTAGTGAATCCTAGAATTCCTTATCTCTAGAATTGGTTTAGCATTACCCCCTGATGTATTATGAAGACTTGAGAGTAGTATAGACACTACTAGAGTTAGTTAGAAGTTTTACCATAATGTTTGACCCTAGTATTGAGGAATCAATAGGAAACCAAAATTTAATATTAGGACTGAACCTGACCATCGCAGTTAGATAAGTATTGGAGAACTATAAATTTAGATTCTTGTCTTGAGATAAGCAGACAGTACCTTAGAAAGCCAAGAGCAATGTATAGAACATTTTCCTAATCATACCTCAAACATAGCAAGTAGCATACCACTTTCCCTTAGAAAACTATGATGCTATCTAGAGCCCTCTATTTTAATTTTATGTATTGCTCCTCTGCGACCATAGCGCTCGCTAGTGTGCGACGACTGATTACGTTACTTTTCTTCATCTTTTAACTCGTGCCATCTGACACTTCTGATTATAGACTAAGTGATTTTATTTTATGTTAGGATATATATAGCTTGCTAGGATTTTGGTTGTTACTCTTAAATTTTTGAATTATGTGATTGGTAATTAGAACTTGACAGTTTCAGTTATTATTGTAGATTATGACCTAATGATTACCCCTTAGCTTTTAAGTCGCGTAATTAGTACCTCCACCTCGATACAAGTTAGATCCCTTCCCCTTGACGGTCAGTAACTCTTCTATCATCACTATCGATACTTGTTCTATAAGCACTAAGACTAAGGCTTAAGACGACCATGACCTATGTAATATAGGAGGATACCCTAATAGGTACCTAGACCCCTTCTCGTAGACCTTAACAAAAGTTTTCACGGTATCCTTAAGATGATTTCAGTATTAGTTTATTATTTTAAGTTGAGTAGTATGCCTCACAACATAGTACCACCTAGCCCTATTGACCCATTGATGAAGTGAACTAGGATGACACAACTTTAGACTTGTATAAGAAGATAGTGTTTATTCAGACTGTAGAAATTAAAGACCCGTACCCCTATTTGGTCGACTAGCGGCTTAGATATGGAGTAGTATGACAACTAGAGAGACTGTAGAGTCTTATTATTTTGTTGTTTTGTTTGTGAACTTGAATTAATTTGTACCTCCTTTCATCATCATCTAGCGTACTTATATTTTTGTACTACCTCGACTTATGCTGCTGTTACAGCCTAGTTTTGCAAGCTCATTCTTTTATCAAGCTTGTTCACGACATATGTATTATTGGACGCGTACACTAATACATTTCAGAATCAGTGTATTAAGGTCTAGCTAACCTTAGTGCGCTTGATTCGCCCTTCGTAATACTACTTTACGTGGATTGAGATATGTAGTGATTAGTAGACGAATATACTTGCCCTAGACATGTCTGACATATCGTATCGGTTACATAACTGTACTAATACGAGCATGCGAACAAAGGATTACCAAATTATGATTTCAATCCACAACTGTCTTGACAATTCCTATTTGAATTCTTTAAACGCCTTGATCCCGATACTTCTATTCTATTACCTTCCCCTTGAACTCTTTATTATTGATTTTTGCCTCCCCTTATTTCGGAAAGACGAAACATCTTGCTTGGTATTAGTTTGATATATAGATAGTACTAGATATACCCCACATGCCAGTCGCATTATTTGGTGACTATCTTTTATAAATGATTAAGGGCATATCATAGATGATACGGTTGGTGTTAAAAACTTTGAGGATTCAATAACATGATTAAATAATTTGGGGCATAGCTTTCTTAGATGTATAGCCTTAGATGATAGATGGATAAATTCTAAGTTGGGTAGAGACCACAATGTTCACTTGAGAGAAATTCTTTAGACTGTAATCAAGTAAGATTTGATAGAGAGACCCTACCCTAGTTTAATTTCGAGGACAAAATTTTTATAAGTTAGGTAGATGGTAAACCCCCTGATTTTTTTATTTTTAAAAAAAAAATAATTTTACACAATTTTTCTGTAATTTTTTTGGAATTAAAACTAAGGTATTTTGTGATTAAATAATTTTTTTAATAATGTTAATTAATATTAAAATATTATGAAAATAATATTCTTGGGTGTGAAATAAAAAACTAGACATAGGATAATTTTTCGAAAATTTATTGGACCCCAGAAGCATTTTTAAAGCCCTAAAAACTAATGTACATTTAAACCGAATTAAACCCTAAACTGAACCCGGTTTATTTTAAACAAACCAAACCAAACCGACCCAAACCGTTGTTAAACCGAACCAAACCAAATCCATCTCTTAACGGGTCGGGTCGGATCCAAAGTGAACCCGACCCGGACCCGAAACCAGGCCAAAAACCCTAATCCTAATTCTAACGGAATTACTATTCCGGTGGCTATATAATGTCCACGATTTCCACGCTCCGCCACCGGAAAACTCCATCTCTCTCCTCTCTCCGCCGCGCAGAGCCGCTCCGGTCATCTCACGGCCGCCCTAACCTGAACCCTAACCCGTCGCCTTCCTTCCTCCTTCCTCCGTCCTGTCCCTCGACTACCTCCTCCCCCTCCATCTCTCCCCGCAGCCCCAGCCGACGACCCCGCTCGAGCCCTCGCCACCATCTCTCCCGTCGACCACCAACCTTTGTCACCCACCCCCAGAACTCGAACCCCCGACCAGAACCTCGTCGTCCTCGGCTCGTCCTCGACCCGCAATGCCCGATCGACTCGAACCCCGGCCGCCCGTTCCATCTTCCTCCTCCGCCTCGACGAGCAGCAGCAGCTGCTGCTCTCCCCGCGGCGCCTCCGCCTCGGTGCCTTCACTCTGGCGGCGCTGTCCCCCTCCGTCGATGCCCGGAACCGCCACGGCGAAGCCCCGGTGAGTCTCTGCTGGACCCTGACTCCGATACAGTGGCACCCTGACTCGGACACGGCACAACACAGAACCCGAACACAGCACAGTGACCCGGATACGAGAAAATCTCGTTCCATGAAGCCCTGTTCTGGTAACCCGTTCTCTTTTCTCGTTGCTCCATTTTCTGTTCCGTCAGTTGTAAGGCGTAGGCTGTGTAACCCTCTCGATGTTCATGCAACCCGCTCGATGCATCGCGTCCTGTGGCGATCGCAAACCGCGATCCAAAAACAGGAAAATTGATACCCCGTTTTCACTTGGAACTGAGTACATCCCGCCAAACGGGACGACTTGGTCGTGCGCGGTCTTCACCAAAAGGTGTGCACCGTTGATACGGATGTGCGGGATTTCACAGAAGTAGATTTGGATGTGCGTGCACACCGGAATCAACGCGTATCCGCCGACAATGCCCCGTATCTGTCTGTTCTGGAATACGTCGTAACTTCATATACATATGTTGGATCAAAACGAAACTTGTGCCATCGGACTCGTAGCAATACGCTGCTCCTGTGACCCAAGTTTGGTTCGATTCTGAGAACGTTGACAAAATTGCGTATTGTGGGCCCCGCGGCTCTACTTGACGGGTGATTTTGTGATCGGCTCATCGGAATCCAGTTCTGGAAGTTTTGTTGGGTTCGTATCATTGTTCTGGACTTGTTGACACTAAGTTTGATGAATTTGGAGACCATTGGTTCTGACACATTTTTTGGTGCGAAGCGGGCCATATGTGGACCCCGCTTTGACCAGAAACTATAATTTTTGCCCCTGTGTCCAAATTGGACTTAAGGACAGGCGTTTTTAGCTATTTGATATTTTCTGAGCCTGTTGGTGATGTTTATTTCAGCTTTTAGAGGAGTACCTGCAGGTTCTACTGATACAGGGACAACTATTGGTATTCAAACCCCAGTCAAGTGTACCTTGCCAAATCTTGCAGTTCTTGTTACATATTTTCTTGATTCATTTATACATTGTTGTGCATGCTTGACCTAGGACCGTGTGACTTACTTAGCGTCCGATTAATAGTCGGGTGCCAACCCCGTACACGGAGTTGTGTAACGTCATCTAGAGATCGATATCGTGACCCTTTACATTCTAGTGCTTGTCTTATCAAGTACATCATAACCCAGGACACTTGACACTATTCATGAGACAGAATTTTCCTGAGATATTCATGGTGATTCTGTGTAGGTTGCAGGATTTGACATAGACATTATATTCATAGATATTATATGACTTGTTGCATTAGCTATGATCTTGCGTGACATGTACATGAGACATTGTGGACATGAGACGTGTGGTTACATTGGGTGGGGAGAGACACACAGGCTACAGGCTAATTTTTTATATATATATTTATTATGGTGAGGCCTTAGACTTTATATCAGAGATAGGCACTCTACTTGCGAGATATTATTGTGAGGCCTTAGACTCTACATTAGAGCTAGGCACTCTACTAGTGATATTACTGCTACCGGCTCCCTGACACAGAGCTTGTAGTGGTCTCAGCCTGAGTTCTAGTGCTGCTCCCATCTTGCATATCACTTAGTTGGTTATATAGTTTACCCTATTGTTACATTTATTTCTATACTGCATTATTATTGGCTTGAGTTATATTGTACCTTGCTATATCCCCTGAGGACCTGGATCCGGATTATGTCCCCAGGATTAGCAGACGAGATCTGCCCCAAGGTATATGGGACAGGAGCAGGAGCAGGAGCAGGAGCAGGTGCAGACACTGGAGCAGTACCAGGTCCAGTAGACGAGTGATCCCTGAGGGTATCTTCTGAGTATATACTATTCCATACTCAGTATTTACTGTGGTTATCTTTATTCTTGTATCTTGACAGATATATCAGACTCATTATCGGGTTATTTCTCGAGTTTATATTTTATTGAGATTGATCTTGCTTTATGATTCTGATATTGTTGTATTCAGTTCTGTGGATGAGATTAGTATATTTTGACCCCTATTGTTGTACTACAGCTTAAGTGTGCCCCGATGGATCCATTAAACTGGGTTTGTCCATCGGTGTATGCTGCTGGCCATTGCCACGTGTCTAGTCCCTCGATATTTTGGGACTGGGGCATGACAGCCTCCAACAAGGTTCTCTATGGTGTCAAAGCCAAAAAGAATTTTTGTAAGGTGTTAAAAGGGGTGAAGGGGTGAGGGTTCCTGATGGGTATGTATCAAATATTTTTTGATGTGTGCAACTCAAGGGGTAAAAAAGTTCTGGGATAAAAATCCATTATTGCTATTTTATTCTGCATTATTTTCTTCAACTTGCTGTACGAAGAGCTTTCTCTACCAATATTACAGAATCATTGATTAAATTAGTGGACTTTTTTAGACATCTATGTGCAAAGGTCATTGACTTGGATGATCTATACGAGTTAGAAGGTAAAATTGCAAAAACTCTTTGCAGAGTGGAAATATTTTTTTCTCCATCATTTTTTGATATTATGATGCACTTGCCAATTCATCTAGCACACTGGGTTAGGATCGGAGGACCTGTTCCATATCACTGGATGTATCCTATTGAAAGGTGTGTATAAATACTAAATTTGGTATATTTCTAGATTAAGTTACAACTATTTATGTTAACATTTTCTTATTACTTGGTAACTTGGTGTTGTTAAATCGTATGTTCGAAATAGAAGTTGATGAAAAGGCTCTATAATAGGGGGTTACATAGTCGAAGAGTGTATAACTTTTTGTTCTAGATATCTTCATGAGAGTGTGTATCCATTACAAAAAGAAGTATTTTTTATTGCAAATTACAAAGTAGGTACAAAGAATTTTCTACTAAAAATCTAAGTACAAAAGAAAAGATTTGGGGAGTGTGTCGATGGAGATCAGTCAGAAATAACTTCTTTACTCCGTTGACTATCATATGGCAAACATTGGAGGGGAAATTGCTAACTCCCGGTTTACTGGCAAAAATGGCAGCATAATGGCTCAAAAGTACTCAGCTTTCGATGGTTTGAGAAGCACATATGCCAGCTATTTAGAGCCATTCTTACAGTAATGACTATATGCGCCTGAATCTGAAATGTCACTATTTTCTGACTCTGTCGCATAGGAATTAGCTTGCCGCATAGGCTTCTGCAATAAATGTGGTGCATAATCTGGATCTGAATGTATGCGCATGACCCGGACAACTTGACACATGGCATGAGTTAGAAATGATTCAAAAACTTGAATGAATATGGCCTATGATTGTAACATATGCGCCTTTAATGCATTTAATATAGATAGCTCTCTTCTTGTCTTCATAACAGTCATTACCAGCTGGGTAATAAAGAAGAGAAGTTATTGCTGCATAACATGGCTTACCACATAGTCACTGCTTTGCAAAGGAAGGATGGAGAGGCTTTGCCATAGGTGCTAGCCGCATGGGAATGCTATCGCATGAAGGCTCTACCGCATGGAGACACGTTGCACTATACAGCTGTAAACTGTCAAAAGTAATTATTATGCTGACGTAAGTGATGCCTTCATTTGCGTAATCATCGTCTGCACAGATCACGAAGCGATCCGAGCGATTACTGTTGTGTCAGAATGAGATATGTGGGTGGGATATTTGCTTTATAGCTGCCACATAGTTCTAAATAAGTTATCTTTGTCGCATACTCCCAGGGTCACTGCCTCTACCGCATAGACAAATAATTATTGTCTTTGGTTGAATGTCGCATGAGCTTCATGCCGCATAGTGCTTGGATGTTTCAAAGTATACGACTTCAGGCTGATTTGAATTCTTTATTGCAGAACAGTTCAGGCACAAGGACTCTGAATTTTTTTTATGCTTCTATAAAAACTCCTTCAAAGTTTTCAAAACTTGAACAAGTTTAAAATATTTTGAAAGAAGCATGGATAAAAATTTCTCCTTGGCACATAGGCTCATTTGCTACATACTGCTGACTTCAGTCATGTGTCGTAGACGAATGAAATTTTGTTGCCAGGCTGTCAAATTCTCCTTGATCTTTGTACAATTAAATAAAATAATTCTCGATGTCTGAAACGATATAATCTTTTAAAATTTTAAAGTGTCTTCATCGCATGAGTGCGAGATTCTAGGCGTCTATTTTACCGTGATTAGCCACATAACACAAAAATTAAGTCACTCATTAGTGTGAATACAAAAATTACGTGTGGTTCATCACCATTAATGGCACATGCGACCATTGATGTCGCATAGGCCTATGCCTATAAATAGAACTATAGTAGGAGAGAGAAAGCTTTACTTGTTTTTACAATTCTCTTTCTCAAACCTTCCTTGCATTCTTAGTTCTCCTATTTTCTTTGTTATGGCACCCAAATACTCCTCCGTCGCTGCAAAGAAGGCCGATAAGGGAAAGGGGACGACCGTCCCTAAAGTTCTATGCCGATTTTCAGTCGCCGATCGAGGGTAGAATTTTTTCTATTTGGATAAGATTACCCTTGAAGGGAATGCATTTTCTGAACACAGAGACACATCTGCACGATCTGCCGCATGGATGAGGAATCATCTAATATATGCGCAGATCAAATATTTATACCACTCTGCCATATGGATGAGAAATTATCTAGTACATGTGCAGACCAATCTCTTTCTAATGATGTGCATAGTCATTGCTATGAAGCTTCGACATGAATATGCGCTGATGGCAAACACCTTCCGCTATGTGCATGGATGTGGTTGTCTTATGCGACACTGCATCTTGAAAATGCGACGAAAAGCTTATCCGACTACTTCACATATTAACATGTGTTAATAGTCGATATGCGCATAGGTCTCGAACACTTGTCTCTGCGGTTGAGATGCTCGATGCATGGGCAAGTGGTCTATGGCATATTTCCCGAACAACTGGGTCATACGCATAACTTTGTTCGTCAATGTGCATGTCTTGTTATGCACATATGACTTAGAATTTCTTCTTTTTAAGAAATATTTGATCAAAATTTATCTAACACCTTCATTTCTTATTTGTAGTATCCTTGGCTGTAGCCCCCTCTGGTGAGATTTTTCTCAAGTTTGCTCAGGCCATGTTGGGAATTAACTTTGATAACAAAGTGGCTACCGTCAAGGCCCAGATTGATAGGGGTCACCAAGTCAAAAGGCAGAAGATGATAGCTGATCAAACCGAGTTCTTTCTGTTGTGCCAGATGAACCCTGGAAAGATTCCTGTCAAAGAAAATCACTCCTTCAAGAAGCCAATCTTCTTGGTTGGATATGCTTTAACCACCCCAGCTCCCAAGGTGATGAAGATCAAAGAAGACTGTTTCTTCACATCTTGCCAAATAAAGAAATACATGCCCATGATGGATCACCACTTACCATTGTCAATTTTTTGATTAGTGATGAATCAGAGGAGAATGGATTGTAATTTGACCCTGAGTACGGCGGAATCTCTGGTTGGTAAGATCCGACTAGGGATCGATGAAAATAAGAAGAAAATTTTCTACTACACCAAAGAGTTGCCTTCTTACTCTCTACGAGGACTGATGACCGATGCCCAGTGTTATTACAAGTGAATTGGGACCAAATATCCATCCTTATGGAGTAGACACCTTCATTAATCAACTTCAAAAGAAGGGTCAAATCCAACTAGGAACTTACTTTTAACCAGCTGGACTCACTATAACAAATCATGGAGTCACTTGACTATGTGGATGATGAAGAGGTACGAAAATGACTTCAAATAAGTTGGTTTGTTCTATGTGCTATGGATTAGAGACAAACCATCCTCTTTTTTATTTCCTTAGTTGAAATGTACAACTATCGCACCGAGAATTTTTTCACACCTGGTGGTAAGATAGGGCTTATTTTGCACGAGATGTCTAAAATTTCAAGACTTCTTTGGGGTGATGAGCCATATGAAGAATACACCTCTAGTAATAAAGAGTTTAGAGGGCTAGAAAAGAAGAACCCCGAGTATTTGGCTATGTACAAAGAATCAACATTTGTCAATTGCTCGCCAAGAAGGACAAGAAATATGAGGGAACTTCTCCTCATATCACGAAATTGACTAGTCACCTCTTTACTGAATGTGAGAAATCGAAGAAGGTCTATTTCTCTATTCGAAAACCACAATCTCAAGATGTAGTCAAAGACTTAATGCATAAGCATAAGAAGCCTATCTCTGAAGATGATGAAGATAATGAGCCTGCCGAAGCTCTTAACTATTTTTATCAAGACTTGCATAAGCTATCTGACAAAGCAATAATAGCTGAATTTTTGATGATCTGGCTATGGAACTACATAGTTCCCAAGGGCTTAGGAGCTATAAAGAGGGTTAGCCATAGCCTTATTCTGCCGGACGTGAAATTAGTTTTTGGTCACAAGCTTGCATTGCTTCTAGCGATGGTTTACAGTATCCACTGCCGACTTCGCAATTTTATCCAGAAAGTGATGCTTCATAAAGGATCTGGTGAGTTTAACTGGGTATAGTTGTCTTATCATTATTTGATGGATTAGCTTTTATTGCATCCGGGTTCTGAAGAGGGTACGCTAGAGGGAGATGACTTTATACGTCGCTATCGTAGAATGAGCTGGCTTTACTCCACGACTCCATCTTACAGAAAGTACTTAGCTTCATGATAGGGTGTACCTTCTTCACGACAATCCCCTATTTTATGGAAAATGAAGGTGAGAGTACCCTCAAAGATGAAGGAGTAGACACTTGCACTCTATCTATGAGAATATTTTGCTGGCTTATATCGATCCAGTCCTCACACTTGGTATATCATAACGGGAACACCGTCTTCCTGGAGCCTTATTTGTGAGTAGATTGGCTCTCCAATTTGGGTATATCCAATTTTTACTGGGTAACCCAAGATCTTGTCGCGGCTTCAGTAGTAGTTTACTTGACAGAGCTATAGCATGGAGCTATTACACTGCTAGTTGTATATAGGCTAGATTCACACTGCTTAATACCGGAGCCGCACCGCATATACTTTATACAGCGGCCAACTTTCATTGCATATCAAATACTCTACCATCCAACTACGATCGGGAGAGAAATTTCATTGTGGGCAAATTATCGATTCCTCAAGAAGAAAAGGCCCGAAGACTTCAAGAAAGGGCAAAGGTATTGTTATAGCACTGCCAATCGAACACGAACCGATGACAGAGGAGGAGAATACATCTGATGATCCTCCAGCCTCAATTGATCATTTATCGAAGCGTAAAGCTTCATCAACAAAGAACCCTCGACTGTCCAAAATAGGAAATCCGAATAGGTCCCGGAAACAGGATCAGGTTCTAAAAAGAAATCTACTAGAAAGTCCACTATGAAGGATACAGAGGTGGAAGCGGTAGGACTCATTGTGCTAGTGGTCGGTGAACCAGACCCTATCCTAGACGCTATGGCGGTAACCGTAAAACCTCTTAAGTTTATTACCATGTAGTCTTTTCATAAAATGTTCCCCACTTGTTTACCTAAAATTGTACAGAAACCATAGGTGGAAATAAGGATGCAGCTTCGGTGGTCTCCTATGTAAAAGAAGACGTAGAGATCCTCGAAACATCTCTAGAACCAGAGCCCTAGACCATCGTTGAAGAGCCTGCAGTTGGATCTTCAAACGAGTATAAGCCTAACAGGGTGTTGGTGGAGTCTTATACCCCTTTGGCCAATATTTTTGTAGATGATCTAGACGCAATGGGGACTACCTTTACAACGCTAGACGAGCCACATGTCCTAGTGTCTTCCCTGGGTACGTTGTTCTCTAACTTCACTAGAGATAAGATATTTTGTCTACACTTCTCAATACTCTTAGTGAGGTTAACCACAAGTTGGCTTGATTCTACATGTGCCTCCTTTCCTATAAGAATGATTGTTTTA
The DNA here is from genome assembly GCA_036927795.1 of Iris macrosiphon. Taxonomy (NCBI): domain Eukaryota; kingdom Viridiplantae; phylum Streptophyta; class Magnoliopsida; order Asparagales; family Iridaceae; genus Iris; species Iris macrosiphon. The sequence continues at coordinate 213,221,076 of JAYESA010000005.1, forward strand.
GCTAAGGAAGAGGATCGTGGATAAGAAGAAAAATGCCTCGTCAGAAAGAGGTCCAAATCTGCCCCAAGTTCATCTAGGGTTATAACTGAAGAAATCATTAAGGGGCCTCCGGCCTTGACTGGTAATACGAAGATTGTTGTTGTTGACTCATCTGTGGTCGGGATAGTAGAGCTTCCTACTAAATTGTTACCCACGATTGATGTTGGTGAACCCACAACAGTAGCTAAGCAAGTGTTAAAATTGAAGAACTTCCGGAGGAGTCATTACCTGGTCCTGATGCTAAGAAGACCACTATCGCTGGCTTGTCTAGTGTTAAAACTATCACCATAGCTGCAAAATAACTAGTTATAACCAGATTGACAGATTATTCTATGGTCGCGACTTTGCCTCCTGTACCTACAAGTGCTGTTGTGTCAACCCTTCAACTAACTAGGGTTCCCTCTGCTCACACTCCTTTGACACCATCCACTCTTGTTGAGGTAGATAAGATGGCGAAGGTCCCCATCCAAAGTTTTTATATTCTTTTGAAGCAAGGGGTCCAGAACATTTTGGAGAAAAAATCTTTTTCTTGGACCAGAATATCTGCCATGGGCCAAAAAAATGTGCTCAAGATTCTTCCTAGTTATGAGCAAACAACTGAATTATTGCTTCAAAAGTTGACTGAAGTAGAACAACGCATAGATGAGCTTCAATGATTACAAATAATAGACCTGACTGCTTTGGTAATTGAAGAGTACGGCCGCCTACTCGATAATGTTACACATGAGAGACTTTTATGCTAAAGGTAAAGAATCCCTGAAGCGTGACCTATAACTGTTATCCGTCGAGCATAATCGACTAAATGATAATAGGGTAGCATATCCTACTGTCATGTCCCAGTCCCAAAATACGTAGGGCCAAGTATATGTACACATGCCAGTTATACGAACAAGTATATTAACCCAATTTAATGGACCTAACCAGTCGTAGTACGTTGTAGAATATATCTAAGTCATAATATCACAAGCATGTAATAATCTAGTCTCATCTACAAATATCATCGAATAGGAAACTGAATAAATAAATAAAGTCTCAGAATCCACTACAAAATAAAATCTAGTAGAAAATAATATGAAAGAATACTGAGAGAAAATACAACTAGAAAATAATAAAATAGTCTGGGTGCCAGCTAACTAGATATGGACACCCATGACACTAAGAAACTATCATCCATAACGCTTAGGGAAACTCCTGTAGGTCCACCTCAAGGTCTTCGTCAGCAAAATCTCTAACTCTGTAGTCCGTAGGGTACAAGTGCTCGTCTGGATCTAGAAAAATTACCAGGTCCTTAGAGGAACATAACAAGTACACAAGAAATCAATATGTATAAAAGTGAAGAAGTAAACAATAAATAGGGTAACTAAACCATCTATGTGAAATACACTCGAGACATCTCAAGTGGCGTATGAGGGGAGAGAATAGAAGAATCCGTCATCCCACCAGGCATTGGATAGAACTCGGTGGTACACCATTTACACAAGAAGAAACAGAAGTCTCATACGCTCACTAGTAGATTCTTTCCTCCCAATGTACTATTCGAACCGTATACGCGGTGCAGACATAACACATTTACGTCAATAAAATCTAGAAAACTAGCCCATACACCAACTACTAACACAAGATGCGAACTCACGTATTGATGATCAGTCGACACGCTAGTCCATGTACTCCCTCACTTAGTGAATGTGTTGAACAAGTGTCAGGTCAGAAGAGACCAAGTACCTTCACAATATACCAGGTAAGTCTGCTACTCTAAGAAGCGTGCAAACAACTAAAAAAAACTAGGCATATGTATACTGAACAATACAATCAAGCAATGTGTACTTGCCTTCCAAGCCAACCTGCGAGCACAATAAGTCTGGTCTGGAGCTATCCACAGAAATGTCTCAAACATCTACCAATTAATTATTACACTAGTTAGACTCTACTTTTCTAATTAAATTAGATTATTATCTAGTTATTAATTCTACATTGGTTGCACATGAAAGTAGCTACATACCAAACTATTATTAGTCATCAAACATTGCCAAAAATTATTTTAAAATTATTAATTAAATAAAACTATTAATTCTAGAATTTTATTGGAAAATAGGGTTTTTAGTGATAGTTTCATATCCTATAATTTTTTATGAGTCAAAAACCAAATTGAACCAAAAACTAGGTCATCACGGGTTACCGACAAGTCACAAAAAACAATTTTTAACAAATAGGTAAATCTAAAATAAATATTTAAAAATCAGAATTAAAATATAATAATATAAATTCAAATGTTAAAAATATGGGTTTTTTGTTGGGGTTTATGTCTGAAATTGTCGGGGTCAAGTTATTGTCAAAACTATGTCAACTTGTTACCTAAAATACCTAGATTTTTAATTTTTATAAATAAAAATAAATCTGAATATACTATATAAAAATTTATATTAAAAATAATAAATACTCTTTTATTTTATAAAATATTAATTAGAATTTTGTAGCACATCAATAATACCTAGACTAGGATTTTCTTCACCATCAAGAATTAATAAGGGTTCAACCTTACAACCACAATATATGTTTTAAACATACAATATACTTATCACAAATAGGTTATCAATCCACCATAATATATAAATCTTGGTTCTTAAAAATATTATAGAAAACTTAGTTTATCATTAACCAAAAAGAAGATTAGGGTTTGGCTCTTTATTTATTAACATGCAAATTATGATTTTTACTATAACATGTAAATTAGGGTTTTTATCAAGAACATGCAAACTAGGATTTTTACTACAACATGCAAATTTGGATTTTTATAAAGATCATGTAAAATAGGGTTTTTATCAAGAATTCGTGGAGAAGAGAAAGATCATGGGAAAGAAGAAGAGAAGGATTGAAGAAAGAACTTACTAGAAAGAGAAGTAAGGATGAACTGGATCTTGGATGGAGTGGTCGGCCTTGGGGTGTCCGCGTGGGGGAGGGGGAGGGGGAGGGGGTCGGCTGCCTTGGGGTTGGCTGCTAGAAGGAGATGGGGGTGGAGAAGAATTATATTTATTAGGGTTTGAGTTATGATGATCATTATGATATAAGAAGCTGAACGTTGTACTAGGGGTCAGCTAACTCTGTTGCTCTTGGATAAGAAGCTGAACGATGTACTAGGGTTAAGAAAGATTCTACCATATCTGTGGGTGAATAGACGAGTTGTGTGCTGATATTTAACACTTGTAACCCTTTCTTTTGCAATTTGTGGCTTAAGAAAGCCTTTAATGTATTTTTTCTTTTGCTTCGAAGAAATAAAATTTTCTTTTATAACAAGTTGTTCTTGTGAATATAAATATCCTACTAGAGGTGATATGGATGTGGTAGAACTTTATATTCTTGGATAAAGTAAATAGAATATCTTACTATCCATGGCGTACTTAAAGCTAAGTATAGATAATAAGTTAAAACAACTGACAATATCCGAGGTAATATGGGCGTGATAGTAGAAAGTCGATAGTTGGAATATTTTCTCTGAGATATTATGGACGTGGCAAACTTCCAAATTAGAATTCCACTGGGGATTGTGATATATTTCTGCTCAGAGGTAATATGGACGTGGTAGAATATTAAGACTTTTTATGAAATTTTCATCTCTTGTAGAAAATAATTCAGAGGTTATGTGGAGAACCAATGTTAGAATTATTGCAACCTAGTTGGAGAAAAAATATTTGAGAGTATCTTCAATCCAACTGGAGATTAAAAATAAGATATCCTTAGAGCAACTAGACTCTAAGAATACGGTTTTTTTTTGCTTTGGGAAGTTTATTTTGGGTGATCTCAACGAGAACGTTTCATAGGATCTAAGGATTATTCCTCTGGAGAGTTTTGGAGGATTTATTACCCATTGCATATGCAAGACACTTGAATACTGGCGATAGTTCAATGTAATAAATAGTTTTACTGACTCTCTTGGAGAAGGTTATTAGGAATAACATATGCTAGGGGCAGCAAAATGTCTGCTTAAGGACACTTTCGATAACAAATTCTAACCACAATGTAAAAGAGTAATCTTAAGTGGATCTACTATCCATAATGTACCTAAGACTCTTGAATACAAATAATAGCTTTTTACATTTTGTGGGAAATAAATATTCTATTATATATTTATACTGCTTAGGGTAAAATATAAACACTGTACATTCAAAGAAATCCGCTGGGGATTGAAAAATACTGGTCTAACTATGGCTTAGACATAGTACTTCTTCAGAAATTTTACATTGATCGACATCATCAAAAAATTTCTTTTAGGTTTTGCGTGCATGTATGTGACGTTGAAATACACTAACTCCACTATGAACGGGTCCTCTCATTTGGGTTGAAATTTGCCCTGGGACTTGTGCGACCATTGGTCTTCTCACTGCTAAGACAAGTTCACCTACTTGAGACACTCTTTCTTTCACCTTTTTGTTAAAGGCTTTAGTAATATGAGCTTGATATAACTCAATATATTGTTGAGCTAATAGACATTTTTTGTCGAGTGCTTCCAACTCATGTAACAGCAAATGATGGCTGTCTTAGGTTGTTAACTCGTTCGAGAGAGCTATTCAGAGAGAAGGGATCTAGATTTCTAGGGGAAGAACTGCTTCACTCCCATTCTCCAAGTTTCTTATTTCAGTCACGTTTGTTAGACGAAACAAAATTTGTAAGTAACTTGATAATTATTTTGTTGAACGCTTTTACTAATCCATTTGTTGTTGTATTGTATGCGTTTGTAGCTACATTTTGGATTCGGTTCTTATCATAAAATTGATTGAAGGCGTAACTTACAAATTATGGACCATTATCATGGATGATCATACGAGGGAGACTGAAGTGATAGATGACATAATATTTAAAAAACTGATCACGTTCGATGTCTTTAATTTGATGAGTGGTATAGCTTCTGCCAATTTAGAGAAGTAATTGGTTACAACAAAAATGAATCGATGACCTCTAGATGAGGGTGGGCTATTTGGACCAATGACATCCATTCTCCATGCTTCAAATGGCTATGACGCGACCGACGGATGTAAAACTTTTGAAGGTTGGTGGATGAAGTCAGCATGAATCTGATATGCTCTAGATTTTATTGCATATTCTATGGCGTTGGCTACCAAGTGGGCCAATAATAACCCATGCGTCAGAGATAATTCTGTAGCTTAGGACTCGGTTGATGTGTACCACAAGTACCTTCGTGAGCTTCACGGAGTATATTTTTTGCTTTTGCATCTAATAAGCATCTTAACAAAATGCCATCATAGGAACGGCGATACAACATTTTATTTATTATATAGTAATAAAATATGGGGGAGCGTCTCTTGACAGAAATGGCTTTCTTTGGATTATCGAGAAGAATTCCATAGACAATATAGTCTATAAACGGGAACAACCAGTATTTGACATCAATCTATGCAATGTAGCTTTAACAGATATAAAAGTTATTACTGGCACAGAATAAGTCTATACTAATCAATATGATCGATTATTGTGCCTTGGCCGAAATAGCTAAAGATACTGCAAGCCTTGCAAGAGCATTTGCTTCAATATTCTGTAATCGAGGCACATGCTCGATGAAGAATTATGAGAAGGTTGAGACTATATGAATAGTAGCCCTGTAATATAGGATGAGGTAAGCTCGTATTCCCTTCGAATCTGACAAACTATTATCTTAGAGTCACCGTAAGCTTCAAGATAGTCTACCCCCAACTGTTTAGCTAACTGGAGTCCGATGATTAACGCATTATACTCTACCACATTGTTGGAACATGGTTCTATGAGAGAATTAGCACGATAAATGACTAGGTTATCGGAGAAAACAAATACTACCCCCACTCTTGCCACGATGTTGCCTTTGGGTCCTGTTCTTGAAGTACCATTGAAGAACATTCGCTAAATCAATTCTTCCGATGTTGCGGTTGACTCTTAACACTTTATCTAGAATGTCGTCATAAAGTTTTGATATTTCTGGCACCGGATGAGCTACAAAAAAGTCGGCCAATGCTTGGCCCTTGACTGCCTTATGTGGAACGAACCTCATATCATATAGAGAAAGCAACATGGCCCATGTAGCTAGGCGAGCATTCAATACTCCTGGTTTAGTCATGAGCACTATGAGGGGATTAACCCGGGATATAACATAGATTTTTTGTCCCGTCATATAGTGTCGCTTCTTCTAAATATCAAATATCAAATCTAGAACCTCTTTCTCTATATGATTATACATGTGTTTAGCACCAATCATCAATCGGCTGAGATAGTAGATATCATGTTCATGACCGACATTATTCTTCTGAGCTAACAGTGCACCGAGGGAATGATCCATTGCATGGACGTAAAGTAAGAAAGGTTTTTCCACAATTGGAGCCACCAACACTGAAGGATTTGTGAGATATTTTTTGATGTCATCAAATGCACGCTGGTATTCTTCAGTCCAGATAAAAGTGACTCCTTTCTTCATTAACTGAGTAAACTATGACATCGTCTAGAAAGATTATATATGAATCTTCTGATGTATGCCAGTCTTCCTTGAAGTCCACGAAGCTCTTTAATATTATTTGGGGGATGCATGAGAAGGATAGCCTTTGTCTTCTCAGGGTCTAGATGAATCACTTTTGAAGTTATAATGAATTCGAGAAACTTATCGCTTGGAAACTCCCAGAAAGGACTTGGTTGGATTCATCTTAAGTTTGTAAGCACACATCATTTCGAACACCGTTCTCAAGTCTTAGAGGTGATCGCCTTTGAGATAAATTTTGACTGTTATATTGTCAATATAGCACTCCACAGTTTTGAATAAATGTTTGCAAATTTTTTTCTCATAGCTCGCCAGTATGTCGCACCTATATTTTCCAGACCAAAGGGAATCACTATATAGCAGTATACCCCCAATGGTGTGTGCTTTTCTTCATCCAAGAATATTTTGATCTGAATGTAGCCAGAAAATCTGTCCATTAAAGACATCCGCTCAAAGCCACAAGTGTTATCAATCATTACATCGGTGATTGGAAGAGGAAACTCATCTATCAGACAAGCTGCATTCAAGCCACGATATTCTATGCAGACTCTAATTTTCCCATTCTTCTTTATGACTAGAACAACGTTGGCCACCCAATCAAGATGTTGTTCTTCACGAATAAAGTCGCTTGTTATCAGCTTGTTAAATTTCTCTTCGATTACTTTCATGACATTTAGAGAAAACCGTCGTTGTTGTTGCTTCACTTGCTTAGCATTTATAAGTATATTGAGGCGGTGCATTACTATTTGGGGATCCAGTCCTGGCATATCTTCATAGCTCCATGCAAAGACATCAATATATTCTCTTATAAGCTGTATAAGAGATTTCCAATCTTCTTCAGAGAGACTTTTACAGATGAAGATTGGTTTGGAGGATGACTCATCTCCCAAGTCTACTGGAACAACTTTGTCTTCAGTGGGCTGTTCACATTTCTCGAAACATAACTATTTTTATTACAAAAGTGTGCTAACTTGATTACAAATTCAACAAAGAAAGTAAAAAGGAGATTATACTGAATTCCTAAATACATGAATCTGGGAAAATATAACAGTAGAGATCGAGTTGTGCAGCTAACTCTTATACTCCGTTGACGATCGATTGACAAAAGAAAATTGGTAATTCTTGACTCACTGGTAAGAGGAACTACCATTAGGCTCCAAGTATCTGGCTTTCTACCTTGAAGCACATGTCCCTGCTATTTATAGCCATTCAATATGTGACGACCATGCACGCATAAAATCTGGTAAATTACTGTTCCAGGCTTTGGTTCATCAAAATTGTAGTTGGCACATCTGATTCCTACCATAACTGTCCACGTAATACGGATTTGAACTGCACACATATTATGATTGACTTGACATGTTTCATGAGCCCAGGGCCACATGTTTATCGGGACTGACGTCATGTAGAAACGGGTGTGCTTTTGGCATAGCAACGTACGCACGTTTATAGGCTTATTATATCCTTAATAATGGTTACTACCAGTTGTCATTTAAGGAGAATGCGCCTAGAAAGAATTTTATCGCATGTTTCTCAGTTGCATAGACACTGCTAGGCTGAAGGAACTTGGCCGCATTCTCCTCTGCCGCATAGACACGACTATACTGAAGGAACTTTGTCGCATCACTCTTTTGAGGAGACTCTGCCACATTATTCTTGTTACTTTGTGCCACATGGGAGCACTCTGTTGTAACTGGCAAAAGTAATGATTATACTGATGTCAATGCTGATGCTTCATGTAACCGTCGTCAGAATATCTTCCGGAGCGGCATGAGTTTTTGTGGAGCATTTAATGCTGTGTCAAAGCAGATGCGACGTTAAAGCTCCCTTATCTTCATCGGTGGTTTACTGCTCAATGCCGTATTGGTGGCCTACTGTCAACTGCCACATCAAGATTTTAGTACCCCTGTCGCATCAATATTTTACGTTTTCTTGCTACATGGCCTTTGTGTGGTTATGTGCGCATGGGTCTATACTTTTTATGCCTCTATAAGACCCCCTTCAAAGTTTTAAAAATTTGAACAAGTTTGAAAGACTTTGAAAGAAGCATAAAGGAAAACTTTAGCTCGGTGCATATCAAGCTAGCCACATATCGTGTTACTGCCAAGCTGCCACATCATATGGCTGACAGGCTGTCAAATCTTTTTTGAATTTTGAACTGAAGAACACCCGAAGTGTTTTGCTAGCACGTGGGCATGGGATTTGAGGCAGCTTGTTGTCTTATGATCACTATATATCACGTGGATCGAGGCATCACACCCGTTGGTGCTTGAAACTAAGGGTTTGACAGACAAAGCATCATGTACGATGTTGAGGTCCTACGACCCCTTTCTTATGAATACCTCAAACCTTTTCCTTGAAATGAGAAAGAAGATGGCATTTCGACAAGCGGGCAAAATAACTTGGGTTGGTGTGGCTAGCCCTAAAAGCAGGCAACCAAGAGAGGAAGGCGCAACTTACTTTCATTAGTTCGGTTGGAAAAGAAAAGGAATCCTTTCGCTATCGCTTCACATGGTACCGTTTGCCGCATTATTTCTGCCACTGATGCTCTACTATAAATAGGGAAATGCGGTGGGGAAAAAAACTTTCCACTCTCTTGCTGTCTTGAACTTCTTGTGCTTTTCGATTTCTCTTCCCTTCGTTAGAGAAAATGTCTCCCAAAGTTTCGTCTTCTACAAAGGGAAAGGGAAAACTAAAGGAAGTCAATCCCGCTATTGACTCTACTACGAAGGTGACGCACCCCAACATGCAGAAGGAGATCGTAGGTGAGAACCCCCATTTTCCTATCCCTTTATTTGGGGAAGAGACAATCATGAACTATGCGTATATGCGCTCGAACACAGAGACACGATACGCACAGTCTGCCGCATGGATGTGAAACTGTCGGGAACATGCGCAGAGGATAACTCACTGTCGATGCACATAGTCGTTGCTGAAAAGCTTCGTCAGGAAGATGTGTTGATGGCAAAAACTTTCTGCTACGCGCATGGTGTAACTCCTCTAGTTTTGAATTCTATAAATAAATAAAATTTCCAAATAATTTTTTTCGACCATAAGTTTTCTAAATAAATTTTCCTAAAGAAATTAGCTTAAAGGAATTAATTAAAATAAACAAAGGGAATTAAAAAGGAGCATTTTTGTAATTATGCAACCAACCAAGCCTATATATTTTCTAATTAAGCATGTAGGAATTAAAGATCCGTAGAAGATCCCCTTAACTAACTTAACTAACTTGTAACAACCTCTAACCACCTAACACTAGAAACTTCTACCCAACCTTAATAATATCTCTATTTTCTATTTGATTTTTATTTCCAAATCCATCAATTCTCAGCCTATTTCTTTACTACTTACTCTCGGTCCAAAGCCAATTAATTTATATTTTTGTATTTATACGACCTATAATCAAGCGAGCGGCATAGAAAATCCTTAACCCCGTTAAGGAGAGATCGAGAGGTAGAATAGGTGAAATTAGACCCCCTCAAGCTCGAACAACCGTCGAGACATGAAATTACTCGAGCCAGAGAGAGATATAGCTTGCTTTTCCCCCAACAACCTTGCAAACCTGTTAAAGAAGAGAAAAGCAAGATAAAAAAGAAGTTCTTTGAGATTAGAGGTAGTAGAGGTGCTCGTCGAGTTGGCATTAATGTTTATCCTCAGAAGACCAAGGCCATCCTTATATGCCTTCTCCCAAGAATCTGTGATAACTACTTTTATTGGACGTCTTTCGTACATCCGATGATTTTTATGTAACATAATATATATATATATATATATATATATATATATATATATATATATATATATATATTGTCATGCCCCAGTCCCAAAAATACGTAGGACTAGGATACGTAAGCATGACAGTCGTATGGATATGGCAACTCCAATATATGAAAACCAAAATCCACACGTACGCTGTAATATGAATATCAATCCACAAGTGGTATAAACATATGTCACAAGTCACAGGGTATAATCTAAATCTCATCCACAAAAATCAGATATAAATAAATAACCAGTATCTATGAAACTAGATCTCAATATAAGTATCTAAGGATAATAGTTGGATAGAAACAAATCCACTACCAACTCAAATGGAAAAGTATAACACAATAAACACAATATAAGAATACCAGCTAACGACCACGGGGCTCGAATAGAAGACATCCTCGAAACATATGTAACCATCCGAATCTGCGCTCCTGCGAATACTCAAGAACAGCGACACCTGGAAGGGCCATGTGCTCAGAGGGACGTAACAAGATACATAGAAGCAAGCCAATTTGAATACAGTAAACATGCTTAATAGGTAAAAAATATGTAAGTACGCTGTACAAAAAAATTTATATGAATGCAAATGAGGACAACTTTTTGACGTATGGGCAAGGGTAGGCTACTCGGTCTAAGCCTCACAACTCACACAACCGTCTAGAATATCATCAGCCGACATACCTCGGGGGTAGCGACCCTCGTGACTCCATCAATCGACATACCTCGGGGGTAGCGACCATCGGACACGACCATCATAGTGCATGCTAGTTACTACAGTTTACCAGAGTGGTTAAAGCCCATACGCCTATTGATTGTCCTCTATGATACTAAGTATCAAGTGTGTGTCAACATATCTAATATATAGTAATAACTGAAAGAAACTACACATGCTATGAATATACAGAAATATAATAAATACACAAAAATATAATAAGCATGCAAAATACTGTAGGCAATTTGGCAAGGTATCTTGCCTGATCTGAAAAAAAATGAAGTCCCAACTCAAGGCGTCGCCCGATTTACCCATCACATAAATTAAACAAGTTAGATTACAAAAGTGGGTGAATAGGTTCTTCAATTTAGTCTATTTTAATTCTGAATAAAATAACCTAAATAGTATTTTAATTTTATTATAATCTAATTTTTTTTGTTAAACTCTAATTTTGGTCCAAAGAAAGTCAACTTTAGGGATTTGTGATCCGTGGCACTCAAATCTAGGCAATCTGTTGACCAAAAAGTCAATCGACTCAAATCCTAGATTTATGTATAGAATCCTATATATTTCAATGCTACATGAATATTGGAATCGACGGTTTCATAAAATCATAAGACGGTAAAGAGTTATGGCCACAAGGGCGTACAGATGACAGTTTTCGGTGGTTTCCTACTTACGTTTACGTTGCACGAATTTTACAGTAGATTAAACTTGTATATTAAATTCTGTAAAAATAATTTTATGAAAGTTCATCATGTCATATTTTCGAAACTTCAAACGGCTCATAATTCTGAGTTCGGGATCTCCCGAAATCTCAAAAATACAAAAATGCGTCTGATTTCGGACAACTGGCACTTTTAGAATTTTCTGGAAAAATAGGTTCATAAATTATTACAATAATTTATATATTCAAAAACTAACCTTGATATAGTTCTAACAAAAAAAACTGGAGCGCATTTGGAGTCCGGAGCTAGGAGATATCGTCTTTTTAAGTCGTCATAACATACTAGAAAATGAGGCTGAATTTATGACGAATTTTGACTCCTTTTGGACGAAAAAGAGGTGAATTTGGGAAAAAAAATATGAATGATGAGGTATTTATAATGGTGGAGACTAGTTAATTGAATACGACTAGGATTGGCTAATTTGGATATGAATATGATCAGTTTAAATAAGGATAGGATATGCGTTGCTTTCCTTGTAGGCTCAGGATTTGAATTAATTTAAAATAGAGTTTGAGTTTATCTCAATAATTTATAATCTTAAATAGAATTAAAGATAATATAAATAATTTATATATAATCTTATTAATATCTATTAACAGTAAATTAACATCTATCTAATATTAAGACTAGATATAACCAAATAAATCCTAAATAATTTTAAAAATCTAAATAAATTTCTTAAAATTCTAAATAAATTACAAAAAATATAATTAAATATTTTAACCTAAAATAAATATTTGTTAGGAACAACATGCAAGTATGGTCTCGTAGTAAATCATAGAAGTCCTAGAAATTTACGTTCCCTATGTTTTAATTACATAAAAATTCTAGAAAAATCTCCAAAAATCTAAAATAGCCTAAAAATAATTTTAAATAAATATTTATATAAGTAAATATACTAATAAATTTATTTTCTAATTAACTAATAGAATGTTCTAAAGTAATTCAATATTTAAAATAATCTGTAATAAATAAAATAATATAAAATACACACAAAATACCTATTTTGGGTGAGGGGGATTTACATATATATATATATATATATAAGGTATTGATGTCCGCAGGTGGAAGGAGGAGGAGGGGTCGGGTATTAGGTTTAGTAGGAGGATATAAATATATGTAGGTTGATAGATAGGTAGATGGATGGTTAGATGGTTAGGATTTTTGAATCCTTGGGCTAGGATTAAATGGGGCTTAAAATGGCACGTATTGGAGGATCTTTGGTAGCTTGGGATAGAGGTTATATTACCCGACATGGAAGGACAATTAGCTAGTCAGAGCGCACGATTCCAATACCTGAGGATGTTGAGATCTTGCATGATAGTATTTGGAGGATCTTGGAAAGATTATCTACGCTTGGTAAAATTTTCCTACAAGAATAGCTACCAGGCTAGCTTTCAGACGACAAAATTCTAGGCACTTTAAGGTAGAAAGTGTTGTTCTCCCGTATATTAGAGTGATGTTGGAGAGCCTCAGATACTTGATCCAAAGTTAGTGACACAGACAGTGGAAAAAATATAAAACATATTCAGAGCCATCTTCATGCAGCACAGGATAGGCAAAAGCATTGGACAGATGCGCAATGTCGACCTTTGGAGTCCAAGAAAGGCGATCATATAATTTTGAGGATATCGCCTACTCGTGGTACTATTAGGATTGGGAGCACGATGATCCAATTTGGGAGCGTTCCCTCACTTGTTTGAGAATTCAAATATGTACTTATATATGATTTTGTGTGTAAAAATAGGTGTTTGGTGTGTTATAAAGAGGGCGATGGGTTTGGGATTTTGTGCATGAGTCATAGAAGTTGGTTTGAGGGTTCAAGTTGGGTGTTTGGGCTTGTTGAGGGCAATTTAATCATAGGTGTCTCTTATGGCCATATAATTAGTCATGGTGATTAATAATGTGTAGGGAGCATGCGAGGGCTCAAATAAATAGAACACAGATGTTATGTATGTAGTAGGTACAGTTAGGCTCAAGAATAACAAATTTGTCGGATGCATTAAATCGGTGTTGCGAATTAATTTGTCGGGGGCGACCATTTCTTCTAGAATATTTTTAGAAGTCCTTGATCAAATTTGGCCTATTTATTATATTTTTGGAAATCTAACTTCGACAAAAAATGAAGATTAAATAAAATTTTGAGTTGAGAATTATGGCCTATCTAAGTTACATTGGCTGCTAAAAACAAGACTGAATCATATGAAGAATTTGGACTATTTTAGATAAAAATATATGTATGCTTCTAGTTTATATAAAACCTAATTATTAACCATTACTCATGATCTTCTCTAATATATTTTTATGTCTCTAATGGTAGAATTCTTATTTGTTGGACCTATATGTTCTAGAACCATTTAAAGATCAAGAAGAAGAACAACAAGGGTTAAAATTTAACTTGTGGAGATCAAGAACTCAATGGAGATCCAACACAAGAGGATCAAAACTTATCCACCCACTAGCTCTCCTCCTTTAGCACTTATCCAAAGTTTACAATTTAATTTGGAAGGGAAGGGAATAGGAAGAAGATGATTATGGTTTGTGAAGGGTAGATGAAGGCAACTAGGGTTTTATTTGTGTAAGACTCGTCTCACTGTTCTAGTATACGTACCCAAGATACGCATATTATACGTGTATAGCTTGGTTATTGTTTAATTGTTTACTTTATGCTTTATGTCATTCATGCATTGCTTAGGTTATTTTTGTAAATCTTCCTTAGTTGCATGCTTTGGACAGTTGGTCCATTGGTTTACTTGGTGTGTGACTGTGATGAACCCGGGTGAGGGGCATGGGTTATGATCTAGTGGCCTACAATCCTAGCTTTTCCTATATATACTCAACCTTTCTCTTCCCTACACTTTTTTTTCCTTTTATTTCTTTCCTTCTTTATTTTTTTCCCAGTCGACAGCAGCAGCCGAGCTTGGCCTTGGCCATGGGTGACTTGGTAGTGTTAGTATTAGGCTAGAACTTGACCATAGGCAAGTACATCTTGCCAACCGAGTGAACCCATGAATTGGGAGCTTCTTGATAAACCGAAGTTTACATTTATTTGCTAACTTAATTATCTGCATATCTTTAGTAGCTTATAACTATGTTGTAGACTCTTTTGTAACCTTGATTTTGTTGCACTCGTATTTGATCTTGAATGAAAAAGTTAAGAATAACAAAGTCGGAGCACAAAGTGTGCTGGCCGTAGAAGAATGAAAAAATTCTACAAAAAGTGTGCATGAGACGGTTGAAAACTTGAGCGCACTGTGTGTTATCTCATAAAAATGCTTTCATTCAGTACAACATTCAAATCCTTGTAAAAATGCTTGTGTTTAGCACAATATTCAAATCCTTGCAAAAAGTGCACCAAGCTCCCAGCTCGCACACTTATATCATTGTGTGCCAAGTTTCTAGAAGTGCGTTTTAGTATCATTTGTACGCCATCTTTTGCTCGAAGTACTTTATGTATCAAAGTGTGCCAGAACTGTACGGACTAGTGATTTTGCACCAATGCTATTTTTGGCCATTTGTGCTCTAATATAGTTTTTGGCCATTTATGTGCCAATGCTGATTTTGGTCATTTGTGCGCAAATAGTAGTTTTGGCCCATTATGTGCGGATGATTTATTTTTTTGCCTGATTATGCTCCAATCAAAATTTGTTGATTTATGCACATGTATGCCATTATTCTTTTGTTAGTAATGCTCAGAATTTAATATTTCTCTGGTTTTCTTTTATCCATTTATTTTAGCTAATCCTGGTTATTTTCTTAAGATGACATTCTTGATATGAATCTTAATTTCTTGGCATGTGCTAAGTGAATGCATATTATAAATAAACTCTTAAATCTTGACCCAGAACTGATAACCTTGATACTCCTGATAGTGGATCGATATAGCGCACTCTTGACTTGAGAATCCCTATAACTGCCCCGATCAAGGCTATTAGTAGCACATATATTGTATGACATGTATCCCCGTGGTTAATTTTGATTATGCTCGTCAAGCTACTGTCATGTCTTGCATCATGTCTAAGACAGATTCCTGAGCATCACGGTCTAAAATCCTTGATAATTGTCCAGGCTAATAACTAGAATAATAATCTAGAAAGCATCTAGAGATATTTCCTGGCTACATGCAATCCTGGTATCCCAGTGACACTTGATGGATTTGGAGCTCTCTGTCATGAGGGGCATACTTCCAGCACACCGACGAGTGTCGCACTACCAGAAAAGACAAAAAAATAAATATACTTGATAAACCTAAATTATGTACCCGTTCGTCTGGATAACCTGGATAGTCTGCAGTAAGGAATCTCAAACTGCATATGTTAGTCACTAGGACTGTGATAACCCTAGCTAGCTAATGATAGCAAGTCGTAGGGCATGATTGGCCGTGATTGCTTGATTTCTAGTCTAGTCATGTCCTGATTTAATTAACAACTGATCCGAAAATGGTAACCGGAGTACTGATTCTAGATATCCTTATTTAATTACTCCAGTACTGTTTAACTGTTATCTTACCTGATATTCTTACTGATTTGTCTACATACAGATTTTAGTTCATAAGTTTGGCTCTCTTTTGGTACTTGTTGTTTGGGGTCTGACTCTACTGGTTTTGTACGGCCAGATTTTGGAGCAGGACCATAGGATCTCCCGTACTTCCCTCCTCAAGATGGTAAACATGAGGAGCACCTGAGGATATGAGTGGATTTATTCTTTCTCACCCACTTGATATTGTATATTACACTTTTGAGGTATTTAGCCACCAAAGCACGTGTTTAGCTCATATTTTGGGATTCTTGATTTGCAGCCTGTGGGCCTGCAAGTAAAGCACATTCTAGGCTATAGCTAGAGCTGATCATCTAATATTGTACTCTTCTAGTTCTTTATTCTAGTAACTAGTTCATGATCATCTGGGTTTGTATAGTTTGGAATGCCTTACTATTATATGTTTGGTGACCATACATCTTGTAAACTTGTTGTCTGTTTGAGATTGAGACACCTAAAATTTCATGACTCATGAATAACTGTTGGATTGTGAGTAAACCCTCACATGTCTAGACATCCGTGACTGTATCTCAGGTTATAGAGTACTCTGATATACCTAGCTGAGTTTGTCTGCCCCTGCTCTCTATTATTCTTGTTCTGGGGCATGACACGGCTTAAGTGGTGGCCCATGCAGGTATAAAATTCAGAAATATGGGGGGGGTTACCAATGTATTTTAGATGTCTCAATCATGATACTCCTTGATCTCCTCCAGTGTCAAATTTATATCCCTGAAATCTTGATTCAATATCTGCTTTGTTCCTCGATCAATCCTATCCATCCATTTGATGATCCTTGTGTCCTTTATCTTTCAGGGACACTGTTCCTGGTCCTTCTGATCATCCAGCCCAAGTTCTTCTAGTAGCAGGACATCATCCCAATATCCAGCAATCCCTTGAGGTTCAGCCTCAGCATTCCATGTCCGGGTCCATAACAACTTAGAACGAGGAACCCTAGGCTCATTTGGAGCCTCCAGTTATACCAGCAGTAGCAATCCCGCCAGTGCCCCAGAATACAGAAGAAGGTACCCAGGCACTTATGGGGATCATCAGGCAATTGTTAGCATCATAGGAATGACGGGGTGATGCTCTCACTCATTCAGTGCATGAGGCTTCTGAAAGAGGCGAACATCGTGCCAACAACTTAGCAAGCAACTTCAAGCGTCTCCAACCCTCGTATTTCTATGGCACCGAGTATACGATTGGATCAGAAGCTTGGATTCAGGATACTAAGGCTATTCTAGAGGCTTGGAGTTTCGGCTAGAGAATAAGTCACGGTGGTTCGGTTGTAGTTGTTAGATTTAGCCCAAGACTGGTGGGTAGCACAGTTAATTTCACTAGCAGTACCCGTCCCTTAGGCTATCTTCAGTGACAGATACCAGTTGAGATATTTTGATGTGGTATCGTATTATGATCTGCAACAAAGATTTAATAACTTAAAGCAGATGAGATGAACTATTGACAGTTATGTGGCAGAATTCTGCAAACATAGTCGATTTTCTTCCACCTTGGTGGCGACAGAATTAGACTGAGTAAGGAGGTTCCAACAGGGACTTCACTTGGAGATCATATTGGCAGTGGAATAGCACGAGTTCCATACTTTTGATGCTGTATTAAAAGTAGCAAGGAGGCATGAGTATACCTCCCAGAGAATTATGGATAAGACTGGAGGTCGTGAGATAACCTATACTTCATGCAGTTCTTATATCCAGTCTTCAGCACCAGCCCCGACAGTTAGGGCTTAACTATTGGATCTCCGAGGAGGCCAGTTTAAACAACCTCAGTCTAGCAAACAACACCAACCCAAACTCAGCATCAAAGGACATCTTTTTGTAGGATGTTCACATTATGGAAAACTAGGACACGTGATTTCAGAGTATCACAGAGCATAAGGGTTGTGTTTATCCTGTGGAGCACCAGGCCACCGAGTGGGAACTTGCCCACGTAGGAGTAGTTCATCTTTATCTTCCCCGGCAGGACCCCAGTATAGGGCCCTGGTACTGGTTCAGCAGAACCAAGGTCTGAGGCCTTTGCCGTCCTAGTCTCAAGTATTCCAACAGCAGAGGCCACAATAGTATGCGTAGGCCCAAGCTCAAGTACAGGCCAGGCAAGAAGGTCCACAATAGAGAGGACCAGCACCGAGAGGATGAGGTCAGGTATGGCACTCACCGTGGATGAACAACTAGCTTCAGGTGAAGTGGTGGCAGGTACCATTCTCGTCAACTCTCATTCAACTTCAGTATTGTTTGATTCTGGTGCATCTCATTCTTTTTTGTCTACATAATTTATGACATGAGTTGGATTAGAATCTGAATCATTATCAGTAAGACTCAATATACTTACTGGTAACAATACATAGGAGTAGATAGAGTTTATACCTCGTGTTAAGTGTAATATACATGCGAGAGTTTCCCGCTAGATTGATAGAATTTTCTATTAGAGATTATAACGTCGTCCTAGGCATGGATTGGTTGAGTTACCGATACTCTACGATAGGTTGTCATACTGTCAAGGTTATCTTTCGTATTTTCTGAGAAGAAGAATTCTCATTTTCTAGAGACGATACGGAGTCTTCATCAGCGATCATGGGGATGGCAGTAACAGTAGGACTACCATTGCCTAGAGTAGTCAGTGAGTTTTCAAATGTATTTTCAGAAGAGCTTCCAAGCATGCCACTAGAAAAAGAGATCGATTTTACCATTGATCTACTTCCAAGAACATCACCGGTGTTAGAAAGAGTCTACATGATGGCACCTTCAGAGTTGGAAGTCTTGTACCGGATGATTGAAGAATTGAGAACCAAGGGATTCATTCGTGGAAACCTCAATGCTTCTTGTGAAGAAGAAGGATGGAACATCATAATTATGTGTTAATTATCATACCCTCAACGCAGTAACCATCAAGAGCAAGTATCCCTTGCCAATGATCAATGAATTGTTCGATCAGCGTAGTGGAGCAGCAATATTTTCCAAGATTAATTTACTGTTTGGATATTATTGGATTAGTCAGAGAGCAAGATATACCCAAGATGACGTTCAGATCGAGATATGGCCATTAAGAGTTTCTAGTTATGCCCTTTGGAGCAACCAATGCATCCACAGTGTTTATGGATCTCATGAATCATATTTTTATGCCATACTTGGACAAGTTAGTGATAGTATTCATCAATGAAATCTTGGTTTACAGTCGGAATAAAGCAGAGCAAGAGCAACATCTTCATACAGTTCTTCAAGTCCTTAGAGAACATAAGTTATATGCCAAATTAAGCAAGTACGAGTTCTGGCTCGATTATATTTCATACTTAGGGCATACTATTGCAAAAGGTGGAGTAGAAGTATCCCCCCAGAAGATAAAATCTGTTGAGGCATGGTCAGTACCTAGAACAGTTGCAGAGGTCTAGCAAAATATTACCGACGATTTGTGGCAGACTTTGCTAGAATTTTTGCACACTTGACGCAGTTGACTCGTAAGGATGTACGCTTCAATTGGATAGATGGATATCAAATCTCTTTCGAGAAACTCAAACGGAAGTTGGTCACTGCACCCATTTTGATTCTTATATATGGGACAAGTAGTTTCACAGTATATTGTGATACGTCAGGCAAAGGATTATGATGTGTACTTATGCAGTATGGCAAAGTTATAACTTATGCGTCTCGGTAGATTCGAGAACATGAGAAGAATTATTCCACACACGACTTGGTATTAGCATCAGTTGTCTTTACACTCAAACTTTGGAGACATTACCTATATGGAGATCGAGTAGAGATTTATACCTATTATAAAAGTTTAAAGTATGTCTTTACTCAGAAGGATCTCAACATGAGGCAGAGGAGATGGCTAAAATTATTGGTGGATTATGACCTTGACTTTTAGTATCATCCTGGAAAGGCCAATGTCGTAGCGGATGCTTTGAGCTGGAGAGAATGAGCTTATTTTCTCATGGCGCATCGAGAGATTTTAGAAGATCTTCAGGATATGGACATAGAAGTAGTATTATCTGGCAACAAAATATTGATGGCTGGTCTGCAAGTTCAGTCCAGTATCGTGGAAAGGATTAGAGCAACATAGTCGACAGATATCAAGCTTCAGCGACTTAGAGCAGAATACAAGGAAGGACATAGAACAGAACTGAGCATTCAGAATGATGGGACTTTCCTATTTGGTAACCGTCTTTGTATACCAAGTAAAGATATCCATCAAGAGATCATGTCAGAAGCCCACAGTTCTCAGTATTCTATTCACCCGAGAGGGACAAAGATGTACATAGATATTCGTCTGCATTTCTAATGGAATGGTATGAAGAGGGAGATAGCCCTATTTGTCTCCCAATGTTTGGTTTGTCAGCAAGTCAATGCTGAGCATCAGAGACCAGCAGGACTTCTTCAATCTTTACCCATTCCGGAGTAGAAGTGGGAACAAATTACCATAGATTTTGTAACCAGACTTCCTAGATCCCCAGCTGGCAGAGATGCAATTTGGGTAATAGTGGACCGAATCACAAAGGTTGCTTACTTCCTTCCCTTCAGAGTGGGATAGTCTATAGAGCAGTTGGCTTAAATATAACTGAATTAGATTATTAGACTTCATGGAGTACCAGTCAGCATCATATCAGATAGAGATTCCAGATTCGTATCTCATTTTTGGCAGAGTTTGCAGCAGAGTTTGGGTACCCGTCTGAAGTTTAGTACAGCTTATCATCCTCGGACAGTTGGACAATCCGATCATACCATCCAGACAATCAAATATATGCTTCGATCTTGCACTATTGACTTTGGTGGTTCATGGGAAGACTATTTACACTTGGTGGAATTTTCCTACAATAATAGTTTCTAGGCTAGTATCCAGGTGGCACCCTTCGAGTCACTATATGACAGAAAGTGCAGATCACTGTTAGCTTGGGATAATATTGGTGAAAGACAATTGCTTGATCACGATATGATAGTCAAGCAATCCCGAAAGCATCTTAAGGTGGCTTAAGATCGTCAGCATCATTGGGCCGATTTGCATCGGCGATCTCTTGAGTTCTCTCTCGGCGACCATGTATTCCTTCGAATTTTGCCTACCCAAGGAGTCATCAGATTTGGTGTACGGGAAAAGCTTAGTCCACGGTATATTGGTCCAATCGATATCCTCGAGCGAGTGAAAGATGTTTCTTATCGCCTTGTTCTTCTGCCGTCGCTTCGTGAGATACATAATATTCTTCATATGTCCCAGTTACGACGATATATATCGAATAGAAGCCATGTCCTAGATCATTCAAAATTGGTCGTTGGTATAGACCTTTTATATGAGGAAAGGCCCGTATCCATTTTGGACCGAAGAGAGAAGATTCTCAAGAATCGAATAATTCGATTAGTCCGAGTCGCTTGGAGGTATCACTCACCGGGCTAGTTAACTTGGGAGCGAGAGGATAAAATTCGTGCTTGATACCCATATTTGTTTGACTTGTGAGATATACTTGTTTGTATATCTCATGCCCTGATCTTAACTTGTGCATGCTTGTCTTGTTCTAGGAT
Source organism: Iris macrosiphon (assembly GCA_036927795.1). Classification (NCBI taxonomy): domain Eukaryota; kingdom Viridiplantae; phylum Streptophyta; class Magnoliopsida; order Asparagales; family Iridaceae; genus Iris; species Iris macrosiphon. The sequence continues at coordinate 213,242,889 of JAYESA010000005.1, forward strand.
TGTTCTTGATTTTTGTATGCCCTTGCTTAACTTGATTGCATGTCCCCTGAGTTTTCTTGCTAGAACCTGTGTCTTATTAAAATTTCGAGGATAAAGTATTTCTAAGGAGGTGAGAGTTGTGAGACTCGTCTCACTGTTCTAGTATACATACCCGAGATACGCGAATTATATGTGTATAGCTTGTATATTGTTTAATTATTTACTTTATGCTTAATGTCATTCATTCATTATTTTTGTTGTTTTTGTAAATCTTCCTTAGTTGTATGCTTTAGACCGTTGGTCCCTTGGTTTACTTGGTGTGTGGCTGTGATGGACCCGGGTGTGGGGAATGGATTATGATCCAATGGCTTATAATTCTAACTTTTCCTATATATACTCAACCTTTCTCTTCCCTTCCCTTTTATTTTTTCCTTTTATTTCTCTTTCCTTCTTCACTTCTTCCCCAGCCGACAACAACTGCTGAGCTTGGCCTTGGCCGTGGTTGACTTGGTAGTATTGGTATTAGGATCTATATATATACAAGATATTAGGTCCATACACTATGTAACTAGGCCCATACTCTAGGATATTAGGTCCATACACTATGTAACTAGACCACACTAGCTATGTTAAGATATTAGGATACAAATAAAGTACCGTATCATAGGATACGCAAGTTTTTAGATATGGAATATTAATTTATATATATACAAGATAATACATATAGTAATCTATGCTAACTAATACAAAGTGGATACCTTGGCTTTGAACCAATGCATATCTCACCACCTACACACCCATCTTGATACTCAAACCTAATACCTTGAGTATCCACCAATACCTTGGTATCACAAGGTATTTCAAATTCTAGTAGATAATTAACTACCAAAAACTCTAAACTATAACTAACAAGCATTAACTAATACAATACTACTATACTAACTTACCAATATATATATATATATATATATATATATATATATATATATATATATATATATATATATATATATATATATATATAGAGAGAGAGAGAGAGAGAGACTAGTAAACAAGTATATATATATATATATATATATATATATATATATATATATATATATATATATATATATATATATATATATATATATATATATATTAGATAATAATGTATATGTATACATAACTACCTAACAATGTGACCAACTATCCCTTACCTTAGCTAGCTGTTGTACACACTGCTATTGCTGTGTGTTGCTTGCTGTGATGGTTTGCACTCTTGCTGTAGTTGCTGTTGAAGCTGAAACCTCTTGTTGTTGCTCATCTTTCTGTTGGATGCTATTGCTTTTGCTGCAGTACAGTGGCATACTGCTGGATGTTACTGTAGTTGTTGTGCTTCCTGCACTAGCTGTTGTATTAACTGCTCATGCTGAATGCCTTGTTGTAGTGGCTTGCAGTGGCTCATGCAGCTTGCTTGCTTTGCTGCTACCAGTTGCTGCATGCTGTTGTGCTAGCTGTAGTTGCTGTTGATGCTGCTCTATATTTTGCTGTGTTGAAGCTGCTGTGCTAGCTGCAGTTGCTGTTGCGACATGCTTGTTGTTATTGTGGTTGCAGCTATTGCTCTCTCCTTTTGCTGTAACTGCTACTTCTGCTCTTGCATATACTGATGCAGAATGCTGCTGCACACTCTACCATTGTTGCACCTGCTGCTAATGCCTCTTGCATTCAGTTGATCTACCCGACCCCCCACTCACAAACATATACTACACACACATCTATGCACACACACACACACACACACACACACAAACACACATCTATACACTATATATGCATATCACTAGTTATAAACATATCTATACATATCTCTCTCTCTCTCTCTCTCTCTCTCTCTCTATATATATATATATATATATATATATATATATATATATATATATATATATATATATATATATATATATTTTCACCAATCACCATACATATACATATAGCTATATATACATATCTATATAATACTATAGATATATATATACACATATATACGCATATCACTATATATATACATACATCTATATATACATATCTATATATACATAACCCTATAATTATAATACTCTAATAGCTATAAATAAGTATATTGAAATGCAAAAAAAATAAACACGTGGAGTATATTGCACCTGTATCACACTCTTTCTATGATACGCTTGTGATACGGCTCCACCACACAACCAAACGTATCCCGAAGGACACGAGTAAGTCTAAAATCATAATTATGAATAATACAAAGAACTAATTACTCAACTATGTGTCCGTGTCAAAATATGACATACTCAAATTCTCGTGTCGAAAGAAACCCCCCAAATCAACCCATATCGCCAAATTATCGGGATACGGCCTACACGTATCCAATTGTAGATACGACACTAGTTACACATAATCAAACATATGTCAATTTGGTCTAATTGACCAATTGACAAATACACGATGTGCCAATCTCGGAATTCCTCCAAAATTGACATAAAATACCATATAACTTTCTTCATAGGCCTCCTATGAACCTAATTTCAATTTCTATGGGTAGCCTTAGCATATGGGATAGTTTCTTATGATTAAATTACATATTTAGAGTATAATTAGAGAGAAAAAAATTGAATTGTATCTATTGGAAGATGAATTTCTAATAAAATTTCTAAATTGGGTAAAAATAGCCTCCAACTTGTAGATCATTGCTCCTCCTTGTAGATTCTTACTTTCTCCTTATAAATCCTTATTCTAATAGCCTCCAATGAAAAATAGGGAAAAAAATAGAAAAAAATTGAATAGGGATTGGTGTGAGAATGAAGAATTTGGAAGAGAAAAAATTCTAGATCTAGATTTGGAATGATAAATGAGAAGAGAGAGATAGAGAGTCTCTCTCCTCCCTATGGTGGCCGGCTCTTGCCCCTTCTCCAAGCTACTATGGAAAGTCCAAAATACCCCTTGAGGCTTCTCATGAAAAAAATAATTAAGGAGGGAAGGTTCTAGTCTAATTGGTTTCACTAATTAATTTATCCTCCTAATGAATGAGCTTACTATTGGACTCAATGCTAACTAGAATTAAATGTTGGTCCATGGATATAAACTAAACTAGTTAGGTCCACTATACGAGTCCAAAAATAAATCTAACATCTAAAATAATTAATATTTACAACATACACAATATTTAATATTATAATCCTAAAAATAAAAATACCCATGCCAAATTACCAAACTACCCTTAGTTGAAAAAGTGAGAGTGACAATCCTACCCATCTTAGAAAATTTTTATTCTCAAAATTAAGGAAGAAACTAACTACCAAAAGCAATAAATACAATGCAAGAAAGAATTATACATCACGGCTCAAACAAATATGGATATCGCTTGCGCATCTCGGTCTCTCGCTCCCAGGTACTCTCTCCTAGCGAGTGATGCCTCCATGCGACGTGCACCAAAGGAATCATCTGGTTCCTCAATACCGTCTCTCTTTGATCAGAATCTCAACTGGCTGCTCTGGATAGCTAAGAGTAGGGCCCACCTCTATCTCTGAGTGATCCAACACATGACTAGGATCTGTCATGTACCATCTCAGCTGTGATACATGGAACACGTTGTGCACTCCCTCCAATACAGGTGGCAAGTCTAGTCTGTAGACAACTGCACCGACCCTCTCAAGAATACTAAAAAGTTTGATGAATCGCGGACTAAACTTTCTGCCTCCACCAAAATGAATCGTGCCACGTGTCATAGAAATCCTCAAGAAAACCAGACCGCCAACCTAGCACAAAATACAACCTTAGCACTCTAACAAAACAAACAATCACAAGCAATACAAACTAAAATCTATACCTCAAACTTCAATGGTCTCCGATAGCTATCGGCCCAATGTCGATGTCTGTCCTGCGTCACTCGAAGTCTATCCCTGATGAGCTTTACCTTCTCAGCTATATCCACTACCATCTCTGGTCCCAATAAATCTCTCTCACCAACATCATCCCATGATAATGGAGTACGGTATCTTTGTCCATACAATGCCTCAAACGGTGATATCTCGATACTGGCCTGGTAGCAGTTATTGAAAAAAAACTCTACCAAGTGAAGATGATCCTCCCAAGAACCTAAAAAATCTAAAACACAGGTGTATAGCATATCCTCGAGAGTCTGAATAGTCCTTTTTGACTGTTCGTCTGTCTGAGGGTGATATGCGGTACTGAACTTGAGTTGAGTGCCCAAGCTAGCCTGCAAACTCCTCCAGAAGTAGAATATGAAGCGACTATCCCGATCCGAGACTATGCTCACCAGAACTCCATACAAACTGACTATCTGACGCACATACATCTCTGCGAGCTTCTCCGTAGACGTACCCACTTTGAATGGTAGAAAGTGGGCTAATTTGGTGTCACGCCCCAGTCCCAAAATATGTAGAACTAGGACACGTAAGCATGCCAGCCGTATGTATACGAACTCTAATATATGGAAACTATATACACACGTACGCTGTAATATGAATATCAATCCACAAGTGGTATAAATCTATCACAAGTCACAGGGTATAATCTAAATCTCATCCACAGAAATCAAATAAATAAATAACCAATAACTATATAACTAGATCTCAATATGAAGGTATCTAAAGATGATAGTTGGATGGAAATAAATCTACTACCAACTCGAATATATAATAAACAAAACAATATAAGTACATCCATTAATAAGTAATAAGAGTCGAAGAGAAGACCTCCTCAAATATAAGTAACCAGTCCGGATCTGCGCTCCTGCGAATACTCATGAACATATATACCTGGAAAGGGACCAGGTCCTCAGAGGGACATAAAAAGATTCATAGAAGCATGCCAATAAAGTACTAAAATAAATATCCAATGGGTCGCCTAACCATCTATGTGAATACAGTTTAAGAACAACTTTTCCAACGCGTGGGCTATCTGGCCATAAATGGGATTGGCATGATTCTCTCGGAGAATCAGGGGCCTAAAAAGCATATCGTCTTTTGAACGACAGAGGCCGCCAGTAATATATGGGGTCATTACCACTCGTGTCTCCAGCGGAGCATCCGGGAAAACAAAAGGAAAGTACAACGGAGCCCACACGCCTTACTTGTTGTTATCCCCACCCCATGCTCTAAGCATGTCACATCCATGACACGATTTAGTTCATAGCCTATCTTTAGTAAAATAGCCCAACCCTGCAACTAAACAAGGACAAGGATTGGACCACTGTACTACAATAGGCTATGTCCCTGAACTACTAATAACTGCTGAGTCTTCTAGCTTGCAAAGTTTTTAACAGCAGTTATCCCTAACGCACGGTCCACACGTACAAGAGGCCAACCCAATACACAGTCCGTGTTCTATATGAGACTCACAACTCGTGTAAAAAATATGTCATGGTTAATGAACCTAATGATGCTTCATGATAATGGGGCGGTCTCATAAACAAGGTCAATGCATATACATAATAAAAATAATCACGACGACACTGTCGTTGCACCCAAGTTCCTTGGACGCGTATTTTATATAATAGTTAAAATATATGAACTAATGACAGATAATAAAGATGCATGCAACAAATAGAATATGAATAACAGTACAATGGCAAGGTATACTTGCCTGGCAAGAAAACTGCGATGTACCAATAACCTGCTCCAGAAGTCACGCAGAACAAATCCAATATCCTATGTACATATAATATAATACAATACAATCATTGGTCATTACACTAGCATACACATAACCAAAAACACACTGGACTCAGAGGGTACACTAGGGGTAACACTGGTCATCTAGCACGGTCAAATGCACGTTGAATTACGCAGGGTCGCGTCTTCAAGTGTTGTACCCAATCTGACAGTCAACTAACTTGTGTCTAAGCCAATACGTTAATGTACGCAAGGCAGTCAATTCACAAGTTCTTAGGGTCAACATGGTCAAGGTAAGTATGGGACAGTCCACAGTGTCCTAGGGTCGTACAGTCTAAATATATATAGTCATAATTATCAATTAGTATTTAATTATATATATATCTATATAATTATATAACCAGTAATTTATTTACATACCTATTTGAATACATATATTAAATATGTACATAAATATATATACCAATTAATAACATGCTAATGAATAACTAAATATACATACACAGTCCACGGTGTTGCCGCGGCCACGACCTCTTGGCTTATCGCGCCCTCGACGATAACTTTTGCCACCATTGGAGTAGGCCTCGTCTTCCTTCCTCTGCTTCGTGCGAGCGAGCCACTCCTCTTCGGAGAGGAGAAGGCGGCTACTTGTGTCGCCGAAGTTGCTGCCAAGATCGTACCGCTCCTCGACGGCTAAAAGACGACCGGTAAGCTCTTCAATTAACAGCGTCTTGAGATCCACTAAAGTCTCAATGGCGATGGCGACTTGTGTGTACCTGGATGGAACGACTCGAAGGAATTTTTTAACTACCTTCTCATCGTCCATTTCATCGCCGAGTAGTTGCAGGTCGCTGACGAGTCCCGTGAGCCGCATCGTGAAGTCCTCGACGGACTCGCCGTCCTTGAACTTCATTGATTCGAAGTCAGCACACAATTTCCGCGCCTTGGCCTCGCACACGCGCTCGACCCCCATCTGCATTATCTTCACAGCGTCCCATGCTTCCTTGGCAGTATCTTTTACTGCCAGTATCTGCAGCATCTCTGGTGGCACGGCACGGAGTATGACAGATAGGGCCATCCTGTCGTTGCGGTAGTCGGCTTTTCCGGGTTCGATCGCCTCCCACAGGCTTTGCGCCTGCATGTTGACTCTCATTAAGAGATTCCAATCCGCGTAGTTGGTCCGTGTCGACATGGGGTACTTGAAGGTGAATGACGTCTCCTTTATAGATGTCGACGTCGTGGGGCTTTGCTCGTCGTTGGTTTCCATAGCTCTGATACCAAATGTAAGATGAGAGGAGTATTTGATTCTTGGAATGAATAATTTGTATTATGTTCAACCTCAACTTGGCCTTTAAATAGCCATTTACAACTCTAACTGAATGTATAAAAGTAGCACCCTCTAACCATATTATAACTAACAAATCAAAACAAATTAACCGCATAGAACAAACAAAATTTCTAAAGACTAGGAATTTATTGAAATCCAAATGACAACCACTTCAACCTCCTCAATAGGATTAACTCTAACACCCATGACTCATGCCCAATTTTTCGGGTGCGGGTCATGACATATTTTTGGTGGCGGTCCATGCAGGTCTCGAGCTTCGCAATTAGTGTAATATCGTGGTAGTACAACGATTTAGTTGTACTGCTGCGAGTCTGCTCTAGGATATAGAATCTAGGATAAGAGTGTACTCAATCACGACTAGAAACAATTATAATCAAATATTTGCTATTTCTAATTATTCTGAAATTGCTTTCTTTTGAAATATTATTGTCCTTCTTTAATGATATCGTATCTTGCGCCGTATTAACTTCTTTTGATCTGTGTTCAGGATGCCTCCGAAGACATGGTCTCACCGCACCTTTCCAGCAGCTGCCACCGAGAGGTCTGCTACCTCTCATCCTGCTCGACTTCAGGCAGCTGCTACCGCTCCACTCACCACTCCTGCGGTTGAGGGAGCATCTGCTTCTCTCGGGGATCCTCCTCCACCTGTTGATCCGAGGACTACCCCAGTCGTTCTGGTGGTGCCTCCACCACCTCCTGTACAGGTAGACGTCATGCAGTTATTTGCGTTCTTCAGGGAGATGATGGACGTGCAGCACCGCTAGGCGGATGTGATGAGGCTGGGCATTGAGAATGCCCACCAGGTGGTCATGACGGCAGTAGATAGGGTGGCACAGACCCAGCCACAAGCAGATCAGACTCAGCACCCGAGGCCGGGCAGCATCATTGACTTCCAGAGGATGCGGACCAAGGAGTTCCGGGGTACAGAGGGAATCCTGTACGCAGATGACTAGATAGAATAGATTGAGAAGATTTTTCGGCTGGCACAGATTCCAGACAGCATACAGATAGAGGCAGCGGACAGTCAGATCTTCGAACTCGCTTTGATGTGGTACCGTACTGATACGAGGATTGCGGCACCAGAGCTTACCTGGGAGGCTTTCAAGAGACTTTTTAAGAAGAAGTTTTTCCCAGATGTGGCTCTCAATGTCTTGGAGAGCTAGTTTGAGACACTCGTCCAGGGGAGCATGCTGGTGGACGATTATGCAGCGGAGTTCTGCCGTCTGGGCAGATTTGTGGAGGGCTTGAGTGAGGCAGCAAAGGCGAGAAAGTTTTGCAAGGGCTTTGTCATGGCGGTCAAGTCTTTTACTAGGAGTGACCGTGAGACGACTTTCGAGCAGATCGTAGGGGACGCTCAGAGGGAAGAGGATGACTTGGAGCTCAAGTCCAAGAGAGACAGGGATGATTCAGGTAGTACAAGTGGTAGTACAGAACGTGCTAAGCGTCCCTATGTGCAGAAGACAGTGCAGCAGCTGTATCAGTGGATTACACCAGCTAGGGCTCCTTTTCAGCAGGGGCAGTAGGATCAGGATCAAAGAGTGCCCACTTGTGCCTACTGCAGGAAGGTAGGACACACTTGGGATGTTTGTAGGAGGAGGCTGAAGGTGTGTCTGTTCTGTGGATCTGCTGCTCACCAGATGCGAGATTGCCCCACTGTACCTCCAATTGGTGGAGCATAGGATCGGAGAGTTGGAGCTAGGCCACCTGTGGCACAACATCATGCCCCGCACCAGTAGAGGAAGATACCCCAGCAGGGCAGGGCTTTTACATTGACGGTCGAGGAGGCCGATGTTACGGGCGTTGGGTTAGCAGGTCTGTCTCTTTTTGTTCTTTTTCCTGTCTTTTTCCATTTCTTATGGTGTGCTTCATTAGTAAATGTTAGCATTTTCTTTTGTGTTGTGGTAGATAGTATAGTGACCCTGATTGAGACTGTGATAACACGACCAGTAGGACCATGATCCTGCATGTTGTTTGGGTAGAATTTTTTAACTGTAATTGTTGGGGGTTTGACCTAGAAGAAGTGCGATCAACTTTAAATTTTGAGGATGGAATTTTCTAAGGAGGATAGGCTTGTCACTATCCCATTTTCAGGGTAGAATATTTTTTATTTTAATTTGGTAAATTGTGTATTGATCACAAATATTTGTATTAATATTTAATTAGATGTATGTATTTATTTTTTATTAGTTTTTTTAGGATTTTGGCTAGTCTGGACCCATGTCAGACCCTAGTGGACCCTTGTTAGACCCAACCAACACCCTTGTCAGACTTATTTATTGGTTTAGAGTAGTTATTTATATTCTAATTAGTTAGTTGGAGTGATTATGATTAGTTAGAATGCATTTGGAACCCCAAACCCAAACCCTAATTAGCATGACTTAAGTTGAGGGGTATTTTAGACTTTGTACCTATATCTAACCCTAACCCTATTTTCCCATGTCATGGTCGGCCCCTTCCTCCTTCATTCCATTCACTCACTTCTTTCTTTCCACTCTATTTTTTCATTTCTCCTTCCTTTACTCGTCCAACCCAAATTTCAAGTAAGTTTTCTTCCCCATTTCTCTTTCCACCTCCCATCTTCATCTATATCTAACCATAACCCTTTATTTTCCTCTAACCTAGTTATATAGGATTTACTTTGAGAGTAGAGCTTGGATTTGGGAGCTTGGGAGCTAGTTTGGAGCTTTTATGGCTTTTTGGAGACTTTGGCCTTGGGATTCCAACTCCCAAGAGGTAAACCCTAATTTTTTTTCCTTGTGATTACTCTAATATAGTATAATTAGTAGTTTAGAACCTTCCTAGACCTTAGGGCTACCCATGGAAGGAAGTTGGAGCTCATTTGGATAGGTTTGAAGACTTTGACATAGGATTTTGTGTCAATTTTGGGTAAAATCCGAGATTGGCCCATTTTGGGTGTTGTCCTAGGTTAGACGGACCTAGGTAGACATGATTGGGTGTCTTGAGGGTAGGTTTGTGTCCCCGTTCGGACACGCGGGGTCGTATCGTAAAGTTTTGGGCGTTTCGAGCGATTTGGGGGTTTTCCTTCTGCGTGGGTTCCACACACATGTGGAATTTTGTTATCGACCTAGAATTGGAGAGTTAGCATTTTTGTGAGGTTCTAGACATCGATTAAAACTCGTGGGTAAATTTTTGGTCAATTCCGATTAGGTTTGGTGTACATTTTATGAGGTATCGCAAGCCGCACTCCAAGTGTTCGTCGAAATGACCAAATGGCCATTTCGACTTGGTTTCTAGGTTTCGGACTTGTGCGCAGATTGGTTTAGACTTATGGAGTGTGTATTAGGGTTTTTGAGTTTATATATATATATATATATATATATATATATATATATATATATATATATATATATGGGTAGTATGTGTAGTATGTGTGTATAGGTGTTGGTGTGTGTGTTGAGTGTGTGTGTGTGTGTTTGTGTGTAGTGTGTGTGAGTGTTGAGTGTGTAGTGTGTGTGTATGTGTGTGTGTGTTTGTGTATAGTGTGTGTGAGTATGTTTGAGTGTATAGGTGTGGTAGAGTGTGTGTTTGTGTGTGAGTGTGTGTGTGTGTGTGTGTGTGTGTATATATATATATATATATATATATATATATATATATATATATATATATATAAGTGTATATATATATGTATATATATATAAGTGTATATATATATATGTATAGTGTGCAGTGTGTGTGTGTGTGTGTGTGTGTGTGTGTGTGTGTGTGTGTGTGTCGAGGTGAGTGAGTGAGATAAGGGAGAGGGAGCCAGCAGCAGCAGCATGTAGGAGCAGCAGCAGCAGTAGTAGCAGCAGCAGTTAGCAGTAGCAACAGAAGGTAGTAGCAACAACAATAGCAACTATAACCCCCCTATTAGCTATGAGTTGAGAGATAGAGAGAGAGAATATGTATATAGATATATGTATGTGTATATATATATATATATATATATATATATATATATAGAGAGAGAGAGAGAGGTATATATATATATATAAATATATATATATATATAGGTATATAGGTATATAGATATATAAAGTATATATATATATATATATATATATATATATATATATATATATATATATATAGCTAGGTGTATAGTTAGTGAGATGTGAAGGGCGAGGTATTGGATTTCAATACCTTGATGTATTGAAGGTAACTTGAGATATCAAGGTATTAAGGTAAGTTGAGGTGTCGAAGATGAGATATTGAGGTATTGCCTATATAAGTAGTATATATAAGTATATATATATATATATATATATATATATATATATATATATATATATATATATAGTTAGAGTTAGAGAGGGGTAAGACTAGAGATATCTCAATACCTTGAGATACTCAAGGTAGTTGGGTATCGGGACGAGGTATTAGATTTTTGTCCGTGTATGGGATAAGTGATGCTTTTATATATATATATATATATATATATATATATATATATATATATATATACACACACATGTTAGGATATGTATTAGTGGGTTTAGATGGGGTATATAGCGTAGGTTGAGATATCGGATACCGAGGGTATCCCGGTATCTCAAAGAAGCGAGTTTGTGGGTTTACTAGCTTAATGAGCTAGTTTTGACCTAGAATTTTAGGGGCACCCTAGTTTGGCCTAGAGTTGGCCGTAGTTGACCCGGTTGACTGCCAAAGTCAACCTTTAACCTAGTTTTGACCTAGAGTTGACTTTTTGGGCTCCGAGTTGACTTTTGGACCTAGAATGGACCGGTTTGACCCGTTTGACCTAAAACAACCCTAGAAGCTTGTTTTTAGTTATTTTATATCTGCATAACTCTTTAAAATCTTATTTAACCTTACTTTTTGTAATAGGTCCTTGCGATGCCAGTTCGGACCTCGATCCTCGCCAGTTGCTCAGGACATCAGGCGAGTACATTCTCTGATAGTTTTTATTATCTGATAATTATTATGATTCAGCTTCTAGTATAGTATTATCTGATTTTTTGGCATGACACTGACTAGTATTTTTGGATTTATTTACTTGCGACACGTATATTTTATGTCTGGCCTCTATTTCTGGAATCACCTACTGGCATCACATCAGGACTCACTATAGGTATCACTTATATTTCTGGCTGGACTCATATTTATTTTATGTGTCGGGTCTTGGATTCACTTGTACTAGTCGGGGCAGAAAAATACTCGAGTAGACATGTAAATATTCTCAAATCTTGAATCACTCCCTCTGGTCTAACCTGGAATGATAGCAGCCGCACACCCAGTGTGCGGTGAGCCATACTTACCCCTAGCCATTTACATGTCGAAACAGGTATTTTAGAGATACTAGTTCATTCTTTCTAGTCTAGACTCACTTACACTTCTTGACTGGTCTCACTTATACTTTATGGACTTGACTCATTATATTTACTCTTGCTTGACTCACTTCACGTCATTGTGCACACACTTGCTCTTAGTTTAGATTTCTTGTATCATGTAGTCATTATTATCTTGCTTCTGATTTTCATGCATCTTTACCTTTATGCACCAGTATATATATATATATATATATATATATATATATATATATATATATATATATATATATATATATTTCCTTGTTCATACTTTATTTCTTCCACCTTGTGCTACTTGCTACAATTGCTTTATAATTTTTATCATTTAATTGGAACTGCTGTTAGAGGTGTACTTGCTCTAATCCTGACTGGATATATTTTTCAGAGAATCCGAAAGATTGGTGTCAAACGTTTTATGGACCTCAGCCTGTCGATGGTGCAGACAGGGACCCCCTAGTTAATGAGTGATTTCCGGGTTGGTAGCCGGGATCACTAGGACCTCATTTTTATTTATTAGCTTTGGTACCGGATTTGTCCCCGACTTTTGGTTTGAGACTTTGTATTATATTTGATTCAGAATATTGTTGTTGTTATTATTATTATTATTATTATTATTATTATTATTATTATTGCTGTCTTTAGTAGTAGTTATTATTTAGACTTTGTAGTTGTTAGACTTCCTTGTTATCTTATCGTGCTTAGATCATGATTAAGTATTCGTATTACCTTTATCATATTGTTCCTCCGTTTGGAGTTGAGATATTGGCAGGTACTTATATTGTTATGTGAGATTGTTAGCTAGATAATAGACCTAGACAGCGTTCTACCGTCGATGTTACGGCATAGGCTGGACGTACCCATGACTCATGTCCGATTTTTTGGGTGCGGGTCGTGACAACTGTCACGATACTGCTCCACCAACAAACAACATTACATAGCCCAAAGTCGATCTCCTCGTGTCCACATCTCCAGCCATATCAACGTCAATATATTCGACTAGCTTTGGCTTATCAACATCAAATAAAATCCTCCAAACAATAGTGCCCTGAAGGTACCGTATAATTCACTTAACCGCACTCAATATATCCTTCCAGGATTTGAAAGATACATGCTAGCCATGCCAACTGCCTGAGCGATGTCTGGCCTTGTATACACCATGGCATACATAAAACTCTACACTGCTGAAGCATACCGAACCTGCTCTATATCTTCTTTTTCGTCCTCAGTAGATAGATACTACTCCTTAGTAAGCTTAAAGTGAGCCGCAAGGGGGGTGGTCTCTTTCTTTGACCCGTCCATCCCGAAACGCTGAAGTACCCGGTGAATGTACTTCTTTTGGAATAAATGAAGCAGCATGGACTCTTTTTCTCTCTCTCGGTTGATCTTCATTCCAAGAATAGCCTTCGTTGTACTCAAATCCTTCATAGAGAAGGCCGCGCCGAGTTGGCACTTTAAATTTGCTATCCTGGTGGCATTCCGACCCACCAATAGCATATCATCTATGTAGAGCAGTAAAATGATAAAATTATCCTCGACAAAGTACCTCATGAACATACAGTGATCTGACGTCGTCTATGCATAACCACGCTCCCCTATAAATGACTCGAACTTCCTGTACCACTGCCTCGGAGTCTGCTTCAGACCATACAGACTCTTCCTCAACCGGCCGATCAAGTATGACTTTTCCTTCTCATATAATCTCTCTTATTGATCCATGTACAATTCCTCCTCTAAACTACCATGGAGGAATATCGTCTTTACGTCCATATGCTTAATCTTTAAGTCAAAATTGGCTGCCAATGCTAGCACCACCCGAATAGATGATTGTTTGACGACTGAAAAAAAAGATCTCATCATAATTAATGCCCTTCTACTGACCGTAGCCTTTAACTACCAACATTTTTTTGTATTGAGGGCGAGTAGCATCATTCGTCTGCTTCACTCTGAACACCCATCAATTTTTGAAAGCCTTCTTATCCTTTGGCAATCACACCAGCTCATAAGTAGAGTTAGCCTGTAGGGAACTCATCTCCTCATGCATGGCCTCCATCCACTCCTATTTGTGTTCGTCTTTCATAGCATCTACAAAACTTTCGGGCTCTCTCCGGTCAGTCAGTAGCACATACTCATCTAGTGAGTATCTAGTAGATGGTCGACGATCTCTCACTCCTCCTCAATGGAGCCCCTGGTGCTGGCTGTATACAAACAACCTCCTCCCCTTCAGGAACTATCTCATCGGCATGCTCATCCTCCTGAGGGTCGCCCAGACCATCATCAACAGGCTGATTATCAAGGTTGGGAGCATCTCCATGTACTCTGGCTCACCCATAACTAGATCCTCTGCAGTGTCCTATGAAAATAGCTCGAAGCAAAATGACTTTAACTCAGGAAATTTCTCAGCCTCAGAAGGCATATCAAAATCTTGAGTGTTGGTCATGGTCTGATCCTCGACGAATACCACATTCCTGCTTCTGTAGAGCTTTATTTCCACTGGATCATAGAGTCTATAATCAAACTCATCCCAACCATATCCAACAAAGACGCACTACCTTATCTTTGGGTCAAGTTTGGATCTTTCGTCCTTCGGTACATGCATAAAGACCTTACAACCACACCCTCAGGTGATTGTATGATGGCTCTTTGTCATACCATACTTTGGCAAGCACATCACCGTACAACGGAGCATTAGGAGATAAATTTATAACATAAGCAGCAGTGTTAAGAGCCTCACCCCAATAATTGTCCGATAAGTTTGCTTCATACAGCAAACATCATACTCTCTCCATCAGTGTCTTGTTCATGCGCTCCGCTACACTATTGAGCTGAGGTATCTTGGACGGAGTCTTCTGATGTCGTATTCCTTGCTCTCTGCAATGCACATGAAAGGGACAAATGTATTCACCGCTGTTGTCGGACCGAACACATAGTAACTTTTTGCCCGTCTTCCCTTTAACGGAGGCCTGAAACTCTTGGAAAGTGGACAGCACCTGATCATTGGTCTTTAAGGCGTAGATTCAAACCTTCCTGGAATAATCATCAATATAAGTCACAAAGTAAGAAGTACCACCAATAGATTTTACCTTCATAGGACCGCAAATATCCGAGTGAATCAACTTGAGCAACGCCGGCTTTCTTGAACTTAGGTGACTTTGGAAAGACATCATATTTTGTTTTTCCGCCAAACAGTGCATGCATCTCTCCAACTTTGTAGGCTTGAGCCCCGAAATTACCTTCATGTTCACCAAGTAGCTCATCCCCTTCTCGTCGATATATTGAGCCGCATATGCCACAACTCGGTAGACCTATCTGCAACTGCGTTCACCTCTTGTGTCTCATGTGCGCTCTCTTCCATATAGTAGAGCCCAGACCTCTTACTTCCTCTAGCAATCACCATCGAACCTTTGAAAATCTTCCACTGACCGTTTCCAAAGAGATTGAAGAATCCCTCATCATCCAACCTTTCATCTAATACCAGGTTGAAACAGATATCGGAAACATGATGAACATCCTTTAGAACAAGAACTGCACATGCCTTGGTTCTCACATGCACATCTCCAATAGCAACAGCCTTCGACACATCTTCTCTGCCCAACTTCAATACGCCATAGTCAAATAGTATCATGTTGTGAGATACGTGCGTTGAAGCCCCTGATTCCACCAGCTAAGAACTGTTATCGCAGGTGAGGTCCATGACTACCTCATCACCTATAATGATCACGTCGTCTCCATGTGTCGAGACAGCCATTGTTGTGTTCTCATCTGCTTCCCCTTGTCTCCATTTTTCTCTTTTCCAAGCGAAATAGTTCTGCTTGATGTGACCCTTCTTGCCACAATAGTAGCACTCTGATTCCTCATACCGACCCTTGGACTTCCCTTTTCTCCTATCTCTACCACTGTCTCAACCCGTATTTTTACTCCTTTCACGGCTCTCTGAAATAAGCTCCTCGGAATGGGATAAAGAAGACGTGCCCTGAGATTTCCTCTATATCTCTTCATTCAGCACCCCGCTCTTGGCGAACTCCAGATTGACCATGCATTCTGGAGCAAAAGCGATCATAGACACTCGTACGGTCTTCCAGGAGTCTGGCAAAGTACACAACAATCAAAGCCCCTGAACTTCGTCGTCGAACTTGACTTCCATCGAGGATAGCTAGTCAACCACATCCTGGAACTCACTCAAGTGATCCGTGATAGATGTACCATCTTTGTACCGTAGACCCATAATCGTTTGGATCAGGAACGGGGTGTTTACCCGGTCTTCTTATCTTTACAAAGATTCCAGCTTCTCTCAAAGTGTCTTCGCGTGCTCTATACTGGCAACGTGATTGTACACGTTCTCGTCAATGAACTGTTGTATGTACCCACACACTTGTATATGCTCAAAATTTTAGTTCTCTTCGGATTTATCACTGGACCTCTCGGAAACAAATGCCGGAAGATGCTTAACAAATAGCAGATCCTTCATCTTACTCCGCCAGTAGTGGTAGTTTGTACTGTTTAGATTTATAATGCGCACCGGCTTCGCGTCCATCTCTCCTCCTTAGTTTGATTGTCAACCCCTGACATCAACTCATTTGAACCCAAAGCTCTGATACCACGTCTTGGTATCAGCAAAACAAAATCAATGCTCTGATACCATATGTTGGGAATGCAATACGAAAATTATTTCCCCAAACCAAAGAGCCTGTGAGAGAACCGAAGAAAAGCAACACAAACCAAACGCCAAAGTCACACAGAAAAGAAAACGCAGACATAAGCGATTTTTACGTGAAAAATTCAGATGAGAAAAACCACGGGACGATCGGAGTCCGACCCTGAAAAGCCTCCACTATTGGAATAGAATATTACACCATCAACAAACTCTTCACCGATCCAACACGGATCACCACAACTCTTTGAAATATAAAATTGATCACAGACACACGAAGAACATAGACAACGAGAAATAGAATTACCTGAAACGATTCCTCTTTGAAATAGTGTGGATCTCTCATTTCTCCTCCCAATAGTTGTAAAATACTATTGGCACATTTTTGTGTTGTATTGTATGAACATTTTATAAATTCTTGCATAGATTAGGGTCTATATATGGAAGTCCAATATATATGAAAATTCAATTATATTCAATCATATATTTATGACCAAAGATCTGAAAATCCAATCATTTATCGGCTTGTCATAAATTGGAAATCCAATTATAAGAAAAATCAATATATGAAAGATCCAATCATAAATATATATAATCAAAGTCAAAGATGAAGATCCAATCATATATTTGCTTACCATATATGCTCCAATATACTACGCTCGATGCACTCTCTGAATTTTTTCGACACACGGATGACGTTCGTCGCACTCCGGAATATTCTTCACAAAGATTGAAAATTCCACCCACTCCAACATTTTTATCCCCAAATTATAACTCTAACTAAAACCTAGTTTCGGATTGTTGTTGTTTGAAAAGAAAAGGTAAGCAGTCTTCCATATACTTTTAAAAGCCATGGCAAAATTGGACTAGATCTTCAATTTTCTAAGTTGTAGACCAAATAGCTTTTTGGCACTATTTCAAAAACAAATAAAAAAAAAAAGCGACACAATCCCAAATCAGCCTAAGTGGTTTCAGGTGTTTGTCACATACCCAAGATGGAGTGTAAGTCATGCAGCGAGGATCAGCAGTGACGGCGGTCCAAAATCTAAAGACTAAAATAATATTAATATGAATGTATCTAATTATGATATATTGTGAGTCATTTTTATCTTAAAAAAAAAAAAATACATGGTGTGGTAGTTATTATGTTAAAATTACACCCAAGAGATTTTTAGTTCAATTTCAGAAGACACTAAATAAAAAGAAAATGAAAAGTTTTTTTTTTTTTTTAAGGTCCCACAGGCCATGAGGATCAGCATGATGGCTAAATCGGTGGAATGATTGAACTTAGAACACAATTATTGCAAAATTCCAAGAAGGACTAAAACTTGGAAATCCAATTAAACATCCTGAGAGAGACTTGCCAACAGTACCATAAATATAATATCGTCTACATATAATTAAACATGACATGACTGACACACACAGACACAGACACAGAGAAAAACACAGATGATCGATGCATGCAGAAAATATGTGTACATCTATCTATCTATCAATCTATATATGATATGAGTTGGGAAGTTGGAGTTGGAGTTGGTTGGTCCATAGATACTATGCACCATAACGTACGTCAGTGAGCTTGGTCTTGATCCACTTGAAGCTGCTCTTGAAGGAGGACTTGAGCTTCCCTTCCATGGTCAGCACGTTGTAGGAAGCGACCCTCTTCTTCCTCTTCAGCTCGGGGTCGCTCGAAGCGCTTGGCCCGTTGAAGTTGTAGGACTTGTCCCGGTTCTGGACGTTGTCGTCGTCGTCGTCGTAGCCGAAGGAGTAGTAGGAAGAGGAGTGGAAAGATCTGCTCTTCTCCATTAACCAGAGATCAGAGCTACAAGAAGAAGAAGAAGAAGTAGTAGTGGTGAAGAAATAATGAGGTTGATGGCTAAGTGAGAGAGAGAGAGAGAGAGAGAGAGAGAGAGTATATAATGGAGGGAGGGGTCACTTGGCATTCAGAGAGGAACGAATGAATGAATGAATGATATGTTCAATAGAGATGGAGCATTTGTGAGTGGGCTGCCCCACGTGTGATGTTGGAAAGCTTAATGGGATGGAAAACTTTTGCTTCCCCACCCTCCACCACCACTACTATAATAATATTTTCTTTTTCTTTTTCTTTTTCTTTTCTTTTTCTTTTTTTTATTATTATTTTATATATCTGGTTGGATTATTTACACTAACATCTCTCATCTCCTATGTTTATTACACTGACGTTTCTTATTTTGAAAAATAATTATACGGACCTCGCTTACAGGGACGGAGCCAGTACTCGCGTTGGACAGGGGTTGAGCACCCAAACAAATTTAAAAAAAAAAATTCACATCGTAAAAGCGAGAGCAGAGCCAATTTTACTATTGTTCTTTCAAGAGGAGTTTCAAAATAGGTCTAAAATACATAAAGCATAATAAGTATGTAACCAATATATATTCTATAGACAGGGAAGAATCTGAATTAAATCTTTTTTTTTGAATTTTTATCAAATTCAGGAGGGAACAAGGTCCCATTTGGCCTTAAGGTAGCTCCGTTCCTGCTCGCTTATGCTTTATATTTCAATGGTGGTTAATGTAATAATTCTTTATATAAAATATTATTGTTAATACTTATATATATAAATATATATATATATATATATATATATATATATATATATATATATATATATATATATATATATATATTATTTTTCAGAAATTGATAAGAAAACAAAGAAAGTAAAAAAAATTGTTACCGGCCTCCGGAAAAGTCGTGCACGAAGCACTGCCCTAAGAGTTGATCTGAGGTCTATGTGCAGACGTTTCTCGGAAGCTCCTAGTGGTAAAACCCCCTGACTACCGGGTTCTCTTCGTTGCACACAACTCGGAGAGAGAGACCGAACTTAGCTCTGCCAGAACAAGGATTTAGAAAACATAATGTCGTTCGAGAGAGGAATGAGAGAGAGCTTTCACGTAGGAGAATTTTATGTACAAAAAGAAGGAGGAGACCACAATATATATAGGTAGTCCCTAGACACAGTCACTGGACATGATAGTAAATAGCTCATAAACAGGCCATTAAAGAGCAATAACAAAAGGAAAGAAACATGTAGGAATTGCTGTCAAATGAGTTGTTACAGAAGTTATCACAAGTGTTCAATGAACCTGAACATAGTGCCTCAACGTTCAAAATTTGAATGGGTCAAATCGGTTCAAAAATAAAGGGGAGCAAAAAGATTTTTGGATCCCAGTCCAAAGAGTAAATTAGATCGGCATTCGACGCACGCAGGTGTGGGCACGTACCCGCACCCGTTACGAGCGCCGAACCGAACCGAGCCGAGCCGGGCCTGACGGTGGTGGCGGTGTGCGCATGTGGCCCAAGAGGTTCCCCACACAACATCTTTAAGAGAGTCAAGAAGAAGAACTAATATATACATACAAGGGGGGAGTGGTCCAACCGATGTGGGACTAAAGGAAAAAAGGAAAGTTGAGCTTTTGCTCAAACACAGCTAACAATCCCCCTCCCCCCTCCCCCCAAAAAAAAAGGTCAAGTTCTGAAATAGAAGTGACAAAAAAATTAAAAGAAAGAGTTTCTGGGCAGGTATATACTATGCATAGATGAGATGGACTACAGCCTTGAATCTCTAAAGAAGTGCTTGATGGACTATACCTTGAATCAGACTTCTTTTACCAGATTCAGAAAAATAGCACACATAGTACGCTAGGGATTCTGGGTCTAACGGGTGGCACTTTTTGTTGGTCATGCGTACTAATTTTAAATTTATGAGAGTTGTCTGGGATCGTCCTGTCCCATAGTCGCGGCCTTCACGACCTCTCATTTAGGTAAGTCCTTAAGGGTTGGTGATAGGTTCAACCCAGCATATCAGCTTGGACTTATTAAGAGTTTTAAAACTCATCCTAACCATATCACTCAAGAACACTATCACCATAGGGATGGGAAATCATTGTACGCATGTACAGCCACTTAAGCATTATAGAATGAGATTTTAATCTCGGGACAGTATTCCATAAAAGTCATATAAGTCCAGCTTGTTCCTACCCATTGAACAGGCTTATTGGGATCTCCAGTCAGATTCGGTTGGGTTGCCACTGCTGGTGACTTTACTTATGGGCTTAACCCCATCCCCCTCGATGATTCTAGGATCAAAGTCCTAGACAGACCCTTCATCAAGTGGTCTGCAAGGTTCTTTTCTGACTTTATATAGTCAAGAACCACATATTTGCCCAATAGGCTCTTTATATACTTGAAGCGCAGCTGCATGTGCCTGTTCATCTTAGCATTCACAGAATCATGCTTTAGTAGTTCCATAACAGATTTATTATCACAGTTTATAGAAATTGTAGGAATATGACTAATAGAAACAGGTATATACATAATAAAATTTCTTAGCCATTATGCTTCTGTACATGTAGTGTCCAAGGCTATCATTTTGGAGTCCATTGTACTCCTAGCTATGATAGTTTGTTTAGATGAGCCCCAGGAGATTGCAGCTCCTCCTAGAGTGAAAACATATCCAGTAGTGAATTTTAAATCATGTGAGTCAGTTACCCAGTTTGTATCTGAATAACCTTCTATGATATTAGAGTGTCTAGTATAGTACAGCATATAATCTAGAGTACCCCTAAGATATCTAAATACTCTTTCTAATGCTGTCTAATATAACTGATTTGGGTTACTAGTATATCTACTTAGTCTCCCAATAGCAAATTCAATATCAGGTCTGGTCCTGTTTGATATATACATGAGAGAACCTATCATCTGTCACGCCCCGGCCCCGAGGGCCTCCCGACCACCATTCCCCCGCGGCAGATCGGACGCGAATCACCGCGCCTCGGTACACTGACGCGAATTGTAACACCCCGTTCCGCTCTAGCGGACTGCCGTCTCAAACGGCAATAGTGCAACTGTCCCGACCCGCTTTGCCTCAAACAAGAAGCAAAGGATATCCAGACTTGTCCCTACAGGAATCCGGCTTGGACTTTCAGAGGCTCGCTTGACGTATCGCTCTACCGAGGCGAATCATCGCTAAGGTGGGTGGCTACGGTGAACTTGTCTTTGCTTAGCCAGCACACATAAAATCTGGAATGTTTATGCTAGTCGCTAGGTGATTCACCCCATGCATGCTAATGAATCCAACGCACCTAGCTAAGGAAATAATCCCAACTTGTATTTGCTTATGCTAGAACATGGAAATTGAAATACTGCTTACATTCAGACCCTCGCATGCTAAGTCCCCTAACGGTTTTATCTCCCGGCTTACCTTCGAGTCCGAGCAAACGTGTTTACTTATGCCCCTTAGAAATGCATGCTTGTCTGCTTGAATGTTGCCTTGTTTTCATCCAAACCCGGGAGACTACTAAGTAGTCGTCCCGTGCATGTTTGAACCTGCAAGTATCCGGGACCGTTAGGTCACCAAGAAGCCCCGAACCAAGAGAATGCATCAAGACAAGTTATTGTACAGAAATAAGATTCAAGTATATCGTGTACTCGTGTTGCCTGAAATTGGTCAAATAAATCGTGTACTCGTGTTGCCTGAAATTGGTCAAATGAATCACGTACTCGTGTTACCTAAAATTGGATTGACCCTGACTTGCATGTCGCGGACAACTCGAAAATGAGGCATAGTTCCACGGACGGTCACCGGGCACTGGGGCCGCTCCGATCCGGATGGAACTTCAAGTGTGGTCCATCGTGTGCAGGCGAGTGGTTTACAGCATATCGTGTACTTGGTTGCATTCCACTTGGCCTAGGACCATATCATGTGTAGTCTATCGTGTGCTGGCGAGATGGTTTGTAGCATATCGTGTACTTGGTTGCATTCCATCTTGGCCTTGGACTACATGTGCAATCCATCGTGTACGGGCGAAATGGTTCGTAGCGCATCGTGTGCTCTCGTTGCGTTCCATTCTCGTCTGGGATTAGTCCTTTATGGCTATGCCAGCGACTCATGTTCATATAGATAAGTCATCCTCGCTTAGCGGCTATCCATGTGCGAGTCATTACATTGCATCAAAGAACAACTGAGCACACCGAATATTGTCCCGTTCAACGACCCTCGTGTTTGCATATGTTATGCCCCTGAATGCTTATACTTGCTCGTGCTTGAATTAACAATGTTTGCCTTGGACAGGGAAGGAGATGGTAAGTCTCGCCATGTTTCCTCTCATGTTGCACGGCGTACTGCCACACGGATTAGGCTATTCAATATTTGCATAAAACTGATCCTAAGGCAACTAGAAAGATAACTAAATAGTTGGTGCACGGAACTTATATTACGTGTTGGATTTGTCGAGCGGGCGAGTAGCTTCCCCACCAGTGCATTCAATGTACTGATAATCCACCAGGTTGTGTGCAGGGTGCGGGAGAACCTCGTTCAGTGCGGATGCCTCCAACGTGCGTGCTTAGGCGTGAACATCACTCCGAAGCAACGGTGCGTCCGGAACAGAATCACATATACAAGACATAATGTTGGAACATAGCCCGAACTCGCCTGAACATCGCCTGTAGAATCATTCCACAGTTGTAGCCACTTGGCACGATTTTACTGTTTCAGAGAGAGAGGCTTGAGCGACTTGTAATCACGGCTATACGCCGCCTGTAACACATGTTCATATCAATAAAAGAGCTTGCTTTACTTCAACTTGTGTTTTAATGCTTTCGCTATATTGTCGACTCAGTGAACCTGTTACCGATCGCCTATGCGTTCATGACTCCGCTGCACTCGGACAATCTGTGCGACTCTGTGACTTAGAACTCTTACTGCCAGCCAATGAATCACGGCCTTGCACGGGCGCGGTTTACGCTCGTGCGGCATCACGCCCGGATGGGTCAAGCGATCGTTCCGCGGGGGCGCTGGCGAGGGTGATTCCCGCCTAGCGGGAACGGCCGATTTGCCTGCGGGAGATCGGGGCGTGACACGAATCACCGCGCATCGGCGCTCCCGCGGGGCACTTATGGCCGTTTTATATCGGGATATGATGTCGTGCGAGCCTGGGATTACGCCCGTACAAGGCAACATCGTTTAAGTTTGGCTATCATGGCATCAAGTAAGCAGCGGAGGGACATTGTTGCAATGTAATAAATTTAGCCAACTGAGTATTCGGGGAAAATCGAGGGACTGGATTCTCTTAGCAAAGGCATCGTTCCATACATTATGCTCCTTTATACGATAGCAGCTCAAGGCAATCGAAACATAATTTTTGGGTCTTGGGGATGGGGCACGCCTATCGCTCCCTTGGACGATCCAGTACCTGCAAGCAAGTAAACTATTGGTGGGTCATCACTTTTATAAGTACTGGTGAGAATAAACAACTGAACAGAAGCAAGCATTCACTAAAACCAACACTAAGTAATCATTTTATAAAATATTATATTACTAGTGATCTTTCTAGTTTTACCTATGTTCATTTTATGCAGTTTGATAGCAGAGTCATATTACTTTATTTATGAAAACATCTTTTAAAACAGAGTTTCATATTCGATATAAGCAAGACAAGCCAATTATTCTGTTTCAGGGTGTGTGCAGCGTGTCTCGTGAGCTATAATCAAAGACTCTAGGGACAAATGCACATCTAGACACAAATGTATATCTAGGGGCGGTCCTCTATCCAAGCCAACACAATGAACTATCTTATATGCAGTGCGGTCCCCGAGTAACTCAGGATCGGTAGCGGTTGATCCAGCTAACCAATGACTCATTTTTCTGATGCTATTGGCAGCCGTGACACATGGTTGCTTTCCACTATCTCTATAGCAGCCGTGACACATGGTTGCTTTCCACCAATAGCCATTGTCTGACCGATGCGAATGTATGAAACACTATCAAATAAACTCTAGGATGCAGACGAGACGAACCATCAGACCATATATCTTTGTTGTGGGGCAAGCCGCCTTATCTTTGAACACATTCAAGCACACAATATGGTTCTCTCGAAGCATAGGCGATAGTGGAACATGTTCATACAAACTCATACTCTTAGACAGGCATTTCAGGATTATTAGTTAAGCAGACATATTTGTTTCAATGACAAGCTAGGTGAGTTTTCTTATTTAGCAAGCAAAGCAGGTTCTATCATTCTCTTTAAGCAAACAAGCATTCAAAATACTCAGATTCATTATTAAGGCATGCAAGAATCAGAGAACGAAGTTCTGCCCACTCACCTTGATACATAGTGCCGACGCGGAGCGGGGTACTACATAGTTCTATCATTCTCTTTAAGCAAACAAGCATTCAAAATACTCAGATTCATTATTAAGGCGTGCAAGAATCAGAGAACAAAGTTCTGCTCACTCACCTTGATATATAGTGCCGACGCGGAGCGGGGCACTACATCATCTGAGAATATCTGTGTTATTCCATAGGAGAACCCTCATTCTTATTGAGAACAACACTACTGTCATAAGGAGTAAGGGCAGGTTTCTTATCAAAATACTCAATTTTTCTTAGCATTTTTTCGATAGAGTATGCTAAGGATAGAGTATAGCCCTCCTTGTATTTGGACAGTTGCATGCCTAGAATCAAGTTGGCTTCACCTAGATCTTTCATTTCAAACTGGCTGGATAAATAGTCCTTGGTATTAGTTATCAATTCTAGTGATGATCCAAAAATAAGGATGTCATCTACATACAAACATAAGATGACACAACTTTCATCTAAAATTTTGGAGTATATACATTTGTCATACTCATTTGGCACGAAACCATATTCTGAGATGACTATGTCAAATTTGTTGTGCCATTGCTTGGGAGCTTACTTTAGGTTATAAAGAGATTTAACTAATCTGCAAACTTTCTTTTCTTGGCCTTTAGTAATGAAACCTTCAGGTTGCTCCATGTAGATTTTTTCCTCTAGGCCCCCATTTAGAAATATTGTCTTTACATCCATTTAATAGATTAACATTTTATGAATAGATGCTAAGGCTAGAAGGGTTCTAATAGAGGTGATCCTAACTACAGGAGAGTATTTATCAAAATAATCTAGTCCCTTTTTCTGGGTAAAACCTTTGGCTACTAATCTAGCCTTATATTTCTCTATGGTACCATCGGCTCTAAGTCTCTTTTTGAATATCCACTTACAACCTATGGGTTTACTACCTAAAGGTAGGTCTGCTAGAAACCAAGTATTGTTCTCCATGATGGAGTTATACTCACTGTTAATAGCTTCTTTCCAGAAAGGGGCATCAGGAGAAGATATTGCTTTTTCATAAGTTGATGGATCACTCTCTATCAAAAAAGTGAAGAAACCTTCTCCTAAGTTCTTTTCAATTCTTTCTCTTTTACTCCTTCTAGGTTCTATATTTTGTTCGGGTTATGAACTAGATATTTGAATATGAGAGCTAGTGGACGGAGTAAGAGAGGAGTTGGAGGGAGAGAAAGAAATTCTATCTTTGAAATGATATATATTCTCAAAGTAAACTGCATCTTTTGCTTCTATAATAGTATTGTTAGAGATTTTATTTACTTCTGAGTGAGTAACAAAAAATCTATTGGCATTGCTATCTAGGGCATATCCTATGAATACAGCATCTACAGTCTTAGGTCCAATCCTCCTCTTTTTAGGTTCAGGAATTCCTACTTTAGTCAGACATCCCCAAACTTTGAGATAATGGATCCTAGGAGCTCTACATTTCCATAATTCATAGGGAGTCTTATCATTAGACTTACTAGGGATCCTATTAAGGATGTAACAGGCCGATAATAATGCTTTTCCCCATAAATTATCGGGAGCACCTGTGCTGAGGAGCATGGCATTCACCATGTCTAACAGAGTACGATTCTTTCTTTCAGCAACTTCGTTGGACTGTGGTGAATATGGAGCAGTTACCTCATGGATTGTTCCGTATTCTTCACAGAAATTGGTCATATCATTTGATGTATACTCTCCACCACGATCCGATCTAAGAATCTTAATCTTTCTCTCTAACTAGTTCTCAGCTTCAGATTTATAGACCTTAAATCTGTCTAGAACTCCATCTTTAGTTTTGAGAAGATATGTATAACAATACTTTGAATGATCATCTATAAAGGTAACAAAGTATTTTTTACCGTCTCGGGTCAAAATCCTATTTGAGTCACACACATCACTATGAACTAGCTCTAGAAGGTCAGAGTTTTTTTCTACAGATTTGAAAGGTAGTCTAGTGTGTTTGGCTTGAACACAGATCTCACACTTGTGTTTATCAACTATTGGAGTATTAGAAATAAGATCTAAGTTCATCATCCTTCTTAGAGAACCTAGATTCACATGACCTAATCTAATGTGCCATGCATTTGAAGATTCTACTTTGGAAACAACAAAGGAAAGATCTAAAAATTTATTCACGGTACTCAAAATAAAAAGACCATCTCTTACAAATTATTTTCCAATAAAAGAGTTATTCTTAGAAAATACTACTTTATTTGCCTCCATAACAATCTTGTACCCTGAAGCTACAAGAAGAGACCAACTAACTAAATTTCTTCTGATAGACGGCACATGCAACACATCATGAAGAGTCAGAGTTTTTTCATGTCATCTTTAGATCTATTCTTCCTCTTCCTATAATTTGTGCCGCTGAGCCATCTCCTAGAGTTACACCTCCTCCACATGATTCCTGATAGTTTGAAAAACAGAAGCGATCAAAGGAAACATAAACATTAGCTGCAGAATCCAACCATCAATCGTCAGAATAGTAGACAATATTGACTAAGGGTTGATAGCTTACAGACCTGAAGGAACTAGAAGAGCCATTGAGAAGCATGTTTGCTTCTGGTTTGGCTGAACATTTTCCTTTGTAAGAAGTCTGGACAGCTTCCTTCTTCCTATGAAAACAGTTGGTGACTATATGGTTTATTTTACCACACACAAAATAAAATCTCTTCTGATCCTGAGTTTGACCGAAGTTTATTGGTTTATGGTGATGATGGTTTTGGTGGTGAGGCTAAGGGTTATGCTTCTTCTTGAAGAGGTTCCTTTTGGGTTTGTAGTGATGATGAGGCTTGGGTTTGCCTTGGGATTCTACTAGGTTTACCTTAGCTTTAGACTCAGACTTAAGGTTAGACCTTAGCCTAATTTGTTCTTCTGTTCTAATTTTCTTTAGGACTTGAGCAAAGGTAAGGTCGCCTTGAGTATGAATAAGGTCTTTCTTGACATCAGACCAAGAAGGAGGAAGCTTGTCTATTAAGCAGGCTATTTTATATTCAGTAGAAAAAAAAAGTGCCTTTAGCTTGAATATGCCTAAGGTATTCTTGGAATTCATGTTTTGGTCATTTATAGGTTTATTATCTACCATAAAGTATCTGTTGAATGAGGAGAAATTGAAACTTTCAATTCCAGCATCATCATAGCTATATTCATCTTTCAGGGCATCCCAAAGTTCTTTAGCACTTTTGTATTCAAAGAATATGTCATATAGTGATTCAGACAAAGCGCTTAAAATTCTTTGAAAGCAATGGTAGTCTATTTCCTTAGGGGTCTTGGGTCTAGTGGTGCTAGAGGACTTGGATACACCTATGTCAGACTCAGTGTCATCAGAGTCATTTGTGATTGGTGTGGAACCATCAATGGCTAAGATCAATGGCTAAGATCAATCCTAAGGTAGTGAGCCAAAATTTTATCTGACTTTGCCATCTTTTAAAGTAAGTCACGTTGAACTTTGTAGGTTTAGCAGTAAAAGTCTCATCCTTGCCAGTCATGGTTGCTAATGAAAAAAATCTGAAACTGAAAATTACGTAATTACTCAATAACAATGTCCAATGATTTAGAATAATAGTTAAAGTGATTTTACTAATCAATCTTAAAATATTTAGTCTATCAAGTGTAGATTAACTTGGGTTAGCTGTAGGGGCCGGTTCCCAACTAGCGGTGGTCCGAAGATACTTAAATACCGTGTCGCTTAGGGCTATTTACACCCGGTTGACAGAAGGACCCTTTCGGTTTGTTCCCAAATTTATCTCTACTTTTAGAATTCAACTCAAAGAGATTTGAAATTATACTTAACTATTATTTGTTCAATACTAGAGACGCAGTTGAGATTGTCTGAAGTCGTTACAAATAAATAATATTGTAGTTAACGATATGTAAATGTAGAACTAATAATAATAATGAATACCAATGATGATATATATATTAAGCAAGATTTTATGTTCTACAAATACTAAATTACAGTAGCTAAATTGAATCACAAGATTATATGTACTGGCAAATATTCAACCAAAAAATTAGAAACTTTCTATTAACAGAATAGTCTTTAGTAACAATAATTTTCTAATACCAATTCTTAATTAATATATGATTTAAAATAATTAAAATTTATGTTGCACTTTAGTACGTAAGCAGTAATACTCGATTCAGTAGTGTTAGAAATTTCGTTGACAGTATCCAAAGGAAAATTCTAACAGAAGCAAATGAATTAATCCAAACAGGAATTGAAAAATAGGTGGAAACAAAGTTGGAAAAAATATGTTTTTGTGTACTAATGGTCACAAAGTATTTGTTTTAGTGGTGACAAATATATATGTTCTCACAAAATATGCTATTTGGCAAAGATAATATATATATATATATATATAAGATAATATATATATATAGCAGTGTTCAAAAGGAGTGCTCACAAAATATTAATGTTGACAAATTAAAAGTATTTGTTTTACTTTCTATGTACTAAAAGGTACAGGATCAACTCTTAGAATGTTGTTAATATATATATATATATATATATATATATATATATATATATATATATATATATTTATATATATATATTATTTTTTAGAAATTGATAAGAAGACAGAAAGTAAAAAAATTGTTACCGGCCTCCGGGGAAGTCGTGCACGAAGCACTGCCCTAAGAGTTGATCCGAGGTCTATGTGCAGACGTTTCTCGGAAGCTTCTAGTGGTAAAACCCCCTGACTACAGGGTTCTCTTCGTTGCACACAACTCGGAGAGAGAGACCGAACTTAGCTATGCCCAGAACAAGGATTTAGAGAACAGAATGTGGTTCGAAAGAGGAATGAGAGAGAGTTTTCACGTCGGAGGATTTTCTGTACAAAAAGAAGAAGGAGGAGACCACAATATATATAGGCAGTCCCTACACACAGTCACTGTATAGGATAGTAAATGGCTCATAAATAGGCCATTAAGGAGCAATAACAAAAAGAAAAAAAATGTGTATGAATTGCTGTCAAATGAGCTGTTACAGAAGCTGTCACAAGTGTTTAAACAAACCTGGACATAGTGCCTCAACGTTCAAAATTTGAATGAGTCAAATCGGTTCAAAAATAAAGGGGAGCAAAAAGATTTTTGAATCCCAGCCTGAAGAGTAAATTGGATCGGCATTCGGCGCCCGCAGCCACACCGAACCGAGCCGGGCCAGACGGCGGCGGCGCGCGCGCGTGTGGCCCAAGGGGTTCCCCACACAACATCTTTAAGAGAGTCAAGAAGAAGAACTAATATATACATACAAGGGAGAGTGGTCCAATCGATGTGGGACTAAAGAAAAAAAGAGAAGTTGAGCTTTTGCTCAAACACAGCTAACAAATATAGAAGAGGTCCGTATAATAAACATAAAATATAGAAAAAATTATTATAATTATTTTCAGAATAAGGAAGAGCCGTATAATAAATATAGAACATAGGAAAGGTTATTGTAAATAATCCTGGATATATAATATGGATAATTATCTCTACTTTTTATAAAGATGCTTGAAGACGACCGTATGTATCTCCTCACGTAATTTAAAATTAAAATAAATTCTAACCGATTGTTTAAATACTTAATATTATCAAAATATAGTCATTAAACATATATAATTCATGTGATTAAGATAGAAGGTATTATTTTTGGTTGGGTGGATTAGAATCCATGAGAAAAAGATATTTATAACAAATTCTTATTTAAATTTGTATATACAACGTACGTGTAAGTTACTTAATTTTATATAAGGTGGTATCAAACTTATCGACTCTAGTCACAACACAACTTCATGAAATATTACTGCATGTTCATATCTTATAAAAATAGGTCGACAATTTTGAAATACAAGCACGTGTTCAAGTTATATAGAAATAAAAGATAATAAATCCAGTTCGAAGACTAGGCGCTCCTACCGGACTACATATAAGATTTGGTATGATTTTTTTTGTATCATTGTATTATGTGTCGTTGTCTCAATGTTGAAGTCTACAAATTCTTGTAATAATTGGTTGGTTTTAAAAACTTCTCATATTTATTCAGAAAATACTTTAAGCTTTCTTCTTCTTTTCTATTTTATTTCAAAACATCGTTTTTTATTTTACTATGTATCATCAAGAGTGGACCTACATAGAGGCAGTTGTCTACACTGTATTTTTGTTTCCCAATAATTTTTTTTTCTTCATCAATTTTATGTTTTGTTTCCTCCGAAAATTTTATTTTTTATTTTCTATATACATATTTATACCATGTTTTACTTTTCCTTCAAAAAATTAAATTTTAACAAAATTTTGATGTGGCAAACTTTATTTAACAATTTTTTGCAATTTTTTTACATTCGAGGTTGACATCCCCCCCCCCTTTTAATTCCTACTTCCATCCCTGGATGTCATGTATGTAGATTCGATGATGCGAGTGAAAATAGGACTATGTATATGTTACCGCTAATTAGCGTTTAGACCCTAGATTTTATATCAACTTAGAGTTTAAATTCTGTCATGTCTCAATTGAAAAATTTGGACGCTGAATTTTTAGTTTTTATTTCAGAAAATTTACTGTAGCGAAATAAATTTATATTAAATTATTATAAACGAAACAAGTTTGAAAAATTTGTAAAAAAAGTCATCGTCCGCCAACAGTGTTGGCGGAAAACACAATTGCTGTACACGTAAGCAGCAAAAAAATTAAAAAAAATTAAAATGTGGGCCCCACGGCCAATTTCCGCCAACAGAGTTGGCTGAAATTGGGGGGGGCCAATTTCAGCCAACTCTGTTGGCGGAAATTGGTCCCGTGGGGCCCACATTTTTTTTTTTTTGGTTTTGTTTGGTTTGGTTTGGTTTGATTGGTTTTTTTCGTTGGTTTATTTTAATTAGTTATATTTCTGTTTTATTTATTTAGTTTAGTTTACTTTTGTAATTAGATTTAAGTAAAATTAATTTAACGAAATGAAATTAAAATAAATTAATTGGAAATTTAAAATTTAGAAATGTTTTTTTCGGAACTTTGTTTTCAAAGCATCAAAATTTGTATATCGAAACATAAATTTATTTCAAAATTTTAAACAAACATAAATTAATTTAAATATTTCTAAAAAAAATTGTAGATCGAAATATCGTTTAAATCCGTGGGCCCCCACATCCAATATAAATTTATTTTCCTACAGTAAATTTTAAATATTCAAAAATAAGATTACCGAAAGTCAAATTTGGAGATCGAAACATCGTTTTTTGACGATTCTAAAATTTTTCGAAGTCCGTCAAACGGTGAAACGTTTATCCTATAGTACTTTTCCATACGATCATTTTGGCACAAACTGGGGCTTGTTTCGATCTCCCAGTCAAAAGTTATGATACTTTAAAGTTTTAAAATTTATATTTTTGCCTGTAACATATGCATCTTGTTTCGGATAAATTTTTTTTCTACATGATTTGTGTTACTCTCGTCGAAAACATACAAATCGACTTATTATTTGACAAAAAACGATTTCAAAACAAGTACTTATGGCCGCTCGAAGTCTGCTCGACGGCAGACGTAATAGTCTTACGACATATTTTTTTTATTATTATTTTTTTAACGTCTGTTAACGACGAAAAAATTTACGATAAAAATATAATATTTATAAATATAAACATCCAATTCATATTGATATTTTTTTTCCTAATTTTTTAAACTTTTATGCTTTAGATGGAATTTATACAAAACTTTTATGCTTTAGATGGAATTTATACAAATTTTGATGCTTTGAAAACAAAGTTCCGAAAAAAATATTTCTAAATATTTCTTTCCAATTAATTTATTTTAATTTCATTTCGTTAAAATAATTTTACTTAAATCTAATTACAAAAGTAAACTAAACTAAATAAATAAAACAGAAATATAACTAATTAAAATAAACCAACGAAAAAAACCAATCAAACCAAACCAAACCAAACAAAACCAAAAAAAAAATGTGGGCCCCACGGGGCCAATTTCCGCCAACAGAGTTGGCTGAAATTGGCCCCCCCAATTTCAGCCAACTCTGTTGGCGGAAATTGGCCGTGGGGCCCACATTTTAATTTTTTTTAATTTTTTTGCTGCTTACGTGTACAGCAATTGTGTTTTCCGCCAACACTGTTGGCGGACGATGACTTTTTTTACAAATTTTTCAAACTTATTTCGTTTATAATAATTTAATATAAATTTATTTCGCTACAGTAAATTTTCTGTTTTTATTTTACTTCTTTCTATTATAATCTGAACATGAGGACAATGGGAACAATCAACACATGGCGAAAAAGAAAGTATAATAATAAAAATGAAATGAAATTATCTACAATTCAAATTTTCCAATCCAACTCTAAGGTGGTAAAAAAATATCCAGGTTCTAAATGCTAATTAGCTTTATATGTTATATTACATAAAGTGAAGTACCTTTTAATTTTAACGATTTAAACAAGTTTGAGGTTTCCTTACAAATTTTCCCTTTATGACTGACTAGTCAGATTCATGTGAAGTGAATAGTAATCTTAACTCCATCCGGTCTAGATTCTTGTATCTAGACCGGACCATCACAATGTAAGAAGCGCACATAGGCCTGTACTTTCATGTCTCTCCAAAATTACAGTTATGGTAAGATCTTGGTTTATTTAATTTTCAAACTCTTCCAAGCACACAGACTACCTATAACTAAAAATGAGATAGATAATAAAATGTTTGTTATTTAATAGTATTACATGCCGTATATGTCGATGTCAACCAACCTCAACCAATATATAGTTATCTGACTAAATGCACCAAACTAAGCACTCCAAAAAAATTGTAATTTGAAGTTGGTGAAAAGAATATAGTAAAAAAAATATTTGATAAATTTTTGTATGGATTGTCCGATAGGGGTGAGCGTTTGGTTTATTCGTTTTCAATCGAATCGAAATATTCAAAATCGAATAAACCAGACTTTAAAAATCCAAAATCGAAACCGAACCAAAATTAGCTATAATCGAAACCGAAGAGAATCGATAATCAATTTGATTTATTTCAGTTGAATTATTTTTATTGTTTAATAAGTTGAACCCAAAGTTAAAATTATGATTAAATTATATTAAAATATATAATTTTTATAATTATGTTTGTTATATTTCAAATTTTGGCTTAAAGTTGGAGTATAAATTAGGAAAGTTAGGCTTTAAAACAAATACATATAATTATTATTTTCAATATATAAAAAAATAAACATATTGTTAATCATAAAATATGTATAAGATTGATGGTAATTACATAGTTGTGTAAGTCTTAATTGAATTTTGGTTTTAGATCCAAACGAAATCGAATAAAAAAGTTTTGTATTTTTAAAATCGAAATCGAATCGAAATTTGTTGAAATCCTCGAACCGAAAAGATCTCTCCTCCAACCGTGCTTGCTTTTTCCACTGCACACGAACTTTTCCTATGGTCGGCCAAACAACTCGACTTGTAGGACCGTCAACCCGGCCATGCTGGCATGCACCTCCACTATCGTCGAAAATGTCCTCCCACTCCGACTCGAACTTAGACCGATAAAAATAATGTCTTCCATCTTAGTCACTTGAACAAGATGTGATAGACATTTATATATAAATATTACAAATTTTGGATTAGGTTGGATTTATTGTTGGTGTAGAATGTTTAGGCCTAACTAAGATTAGATAAGAAAAAAAGTAGTTCGATTGATTGATGGATTAAAGGACAAATTTGAGGGGCGCAATGATGGTCTCCATCGGCATTCCTGTCTACCCTCCCTAGTGGCGCCTTCTAGCCGACAATTGCACTTTCCCATCATTGTCCTAATGCCCACTGATCCCCCACCACCATTACTTTCTCTCCCTTCTTTCTAGCCTGGTTATAAGTACAAACTTGCAAATTAAGATTATTTTATCATCCTCGTCATAATTATTTATTTTGAAACTATTTTGATTGTTCAAGATAATATTAAATATTATTGGCTGAATTACAATTTGATATATTTTTTCAGCTCTCCCCCTCCCGCTCTCCACGGTTTTGTCGTCGTCGCTGCCGTCGCTGCTAGGCCGTGCGCGGAGAGAGAGGACGGTGGTGGTGCAGCTGGGAGGGTAGGACAGCCGGGTGGGAGGACGGGAGTAGGGGCAGCCGAGGGGGCGGAGGTGGTGCAGCCAGGAGAGGAGGGGTTGTGAAGAGAGATAGTTTCGTCTTCTTCTTTTTTGACGTAACTTCTGGTACTTTGTGCACGCTGCGTTGCATGTCTTTTTGGGCCCACGTGCCTCAAACTCCCACCAAATAAATGAAAGAAATAATACGTCCCAGTGGTTCGATCCACTGATCTTTCGCCATCCAGCCGGAGTTTTATACTCTCCACGATAACCACAAGGGTCGCTCGAGTTCGGTAAAATATTCAATAGTTGATGGTATCAACCAGTCGAGTAAAAAAATTTAGGGTATCAAGTTCAAAAAACTGGAATAGTTAAGAGTATCAAGCTACAATTCTGTCGATATAATTTAATGTGTTGTGTGTGCACAACCATCTATTATATATATGTTGTGTAACGTTATGATCAATTAGTAAAAAAAATTCATACAAAATCATGGTTAATAGAAAGGAAAATGCTACTGTTACAATCAAATGCTTACAACCCTTGTACAACCACCCACGTGGCCGGCTTCCACTGAGGGAGAGGGAGAAGAGATAGGGCCGGATGGGACCCATATAGCAGGGAAAGTTAGAGGGGAGGTGGGATCAGATGGAACCCATATGTAAGGAAGGTGAGCGAGAGTTTGTAAGAAGATTGTAAGTATTTGGTAGTAAACTTAGCATTTCTCAATAAAGGCCTCTCTTATTGTTTACAGGAAGGAAAGGAAGGTTTGGTATCTCACTTTAAAGTTGGCATTCCAAAATGACTCATTCAAGTGGATTTAGGTTAAAGTTGTGCTCCCTGTCTAGAAACATAATAAAGGAAAGAAATAGACAATGGAGGAGAGCTCACTGGCTTTATCAAAAGTTATGCCTACTATTGCACATGTAGGTGGAAGCTTGGGTAGAAAGAAACTAAAAGCTAAGAAGCTAGTTAAAGAAGTTGCTTCTTGCTTTCTGACTGTTAATTCATCTTAAATAATTTTGGTGTTAGTACAAGTCTCAAATGAAAGTCTTACTTCCATTAGATAAGGAACAGCATTTAGTGACCTACATGGAATGCACAAGCTTAGCTGCTTGAGAAATCCACATATTGCAGAAGAAAACTGAACAGTAACGCTAAATGCACTCAATAATTCTCCTAGCATGTCCCAGCAGATGTACCAAACATAACATTCCAGCTGTAATATGGCTTCCATGATATCGACGAATGAACAAACAAACTGATGCTGCATAAACATCAACTGGCTACAACAATTCTTAGGGTCTGCTTGACAACGGTGTTTTCATCGGTTTTAGAATGTTTTTTTGAATCGGTCATTTATGAAGTGTTTTCGGTTTGGTAATTTTTTTGAGGTACTAGTTTTAGTTGGCTCATAAATCTCCCAAAATCGGTGTAGTAAAATTTTGTGTAATGTAATTTTGTGTTTCTTTATAAACATCCCAAATTGATAGATTTTGAGGATTATTATATTATTTTATTATATTTATATTTTCACCAAAAAAAATATAATTAAATAGTGGAGGCGATGCAGAAAAACTTTCTATTTATGCAACCGTCGCAGATCCTATTTGGTTATTGCCAAAGTCGAACGCTATGATACATACTGTGAGACTCGTCTCACTGTTCTAGTATACGTACCCGATATACGCGTATTATACATGTATAGCTTGCTTATTGTTTAATTGCTTAAATCTTGCTTTATGTTATTCATACATTGTTTAGGTTATTTTTGTAAGTTTTTTCTTAGTTGTATGTTGTGGACCGTTGGTCCATTGGTTTTATTGGAGAGTGGCTGTGATGAACCCGTGAGAGGTATGGATTATGATCCAATGGCCTACAATCCATCCCTTGGCTATATAAGCAAACATTTCTCTTTCCTTCACTTTTCTTTTTCTTTCATTTCTCTTCATTCTTCGTTTCTTCCCTAGCAGAGAGCAGCAGCCGAGCTTGACCTTGGCCGTGGGTAACCTTGGTAGTATTAGGCTAGAACTTAACCGTAGACAAGTACATCTTGCCAACCGAAGGAACAATCATGGACCTTGTTTTGATTCTTAGTATAACTTGTTTAATTACTTGATAGGTTTCATCTGCTTTATACTTAGAACTTGTCTTCATGATGAATTTTTGACTTTCTTGTATTGTTGCTCATGGAGCCCGAGAACAGCAAATAGGAGAATGCAAAGTTTTTCTGAGAATGTATACAAAAAGTACGTAGGAAACTCTACACGAACAAGTCACATATACTATTTATGAACAATACGAAGAGTCAAATATAGATCTACGTATCCATGTATAAAGTCCCGTGTCCGAAAAAAAAATCCCCAAATCAACATGTATCACCAAATTGTTGGGATACGACCTACACGTACCCAATTGTGGATACGAAACTAGGCCCAAATACACAATCACATGCCTAATTGATCTATAGGACCAATTGACAAACACAATAAATGTTAATCTCGGAATTCCCCCAAAATTGACACAAAAAGCACCATAACTTTTCCCATAAGCGAAGTTCCAATTATCGCACTTGTGTGTGTTTTCACAAATTTCTTAGAAAGTGTGCCAAGATATGTTGAGTACTCTGGACGCACTTCTCTACTCCTACGTACGTTTTGTACTAAGGCAATTCCTTCAAAAGTACGCCAAATTTTACTTGGCGCACTTTTGAGTGGGTCTGCAAGTCATCAAGAATATGCGTCATTGCTTAAAAGTCAAGTTGGCGTACTTAGCAGATATTGTAAAGTTGGCGCACTTTGGTAAAAAAAAATTATCGGCGCACATTGTCGCTTCTGAAAAATTATGCACTTTGCTATGTGGCGCATTATGTGACATTTTTCAGAGACGGCGCACTTTGTAGCACATCGTATTACTTAATGACTAAGCAAAGAGTTCTGACCATTCTCGAGAATTGTGTTATCGACTGCAGAGTCGTCTCGATTATTGTGCATTGCTTCAAGACTTGTGTTTGTCTTTTAGTAGGCCTTCTTGCGCTCATTTATGCGCCAAGACTTGTTTGTGCGTCAAATCTGCTTTTGGCCATTTATGCACCAACCCTGAATTGTTAATTTATGCGTCAACCATGAATTATTAATTTATGTGCCTGTATGCCAGTATTCACTTTAGCATGCTTAACTCTTAATGATTCTCTAGTTCCCTTTATCCTGTTATTTTAGTTAATCCTGGTTATTTTCTGACATTCTTGATATTAATCTTGATTTTCTGGCATGATCTAGTGATTGTGCATTATAAATGAACTCCTGAATCTTGACATAAAACTGATCATGTATTGATAATCCTGATACTGTACTGATAATCCTGATTCTGTATTGATAATTACTCCTGATCCTGATACTCCTGATAATGGCTCGACGTAGTGCACTCATGACTTGAGAATTTCTGTAACTGTCCTGATCATGGCTATTAGTAGCACATGTATTGCATGACATGCATTCCAGTGGTTGATTTGATTGTACTCGTCAAGTTACTGTCATGTCTTGCATCATGTTTAAGGC
This sequence comes from Iris macrosiphon, assembly GCA_036927795.1. Taxonomy (NCBI): domain Eukaryota; kingdom Viridiplantae; phylum Streptophyta; class Magnoliopsida; order Asparagales; family Iridaceae; genus Iris; species Iris macrosiphon. Next base: position 213,281,645 of record JAYESA010000005.1, read on the forward strand.
ATATTCCTGAGCACCACGGTCGAAAATCCTTGATAATTATCCAGGCTACAATCTAGAAAGCATCTAGAAAGATTTCCTGGCTACATGCAATCCCGGTATCCCAACGACACCTGATGGATTTGGAGCTCTCCGTCATGAGGGGCACACTTCCAGCACACCGTCGAGTGTTGCACTGGCAGAAAAAGATAAGAAATGATTATAACTGATAAAATCTATATTATGTACCTGTTCGTCTGGATAACTCGGATAGTCTGCAGGGCATGTGGCTGTAAGGAATCTCAAACTGCATGTGTTAGTAACTAGGACTGTGATAACCCTAGTTAGTTAATGATAGCAAGAAGTAGGGCATGATTAGCCGTTATTGCTTGATTTACAGTCTAGTCTAGTTCCGTCCTAATTTATTTTCAACAACTGATCCTGAGAACAGTAATTGAAGCCTGACTCCAGATATCCATGTTTAATACTCCAGAGCATGTTTAACTGTTATTTTTACCTGCAGTACTTATTAAAATGTTCCTTGTACTATTTCTTATTGATTTGACTACATGCTAGTTTTAGTTCCTAAGATTAGCTCCCTTGTGGTACTTGCTATTTTGGGGTCTGACCCTACTAGTTTTGTATGGCCAGATCTCGGAGCAAAACTGCAGGATCTCCCGTACTTTCCTCCTCAAGATGGTAAACACGAGGAGAACCCGAGGATATGAGTGAGTTTTCTTCTTCATCACCCACATGATCTTATACATTATTCTATTGAGGCATTTAGCCACCGAGCACATGTTTAGCTTATATTTTGAAACTTGACATTCTAGCCTGCGGGCCTACATGTAAAGCATATTATAGACTATAGCTTGAGCTGATCACGTAACATTGTACTCTTGCTAGTTCTTCATTTTGGTAACTAGCTTCATGATCATCTGTGTATGTATAGTTTGGGATGTCTTACTATTATATGTTTGGTGATCATACATCTTGTAACTTGTTGCTTGCATGAGATTAAGACACCTAGGATTCTTGACCCAGGATTGCCTGATGAATTATAGTATAAAACTCACAAATCTAAACAGTCGTGACCGTATCTCGGGGTATAGAGTACTCTGGTATACGTAGTTGGCTTTATCTGCCCCCATTCTCCAATATTCTGGTTCTGGGGCATGACACGGTTTAAGTGGTGGCCCATACAGGTCTAAAAATTCAGAAGTGTGGGAATTTTTACCAATGTGTTTAGATGTCTCAATCATGCTACTCCTTGATCTCCTCCAGTACCGAATTTATATTCCTAAAATCTTGATTCAACATCTGCTTTGATCCTCAATCAATCATGTATGTTCCTTTGATGATCATGTGTCATTTATCTTTTAGGGACACAGTTCCTGGTCATTCCGATCATCCAGCCAGAGTTCCTCCAATAGAAGGACAACATCCAGATGTCCAGCAAACCCTTGAGGTTCAGCCTCGGCATTCCGGGGCCGGGTCCAGGATAGCTCAAGATGAGGAACCTCAGATACAACCAGTACCTTCCATGCAATCAGTACCTGATGCAGGAGGGGAAAATAGTGTGCTAATCAATATCCTGAGGAAATTGTTGGTATCTCAAGGACGTCGAGAGGACGTACTCATTCAGTCAATACAAGGGGCTTTGGAAAGAGACGGACATCGTGCCAACAACTCGGCAAGCAACTTCAAGAGCCTCCAACCCTCATATTTCTATGGCACCGAGGATACGATTGCATCGGATGCGTGGCTTTAGGATATTGAAGCTATCCTAGAGGCGGCAGGGGTGCCTGACAGAGAGCAAGTGTCAGTAATTCGACTTCAGTTGTTAGACTTGGCTTGAGACTGATAGACAGCACAGATAATTTCACTTGCAGTACCCGTTCCTTGGGTTGTCTTCAGTGAAAGATTTCAGACCAGATACTTTGAATGCAGTTTCGCGTTATGATCTGCAACAAAGGTTTAACAACTTGAAGCATATGGGCAGGACTGTCGACGGCTATGCGACAGAGTTCTGCAGACTGTCGGTTTGCTCCAACCTTGGTGGCAGCTGAATTGGACAGAGCTAGGAGGTTCCAGCAGGGACTTCACCTGGAGATTATATTGGCGGTAGAACAGCATGAGTTCCAGACTTTTGATTCAGTATTACGGGCAGCAAGGAGGCATGAGTATACCTTCGAGAGAATCGTGGATAGAACTGGTGTCACACCCTGATCCCGCAGGGCGCCGTTCGTCCTCGCTTGGGTCCTTGCGGGACCGATCGTCCTCGCATGGACGTGATGTCGTGCAAGCCTAAGATGCTCTTGCACAAGGCCAAAGCTTTGAACAAGGGCAAGTAAGTTATTCAAGACGGAAGCGGTGGCACAATATTGTAGAAAAGTAAAGAACACAATGGCATAAGAAAATAAGCTCTTTATTGATAATCAAGATGTTTACAAGCGGCGCTTGGCCGAGATTATAATTTGCTCAAGCTCTCTTTCTTTCTATTACAATAACATCGTTCTATATATTATATCGCTTTATAAAAAAGCAGCTCAAAACAATTTTGATATGGCTCAAGGCATCGACTCTAGATTTTTGGGTCCTGGGGATAAGACTCGGCTATCGCTTCCTCGGACGATCCAGCACCTGCGAACATGCAAACTGTTGGTGGATCAGCACTTTAGGAAAAGTACTGGTGAGTATAAAATCAACAAACAGAAGCAACATGTAATACCCCATTCCACTCAAGCGGACTGCCGATTCAAACGACAAAAAGTGCAATGTCCCGACCCGCTTTGTTCAGGCAAGAATACTCGTTTGAGGCAAAGAACCAGCCTTGTCCCTACAGGAGCTCGGCTTAGGCTCTCAGAGGCTCGCTCGACGTATCGCTCAACCGAGACGAATCATCGCTAAGGTGGATGGCTACGGTGAACTTGTCCTTGCTTAGCCAACACACTTAAAATATGGAACGATACATGCTAGTCGCTAGGTGAATCACCCCCTGCATACTAATAAAAATATAACGCACCTAGCTAAGGGAATAATTTCAACTTGTATTGCTTGTGTTAGAACATAGAATTGAAATATTGCTTATACTCAGGCCCTCGCATGCTACCGTAGATCTTGTAGCTCGGAAAGTCCCTCACGGTTTCACTCCTTCGGGCGTGACAGATTGGGATCAAAGCCTGGCTATACGCCTTTGGACTTTGTTTCGATTATATCAGTTTTGAAAGCTCGTTCGTGGGTTATGTGCACGCTCTCTCTCTCAATGTCCAAAATGGAATATTCCAATAATGAGTCTAAATACTTTCAAAAAGCGCATTTGAATGATGTGATTGCTTGTATGAAATCGTGATGCTAAGGCCTTTGTGCCGACCTGTGCAAGATCCTTAAGATTTTCGCAAGTAGCTTGTCTGATTTCACTATCTCTAAGTTTTGTTGAATGCATATGTTTGAGGGATGCCTTGAACGTGTGCACGATCCAAAGACTAAACGAGATGTGAAACTCGAGTGCTAAGACTTCGCTATCGCTTATTTGGTTGGTGTGCTTATGTTTGAGGTGCACTTCGAATATGCGCACTCGATGCTATTGCAAGTAAATATCCAAATAAACAAGTATAACGACTTGTGTAAGTTTGCCTCAGCCTTTGATCGGGGCGTGACAGATTGGTGATGCAATACCCCGTTCCGCTCAAGCGGACTGCCGATTCAAACGGCAAAAAGTGAAATGTCCTGACCCACTTTGCTCAGACGAGAATACTCGTTTGAGGCAAAGGATATCCAGACTTGTCCCTACAGGAGTTCGGCTTAGGCTCTCAGAGGCTTGCTCGACGTATTGTTCAACCGAGGCGAATCATCGCTAAGGTGGGTGGCTATGGTTAACTTGTCTTTGCTTAGCCAGCACACTTAAAATATGGAATGATACATGCTAGTCGCTAGGTAAATCATCCCATGCATGCTAATAAAAATACAACACACCTTGCTAAGGGAATAATCCCAACTTGTATTACTTGTGTTAGAACATGGAATTGAAATATTGTTTATACTCAGACCCTCGCATGCTATCCTAGATCTTGTAGCTCGGAAAGTCCCTTACGATTTCACTCCTTCGGGCGTGACACAACACTCCCTGAAACCAACACTAAGTAAGAATATGGTAAAATATTACATTACTAATGATCTTGCTACTTTTACCTAGGTTCATTTCATGCAGCATAGGGTTAGAGTCAGTTTACTTCTTTCGAAAATATAGCTTTGAAAATAGTTTGCATATTCAAATATTTAAGCATACAATAGGGACAGTGTTCTATCGTGCAGTGCACAGCATGTATCGTGAGCCATATTTATTTAACTCTTAGGAACAAAAGCTATCTCTAGTGGACTGTTCATCCCGAATCAAGACAAGTACATCAAGTGGACTATTCAATTCAATTCAATGGGGGCAGCAGCATATTCAAGTAAAACAGATACATCTCATTTAGCATTTATGATAAGGAATATAAGGAAATACAAGTGATCACTTATTCAGTGATCCTTACACATGGCCGAACGGTTATCCCTGCAACAAACATACAAGTTAGCAACAATTTGCATATCAATAAGGTTATATTCCCTATATGTCTCTATATCAAATAGTTAGGTATGCAAGAAGGCTAGACTATCATGCGCCCTGACTATATGATGGCCAATGGAAACCATGATTAGCAGCGTTGTTATCATGGCCCAGCACTACACCAAAAATACGCTCAAAAATGGTTGCTTTGATACGTGAACCAGCTAACTAATGACTAAATACACGCCTAATAGCGAGGACTTCATTGCCTCAGGGTGTTTCGATTAGCCTCTCCCAGGCCGAACGGTCACAATGCCCCAGGATACCGCTCGAGAGACCCTATACCTTGTGCACAAGTTGTCCGACCGATGCATAGATGCACTCTTAACAGATAGTTCTATAATGCAAGCAAGCAATATTCAAGCAAACTCCTATCTTTTCTTCTAATCAAAAATTGATCGATAGGTTCAATTCATGGCCCAGCACTACACTAGTATACGCTCATACTAGCTGTTTTGACACATGATCAAGCTATTCTCTGAACGAGTTCAATAACAAGTCTATGTTTCCAGCAATAGTTCTATCTATCAAGCATCAATGACAAGCAAACATATAAATGATATATAATTAAACAAGCATGGCACGGTTCTTCTATCTCTTCTAGCTAAGCATGTAGTTCTACTCTTGTTTAGCATACTATGACGGAACATGTTTAAGCATTCTTTTACTCTTCTTATTAGCATAGCAATGGTTTATTCGATAGCGGTGTCAGTATAACTTAGCATTCAATATTTATATCTTTTATTAGCTTGGCAAGGGTTCATTTCAATGACAAGCAATATGAGTTCTCTTATTAAGCATACAGAGTCAGTTTCTATCATTCTTCTTATGAAAACTACTTTCTTAGAACAAGCAGTAGAAAACTCAGATTTATTATTAAGGCATGCAAGAATCAGAGAATGAAGTTTTGCCCACTCACCCAGATCAATCGTCTTATGTTTAGATCGGAAAACTCTTCAAGAAGACTTTCGCTCGAGCCAGCAAAGCGATATCTCTTGTACATAGTGCCAACGCGAAGCGGGACACTAGAACTGGAGGGTGGAAGAGGACCCATACTTCAGGAGGTTCTTATACTCAGTCTTCAGCACCAGCCCCGGTAGTTAGGAATTTAACCATTGGATCTCTGAGGAGTCCAGTTTCAACAGCCTCAGTCCAGCAAACAGTACCAACCCGACCTCAGCAGCATAGGACATCTTCTTCAGCAGGGTGTTCTCATTATGGGAAACTAGGGCACATTATCAGAGTGCCTCAGAGCACAAGGGTTATGCTTAACTTGTGGAGCTCCAGGCCACAGAGTAGGATCGTGTCCACACAGAGCTAGTTCATCATCATCATCCCCGGCATGACCACAGAATAGGGCTCCAATACCGGTTCAGCAGAACCAGATTCAGAGGCCTTTGTCGACCCAATCCCAAGTATTTCAACAACAGAGGCGACAACAGTATGCGCATGCCCAATCACAAGTATAGTCCAGGCAAGGAGGTCCGCAGCAACGAGGACCATCACCGAGAGGACAAGACTAGGCTATGGCACTAACCGTGGAGGAGCAGCTAGCTTCAGATAAGATGGTGGCAGGTACCATTCTCGTCAACTCTCATTCGGCTTCAGTATTGTTTGATTATAGTGCATCACATTCTTTTATGTCTGCACGATTTGTGATACGAGATGGATTAGAACCCGAATAATTATCAGTAAGACTCAATATACTTACTGGTAGTGGAATCGTGGCAGTCGATAGAGTTTATACCTCGTGTCAGATCGTGGTGTGCGGAAGAGATTTTTTCGCTAGACTGATAGAGTTTCCTATGGAAGATTATGACGTCGTCCTAGGCATGGATTTGTTGAGTGCCCAATACAAGACGATAGATTCCCATGATGGCAAGGTTATCTTTCGTATCCCCAGAGTGAAAGAATTCTTATTTTCTAGAGGAGAGATGGGGTCTCTGTCAGCAATCATGAGAATGGTGGTAGCAGAAGGAGTACAATTCCCTAGAGTAATCAGTGAGTTTCCAAATGTGTTCCCAGAAGAGCTTCCAAGCATGCCACCAGAAAGAAAAATAGAGTTTACCATTGATCTACTTCTCGGAACAGCACCAGTGTCAAAGAGAGTCTACAGGATAGCACCATCAGTGCTAAAAGTCTTGTACCTAATAATTGAAGAATTGAGAACCAAGGGATTCATTCGTGCTAGTGGATTACCTTGGGAAGCCCCAATGTTACTTGTGAAGAAGAAGGACGGCACGTCATGATTGTGTATTGATTATCATACCCTCTATGCGGTAACCATCAAGAACAAGTATCAATTTCCAAGGATTGATGACATGTTCGATCGGCTTAGTAGAGCAACGGTGTTTTTCAAGATTGATTTACGGTCGGTATATTATCATATCATAGTCAAAGAGTAGGATATACCAAAGACGGCATTCAGATCAAGATATGGCCAATGGGAGTTCCTAGTGATGCCCTTTGGAGCAACCAATGCGCCAGTGGTGTTTATGGATCTCATGAATCATATTTTTATGCCATACTTGGACAAGTTCGTGATAGTGTTCATTGACGACATATTTGTTTACAGTCGAAGTGAATCAGAGCACGAGCAGCATCTTCGCGCAGTTCTTCAAATCCTTGGAGAACATAAGTTATATGCCAAGTTCATCAAGTGTGAGTTCTAGCTTGATCGTATTTCATACTTAGGGCATATTATTGCGAAAGGTGGAGTAGAAGTGGATCCCCAGAAGATATAAGCCATCGAGACGTGGCCAGTTTCCCGAACAATTGCAGAAGTTCGTAGTTCCCTGGGATTAGCAGGATATTATCGGCGCTTCGTATCAGGCTTTGCTAGAATTTTTGCACCATTGATGCAGCTAATACAGAAAGATGTGCGCTTTGATTGGACAGATAAATGTCAAATCTCTTTCGAGAAGCTCAAGCAGAAGTTGATCACGGTACCTATTTTAACTCTTTCAGATAGGGCGGGTGGTTTCATCGTATATTGTGATACTTCAGGAAAATGACTAAGGTGTGTTCTTATGCAGCATGGCAAGATTATAGCTTATGCATCTCGGCAGCTACGAGATCATGAGAATAATTATCCAACACACGACTTGGAGTTAGCAGCAGTTGTCTTTGCACTCAAACTTTACAGACATTATCTATATGGAGATCGAGTAGAGATTTTTACTGATCACAAGAGTTTGAGGTATATCTTTACCCAGAAGAATCTCAACATGAGGCAGAGAAGATGGCTAGAGTTGATGACAAACTATGACCTTGACCTTCAGTATCATCCTGGAAAGGCCAATGTCGTAGCCGATGCTTTAAGCCAGAGGGCAGTGAGTTTATTTTCTTACGGTGTAGCAAGAGATTCTAGAAGATCTTCAGGACATGAACATAGAAGTAGTATTGTCAGGCGACACAGCATTGATAGCTGGTCTGCAAGTTCAATCCAGTATAGTGGAAACGATCAGAGCAGCACAGTCTGCGGATGTCAAGCTTCAGCGACTTAGAGCAGAATGTGAGACAGGGCATAGACCCGAACTAAGCATTCACAGTGACGAAAATCTATGATTTGGTAATTGTAACGCCCCGTTCGTCCCGTTCCCCCTATTCGGGGAGCGCGGCCAAGAAATACTTACGACCGTCCGAACGGGACAGATTGAATCAAGATCCTTTCCTCGTTATGGATTGGTTTCTTCGGAATCAGGTCCCATAATCAATGGATCGTGCCTCAAGGAAGGACTCGGCGGCAGAGTAGAGAGAGGCCTTTCCGTTGTGTTGGTTTTCCTTGCCCGTTTTCGATTGCCGTTTGGTTGCGTACTTGTTGGTTTTAGGACTTGCGTTTTCTCGAACGGTTTCAATGGATTTCATTGCTTTCGTTCTTAGGATTTCGCATTTCGTATCGAGCCTTGGAGACCGAGGCAGGAGGTATTGATCATCCGTTGGTGCGTGCAGGTGATCGTGTAGACGACGCGCGAGCGGAGTCTTGGGGATCTCTACTTCTTCTTCCTATACAACCAACGTGTGAGTGGCTCTATTTTGATAAGCACCTTCTTTCCAAGGGCTCCGTTCATAATAAAATTGACTCAGTTGTGCATTCAATCAAACGATACTACTTAAGTAATAAGTTGGATAACAAGACAAGATAAGAAGTAGGCTTGGAACACCCATTGCTTGTCATACAAAACCTTGCATAAATTCATTGATGCTTGCATGTTCATTGGGTGTTTAATGGGTTGGTATTTATTGATAGTTCAAAGTGCTCTTTTATAAGTTCAAGGTGTTCTTCTATAAACTGCTGCATGTTATTTTATATAACTGTTGGTTAATGGTGACAGTACAGTAAAGCAGTTTCGTACATGATGTTCTTTAAATCGCTAGTAAGTAAATCTGTGAAGTAGAGTTCATAGAAATGGTCATGGGAATTCTTGTGCACAAGGGATCCAGGTTCCTGCGAGCGGTTACCGGGGCACCGGGCCATTTCGACCCGGGCGGAATCTACTTTCTTAGTCCTGGGAGCGGGGAATTGTAGCGGGGCTAGCTACCCGCGCTGCAAGCGTCGCCGCCAGCCCAGACTAAACCCATGATGGCTCCTAAACAACAAAGAAAGATGTTGTGTATATTTAAACTGTGCAGACTAACTATGTCTTCGTGACAGGGAAGGCTATGGTAAGTTGTACAGGTGGTTCAGACGGTACAGGTAAAGTCACCGAACGGTGGCATGTGAAGTTATGTTATTTTGTTCTTGCATAACTGCTAAATGAAATCTGATCTAGGCAAGAATAGAAAGTCACATAAACACATAAATGTGCATGTTCATTTAAAACTCATCTAAAGAGCTTGGTAAAGTTGAGCAGCTAGCCTTCACCAGTACTTTTCGAAGTACTGACCCTCGTTGTAGCAGGTTCCCCGGCGCAAGGCAACGCGGCGAGGAGCTGGAGTTCTCTCCGGACCCTTTGGGATTCTTGGCGGGTCGTGGCCAAGACTTTGGAGGCTCAAGCTAGAAGCCTTCCCCTCTCTCTCCGTTGCGGAAATAACGCTAAGGCGATGGTGCTTACCCGCACCCAAGATGTTTCGTGTTTTTGAAACTATATAAAGGGACATAATGTATGGATCGGCTATCTCATTTTGCGTCCAAGTTTGTAAGCCTGTGGGGCATTTTATACTTTTGAGTCAAGCAATGTAACAAGATGTTCATTATAAATAAAAAAGAAACTTTTCTATGCCTCAACCTTGTGTCATCTTATTTGTCTACTCTGTTGCATTGATCTAAAGAATATCCTTATGCCTAAGGCCTCGTGCGCGCGCGCCCTACGCGTGTACGGCATCACGCCCCCTGGGACGATTGTCGGTTAACCGAGATCGGGGCGTGACATATTGGTATCAGAGCATGCTTCAGATCCTTTGATCTCACAAAGAAAGTTTCTAAAGAGGACCTTGTTCCTTCCGAGTAGACCCTTGAATTCGCTTGGCCAAAATGAGATGCGTTCCATACAATAAGTCTAAATATTTTTGAAAAGTGCGTGAGAATTATACGATTGCTTGGACGGGATTATGATGTGAGGGCTTTTGTCCCAACTCGTAGAGGATGTTGTGAGAAGAGACTCGTGTTATAATCGGCAAGTTATATGTCTATATGAAAACACCAAACGAGTAGAGTGCGAGATAAGAATATCGTTCAGACAGTGGTCTATACACATGGCCTTTTGGCCAAGTTGTGTTAAGTATTGTGCACCAAGACCCTTGGTGCTAGTGAGTTGCAGCAAGATTTGGGTATTGTTGGGATGAGAATAAAGTTGACTTGGAGGAAAATCGATAGAGACGTTATCGGATTGCCGCTAAGGCGAGTAACGGGAATCGTGTAGGGAATTTTCGAAAATAGTTGGACGATTATTCATGGCGATAAGTTATGATTTGAAGCATAGTCTGTATAAGAGGACTATGAATACAGGTATGTACGAGCCTAAGATCGCTAAGGCGATAAATAGGGATTGTGTTGGAGTTCTAAGGAACGAATTGGGCATACGAGTGAAGGATGCGAACGCGAATCAGGAGTTATTAGGACGACTCAATTCCTGAGTAGTGTATGCGATAAGTCCCCTGTTCGATTATGCAATTTGTGGATATAATAAGTTGTAAAGATTCAGGGAGTATGACTCGAACCCTGAGTGGTGTATTTATTGGCTTAAAAATGCTTGAACGAAGTCGTGGATTCAGAGAGTTAAGCGAGTCTAGCGACAAGCGACGAGATTGGGTAAAGCCTTAGTATAAATGAACAGTGCCTAGCAAGTAAACGAACTCGGAGAAGGTATGCAATGTTTGATTCGAACGAGTTACAATGAGTTGAATAAGGGATAAGGCTTACATCGAATCGAAATTCAGGGCAATTGGAATCGATATCTTGGTCGGAAAAGACTTAAAGGATTGTACGAGCGAGTTTGAGTTAAAACAAACGAATTAAAAACTTGAGTCGAGATTGAATAATCTGATATGCGATCAAAGTAAGTGCAATTAGAAATAATGGAGTGAACGAATGATAGCGTGCATGGAAAATTTGGATTTGAGTAGGATATCGCTCGATAAAATTCGGTTTGAGTATGAATGCGATAATTTCAAATTTTGGGAGATTTAGACCATAACAATGGTTGGAAAATAGTATGGATTGATACAAGTTAGTAAAAATTATGATTTTGATGGATTGAGTTAAGCGGTAATAGATTTGGCTTGGAGTTCGGAAGAACGATCTTGAAATCAAGTTCAGAAAGAAAACATTCGAAATCTGTCCCAGCGAGAACGATTATCCTGCGGGAGCGTCGGCGTGGTGATTTCACGTACGGTAGGGATAAGCAAACTCAAGAGAACAGGCTCGGTGATTATTCCAAAAATGAACTCGATGAATGGAACGTATCAATGGGATAGACTTGAGTTTGGGGAATTGATCTTAGTTGTTTGAGAAATGCTAAGAGTAGACTAAGAAAATGAGTCTAAGGATTTTTCTTGAGGAGTTAGTCTAGAAACGTAAAGTAAGAGGTGTTGGACGTTTTCATGAACGGATACGTACATTGTGCTGGACGACTTAGAGTTCATGATATACATCGATGATCTATAATGGAAATGTGGCTTGATGATACAGGTGTAGAAAATGATGGATTGGTGAATCCTATTAAACGAGATGAAAGAGATAGTATGTGCGAATCGATAGGTTAGCCCTGAAACATGGGCGTATCGTGGGTTCAGTTGGACGAGCGTGTTGGTGTGATAGGATGATCTGTGCTCGATGTTTAGAAATCTGAGTGAAACGAGCTTGGGTAGAATACCCGTATAAAGGAACAATGGTTTGACCTTAGGGTGTTTGGGGCGAGCGTTGTGCAACACGGTTGCGCGATGAGTCACAAATTTGAGTTGTACCTATGACTGTGTGTGCTGGCCTAGGGACTAGGCAGACGACCCTATGCCTTGAGTTAAACTGGAGTGGCTGACTTCAGAGTATCGTTCGGGAAGAATGATAGAACTGGGGCAACAAGACTTAGAGTTAGAATTATGAATTGGGAATATACACTAGCAGCGTTCGCGTTGAAACAAACGTAATAAAAGATAGGACTCGGGTGATAATTGATTTGGCTGGATAGGTTACACGACGTAAAGGATAAGACGATAGCTGGATCGAACAAGAGTTCGGTCATTCATATAGCAGGACGATCCGCGTTTCGAAAGATTTTCACGAGTAGCTTGTCAGACTTAGCTGTCACTGAGCTTGGTTGAAATACACATATTTGGGGGACGCCTTGAATATGGGTACGATCCAGACTTAGCGATATGCATAACTCGGATGCAGCTGCAAAGGAAAATGTTCGGATTCGCATGGATGAGTATGGCAACTGAAATGATTTAGCCTCAACCTAAATTTTCATAGAGGAAAGATTGTATCGTTCCTCGTGCTACCGGGATAGTTCTGCGCTAAGGCGCAGTACCAGACTGAGTTTGGGGATGCAATAGTTGAAACTAATAGATCATTCGGATAATATGATTAAGCACTCGGGCGAACGGAACGAGTAAAAATGAATAGGAAGTTAAGTTCGATTGAGCCAAAGGTGCGAAGGACTTGAGCGTACCCCAGGTAAGCAATTTAGTTCTGCGCTAAGGCGCAATATAGACTGAGTCAGAAAATATTGGTGATTGGGTGCGAATTTATTTAGTGAGATTGGATGGTGACTCAGAGAGATTTGATGCAAAAACAAGATTGGAAGATTGTCGAGATTCGAGCTTTTGGGTTAGGCGTAACGACGGGTTTCGATAGGCGACGTCAAGTAATAGGCTCAATTGCGTTGGGTTCCTATGGTGATAACATAACTAGTTGGGCAAGTCCACCCAATTATGAGTCGTTAGTGCCCGTTGAGTTATAGAATACCATGTGCTTGGGTAATACAGCCCTGCACTAGGTGCAGTAGATTTTGAGACGGAAGTGCAACGATCGAGTTGAGTATAACTCGATAGCATTGAACGATAGAGTCGTTCGATGAGAACTGGCCAACATTGGCGTAACGCATGGTGAGAAAATAGAGGATTGTAGTATCGAGACAGTCCTTGAAGGATAAGACAAGATGTATAGGAAAGTTTAGAAGTTATGCGATAGCACGAGTTGCCCTCAGGAAGTCTCGAGGACGAAACTTGTTCTGAGTGGTATATGGTGTAACAACCCGCTCCGCTCAACCCGGAGGGCCGATTCAAACGGCACAAGTGTAGCTATTCAACCCGCCTTGCTCAGCGAGATGGCTCGTTCGATGCAAAAGCTCCATGCTGGGATCCTCAATGGGGTCAGACTTAGGCTATCAGAAGCGCGTCCGGAGTCTAACTCGACCGATGCGATACATCGCTAAGGTGGGTGACCCCGGTGAACCTGTCCCTACTTAGCTGCAGACTAAGAAAATGAATGTTACGTGCTAGTTTACAGGCGATAACCTTTGCATGCTAATAAAAGAGATGAACGCACATAGCTAAGGGGATAACCCCGCCTTATATCGTATAGAACATGGAAATCTTACTTGCTAGTTGCGTAGTCGACTTGGGTCAGTTGAATCTGCAAGCGAACTTGTCGTACGCGGCGGAGCCTGTCTAAATTTTGGATCATAAAAAGAAGCAGTTGCGGAACCGAACGTCTCGCTAGTGCGCGTACTGTGGCGAAACCACTCGGCCGAGGAGTCGACCTGGGAACTTGAATCTGATATGAGGGGAAAATTTCCCTCATTATTCCTTAGTGGTAGGTTCTATTCTTAAGTTTCGGGACGAAACTTCCTATTAGATGGTTATGATGTAACGCCCCGTTCGTCCCGTTCCCCCTATTCGGGGAGCGCGGCCAAGAAATACTTACGACCGTCCGAACGGGACAGATTGAATCAAGATCCTTTCCTCGTTATGGATTGGTTTCTTCGGAATCAGGTCCCATAATTAATGGATCGTGCCTCAAGGAAGGACTCGGCGGCAGAGTAGAGAGAGGCCTTTCCGTTGTGTTGGTTTTCCTTGCCCGTTTTCGATTGCCGTTTGGTTGCGTACTTGTTGGTTTTAGGACTTGCGTTTTCTTGAACGGTTTTAATGGATTTTATTGCTTTCGTTCTTAGGATTTCGCATTTCGTATCGAGCCTTGGAGACCGAGGCAGGAGGTATTGATCATCCGTTGGTGCGTGCAGGTGATCGTGTAGACGACGCGCGAGCGGAGTCTTAGGGATCTCTACTTCTTCTTCCTATACAACCAACGTGTGAGTGGCTCTATTTCGATAAGCACCTTCTTTCCAAGGGCTCCGTTCATAATAAAATTGACTCAGTTGTGCATTCAATCAAACGACACCACTTAAGTAATAAGTTGGATAACAAGACAAGATAAGAAGTAGGCTTGGAACACCCATTGCTTGTCATACAAAACCTTGCATAAATTCATTGATGCTTGCATGTTCATTGGGTGTTTAATGGGTTGGTATTTATTGATAGTTCAAAGTGCTCTTTTATAAGTTCAAGGTGTTCTTCTATAAACTGCTGCATGTTATTTTATATAACTGTTGGTTAATGGTGACAGTACAGTAAAGCAGTTTCGTACATGATGTTCTTTAAATCGCTAGTAAGTAAATCTGTGAAGTAGAGTTCATAGAAATGGTCATGGGAATTCTTGTGCACAAGGGATCCAGGTTCCTGCGAGCGGTTACCGGGGCACCGGGCCGTTTCGACCCGGGCGGAATCTACTTTCTTAGTCCTGGGAGCGGGGAATTGTAGCGGGGCTAGCTACCCGCGCTGCAAGCGTCGCCGCCAGCCCAGACTAAACCCATGATGGCTCCTAAACAACAAAGAAAGATGTTGTGTATATTTAAACTGTGCAGACTAACTATGTCTTCGTGACAGGGAAGGCTATGGTAAGTTGTACAGGTGGTTCAGACGGTACAGGTAAAGTCACCGAACGGTAGCATGTGAAGTTATGTTATTTTGTTCTTGTATAACTGCTAAATGAAATCTGATCTAGGCAAGAATAGAAAGTCACATAAACACATAAATGTGCATGTTCATTTAAAACTCATCTAAAGAGCTTGGTAAAGTTGAGCAGCTAGCCTTCACCAGTACTTTTCGAAGTACTGACCCTCGTTGTAGCAGGTTCCCCGGCGCAAGGCAACGCGGCGAGGAGCTGGAGTTCTCTCCGGACCCTTTGGGATTCTTGGCGGGTCGTGGCCAAGACTTTGGAGGCTCAAGCTAGAAGCCTTCCCCTCTCTCTCCGTTGCGGAAATAACGCTAAGGCGATGGTGCTTACCCGCACCCAAGATGTTTCGTGTTTTTGAAACTATGTAAAGGGACATAATGTATGGATCGGCTATCTCATTTTGCGTCCAAGTTTGTACACTACTAGAAAAAGCGGGATTAGCGACGTATTTTAGCGACGTCAAAAGAAACGTCGCTAATAATATATAAATTAGCGACTCATTATAAACAAGTCGCTAGACGTCGCTAAATGGCGACATTTAGCGACGTTTAGCAACTTTTAACACGATTTTAAAAGATAAGTCGCTATAAGTTCAATTAAGGTCGCTAAACGTCGCTAATATGTCTAATTTAGCGACGTTTAGCGACGTATATAGCGACATTTAAACTCAAAATATTTAGCAACGTGTTTAGCGACGTCCTTTACGTCGCAAATATTTAATTTAGCGACATTTTTATTGGACGTCGCTAAACGTCGCTAAAATTTGGTTAATTAGGGGTCGGTTTCATTTTTCTCCGTCAGTTGAAATTTCGATTCGAAAACATATTCCCCCCCCCCTCCCCAGCTTCGTCGACCGCGACTACTCCGGCAAGGTATACTCTCTCTCTCTCTCTCTCTCTCTCTCTCTCTCTCTCTCTCTCTCTCTCACAGGACACATGTGACATTGACACAAACACGACACACACACTGACACTGACACAGACACAGACACGGCACACACACACACTGACACAGACACTGATCTGGACCTAGGGTTAGGGTTAGGGTTAGGTTTTTTGACATGGGGTTAGGGTTAGGGTTAAGGTTAGGTTTTTTGACATGGGGTTAGGGTTAGGGTTAGGGTTAGGGTTAGGTTTTTTGACAATGTTCATGCATGTGCGATCATGTAGAGATCAGATTTTAATTTCTTCTTTCAAGTATAAAATAAATAAATAATATGGGTCGATGAATAAGAAAGAAAGAACATAAGTGTATTTATTTGCACTTTTGCAATATATATATATATATATATATATATATATATATATATATATATATATATATATATATATATATACATACATACATACATACATACATACTAATTGTTTGATTTTGTGGTTACTATTCATTGGTCCAATGGAGGAGGGGAAAAAATGATGGCTATTATTGAATCCATGTTCATATGTCATGACTACGTACATTGGGTGAACAAATTAGAACTAATTCCTGAATATTCGTACAACAACTGATCATGTGATCAAATTAATTAGAACGCCAATTATTCGACCAGGAAGTGTATGATCTAAGCAACCGTCCTTAATTGTGCCCCAAGAATTTTGAGCTCTAGCTACTTCCTCGTTCCACTCCCAATATATATAGGGGTTAATTGCCGAAAGCAAAGTACTGCGGAGTTATGTATCTCAGTTCCTCACTCTACTGCCAGTTTCAAGAAGTGCCTAATGGTCTAAATAATATGACTATAACAGTTGAATTAGCTAAACGAAACTTACAAATCAGCTTAAATAAATAAAGGATTAATTTCAACACTTACTGAAATCACTAGCTAGCAGTATGAAGAGCCTCTAATGGAGCAAAGATATCATCGCAGCATGCATCATTAAGGACATGCATCTCAAGAAACTTATTGGCTTCGGCTGGAGCCTACTACACTAAAATCCGGACACTGACACAGAAGTGGGTTATATATATATATATATATATATATATATATATATATATATATATATATATATATATATATATATATATATATATATATATATATATATACTGCTTTTCCAATAACGGACACTGACACAGACACAGAAGTTAATTTTGCATGTAATGATTTATATGATACATACTGTCAATTTTGCAGAAGTATCTAGAAATGGATATGAATTACTATCTGCGTCATCGTTCGTGGATGTACAACCGTCATCCTGATGACATGTGCGGTGTGCGGGATGAATTCATTGAGGGTGTACAGCAGTTCCTGCAGTTCGCCAAGGCGTTCCCTCAGTACATGGACGGTACCAAAATTAAGTGTCCATGTGTGAGATGTCGCAACAGGAAATATCATCCAGAAGTGGAAGTTACATATCATTTATACTCGAAGGGCTTTACGCCGAATTACTATCAGTGGACCGCGCACGGAGAACTTGTATCTCTAGCATCAGAGTCGGAGCCCTATGTGGAGCCGTATATGGATGTCCAAGACCACGATGCTTACGACGACGGATTGGTGAATATGGTTTATGATGCGGCGGGGCCTAGTTTCAATCCTGACAATTATGATGCGGCGGGGCCTAGTTTCAATCCTGACAATTATGATGCGGCAGGACCTAGTTTCAATCCAGACAATTATGATGCAGCTGAGGAGGCACCGAATGCCGATGCTGCAAAGTTTATGGAGTTGCTTGAGAATGCAAGGACTCCACTATATCCTGGTTGTGAGGACCATTCACCGTTGGAGGTGGTTACAAGATTATTGAGCATCAAGTCCGATTTTAACATGTCGCAAGAATGCTATAATCGACTGCTCGATTTGATTATAGAGATCTTGCCCGAGGGTGCAAAGTTGCCTAAAGACTTCTATCGATCTAAGAGGATGGTGAGATCGCTTTGGATGGGATACGAGAAAATCGATGCATGTCGCAATGGGTGCATGTTGTACTACAAAGACGACAAGGATGAAGATGCGTGTAGATTCTGTGGTGCTGATCGCTACAAGGCCACTGTTAGAGGAAAGTCTGTCGGTGCAAGGAAGCCTACCGATTCGATGCACTACTTGCCTTTGATGCCGCGGTTGCAGCGGTTGTTTATGGTTAAGGAGACTGCAGAAAACATGAGTTGGCACAGGCGAAAACAGATCGAAGGAGTATTGGATCATCCATCCGATGGAGAAGCATGGAAGCACTTTGATCGAGAGTATCCACATTTTGCCGAGGAAGCGCGTAATGTCAGATTGGGGCTCTGCTCTGACGGTTTTACCCCATTCGGACTTTCGGGCTCCCAGTATTCGTGTTGGCCTGTGATCGTCACTCCGTACAATCTACCGCCTTGGATGTGCATGAAGACTCCGTATATGTTCCTAACCGTTATTATCCCGGGTCCGAACAATCCGAAGAGGAACATCGATGTGTACTTACAGCCTTTGATAGATGAGTTGAATCAGCTGTGGGAAGTAGGTGCCAACACGTACGATGTTTCTAGAAAGCAGAATTTTCAGATGAGGGCAGCACTTATGTGGACCATCAACGACTTTCCGGCCTATGGAATGTTATCGGGATGGAGCACCCATGGTCGTCTCTCATGTCCGTATTGCATGGACCGTTCTCAGGCTTTCCGTTTGAAACACGGAGGCAAACCGTGCTTCTTCGATTGTCATCGACAATTTTTGCCGAAGGATCATCCGTACCGGAGGAATCGGAATGCTTTTCATGCGGAAGTTGTGGAGAAGGCCAATCCACCTCCAAGGTGGCCCGGATGCACGATATGGGAAGAGGTAAAATATTTACCAAGTGCTATCGAAGAGCCTGCTAAGGAGTACAAGTGTGACGGATTTGGTCGCACCCATAACTGGACGAAGAGGAGTATATTCTGGGATCTGCCATATTGGAGCACCAATCTGATCAGACATAACCTTGATGTCATGCATATCGAGAAGAATGTGTTTGATAACATAATTAATACTGTAATGGATGTAAAGGGGAAGACGAAAGATAATTCGAAGGCCAGGTTGGACTTAGAAGACATATGTAGACATCCTGCATTGCATCTGATAGAGGAGGGGAATGGAAAGTTAAAGCAACCTAAGTCAGTTTTCTCACTGGATAAAGAGGATAAAGGTAGACTTTGTAGGTGGATTCAGGGTCTAAAGTTTCCAGACGGGTACGTGTCGAACTTGAGAAGATGCGTCGACCTCAAGGAGAACAAACTAGTAGGTATGAAGAGCCACGATTGTCATGTATTCATGGAGAGGTTAATTCCGATTGCATTTCGGGAATTCTTACCGCAGGTCGTTTGGGACCCATTGACAGAGCTGAGCATATTCTTCAGAGATCTTTGTTGTACTAAGTTGCTCGTCGATCGTCTAGAAAAGCAAGAGAGGGACATTGCGGTAACACTATGTAAGCTCGAGAAGGTGTTTCCTCCAGGATTCTTCGACTCTATGGAGCATTTGCCAATTCATCTTTCCTATGAGGCACGTGTTGGTGGTCCTGTCGGTTATCGATGGATGTACCCCTTCGAGCGTCATCTGAATCACCTAAAGAGAAAGGTGAAAAATAAGGCACGGGTTGAAGGATCTATTTGTGAAGCTTATGTTCTCGAGGAGATTACAAACTTTTGCTCGACGTATTTCAAACCGCATGTTGCTACTAATAGGAATAAAGCTCCCAGAAACGACGACGCATATAAGGAATCTAATGATGCAATACTCAAAGTATTCAATGCATCCGGAAAGCCTTCGGGAAAAATGAAGAAGAGATATTTGAATGACGATGAGCTAAGGGCTGCTCAATTGTATATATTACTCAATTGCGACGAGGATGAAGTGGAGAAGCTAGAGGGGTAAGTAATTAATACGTCCACGTTTACATTATCTCAATGTAATAGTATAAGATACTATTATGCTACTAATTAGCAGTTGCATCATTGTTTTTCAGCACATATAATGATGAGTTAAGGTCGGTTAGACCCTACATAACAGACGAAGAAGTAGAACAAGAAATGAGATACCATTTTCCTTCTTGGTTGAGCGCATATGTAAGATACTTGGTAATTACTTTTTATTTCTGTACTTGTAAAACAAATAACTTACCATCGCTACTTTGGTATTTAGGTCGATGGTCTAATATCATCCGAGACTGAATCTATTAGGACTCTAGCCAAGGGACCAATTACTGCCGTAAAAATATGGCCAAGTTTCTGTGTGAATGGGTTCAGGTTCAAGTCAACAAATGCTCCTATCAGAGACAGCTTTCTGGATCTTGATTCCACGAAAAACAGTGGTTTGTGTATCAAATCTACAAACTACAAAGACGTCAATCCGGGCAATGATTTTTTTGGCATCTTACGAGAGATTGTGGAGTTGACATATAATTATGGCCCAGAACCTGCTAATATCGTGCTATTCAGGTGTGAATGGTTCGATCCGATTCAAGATCAAGGTTGGAAAATTGACAAGCATGGCCTTGTGGATATAAACTACAAGCGTAGATATCAAGGCTACGAACCATTTGTCCTATCAAGTCAGGCTCAGCTCGTGTACTTCACAACTTATCCTAGACGGGGGACAGCGAGGTCGGATTGGTGGGCAGTATGCAAGACTAAAGCTAGAAATACCTTTGACATTGACGAAATAGCTTATCAGGAGGACGATCTACCTCTTGTAACAAATATTGTAGATGTGGACTCAACGGAAGTTACTCATTACACGAGTAATAATGTAGAAGATGTAGAATTATCCGAAGAGGACGAAGTAGATGAAAGTGAAGACGAGGAAGAGGAAGAGCAGGACGAGGAAGGCGAACAAGATGAATTTTCTGAAGATGATTGAAAATATAAAATATTCCATGTAGAATGTAACTATATTTGGACTGTAAAATGCTTTGAGATATGTATCACATTTTGACATTAACGAATATATGTATTATATTTTGACTGTATAATGCTTTGAGATATGTATCACATTTTGACTGTAGAATGTAGTATATATTTGTGTTTCTCTATATTCATCATATGTTGTTATCAGATATGACAGGACGACGCGGAGGATTCGGCAGGTCCCGAGGTAGACAGAGTGCCACTCCGGTACTGCCTACTGTTGGTTCCGGATCATCGTCGCCCAGTACTCCAGTATATCGAGCAGCCACATCTCCGACTGCGACGACGTTGCGTGGCATCACTCCTGGGACGAGTAGTTCCAGGCGTGATAGTACTCGTGATAGTACTCCCTCGTCCAGCGTTCCTCCTGCTGACGGAACCATGGAGACTGATGAGCATGTAGAGGAGGTCGTGCCGACGTTGTCCCAGCATCAGCAAGATCCTCCATGCGCACCACCGGAGGAGACGAGGACAGAGATTTGGGCCGACGGTACAAAGTAAGTCAATTAGATGGTTTAGTATATATTTGTGTTTCTCTTTATTCATCGTATATTGACTTTTTCAGTAATCTAAATTATTATTTCTGTATAGATATCGTCCATCGTCGGTTCAGAGACGCCTGGGCCAATTTCTGAGGAACAACTACGGTGGCCCTTGGATCAACTACTCTGAGGCTCCGGAGGAGAGGAAGGCGTTCTGGTTTGCGCACTTCCAGGTAAAAGTATATTAAATAAATCCTCTAATTTATGCATATTCGTGATGCTAACTTAATGAATTATTTATTGTAGCAAACGTATTTTTATCCTCCGTACCGAGCCGAGTTGATCGAGCGGCTCTTTCCTACCGTTGCCGCCAAGCTTATCCGAGATGCTCTGGATGACCAGAAGGCTCGTGATCGTGCTGGAAAACCGATCCAAGGTTGGATCACGCCTGAGCAGTGGACTGCGATGAGGGCTAGATTCGACGATCCGAGCTACAAGGAAAGGTCTAAGAAGGCCAAGGCGGCTAGGCAGAATGCTGCCAAGTGGTGTGGTGGCTCGATTCCGATGACGGAACATTTTCGTCGTTTGGTATGTTTTTTCTTTTAAAATATATTATTTTAATATAAGTACCATAAAATGGTACTTGGAAAAAATATTTAAGTTTAGTAATAAAAAATATATTTTTAACAGGTACAGAGGGGTGAGGATGCAAACATGGTGACCGTCTTCTTGGCCACCCATCGCAAGGACGGAAATCTCATTGATGAGAGGGCCTCACAGACCTATGTAAGTATTACTTTACTTTGTGTTTATTTTAATATAACTTAGGCAATTATTGAGTTTCCAAACCTTTTCTAGGCCGAGTATCTTAGGCTTCGTGAGCGGGCGACTGCTAGTGCACCTACACCTGGAGAGGCTGGTGCTTCGTCGCAGCCCGGTCCATCTCCGTCGGCGGACGACCTGTGGGTGACCGCAGCTGGTGGTCTCCAGAGGGGTACGTACTACGGTACGGGCTCCTATGGCGCCCTGGTTGCGACACAGTCATCTAGGGCCTCCCCGACAGCTGTGCATTCCACACACCCCTCGCAGTCGCAGCCCTCGCAGTCGTCGGCCAGAGTCCAGGAGGCCGTTGACCGTCAGATTGCGTCTCTCCGTGACGACTTGCTGCGAAGTATGGAGGACCAGTCCCGGTCCCAGCCGCAGGCGAACGATCCGATGCTTATCGCACGATTGGATATGCTCAACCGCAGCATGACGGAGCTACGAGAATTGACAAATGATATTAGAGCCTCCAATGATCGCAACATCATGGAGCTGCAGGTGTCACAGCTATCGATGGGCGAGAAGCTGACGAGGATGCATGCGTCACAGCTATCGATGGGCGAGAACCTGACGAGGATGCAGGATTCAATGGGTGATAGCAGTACGAGGCTGTTATCTACCCTGGATTCTTACAACCAGCAACTCGCAGACTTGGAGCAGGCACGGCCGCCACCGACGTCACTGCCTTCTCCATCGACATCGGTGTCGATTCCACGGGACGAGTATGAGGAGTTGTTATCCTTGAAGCGCGCCGCTGGTCAGCCTCCTGCAGATCCGTAGTAGTCTAGTTATTTTTATTATTATTTATGAATTATTGGTACTTCAACAATAGACATGATGTATGATGCTTCTTGTGGTCTTGAATTTTTTAGTTAATTTAATTGGATTATATAGTTATCCACATTTAATTGGATTGATACTTCTTGTGGTTTTTAATTTAATTGGATTATATAGTTAACTAGATTGAATCATGTTGGTGTGTATGATGAAGATGCTGTAAAACTGCAGGGAATCACCAATATTTGATTCTGGAAAAAAAAATTTTTTTTTTTTTAAATTAGCGACGTTATTAGCGACGTGTAGCGACGCTTAGCGACGTTAATTTACGTCGCTAATTACGTCGCTAATCAGCGACTCTGTAATACGTCGCTAAGTTCGTCGCTAATGACGTCGCTAAGCGTCGCCAATTGCTGACATGGCAAGTATAGCCAGGTCATTAAAGACGTCGGTGTAACGTCGCGATTGACGTCGCTAATCAGCGACGTTTAGCGACTTTAATGAACGTCGCTTTTTAGTGACTTGGCGTCGCAAAACGTCGCTAAATTTAGCGACACATTAAAGTCGCTAAAAAACGTCGGCATAGCGACGTTTAGCGACGTTTTTTGTTTTAGCGACTTGGTGTTTTCCGACTGCTTCAGAACGTCGCTAATTACGTCGCTAAACCTAATTAGCGACGATTTATTGTTATTTAGCGACGTTTTTAGACGTCGCTAATTTGACTTTTTCTGGTAGTGGTAAGCCCGTGGGGCATTTTATACTTTTGAGTCAAGCAATGTAACAAGATGTTCATTATAAATAAAAGAGAAACTTTTCTATGCCTCAACCTTGTGTCATCTTATTTGTCTACTCTGTTGCATTGATCTAAAGAATATCCTTATGCCTAAGGCCTCGTGCGCGCGCGCCCTACGCGTGCACGGCATCACGCCCCCTGGGACGATTGTCGGTTAGCCGAGATCGGGGCGTGACAGTAATCGTCTTTGTGTACTAAGTGGAGATATCCGTCGCGAGATTATGTCAGAGGCCCATAGTTCACAATATTCAGTGCATCCAGGAGAAACGAAGATGTACAGAGATATTCGTCAGCATTTTTGGTGGAATGGAATGAAGAGAGAGATAGCTCAGTTTGTCTCCCGATGTTTGGTTTGTTAGTAAGTCAAGGCTGAGCATCAGAGACCCACATGACTTCTTCAACCTTTACCAATTTCGGAATGGAAGTGGGACCATATCACCATGGATTTTGTGACTGGTCTTCCTAGATCCCCAGCTGGCAGAGATACAATTTGGATAATAGTGGATCGACTCACAAAGGTTGCTCACTTCCTTCCCTTTAGAATGGGACAGTCTACAGAGCAGTTGGCTCGGATGTACATGAATTAGATTGTCAGATTTCATGGAGTGCCAGCCAGCATTGTATCAAATAGAGAATCCAGATTCACATCTCACTTTTGGCAGAGTCTACAGCAAAGCCTGGGTACCCGTCTGAAGTTCAGTACAGCTTATCATCCCCAAACAGATGGTCAGTCAGAACGTATCATCCAGACTCTAAAAGATATGCTTCGTTCATGTACCCTTGACTTTGGTGGTTCGTGGGAGGATCACTTGCACTTGGTTGAATTCTCCTACAATAACAGTTTTCAGGCAAGTATCCAGTATAGCGCCCCGCTCCGCGTCGACGCTACGTACACGTGAGATCGCCTTGCTTGCTCGAACGAAAGTCTTCTCAGAGAGTTCCCGACCGATTAATCAATTTGAGTAGGCAGAACTGTATTCTCTGATTCTTGCACGACTTAATAATGAATCTGATTTTTTGAATGCTTGTTTGCTTAAGAAGAATATTTTCATAAGAAGAATAATAGAACCGACTCAGC
The DNA here is from genome assembly GCA_036927795.1 of Iris macrosiphon. Taxonomy (NCBI): domain Eukaryota; kingdom Viridiplantae; phylum Streptophyta; class Magnoliopsida; order Asparagales; family Iridaceae; genus Iris; species Iris macrosiphon. The sequence continues at coordinate 213,306,506 of JAYESA010000005.1, forward strand.
ATGCTAATAAGAGAACTCACATAGCTTGTCATTGAAACGAATACGCTGCCTAACTAAGAGAATATGAATGCTTGTCAGAAATAAGATAGAACCATTGCCATGCTAAGAGTATAAGAAATGTTGCATGCTTAGAAACATCGACACAGCTATCGAACGAACCTTTCCTATGCTAAGAAGATAAGTAAATGGATCGCGTGAATATGTCCCTTTGAATATGCTAAGAAGAGATAGTTATTGCATGTTAAATATGAAATAAATCGTGCTTGCCTTATGTGTTCTGCTTGTCTGTTTTGCTATATCGAACTGCTAAAGTCTTTGATTCGTATATGCATAGACTAATAGTGCGCCCTGATGTTCCGTTCCTTCGGGTTCCAGGGGGATGTGCTATTAGATATGTGAAAGGATGTGTTTGCTTGAAAGAATGAAAGTGAGAGTCTAATAGTCCGCCCTGATGTTTCGTTCCTTCGGGTTCCAGGGGTCACGGCTATTAGATTGTTAAATGCTTGTGAATGTGAATGTGAATGTGAATGTTGCTTGTTATGCATTGGTCTCGGACAACTTGTGCACAAGGTAATAGTCTCTCGATCGATTCCTGGGGCACTGGGAATCGGTCGGTCCGGAAGAGATTGTGAGAGCACCCTGATGTTCCGTTCCGAAAGAATCTAGGGGGGTGTTGTTGTCCATTAATGGGAAAACTCATAGACCGTCATATAGATAGGGCGCATGCTAGGTTTACCTTCTTGCATACCTATCATTGATGACACCAAGTGATTGATTCATAAGTTTGTCCATATGTGCATATTGTGACTAACTTGTGTGTCTGCTGCAGGATAACCGTTCGACTATGGGGTAAGGAATATGAGTTTATACATAAGCATGCTTGTTCATTTTGTCTGCATCATAGAGATTATCTGTTAGTGCTTCATGCATTTGTATCGGTCGGACAATGGCTATTGGTGAAGAGCTGAACCTTGGTTACGGCTGCTATAATGGTAGTAATGTGCAACCCTGGTCACAACTGCTAATAGCATCAGATAAAGGAGTCATTGGTTAGCTGGATTACCGTTACCAATCCTGAGTTTCTCGGGGACCGACCTATGATTGATAGTTCAACTTGTGTGCTTGATTGAATGATAGTTCCTATATGCTAGTTTGCCCCAAGAGTTAGATTGATGCACAATACATGCTGCGTACTGCACGATAGAGCACTACCCCGATCGTATGCTTATAAGTTGAATATGCAAACTGTTTCAAAGTTATGTTTTCAAAAGATGTAATCTGACTATAATCCTGAGCTGCATGAAATGAACTTAGATAAAACTAGCAAGATCACTAGTAATGAAATATTTTGCCACATGATTACTTAGTGTGGGTTTCAGAGGGTGTAGCTTATGTTCAGTTGTTTTATCTCACCAGTACTTGTATAAAGTGCTGACCTACCAACAGTCTGCTTGTTCTCAGGTGCCTGATCGTTCGAGGAAGCGATAGCCGTGCCTCATCCCAAAGAACCGAAAATCTGGAGTCGATGCCTGGAGCCGCATCGAGTTATGCCTGCTTTGAGTTACTTTTGTATAGAGGGACATAATGTATGGAACGGTGTTATTGGAATCGAGAGAAGAGTGCTTGAGCGATCTGTAATCTCGGCCATGCGCCGCTTGTAACAATTTCGATTATCAATAAAATAGTTTGTTTTCATATGCCATTGTGATCTTCACTTTTCTGCAATGTTATGTGTCGCTGCTTCAGTATTGATTAGCTTACTTGCCCTTGTTCAAAGCTTTGGCCTTGTGCAAGCGCATCTTAGGCTTGCACGACATCACGCCCGTGCGAGGACGATCGGTTCCGTAGGGACCAAAGCGAGGACGAACGGCCCTACGGGACCGGGGCATGACATAATGGTATCAGAGCGACTCGATTCTTTGCCCATTTCGTTGCGTCCAACTCTGAGATATGCCTGATGTGAGATACAATGAACGTTCCATACAATGAGTCCGTAAATATTCTCAAAGTTGCCGACAAAAGTTTTCTGGATTTGTTTTCATTGCTTGAGATGTGATTTGTGATTTCTGGATTGCTGAGTTTTGATTTGGGATGGTGAGGGATGAGGACTATCGCTGCTCTGTGTTTTCGTGAGTTTCTCCTTGAGTTTCGAGGACGAAACTCTTTGTTGGTGGGTAAGTATGTAGCGCCCCGCTCCGCGTCGACGCTACGTACAAGTGAGATTTCTTTGCTTGCTCGAACGGAAGTCTTCTCGGAGAGTTCCCGACCGATTAATCAATTTGAGTGGGCAGAACTGCATTCTCTGATTCTTGTACGACTTAATAATGAATCTGAGATTTTGAATACTTGTTTGCTTAAGAAGAATGTTTTCATAAGAAGAATGATAGAACCGACTCAGCATGCTAATAAGAGAACTCACATAGCTTGTCATTGAAACGAATACGTTGCCTAACTAAGAGAATATGAATGCTTGTCAGAAATAAGATAGAACCATTGCCATGCTAAGAGTATAAGAAATGTTGCATGCTTAGAAACACCGACACAGCTACTGAACGAACCTTTGCTATGCTAGGAAGATAAGTAAATGGATCGCGTGAATATGTCCCTTTGAATATGCTAAGAAGAGATAGTTATTGCATGTTAAATATAAAATAAATCGTGCTTGCCTTATGTGTTCTGCTTGTCTATTTTGCTATATCGAACTGCTAAAGTCTTTGATTCGTATATGCATAGACTAATAGTGCGCCCTGATGTTCCGTTCCTTCGGGTTCCAGGGGGGTGTGCTATTAGATATGTGAAAGGATGTGTTTGCTTGAAAGAATGAAAGTGAGAGTCTAATAGTCCGCCCTGATGTTCCGTTCCTTCGGGTTCCAGGGGGGCGCGGCTATTAGATTGTTAAATGCTTGTGAATATGAATGTGAATGTTGCTTGTTATGCATTGGTCTCGAACAACTTGTGCACAAGGTATAGTCTCTCGATCGATTCTTGGGGCACTGGAAATTGGTCGGTCCGGAAGAGATTGTGAGAACACCCTGATGTTTTGTTCCAAAAGGATCTAGGGGGTGTTGTTGTCCATTAATGGAGAAACTCATATACCGTCATATAGATAGGGTGCATGCTAGGTTTACCTTCTTGCATACCTATCATTGATGACACCAAGTGATTGATTCATAAGTTTGTCCATATGTGCATATTGTGACTAACTTGTGTGTCTGCTGCAGGATAACCGTTCTGCTATGGGGTAAGGAATATGAGTTTATACATAAGCATGCTTGTTCATTTTGTCTGCATCGTAGAGATTATCTGTTAGTGCTTCATGCATTTGCATCGGTCGGACAATGGCTATTGGTGAAGAGCTGAACCTTGGTTACGGCTACTATAATGGTAGTAATGTGCAACCCTGGTCACAGCTGCTAATAGCATCAGATAAAGGAGTCATTGGTTAGCTGGATTACCGCTACCAATCCTGAGTTTCTCGGGGACCGACCTCTGATTGATAGTTCAACTTGTGTGCTTGATTGAATGATAGTTCCTATATGCTAGTTTGCCCCAAGAGTTAGATTGATGCACAATACATGTTGCGCACTGCACGATAGAGCACTGCCCCGATCGTATGCTTATAAGTTGAATATGCAAACTGTTTCAAAGTTATGTTTTCAAAAGATGTAATCTGACTATAATCCTGAGCTGCATGAAATGAACTTAGATAAAACTAGCAAAATCATTAGTAATGCAATGTTTTGCCACATGATTACTTAGTGTAGGTTTCAGAGGGTGTAGCTTATGTTCAGTTGTTTTATCTCACCAGTACTTGTATAAAGTGCTGACCCACCAACAGTCTGCTTGTTCTCAGGTGCCTGATCGTTCGAGGAAGCGATAGTCGTGCCTCATCCCAAGGAACCAAAAATCTGGAATCGATGCCTGGAGCCGCATCGAGTTGTGCCTGCTTTGAGTTGCTTTTGTATAGAGGGACATAATATATAGAACGGTATTATTGGAATCGAGAGAAGAGTGCTTGAGCGATCTGTAACCTCGGCCATGCGCCGCTTGTAACAATTTTGATTATCAATAAAAGAGTTTGTTTTCATATGCCATTGTGATCTTTACTTTTCTGCAATGTTATGTGTCGCTGCTTCAGTATTGATTAGCTTACTTGCCCTTGTTCAAAGCTTTGGCCTTGTGCAAGCGCATCTTAGGCTTGCACGGCATCACGCCCGTGCGAGGACGATCGGTTCCGTAGGGACCAAAGCGAGGACGAACGGCCCTGCGGGATCGGGGCGTGACATCCAGATGGTACCCTTCGAGATACTATATGACAGAAAGTGCAGATCCCCTGTAGCTTGGGATGATATTGGTGAGATGCAATTGCTTGGTCCCGAAATGTTAGCTCAGACAGTTGAAGTAGTCAAGCAAGTCCGGAAGCATCTTAAGGTGGCTCAAGATCGTCAACGTCATTGGGCCGATTCGCATCGACGACCTCTAAAGTTCTCTGTCGGCGACTATGTATTCCTTCGGATTTTGCCTACCCGAGGAGTCATCAGATTTGTTGTGTGGAAAAAGCTTAGTCCACGGTATATTGGTCTGTTCGATATTCTCGAGCGAGTGGGAGATGCTTCTTATCTCCTTGCTCTTCCGTCGTCGCTTCGTGAGATACATAATATTTTCCATGTATCCCAGTTACGACGATATATACCAGATACAAGCCATGTCCTGGATCATTCGAAATTGGTCGTTGGTACCGACCTTTCGTATGAGGAGAGGCATGTATCCATTTTGGATCGGAGGAAGAATATTCTCAAGAACCGGACTATTCGGTTAGTCCGAGTTACTTGGGGGCATCACTCACTGGGCGAGTCTACTTGGGAGCGAGAGGGTGTTATCCTTGATCGATACCCGTATTTGTTTGACTCGTGATATATACTTGTTCGTATATCTCGTACCCGGATCTTGTCTTGTGCATGCTTGTCTTGTTCTAGGATTGTGCTTGATTCTCGTATGCCCTTGCTTGCCTTGATTGTCTGTCCCTTGGGTTTCTTGCTAGACCCCGTGCCTTATTAAAATTTCGAGGATAAAAGTTTTTAAGGAGGAGAGAGTTGTGAGACTCGTCTCACTGTTCTAGTATACGTACCTGATATACGCGTATTATACATGTATAGCTTGCTTATTGTTTAATTGCTTACATCTTGCTTTATGCCATTCATGCATTGTTTAGGTTATTTTTGTAAGTTTTTCCTTAGTTGCATGTTTTGGACCATTGGTACCTTGGTTTTCTTGGAGAATGGTTGTGATGAACCCATGAGAGGCATGGATTATGATCCAATGGCTTACAATCCATCCCTTGGCTATATAAACAAATATTTATCTTTCTCTTTCCTTTCCTTCACTTTTCTTTTTCATTCATTTATCTTCCTTCTTCGTTTCTTCCACAGCAAAGAGCAGCAGCCGAGATTGGCCTTGGCCGTGGGTAACCTTGGTAGTATTAGGCTAGAACTTGACGGTAGACAAGTACATCTTGCCAACCTAAGGAATAATCATGGATCTTGTTTTGATTCTTAGTATAACTTGTTTAATTGTTTGATAGGTTTTATCTACTTTATACTTAGAACTTGTCTTCATGATAAATTTTTGACTTTCTTGTATTGTTGCTCATGGAGCCCGAGAACAGCAAGTCGGAGAATGCAATGTTGGCATGAGAATGTACACAAAAAGTAAGCAGGGAACCCTTGCTGCATAAACAAAATTCCAGTGAGCGCACTTGTATGTGTTTTCACAAACTCCTTAGAAAGTGCGCCAAGATATGTTGAGTACTTTGGGCGCACTTCTCTACTCCTACGTACGTTTTGTACTAAGACGATTCCTTCAAAAGTACGCCAAATCCCACTTGGCGTACTTTTGAGTGCATCTGCAAGTCATCAAGAATATGCGTCATTGCTTAAAAGCCAAGTTGGCGCACTTTGCAGATATTGCAGAGTTTGCGCACTTTGGTGAAATTTTCTTATAGGCGCACATTGTCACTTCTGGAAAATGGCGCACTTTGCTATGTGGCGCACTATCTGGCATTTTTCAGAGACGACGTACTTTGCAGCCATTCGTATTACTTAATGACTAAACAAAGACTTCTGACCGTCCTCGAGAATTATGTTCTCGACTGCAGAGTCGTCTCGACTGTTGTGCCATACTTAGAGACTTGTGTTTGTCTTTTAGTAGGCCTTCCTGCGCTCATTTATGTGCTAAGACCCATTTGTGCACCAAATCTGTTTTTGGCTATTTATGCGCCAACCCTGAATTATTAATTTATCTGCCAACCCTAAATTATTAATTTATGCGCATGTATGTCAGTATTCTCTTTAGCATGCTTAACTCTTAATGATTTTCTAGTTTCCTTTATCATGTTATTTTAATTAATCCTAGTTATTTCTTGAACCTGACATTCTTGATATTAATCTTGATTTTCTGGCATGATCTAGTGATTGTGCATTATAAATGAACTCCTGAATCTTGACATAAAATTGATCATGTATTGATAATCCTGATACTGTACTGATAATCTTGATCTTGTATTGATAATTGCTCATGATCCTGATACTCCTGACAATGGCTCGACGTTGCGCACTCCTGACTTGAGAATTCCTGTAACTGTCCTGATCAAGGCTATTAGTAGCACCTGTATTGCATGACTTGTATTCTCGTGGTTGATTTTGATTGTACTCACCAAGTTACTGTCCTGTCTTGCATCATGTTTAAGACAGATTCCTGAGCACCACGGTGGAAAATCCTTGATAATTGTTTAGGCTAATAACTAGAATGACAATCTAGAAAGCATCTAGAGAGATTTCCTGGCTACATGCAATCCCGGTATCCCAGCGACACCTGATGGATTTGGAACTCTCCGTCGTGAGGGGCACACTTCCAGCACACCTCGAGTGTTGCACTACCAGAAAAGATAAGAAATGATTATACCTGATAAAATCTATATTATGTACCTATTCGTCTGGATAATCCGGATAGTCTGCAGGGTATTTAGCTGTAAGAAATCTCAAACTGCATGTGTTAGTAACTATGACTATGATAACCTTAGTTAGTTAATGATAGCAAGTCATAGGGCATGATTGATCGTGATTGCTTGATTTACAGTCTACTCTAGTCCCGTCCTAATTTATTTTCAACAACTGATCCTGAGAACAGTAATTGAAGCCTGACTCCAGATATCCTTGTTTAATACTCAAAAGCATGTTTAACTGTTATTTTTACCTGTTGTACTTATTTAAATGTTCCTTGTACTATTTCTTATTGATTTATCTCCATGCTTATTTTAGTTTCTAAGATTGGCTTCCTTGTGGTACTTGTTGTTTTGAGGTCTGACCCCACTGTATGACCAGATCTCGAAGCAGAACCGCAGGATCTCCCGTACTTTCCTCCTCAATATGGTAAACACGAGGAGCACTCGAGGACATAAGTAAATTTTCTTCTTCATCACCAACCCGATCTTGTACATTATTCTTTTGAGACGATTAGCCACCGAGCACGTGTTTAGCTCATGTTCTGGAACTTGACATTCTAGCATGTGGGCCTACATGTAAAGCATATTCTAGACTATAGCTAGAGTTGATCATGTAACATTGTACTCTTGCTAGTTCTTCATTTTGGTAACTAGCTTCATGATCATCTGTGTATGTATAGTTTGTAACGCCTTACTATTATATGTTTGATGATCATACATCTTGTAACTTGTTGTTTGCTTGAGATTGAGACACCTAGAATTTTTGACCCAGGATTGCATGATGGATTGTAGTGTAAACCCTCATATATGTAGACAGCCATGACCGTATCTCAGGGTATAGAATATTCTGGTATACATAGCTGACTTTGTCTGCCCCCGCTCTCCAGTATTCTGGTTCTGGAACGTAACACATACCCATAAACTCCAAGAATCATGCATCAAGCAGACTTCGACATAAAAAAAAAACTTGGAAAAAAAAAAACTTTTGTTTATATATAAACATATAGATAATTTTATTCTTGTAAAAAAAATTCAAAATTTCTTATTAATGAAGTACCAAGCATGGGTTAGACTGGTTTAAAAGTCACTACTTAAAACCATCTAAAACCAAACCCTCATAATCGGTACTCTAAAAACATTTGTAACCGCCAACCTAACAATGCCAAGCAACCCTTATATTTGCATATTGAAGAATATAAATGTTATATTATGACACAGTGTCTTACATAAGAATCGGATCAATATTACTGTACCTGTGAACTGGAAGCTAATACATAAGACCAATTATAAGAAAAACTGTCAGTGTGTGAATTAGTTGTTACAGATTACAAATCCTCATCTAACCAAAATTCTACGAAAAAAGGCACCTAGTAGTGCAAGTTGAACGCAGCAACCATGAAGGTGGCAATATAAGACCTCTTGCAAATAACTCATTTAAGATAATGAACAAATGGATTTTGACAGCCAATAGATACAAAAAGCACTAGGAATTTACAAATGAACTAACTTCCGAAGAGATCAGCCCCATCCTCAACATCATCAGTTTTGATACCACCACTTTGCGCCATTAGTATTCTGTACACTCTCTTTGAACATATCTCACCCAACCTCCTGTCTTCCTTTCCTAAAGACCCTTCAATCATCAGATCTTTAAGCAGGAATTCCTTATCGTGCACCTGTCACGACGTAATGTTATGAATATTATAAGTTCGACAAAGATTTATCATAAGCCTGCCGTCCGATGATTTTGATGTCACTCACCGATTTATTTGGATCCATGTATACATTCAAAAGGGATCTCATGGTTGGGTATCTCTTCCAAATTGCAATTGCACATCGCGGTTGTACTTTCGGGATAGCTACTAGTGCCTTCAACCTGCAGGTACAATCGTTGTAAGAAAAGCCAGCAAAGTGTAAAGAGCTGTGACAGCAAGAAAATCACAAGTGAATTAAATACAATTTCCATAGAAATAAACATTGCATCTGTTAGGTCAGGTATGCTTTCTGCTTCCTGCATGACTGAAATGAGAACTTCATTCCTGGTTATTGCAAAGAAAAATAACTGCAGGTTTAACTATCAACATTTACATACAGATTTTTTTTCATTACCACAAGGAGTGGTTCTAAGTTTAATTTTAGGTTAGAAATCCAAGGAAACTCTATCTCATACCCTCTTTTACTATTTCTTTTTCTTGTTTCGGTGTGGCTACATGTGCCATACTGTGACAGATGAAAGTGTGCATTAACTTCAAAAGCACAATAATTTTTATCCACTAGATATAGATGTACACATAGTCGGGGGAAAACAATGTTTACATGCTATAGATATAAACACAGATAACATAGTATCAAATCACAAGTCAAAAGAACATAGAATCAGCTGAGAACAATCATCCGGGAGGTATGTCAAACTTTACTCACCAAACATTCTTTTTAATAAGATTCTTATCAATGAAATCCTTAGGAACAACGGCCCCATTAGCATGCACTGAAAGCTGTGTCAATTTCTTCCTGCATGGAAGTAAAGCAGAATATGATTTTCCCTACAATCCAAGCAGTAATATGCATGAAACCTTGTTCGCCAAGACATAAGAAAAAGTTCCTCAAATAGCTTGAGTTTTAAAATCACAAAATGCTTAATGAAAGTTGAGTTTTAAAATCACAAAAATTGCTAACCTAAACTGGCAACTGGCAAGGCTAGAAGTCAAACCAACAATATGTTCAGCTAATTCAGCTTCATCAATGCATTGCCTTGAGTGCACGTTATTGAAGTGAGTAGTAAGTTTAGACAAAGCCTGGACCATATTACCATACTCAAAACGTGAGCCTAATAAGTGTCAGAAAAGATGACCAATTAAGAAGGGATGCCTCAGTTGCATACCAACCTCTTCAACAGGCGGGCGTCTCCAAGAGCTGACATTTGGCTCTTTCTTATATTGAGCTTGTTCGCTAAATTAAAAACACTACATCTCTTAGCTACTAGAAAAAAATATGTAATTAAAGCATAATGAAAAGTGTGCAAACACTAAACAGAATATTAATTAACGTTATCTGTCAAACTTCGAAGAAATGTTATCTGAAAAATAACAAAATGATACATACTTCAAAAGGACGGTCTAAGAGCAGATGAAAATAGCGAAAGCAAAAGTTAGGTAAACAGCACAGAATTCCTAACTTAGATGATTTATGAAATCTAGCTGATAAAGACCACATCGCTGCACCAAACCTCAAGAAATGAGGGTTGAGGATTAATATTTATATTATTCTAACATGTCCCATACATCGAAGGCCGATTTCATGGGCCGAGAGATGGATTCATGTACCATATATATATATATATATATATATATATATATATATAGAGAGAGAGAGAGAGAGAGAGAGAGAGACTAGGTTGGTCTGATCCCATGTTAAAGTCCCGCCACTGCTTGGTGAGGGTTGAGGGTTAATATTTATATTATTCTCACACTAGTAATGTTTCATTAAACACGGAATGTCCAACTTAGATGGGATGGCTGTGAAGCACACAGATAGAATGCAGGATACACAATTCCTCAGTAGATGAATTTCTAAAACCAGAATTCCTAACCAGAATTCCTAACTTAGATACCTCGGCTGTGAAGGATGGATACAGGATACAAGATACAGATATAGTACAGGTGCAACAATACACATCTCAAAAACTATATGAAACGATAATTTTTCCAATACGTCAAGTCGGTCTATGATTTATCATTCATGGCATTGATAAAATTCTTCCATTTATGAGCACCTTAGGTCCTTAGGATGACATAGCCTTAACATTAATGGCGAGATTCAAACGAAGAAAGGCTTACGATGGATACCTAGGCACCCAGAGATGAGGAAGGGAAAAGCAAGCGACAAAATGCTTCGGGTGGGAGGGCAGTTTTATTTTCAACGATACCAGAAGTCCTAATTTTTTATTTTGTCCTATCCCGATGTACATATCATTTCTTAACATGTCCGTGTTTCAAAGTTTAGAACCATAAGGAACGAAAGTTCAAACTTCAAAATAATTCAACACCCAATTCGACCATGCCATTTGGACCCGCTGTATCCATAATAGACACTCTTAGGAGAACGATTATGTAGATGGATTAGGTAGGTTGCATGGATGCTCCTTCAAGATCGTATTTGCGTCCTTATCCGTGTCAAACACGTATCCAACACATTATCCTCAAAACTCATGTCTGATTTTGATGCATGCGTCCGACTTCCAAGAGGAGGGCGTCGTCTAGCACGACGGAAAGCTTGTTGCTTTCACCCTGGAGGATGGTTTAGGCCACGAAAACGGCCTTTTCATACACATGGGGGGTAAGGTTGCATAAATCTTGACTTTTCTCAGATCTGCATAAGCAAGAACCTTGTGGCACTATTTTGTATAATTTTAAAAGGGGACTTGGCTTAATGTTTTTTCGCATGGTCGTGTTCATGCCAAAAAAATAACTGTGAAATGATTAACATTTTTTTGCAATGGATCCTTTCTAAAACCTGTTCTCCTCGCTACTATCCAAAACATGCATAAATATAGATATTATAAAGATCTTATATATATATATATATATATATATATATATATATGTGGATCGGGATCATCTGACACATACAATTTGACATCTAAAAAATACGCAATCTCAACCGCACGTCATTTGAAATGAATGGTTCAGATTTGATAGCGTAATCTTTATTAATTAGCATGCATGTCATTTCAAATGACGTGCGGTTGAGATTGCATATTTTTTTAGATGTCAAATTGTATGTGTCACATGATCCCGATTATATATATATATATATATATATATATATATATATATATATATATATATTGAGAAGAAAATGTATGTATATATAACCATATCCATGTCGTACCAATACCCTAATTTTCTACAAAACAGTGTACTCTGAATCCGTACTGAGTCTGTATCATAATCCGCATTTGTGTTCATGCAACCTACATTATTAACGTCAATCAATTTCTTCGGTAGTTAAGGAGTAATATCTGACTACATGGACCAGATCAAAGTCGGAACAAAATAAATGCTAGATAACTTCTGGATACATGTTCAAAATTGTATGAAAGAAAGAACAAAGTACAAGGCTCCCTCCCCCAAACATAGAAGCAATGGGAGGAAACCCACGCAAGGACCGGGTACATTTTTTTTGTACATATATATCATGCATGAACTAGAAAAAGCCACCTTCACACACTTTACGTCCAATCATTCGGGTTGTCTTTCTAAAGAATGGTGAGAAGCATACTATATTGAATGGAGAGTACCAAATACAAAGAAACCTAGGCAGGAAGAATGTCACACTAAGTTGTCTTTTTTAGTGTATGATTCAATAAAAAACCATATTCAATGGAATAAGGGAGAGAATAGTCTTTTCCTTCTCTCATTGTCAAATCAACACCCAAAATTTGAAGCAGGATTTTGCAATCAAAACATATTAAATATGCCTCACTAATAGGTATATCTGTTTATATAAATTTATGGAGATATTTCCTATATGTACCTAACTGATGCATGCATCATCAGAACCAATATGCCATCCACTTATATATATATATATATATATATATATATATATATATATATATATATATATATATATAGCTGCATGACAGCAGTATAATTGATATTCAATCATTTAATAAAAATAAAAAACCATCATTTCATTTGTAATATCCTACGAAAGAAGGGAAGTCGTCAATATACAAGCTGTATTCCCTTGAATTGAGAAAAAAAAATACAAGCATGTGGACGAGGAAAGAGACATGTTACAGAAAGCTAAAGATATATTAGAGAAGCAGACTTCCTTACAACTGCCACAGATGTGTAGTCAAAACTATAAGCAACAATTTTGAGATGAATATATGATAATAATACAAGGCCACAACAATGACAACAAAAGGACTTGTAAAGTACAGAGGTAAGTGTGCATAGGCTCACCATTTATTGATGTAACCCATTAGTTTGTTAGTGATGTAGCAAACTGTGAATGATGGATACCGACTTTGAACTCTACGAACATTATCGATGAGAGACTCACTAATAACAATATCACAAAATTCTTCTGCCTGATATACGAGTACCACATATGGAACTTCTGGTCCTACAGATGAAAGCTGCATTACAGATGCAACCAAAGTTAACTGGAAATGGTATATAATAGATGATAAATGTTCAAAACACTTTGTTTCCGAGCATCGATACCTTGAAATCATATCTACTATCAAGACTCCAAATTTACAAGTGAATACAGACCCCAAAAACCATACTGAATTTGCAATAACTCCAAGAATAATAATCAGCTTGAAGTTAACTAAATCATACTGACATAGAACATAGAACCACTATTCCCTTCCCTGATCCCCCTTCAAGAATCGGGCTTTGTTTGTTCAGTTCAGAATAGTAAAAGTGGATGACAAAATTTACCACTTGACCGTCAGCCTTACTAAATAAACCAACCTCCAGCACGGATAATAAACAAATCAAATGGTTTCAATGAATAGGTGTTCTACATGATGTTGAGACAAGCTAACACGAAGCTGACCAGGCCAATGTTTCTCCAGTATAAACATAATTCTTATTTGTAAAACTTTAAAGTTAGATAAATTAACATAGCAAACCAGCATCTATGAAGCTTGAAGTTGCATGCAAATATAAGAATATCATGCTCTGCACGTGTATCATATTTAGTAGAACAAGTAGAGTTTCAAAAGATTCTTAGTGAACCCTGAGATAAATGAATATCCAAAACAAGCATCTTCATGAGAACATCACTCAGATGCAAACACGATACAAAAATAAAAGTATAGCTGAATTGCTTAAGTGATCAAAAAGGTTCAAACAGTCACCATAAGGGGGAAAGAGGAAAAACATGTATTTTTCACCCTTCATATAAACTCCGATAAATAGATTGCATAACAGCATAAGCATCATTAATTTAATTTCTGCTTTGCTTCACATCCATAAGGATGTTTCATTTCAACTATGTTGCTCATAGTCATGGGCATTGATCATTTATGGATGACTATGAGTGTGTTGCTAATCCAGACTCAATCTGATGTTGTTTGGTAAATGCTAGGAAGCATAGACACTGCAAAATAGATGTTAAGTGGGTGTTTGGCACATCAGACACGATGTGGATGCGCCAAAACATACATGGAAGCTCCAAATTCATTCATTTCATTGTCTAAATTGTGGCGTGACATGTCAGTTTAACTTAGGTGAGAAACTAAAAAAAAAGTGTAACACATGCATGGTTAGAGAGAGTACTTCCAACGTGTCATATCCTAGGCACAATCAATGTTCGAGATATAGGATATCAGGTTCATGTCGGTTTGTGTTTTGATATATCAGATGTCGGATATATCGGATATCAATAAATATATAATATATTATATTATATTATATATACTAGATATCCTATCAAATTCAAATTTTTAGATGTACTAAATGTTCTAAATGTCCTAGTAGTCTAAAACTAACTAACTACTAAAAAACATCTAATATAACATCATAACATGGTAACAAACTAACAATTATAAAATAGAGAGGAGAGTGGAGAGAGGATCAGAGAGGAGAGCTTACATCCACGCGGTCACGGCTAGAGAGAGAGAGAGAGAGAGAGAGAGGGGGGGCGGGGGGGGGGGGGGGGGGGGGGGGGTGCTCCCTCCTCGACGCCGTAGCTCGAAGAGAGGGGTTTATGGCTGAAAGATTTCAAGTCTTTAACGAGTAAAATTGGACCCAAGCAGACCAAAAAACACATCCCCCTCTTAATATCTCATATTTCAATATAGATGACAATATCGTCAAATTTCAAATTTCGACGGATATATCGGTCAGATTTTCTTAAACCACTATCTTTAGTGTATATATATATATAGCCAATATATGTAGGTTAGGGTCTCAATCCGATATATTGGCCGAAATATCCTATATCTTCAACACTGGGCACACATACTACAAAATCAGAGTTGTGTTCGTGTCACACACGTATTTTGTTAGGTTTATGTCTTGTATTAGGAAAGTTATGTAATTTACTGGATTAGGTTTAATTTAAATCAATCAAAATTGGGTCTTATCCAATATGGGATAGGCTTAATTAAATATGTCCGGATTTTATTTAGTTACCTAAATCTATCCGATTAGATTTAATCTAAATCTACTTATATTAGGTTTAAGTAAAGCTTACATGTGTTATGTTCTTCAGGTATAAAGAGACGTGCAAAGTAGAGTTAGGGTAATAGAATAGAAATTAGAGAATAGTCCTAAAGTTGCAACCGCAAGGTTGATTCAGAGTTTGAGAGTTCTGTCTCGTATTCAGAGTTTGAGAGTTATGTCTCGTAACTATATTCTGATAAAGTAAATAAATTTCTACAGTTTGGTCATGGAGGTAGGGCACTCGTTGAACCACATTACATCTTTGTGTTTGCGTTGTCTTTCTTGCCATTTTAGTATCTTTTTCGATCAACAAATTGGTATCAACGAAGACTAAGTTTCAGGTTCAAGGTGGAGAAGTTCAATAGAAAATTGAACTTCCCATTATGACAGAAAAGGGTGAAAGGTCTGTTAATGAATAAAGGACCCCATAAGGCATTGTACGGAAAAGTAAAGACACATGAAGATATGATGGCAAAGTCATCCTTGTTGAGCAGTTCAAGTGCTTCTCAGACTTCTTAAAAGTTCTACAGCATTGAAGATTTTACTCAATGCACGACGAGGGGTTTTGACATGTACCGTAGAGGTACAACTACAGGTTCAAGACATCAAGTTAATTTATAAATAGGCTATACGGAATATAAGTCAAGATGGAGATTGTTGGGATGTTTTGTATTCATACAAGTTATATAGTATTGAAGATTTTACTCAACCCCGAATGAGGGGTTGTGACACAAACCATGAATATACAACTACAGATATTAATTTCCAAGAAGGCTACAGGGAATACAAACCGATGTGGAGATTGTTGGGATGTCTTGTATTCATAAAAGCTCTAGAGTGATGAAGAATTTACTCAACCCCTGACGAAGGGTTGTGACATGTACCATGGAACTAAATCTACATGATCAAGGCATTAAATTGATTTTCAAGGAAGCTATTTGGGATACAAACCAAGATGAAGATTGTTAGGTTTATGTCTTGTCTTAGGAAAGTTAGATATATAATTTAAATATAGAGTTATCCATATTAGGTTTAATTTACAGCTATCCGGATTTGGTCTTATCTAAATTTATATAGGTTAGGTTTAATTAAATCTATCTAGATTAGATTTAGTTGCCAAAATCTATCCGATTATATTTAATATAAAATACTCAGATTAAATTTAAGTAAAGCTTACATGTATTAGGTTTATTGAGGTATAAATAGAGGTACCGGAGTTAGGGTAATAGAGGTACTGGAGTTAGGGTAATAGAAATAGAGAATAGATAATAGTTCTAAAGTTGCTCCCTCAAGGATAATTCAGAGTTTTGCCTTGTGACTCTATTCTGATAAAGTAAAATAAAGTTCTAGCATTTTGTGGCAAAGGTAGGCACTAGCCGAACCACACTGCATCTTTGTGTTGGCCATTTCAGTTTCTCTTTCCATCAACATATTGGACATAAGACACTAGATGCACCAAAAATGGTGTGATATTCGTATCATCGTGTCCACATTTTCTTGTGTTGTATTTGTAGCCATGCAACATATTGTACCCATAGTTTGCAGTATCGGCAGATACCAATACAGTTTGGCATGTTCCGATCCAATACCGATATCCGATACTGACCAATACCGACATTAGAAGTCTCTTTTCTGGTCAATTCGAAAAAGAAAATTGAATGAAAAAGACCAATTAGTAAGGATGTAAAAGCATAGTAATGTTGTAAAAGCATATAAAAGAGAAAAACTTATATATCGCATGTAAATCAATTGACAAGGGTGACTACTATTTCATTCAATTTCAAAAATACTAAGAAACAACACTGAAAATACTTAAAATTATGTATAAATGTATAAAATATATTTTCCAAAATGTTAATAATTTACTAATAGTTATTAGCTTTTCGATACCAAAAAATCTGATACTCCGATCTGAAACCGCCGATAGTACCGATACCGCCAATCCAGATACTCATAGGAATGGTCTCATTCCGATATCGATACTTTGAACCTTAATGTACCCTTGTTTGAATCATATTGTATTGTTCCTATATCCATATCCATGCAATAAAGACTTCTGACACGTTTTGTCTGTAATATATGGAGTTTGGTAAACTTCATGTTTGTTTTGTTTTCTCGATATGTTTACAGTTTTATACTATCACATTTGATTTGGCATATATGTATGCTAGCACACATGCATGTCTTTTTTTGCAGCAACGTAATATGTCCCGAGCTTAGTCCGGGTTACATAACTCTCTCACCGTCATAGCGGGGTCTCAATCTTTGTACGTCAATTCTCGATTCTTGCATCCGATGCATCCTTCCTTGATTGGTTGTCAAGACCGATCTCCATCGAACGTTCTACTAAAGTTGACCGTCGGTACCATGATTCCTAGTTCAGATAGACCGCTCCTCCAGGCCTGGCTCTTATTCAGACAGTGCATTAAATTCGTGGTTCTCCTCCCTTTAATATTAAGGGCACATCGCGTCTAGGGTGATTCGAACCTACACACACACACACACACATATATATATATGGGTTCGGATCCGGAGTCCCGCGGGAGCTCCGTCGCCCTCGACCGTTGGATCGAACGGGCGCACACGCGGGTTACACACGGGGCCCCCGATCCGACGGTGCAGGAGGACGGGGCTTCAGCGGGGATCCACGGACGGGGTCTTTGATCCGGACTATATATATATATATATATATATATATATATGTGTGTGTGTGTGTGGACAATGTCTGTTAAAATAAACTCGGCTCTTGTCTCTATTACGATGCAGTTCAGTCCATTTTCCAAAATCTGTCATGATGTCTGACACCGTCCGTAACCCGATCACCAAGGGTTGGAGAAAGACCAATAGATTATTTGCATAGATCAGGTAGGATACATGAGGCTTGATCTTTTTATAGAGAGGGACAACCTTCCGCTGGTATACTGTCACATCTAACCACATCTAACCGACATGTGAAATATTCCATCACCAACGTGAATAGATAGGGAGATGAAGGGTTACCATGCCGCAACCCCATGTTACTCCGGATGAACCCATACGGCAACCCCTGGATCAGCACCGAAAAAGTAAGAGTGGAGGTACACTCGTGAATCCCGGCAACCCATGTTGGATCAAATCCCATAGCTAGCATCAGATGACAAACGAAATCCCGATTCACCATGTCATACACCTTCCGAATATCTAATTTGACACAAGCTTTCTGGCCACCCACTTTGTTGAACTCCCGCACCAACTCATGCGCCAGCAAGCTATGCTTTGCTATGGAGCGGCCTTTGATAAAAGTCGCCTGATTTCTTGACACAAGGCCCTGTATTAACTTTTCCATCCTTCGACACATCAGATGCGTAATTATTTTATATAAATAATTACAACATGCAATGGGCCGAAAGTCCGCCATCGACGTGGCTCCCTTCTTCTTCGGTATCAGTGTCAGGAAGGTATGATTAAGCTCATTCAATAGCTTGCCATGCTGAAAGAATTCAAGAACCCTCTCAACACCGGCCCTTTCAAGACCTCCAAGTGCAGTTTGTATAATTTGATGTTAAATCTGTCCGGTCCAGACGCCTTATTTGGGTCAACAACTCTGATTATGTCCTCCACCTCTTCCATCCGGACAGGAGCAAGTAATAAGGAATTGCCATATGTTGTCACCAGTCTCTTGCAGATAATATCAGGAAAAAAATTAGCGTAATCTGACTGGAAATAAAGGTCAGAGTAGTCATCACTGCCTCCTCCTGGATGTCTTGTTGCGACTGAATCAGCTTGCCCTCCGACCCCAGTAGCTGGGTGAAAGAATTTCGGTATTGTCTGGCGCGAACTACATCATGAAAGAATTTGGAGTATCTGTCGCCATCTTTGAGCCAGGCACAATTACCTCTCTGGACCAATTGGATCTCATCTTGTAACCGGAGAAGACTGACTTCCTGGGCCAATTTGTACTCCCAGGTCGCAATGTCCCCGTCCAATATGTCTCCCTGCAACTCTGTCTGGACCTTATGCAATTCGGCCTCCATGTCGACCAACTGGGTACGCGGCCACCCCCGAACCCAGTGTCGCAGCGCTACCTTTGTCGCCTTCAGTGTTTGGGCCATGATGAACTGGCCATCCCTTCCACATCTAAGTGTAATCCCTGTATTGCTGCCTCCACATACCCCGACGACAGATGCCAGCTATTATTATACCGGAAGGGTCGAGGTCGCCAAGATGGGGAAGCCGTAAGTCTAACCCGAATCGGAGAATGATCAGAGATCCAAGCTGGCAAACCTTCCGACACCTACTGTGGGAAAGCATCAAATCACTACCTTTTCCCCAGGGCTCTATCCAATTGACATGCCACGCGCTTATGAGTTGCTTTATTATGCCATGTCCATATGTGACATGCTCGTTCCAACCCCCGAAGTCCAGTCTGCATCAAGCACTGTTGGAAGTCGAACAGGATGAATTCCGGGACCGTCCGCCCCCCAACCTTTTCCTGTCGGAACAAAAGAGCGTTGAAATCTCCCATGAAGAGAAATGGTAGAACTGCTATGTCTGAAAAATCGAGTAATAGAATTAATATCCCTCCACAAGCCCTCTACTCCTTATGTCATTATGGCCATATACAGCACCAAAAATGAAATTGAAGCCCCATTTGTTTGAGTTTGATGGCTATCAATTGTTCATATAGAAGTAACACCTTCCCATCCCAACAACGACTATCCCATTGAACCCAAATCCGAGTCATACGGCATATCGAAAGATTATGGACTTGCAACCACGGGGCCTGAGTACGCCGAATTAGCACCTATTCCCCCTATATCTTTGTCTCGAGAAGAGCAATTACGCTACACCGTACTTTCCTAACACACTCACAAATTTTCTTCCACCTGCCTATGGAGCCATGCCATCCGCACATTCCATGTGACAATAGACATTAATGACATTGCATGTCCCCCTGACACCTACCAGACTCAACACCTAGGGAGGGGTGTTATGTCCACTTGATTCAAATCATCATCCAAGTCCACTCCAACGCCTGCATTTTTGGTGTTCTCAAGCAGTAGCTCCCAAGCAAGATTGTCGGAACATACCTCATCATGCAGTATGTTGCTACTACCAGCTCGCTCTGGCTCCTCCAGTATGGATCATGCATGTCTCTTTCTACTTATGAATACTTCCCCATGGTGCGCTGCCCGATCCAGATGTATGACGCTGAACCGTAGCAGCCATCCCCCTAGTAATTGTACCTCTGTGTGCCTGAAACACCACCATTTGCCCTTGCCCCTGGTCCTGACTATTCATCGTATTTCCCTCCCCCCCCCCCCCCCCCGTCATCCATCCTGTCCGTCGTCGGCTCGGAAGCCGAATCATCCTCCATGTTAATCGTTTGCAACTGTACCCCGGTGCATTGCTCCGACCTCCACGGATTTGATGAGGGCGTCGCTATTGTAGACTCCCGATGTGGCTCCCCTTCTTCTGGTGCTTTACAAGTCGCCGAGACGTGTCCAAAACACACACTTAGTACAAACCAGAGGAATCCATTCGTATTCCACCAATTGTTGTATCATCTGACCGCTAGGAGCATCATATTCCAGACTACGAAGCAGTTCCCTTCCTGCGTCAATTTCCCCAAATATTCGCGCATATATTAACTTTGACCGGTATGTAGCAGTGTCACCTGCCTTTATTGGCTTTCCTATCGGGCTTGCCAACCGCATCAGTAGGGGAACGCTCCAATACTTGACGGATATTTTCGGGAATATGATCCACACAGGCACCGCATTCAGTACCTCCTTCTCGCACGTGGACTCCGGGGTCCATTCTTTCAGGATGATGAGATGTCCATTAAATGTCCATGGCCCACCCTAGATGATACGCTCTACGTCCTCGTGAAGGCCAAACCTGACGAAGTAGAACCCGTTCTCCTTGGCATATATCTCCATGCTCCCCTTGGGACGCCAGACCTGGTGCGTGTATGCCCTTATCTGCCAATAGAAAGACTTCTCCCAAGACATACAATACCAGGGTGTTGCGCCAGTACTCCGTCACCTCTGCTATCTCCTCAACGGGAAATAAAGCACGATAACTGTTCCCCACCTTCTTCGGCTCAACATACCTCATCGTGGACCCTCCAACTACCAACCCTAGTCTACAAATTTATGCCTACGATTTACTTGACTTAGGAGTCTTCGTACCTATAGGTTGGGACCTGTCCGCACCCGACGATGTATCTCGCTGAGCCCCCCTCACCGGGACGCCCTCACCGAGATCACCAACAATACCCTTCCCCTTTTCCTCCATTGACGCCTTGGGCCGTCCGATGGGTGCAAACGACGATGAAGCCCGCAAACCTCCCGCCAATCGGTTAGGCCCTCCCCTTTGCGCAGAGGACGTTCCCCGTTCTCCCCCATCAACCGCAAATCCTTTACTGCCACCAGCCAACCGTCCGCCATTCTCTCCCCACCGAGTGACTGGCCTCCTCCCACCGGATAACGCTTTATTTTCGCCATCAGTCCGATACCGCCTCCGACGAACTACCGTCGCCCACCCCCCGTCGTCTGCGCACCTCTCTACATCCACCGCGTCTCCCATTGTTTGCCGACTGTCACCATCGGGGATACCTGGATCCCAGCCACCGCCAAAGATTTGATCGTCGCCGCTGGGACGTTATCGTCGCCTCCGAGTACTTGATCACCGCCTCCTCTGACTCTGTTAGGGTTTTCCACAGAAGGACTGGGTTGTTGTATTGGGAGTTGAGAAAGGTACCTTACCAACTAAGTACCTTGGTGTTCCGCTATCGGCGAATTATGCGAAGGCTCTGGAGTGTCGGGATATGGTAGAGTTTACACAAAGGCGCGTGGAGAGGTGGCAGGCTCGGTGCTTGTCGTTGGGTGGTCGCATTGAACTTATTCGGGCAATCATTTCAGCGGCAAGTCTTTTTTGGTTGCAGTCTACTATGCTATCGGCAGCCACTTTGAAGAAGATCGAGCGGATCTGTGCCAACTTCATATGGAAGGACGGCATACATGCCATTGCTTGGGACCAACTCTGTCGACCACACGAGGAGGGGGGAGTGGGACTACGGTCACTACATACTATCCGGGAGGTATCAGGTATGAAACTAACGTGGAATTTCCTACACGAGAGATCACTATGGTCGGAATGGATGGCAAATCGGTACTTGAAAAGGGATAGCTTCTGGACGTGTCGCTGCAATAACAATATGTCGGTGTCGTTCAAAAGGCTACTTCGTTACCGAACCTACATGTCCGGGGTCATTCATCGGGTGATTGGGGATGGGAGTAATACGGATCTCTGGAGAGATCCATGGGTTGGAAGTTGTAGCCTGCTGGATTTGCTTGGTGACCACATGCAGAGGGAGTCGAGTAAGGGGTTGAAGGTAAACCACATTATTCGGGAAGGGGGTGGCAGCCTGAGCTGTATACTCATACTGCTCCGGTCGCCCAAGCAATCCGTGCAGTAGCTCTAGATTCCGAGGTAGGAGAAGACTGGTGGGTCTGACGGACACCATAGGTGGGACGGGAACGGGAGAATTCTGCTTCCGAAGTTTTTATGACTTCATGCGTAATTCCCATCCGAGGATTGAAAATATGAAGCTCATTTGGATGAAAGGGCTAGCATCTAAAATGCAATTGTGCATGTACCGTCTTCTCCTAGGACGGCTTCTCACCATGGATAGGCTGCACCGACATGGAGTTCCTATGGCTAGCCAACAATGTGTGCTTTGCGCTAATAGGATTGAGGCTATCCAACATTTGTTCTTCACATGTGAGTACTCATGGCAAATATGGGAGGCACAATGCCAGGGGTTAGGAGGAAGCGCCGCATCAAGGGACTTTGGTGATGTCATTGAATGGGTTAAGGCCGGTCGACAAAAGGGCGCAAGGTGGTTTCGAGAGGCACGCATCTGGCTCGCATCAACTGTGTGGCATGTCTGGCGGGAATGAAACAGGCGTATTTTCGAAGAAAAATCTACACGTCATTGGGATAGTCCGAAATATCGAGTTTGATGTAAATGCCATGAGTCCCCCATTGGGGAATTGAGTTTTATGGCTGATTGTTCTCTTAGAGTGAATAAAATTTACCATTTTCCAAATACATATATATATATATATATATATATATATATATATAATCCTATTCTAGATTGTCAAATCGGGATACGTATCACATATACATTTGCTTAATTGTCGTATTGTGTATTGTATCTTGTATCATAAGATACAATGTTACATAGCAAATTTGATTGGAAATTAATATAACCTACATATATAGTTAAATTAACACTTTGGGCAATAATATAGAGAGCATTATCAAGCATTTAGTGACAAGTTCATCATGAAGTCCATAATTAGGAGTAAAAATTATAAGCATTACACAATTGTATTATTCATAAGTATAGCATCATTCGATAAATAGAATTTTGACTCTTAACAATTAGCGTGTTGACATTGTATATTCTAGTTTATAGACAATATACCGAATAAAGTCCTTAGAAAACATAGATAGAAAATTTTATAAAGAAAAATCATAAAATATAGAGAAAACTTAGAGAAGGTTCAAGAAACCTAAAGAACGAGAGTACAAAAAAGATGTTCCTTTTTCAAAGAAAATTAGTTGCTTAAGTTGTTGAACTCTCCATAGATGCAAGATGCCACCCTCGAAGATGTTAGATGTTGTTGTAGAGAATTTTGAAGTCGAAGGACGCTAGAAAGGAAAAGTTTGTCCAAAGAGTTCACTAGGAAGGAGGGGCAGGCCCACGTTGGGCCAAGCTAGAGTGGATGCTCCAGTTGAAATTTCGAAAGAAAAAATATGATCCCTTCTAATGGCTCCTTAAAGCCCATTTCAGACTTTCAGTTACTATATTTCTCTCTCAAGGTAGTCAAAAGCCCGTTAAGAAGCCCAAAGACTTAGTCTATTATTCACTTATAACCTGGAAAAAAAAATCGCACTCATTCAATCCTGTGGAACAACATGATGTTGCTGCCATCTCGCACCTGCCGCCAAAGAGATTCCAACCCCCTTGCGCGCCTATTCCGATTTGATCCCCCTACCGATCACTCCCCACGTCTATCGCACCCCCTACATGGCTGGACCTTTCCCACCCAGCAATCCCAAACCCCTCGCGATGATCCCAAGACCCCAAGCCCAAGGGTTGAATCAATTCGTCCGTGGTCTCCTACAGCTTCCCAATGTGCTACAACCTCTCTAGCCGCGGCTGCATCGAATCACCTTACGAGTATGTGAGAATGCGACGATCCCTGGTCACACTACATCGATTTTGGATTCCCTCATGGCCTCACCCAGTCACCCTTGCAGTGCTAAAAGTCTACAAAGTTGCAACTGCGACCATCTATGGCCTTGGCATTGTAGCATTTGTCTTTTGGCCCATGTAGATTTACCATCATGTTTCTTTAGTCATCAAACTCACAAAGTCGCCATGTATATTTACGCGCACATCTGCAACAACTATTATGGTGTTGATCTAGGAGAATTCTACTCGGTTACTAGA
Organism: Iris macrosiphon; assembly: GCA_036927795.1. Taxonomy (NCBI): domain Eukaryota; kingdom Viridiplantae; phylum Streptophyta; class Magnoliopsida; order Asparagales; family Iridaceae; genus Iris; species Iris macrosiphon. Next base: position 213,331,206 of record JAYESA010000005.1, read on the forward strand.
GGTTTATTTTTGTTCATTTTTTAAATTTTTAAGACACATGATCTTTACTTGTTAAATAGTTAACAAAATGATCTTTGCTAATGAAATAATAAGTAGAGTATTTTAATTGAAGTTATATGTAGTTCTTTTCTATTAAGAATGGCACTGTGCCGTAGGTTTTATTAATTTTGAATATTTATAGACCTTTTTGGAATATATATTTTTACTGCTATTTTTAAGTCAAATAATTTCGCTCCAGCTGGGGAAAAGATTGTGTCCGCCCCTGCTCGAAAGAGGAGGTTATTTGTAATGGAAAAGTTCTAAAGGGTTTTAAAGGGTTACATGGTCATTTAAGTTGAGTATTAGTGTTGTGGCATCAGGTCATAAAAATATTAATGTCTAAACCACTTAAAATTTGGGTTTAACCAGTTTGAATTCAGGGTAATCTAGTAATTAGATTATCAAACAATACACCGTATCAGGTGATACATATTGCATTGTGTGATATAATAAGTGTATCGTAAGATTAATTATCCTTCTCATAACATTCAACAAAGCGTATCATTTAGAGGTTGTATAGTACCGTATTGTAAGATACTTATCGTGTATCGTAAGATACTTATCGTGTATCATAAGATACTAACAGCATACTATTGTTATACTTTTCATACATGTGTCCTAGTTTCTAGATAATTTGATATCATTGCACCCCAATTTTAGCATACTCGTGCACCGTGTTCGTGATTCATGAGGTCTAATAGAAGTTTTTCTTAGACTTTTCTTTTGATATTAATACTATCACTATGATAAAATTTTGGTGGTCTTGGTGGAAAAGGAATAATGCCTAGCAAATTAGAGAGCACAATAAGATAATCTCAATCACAAATACTCTATGGTCGACCAGTGCCTTCCAAGTTTTCTGTCTATCACAAATAGACGACCAGGGCCTCCTAAGTTTTCAGTCTATTTTAACTACTCTTGCCAAGTGAACATCCAATTGCCCAAGCTGGGGGTAAATATCAGTAACAAGATCATATACAAATTTTGGGTGTAAATGTGCTTGTCATAATGAATTATAATACCTTTTACTCTGATAGAAAAGTAACAATACAAGAAACCACCGTATCAGCATATCCTGATGGATAAGAACAAAAATGAAATAGGAAGTAGGAACTACTAATTCCACAAGTGGCAGATTAATGTTTAATACAATAGCAAGGCATGATAGTATTGAAAATGTTCTTAAAAACCTTTAGCTTTAGTACCTGAGAAATTTGGTCAGGCACACTCATTTTCCACATGATAGACCTTTCAATTGGATTTGAAGTTATGCGATAAGAGAGACCTTTTTCTGCAAATCGGGTTAAAAGATGTCCTGAAAATGCACCGAGATAAAAACACATTGTAAAATGTCTGCATTATAGAGGCCTTCAAGAGAAATCAAAATTCGAAAGTTACAATAAATGCACACCTCCCACTGAGCCATTTTCTACCACTCTAGTGTCAATCTCAGCTACAATAGATTTGATAGCAAACTTCCCTTTCTCCCATTTCTGTTTTTCTTTCTCTATTTTCTTTATTTCAGCTGCTTCAGCTTTCAAAGCTTCTTTTTGCAACTTCTCTTCCTGCAGAATATGGTTTTACTTAACTGATGCCAGTAATACACATCATCATTCCCCAAAGAGTTAGCCTGACCTGTCTCTTCCTTTTTTTCTCTTCTAATACACGAGCTTTTTCTTCTTTCTGTTGCTTCTTTCTAGCAGCTGCCTCGTTCTGGCGGTCACTCCTATCAGCAACATGTTTGCCTTTTTGTCTGGCAGTGCTTTCTACTTGTCCTGATATGCTGGCTTCATTATAGCTACTCACCTGCAGGAGGTTTGTACGGTTCACTTTGTTGTCAATTGATTAGTAAACTGTTCAAACTATTGATCAAAGTTTTTCGTAGAAAAGAGAGGAAATATTTTCTTTACAAACATGCATCATAAATTCTATCAAGAATGATAGCTCAAACAATCATTAAGAATTTAAGACAACCAGTAAATGGTTTAGTGATAGTCCAGATGCATCACTTAGATAAGTCCAGAAACACAAGAGACAAATGCAAATGCATTCAAACTCATGCAAAGCAATTCTAACAAAGTGCATGATCCAAATGAATGTAGGAGTAGGGATTTCAGATGGCCAAAAACTCCCGTGCCGAGGAAGGCTCAACACTACTTGAACTTTCATTTGGATTCTTCTGACTACCCTATATTCCTATTTATTGGTGCTTCAAAGTCCAAACTTTTGTTTTTAATCCTTTTCTTGTACTCTTGCACTACTGATATTCTTTCTGTAAGAACTATACAGTCTATACTTCCCCTCATTCTTTAACCATATGGTACTTCTTAAATTTCATATTTTCACACAAGTACACAATTGAAACTTGTAATAAACAAAAGAAAGGACAAAAAATAATAATCCAACTAGCTGTTCTGTAATTCAGACTTCAGTTAAACAGAAACAGAAAATTAGCAGTGGAAACTAGTTCTTAAGAACGCTTACAGGAAATTAGCAGTGGACGGATTTTAATTAATTTCTTTCAAATAGTATATTAATCACTTGTATAAACATATATTAGAACGAAGGTACACGGTAGTACGAATAAGTAAGTTATGGTCATGACATGCTCCAAATATGTCTAAATAGAAAGAAGAAAAGGTATGCCACAGAATTACCTGAGGAACTATATCCTTAGCAAAGCAGTCATCAGGTAGAGGACTGTCTCCTAAAGTTTGTATTAAATCTGTATTGCCTGCAACTCGTAGATCATTAGTACTCCATAATGTCAACCAAGCAAAATCAATGCAGAACCATTTTGCCTTCAAGAAAAAAAAATATTTTCAGACTGCTTACCAATGCATCCTTCAAAGTATCCACTTTCAGTAATTACTTCCATATTATTTTCATTATTTACTAATGGCCCCTCTCTTAATTGCATACAAAATCCAGAAACATCCTGTTGATGACCCGCACCCATAGGACTTGTCGACCTAGTGAAGGCACAGCCAATGTCCGAGTAGTCCACCAGTCCAAAACCTGTACTAAAGTCTCTTGGTGTTTCAGGGCACCCTCTGCAGGAACCATCTTCGGACTCATTATCCGACTCCAAATAAATTAAACCAGTACTTCCTGAAAACATAACAACAAACCAAGGTTATACTACTCAACCATGTTATATTGTGATGAGGTAAAAGGACTAGTAAATAAAACCACGAAGGACCAATTTTCACAGTCACTAGTTAATTGTTACTGAAAATCACAGGGAACTCTTAATTTATTGATGTGAATAAAACATGAGAAGTCTTGGTACCAGTGTTCTAAAAATCGGCCTAGTCGCTAGGCGGTCCTAGGCCGAATCGAAAATCCCTTGTTCTACGGGTTTGTGTGCTTGTTCGGCGTCTAGGCGGCCTTATTCGGCTATGTGCGGCTGTTCAGATTTTAAGTTTTTTGAATTTTTTTTTTATGCCTAGTTATATTATGGATATGTTGTTTGGATTTAAGATTGGATTTGGATTTAGACTATTGAAATTTCAAATTTGTAATATGGATTTCAAATTTAAAATTTAAAATTTTCAAAGAAAAATGTGAATTGTAGTATGGATTTGGAACATGTTTGGATTTTCAATTCTGAATTTTTAAACTTCAAATTTGTATTATGGTTTTCAAATTAAAGAATATATATGTTCGACGCCTAGGCTTAGGCGGCCCCCCTCCGTACCAAATTCGAATAGCGAATTTTAGAACACTGCTTGGTATATTTATAGGACCAAATAATGACCATAGTTTGCAGTATAGATCGATACCGATCTGATACGGCCGATACCAATAAGGTTTGGCATGTCATGATTCGATAATGACTGATTCCGACATCGAGGGTCTCTTTTGCAGTCAATTCGACAAAAAAAATTGAACGAAATAGACCAATCAAAAAGAGTGTAAAAGCATATAAACAAAGAAAACATATCTATCGCAAGTAAACCAATCGGCAAGGGTGACTACTAATTCATTTAATTCCAAAATTACTAATAAACAACACATGAAATACTTAAAATTATGTCTAAATATATAAAATATTTTTTCTAAGCTTGTAATAATTTATTAATAAATATTTGCTTTCTGATACCAAAAAGCTGATACATCACTTTATTAATAATTAATCAGAAATAATTTATTAATAATTATTCTGTTTGGCTACTTATACTCGTTCTCTCTCTCTATTAATAAAAATAATAGACAAAAAAAGCCTCAGCTTTACAACAGATGTTCTTCCTCCTTTGCACAACACTTTCCCCCTTCCCAAGAACTCACTCACTTCCCTCTAATTTCCATCACTTTCTCCACCCACATTCATCACTCTCTCTCTCTCTTCTTCTTCTTCTTCTCCTCCTCCTCCTCCTCCTCCTCCTCCAACGGACTTGAGGAAGTCATTCTTCTTCCAACACTTATTATATGCTCTCTCTCCTCCAAGAGGAGGGTGATCTCTGGTATTGGGTTCGGGGTGCTGGCATCCCTCATGGTCATGTCCCTGCTGGTCACTGTCAACCCCCCATTACCCAGGTCTACTTCTTCCTCCTCTTTCTTCTCACGGTTCTTTGCTCCCAGTACCAAGAATTCTTTTGGTCTGGTGGTGAATGACAATGATAGGAACTTATTAAGGAGTGATTTTTACGGAGGAGTGGAATTTGGAAGTGCCCATGTCAAGAACGGGAGTGGAGGACAAGAATTATTCTGGTCCGACAAAGATCCGAGTTATATCAAGGCATTATCGTTCCTCAAGTTCTTCGTTTGGGCAAAGGAGGGCAGCGGCGGCGACTTCATCGGACGCCTCATATTCGACCTCGGCAAGGTCCCGGTCCTCCATAGCGACATCGGCGGAGAAGGACGGATCGGAGACAGAAGGCAGGGAGGGGTGTTGAAGTGGGAGAGGGAGAGGGAGTGGGAGTGGGAGGAGGGAGCGGGAGTTGGGATCTGTTACTGTTGTTTTGAGAGAAAAGAAAAAAATATACTGAGAAAAGTGGGAGCTTTTTCTCATCTTCCAAAACACAGTTTAAACATTGATTTTGGAAAAAAATATTTGAAAGAAGATAATGAAATGTGAGCAGCCAAACACTATTTACGTTCTCTTTTACGTTAAACTCAAAATATTAAGTTTGAACTCATATCCAAACACACCCTAAGTTTCCTCTTCTCCAAAAGCTTCCATTTGCCAAACAGACCCCAAGTATCTAAGAGAACAGAGAGAAGGAAGATCTTAAGATTAGCCTACTTGGATTCGCAAAATTCTACTTTTGTGAAGATATATGATGATTTACAATAAATTCACCAAGTACCAAACATAAGAGATGAGTTTAGTTTGAATTTTATAGAATTTTCTTTTTGTAAATATCCTTGAGATCTAATTCTTATTCAACTTCCTCCACAGTTGACACCAAAAAGAACTAAAAGTTTGTCCTCCTTGAGATCTAAAATGTTTTCATGTCTTACTTACTAAGCATATTTGTAAATATCCTTCCATAGAATAGACCCTCGTCCCATTTCTAATATAACAAGCAATATGAATATAACAATTGATATGGCTTACTAATTTATTATGTCTCAAAAGCAAAGTCCAAAAAACATTAGTTAGAGAACTTACATTAAGGAGAGGTGGAGATGTTTACAAATTAGTTAACAAGAGCAACAAAGAAAAGTTTAATTTAGATATGAAGTTAGTTAAGTATAGATCATATTTAAAAGTATGATTTCTAAAGTAAAGGATGCTTTAAAGAAAAATAAAAAATGGAAAAACGGTAGGACCGGATGATATTCCTATTGAGATTTGGAAATATTTGGGTGAGAAAATATCGATGTGGCTGACTAATTTATTAAAATAAATCTTAAGGACTGAAAAGATAATAGATGAATGAAGAAACGGTATCATAATACCATATATAAAAATAAGGGAGACATATAGAGTTGTAATAAGTACCGAGGAATTAAGTATTAAGTTTGAGTGATGCTATGAAACCATCGAAGAGAATAATTGAGCAAATATTAAGAAAATAAATTATAATTTCATAGAATAAATTTGGTCTTTTGCCTATGGAAGCCAAGATTCATGGAAAATTTAGAGATAGAGGGATTCCATATGGTTTTTATTGACTGAGAAAAGCTTTCCCAGTGAGATAATCTAGTGGACTTTGGAGAAGAAACAAGTTCTTAGTAGATATTAAGGACATGTACAATGGAGATGGTTTCCTGGTGTATGATGTTTCCTAATGATATTGTGTTGGTCGATATGAGTAAAAGAAGGTTAGATAACAAGTATAGAGAGAAATTATGGAATCCGAGGATTTCAAAATTGTTAGGAACAAAACATGATATATGAAATGTAACTTCAACCATAAGTCAAAGAAAAATGGTCGGAGTATACATACGCACACGAGATAAGAGCAATAATTTTCGTATTTAGAATCAATAATTCATCGTGATAGAAAGATTGAGAAGCATATCATACACAGAATCAAAAGATGATGGTTGAAATGAATGAGTACTTTGTAATCACAGGATATCTCTAAGTTGAAAGAAAATATATAGACTATTATAAGACCAACTTTCTAAACAGAGTGTTGGACACTTAAGAAATAGCATGTCTAAAAAATTAGTATAGTCGAAATAAGAATACTATAATATGATGGATGAGTGGTAATACCTTAAAAAATAGGATAACAAATGATAACAAAATAGGATAACAAATGGGGGGGACGTTCATAGTAGATATTATATATGATGGAGTAAGGATAACAGTGCTTACCATTTGAGGAGATAGCAAACCATTTTCTTACATCAAATTTCAACATTAAATCCTTATCTTTTTGTTAAAGTTATGGATGAAATTCCTAGGCATATCCAGGACGAGGTTCCATGGTGTATGATGATCGCTAACGATGTTATGTTGGTCGATAAGAGTATAGAAGGGTTAGATGCTAACAAAGAAGTGTGTATAGAAAATATGGAATCTAAATGGTTTAAAATTGGTAGGCGGAGTAAATAAAATGTACTTCAACCAGAAGTCAAAGAGAAATATGGGGAGTACATATATAGACAAAAGATACTTATAAGCAATATTTTGGTATTTATAATCAATCATTCATCGTGTAGAGAGAAGGATAGCGTGCATACAATCAAATCAGGATGGGTAAAATGGAGGGGTATTTTTAGAGAACTTTGCAATCGTAAGATATTATTAAAATTGAAAGAAAATTTTATAAGACTACTATAAGATTGGCCATGGTTTATAATTAGCGTGTTGGGCAATTAAGAAAACAGAAAATTAGTATAACCGAAATAAGAATACTAAGTTGGAAGAGTGGCACTACCTTAAAAGATAAAATAAGAAATGAGTGTATTCATAAGAAACTTGAGATATTACCAATTAGGGACAAGATAACAGAAAATTGTGTTAGGTGGTTAAGTCATGCAATAGAGACCACTAGATGCACTGGTTATGAGCGATAAGATAGTAAGTAAAGGAGTCACAAGGGCTAAACAGAGATTGAAGTTTTAAAGAAAGATATGGTTTTTGTTAGTGTTACAAAATATATTGCCCTTACGATAGATAAATGGAAGAAATGATTCAAACATCATATACCATAGATTTGGGATAAAGATTTTGTTGTTGTAATATGTGTACTAAAATTAGTCTCAACTATTGTGGCATGAAATTATTCCTTTTTTGATTCAAATATCCCAAGAAAGACAATGAGATTCTAAGTACTTGGTCATGTGATGTAGAAGCAAAATCCACGGCAAGAGAGGACTGGAATAAGCAAAGGTAAAGACAAGGTGCGGGTTCGGTAGAGAGAGGGAACCGGTAATGAGTTGGTCAAGTACCGAGATTGAGGGAATAAAAAGCTACTGAGAAGCAACAAGTTGTCATTTTTCTACTGATAATCAAGTGTAGCAAGGTGCACATAGAAGAGCATTTCTGAATAGGCATTTTGTTTTTCCTTTTTGTTGTTGTGGTGCATGTGTGAGTGCGGCGCGTGCGCCGGAGCACAACATAATCTTCAAATTGTCATTAAATCATGTTTTCGAAGCATCTCTTCTTTTTCTCCCTAGTAACCCATTAAGGCGGTAAGAAGCATGGACATTCAATTATGAAATTACTCATTTTGATGGAGATTTGTAACATCACTCAAGTAAATACAGATTGAGATCGTAGAAACATGAGCTTGTGATAGGGTCAGAACTGGTCTTCTAAAAGAATTTGGTTGCCATTTTCAGAAGGCGAGCGAAGTTCGACTCACTACGCTCGCCAGTGAGTGAAAGCAAGATCTAGGCGTGAGACGACTGAAGGGAGTATCCCGTGTCTTCCTTCATTGAGTCAAAAGCCCTTTTTCGACCTGTGGCAGAGTGAAATAGCCCATGCCAAGGAAGATCTACGTGACCAAATTTTCATGCGAAAAACAGACCTGGCTACCTCACCGCTTCGTGGGTGACCTAACGGTCGCCTCACTACAAGCTCATATTGTTGGAAATCAATGAAACCCCTATTACCTACTATCAAGTTACACTCCAGATAGATTATATGTAAAGAGAATTGTCAGCTATGGAAGGATAACTGGTCAGGAGAGGATCTACAGTCATGCCCTCAAGACAAGGTCAGCCAGATCTCGTCATTGGTATCGTCCCTGGCTTACTCTCGCCGCTTGGATTACATCTCCTCTAGTTTGAAAGCAGCCTTATCTCGGCTCGGGAGCTAATGGTTTAAAAAGATCTTTCTTCTCCGCTTTTTGCAAGAAAAATACAAGAAAGAGTTGCTTATTCCAGTTCTCACTTAGGGAAGTTCGGATAGGAAAGTCCGTAGTGTGCATATCTTAGGAAGGTGCCCCGCTAACTCATATGGAAAGGGATATTTCTATCTTAACTTCCTCCAGTCATCCAGTTCGACCCCATAGGCTACTTTGAAAATCATCCATTCTCAACGTGCCGGACACAGAGAGAACATGACATACATATAGAAAATGACGCTGACTCCAATCAATGACATTTTCAAAATATAGTATGACACACCAAAATCAATGTTGTGTCCAGTGTTTCCTGTCGCACTCGTATCCTTATAATGTAATAGAGACTTGAGAAGGCACAGGAATCATCAATTTATTTCCTTTTCTCTCCACCAAGTAATCCCATCTAACCGAGTAAATAACCCTAAATCTCTCTCCTTCCATTCTTCAATCATGATCACGCCCAAAGAAGCAATCTTTCCCTAACCATCCTCCCTCCTCTTCAACCTTGATCCCTACCATACTTTATAACCATAAAGACGCCACTTTTACACTAGTAGACACTCATTCTAACCAATTTATGGATTGTGCATCGAAGAATTCTTGGCAAGGAGCGAGGGGACTCACCGGGGGGGTTCTTGGCGGCGGAGGGGTCGGCGCGGGAGGCGAGGGAGCAGCGGACGAAGGACGCGTCGAACGCGGGGGAGGCGGCGGCGTCGTCGTCGAGTGGAGTCTCGGGGACGAATGAAGGAGTTCGGGTCGGATCGGGTTTTCGGTTCGGGTCGGGTTTCCTGGGGGTGGGATCGTCGTCGATGACGAGGACGGTCGGAGGTGGACCGAGAGTATCCTTCTGGCGCTTCTTCTTTGGTCGGAGAGGGGAAGGAGACCACTCGTCGTCCGATATTACGGCGATGGTCGGCGCAGGAGGAGGAGAGGGGCGGTCCATTTTTAGGGATTTTTCAATAAGGTTTTGGCGGTTCTATTCTCATTGAGTTCGTGGTTCAAGGTGCTGGGTGGAACCATGCTGACTGGATTCGATCCGAGCCAGATCGGGCCGCGTTGCACTAAAAATTCCAAATCCATCTCAGGCCCATGGTTCGGGTAGAGTCCGTCCGAGCTGGACTGTGCTGAATCCGAGTCGGGTCTGAACCGGTTTCAAGCCGATCTGCTATTATTTAAAATTAATAATAATAGTAGTAGTAGATAAATAAATAAAAACTTGATGAAATAATAGAAATTAATAGGAGTCATTGTGGAAAAAAATATATATAATTCAGAAATTTATACTATTATATAATCCAAATACAAGTATATTTGGATTATATACTTTCTTAGCTAAAAATAAAATTATCTATTTATGGATAATAAGGTTATTTATATCCTCATTAATTTTAATTTAAAAAAGAATTGTAACACCCTCCGCCTCTCTCTAAGGTGTGTCACCTTATCTTTCTCCCTCTCTCTTTTTATTTTATTCTTTTGGATTTTTTTTCTAATTGTTTTGATATCAAATTCAGATTATTCTGCAAATTATATTCCAATAATATTCCATCCCCTTCTTATCTTAAATTTCTATAGATTAAAAAATTTCCATTAAAAATGAACACAAATTAATATTTTTTCATTATTTGTGCTTATTAATTGATTTTCACATTATAAATTATGAAAATCTACTCATTGTACGGGGTTTCACGTGTTTAAATTCTATATAGTACAGAGTTTCACGTGTTTAAATTTTATATTCACACACTCATCAAATATATATTTTTCGTTCATGGGAATCAGGAGAAATCAAAGACATGTTTTACTTTAAAGTGAATATTAATGCTTAGTTTTTTCTTTCTTAAATTTATGTACGTAATAATTCTTTTATTATGTAACTTGTCATGCAGGTTGTTGATGATCGATTCCAGCATAAGAATCGTGATTTAGCTCTCGGTTGTTTGTGCACTTTATTAGCTCTCAAAGGTTACATCATAATCTTAATCATTTGTTCAATGTAGGATATGATTGAATATAAATTGAAGAAGATGACCAAGAAAATAGTTAATGTTTACATTATAGAAAAAAAGTGATCTAAATAGTCAACCCCAAATTTTTTTTATAAAGGTTGTATACACAATAATTTATTCTCTCATGATTAATATCAAATAAATTGAAAGAATAAATAGAAATGATCAATAGAAAATAAATATTGACCTATTACTTATGTGTGCTAGATATAACAAATCTTTTATTTATATATATCTAAATTAATTTTTTTAAATATACTTATCTTAATCATGTAAGAGGCACCTAAGTCTTTCTCCAAGTCCTATATATTATTCAAGTCTAGCATAGATGCTTCGATTCCCAATTCTCCCTTAACTCTTTTTTTTTATTGATTTTGTATGAATCATTAAATATATTTTTATTGATTTCTGTCATTTTTGGTGTGCTTACAGTACAAGATTAATCAAATTTAAACTTGATTAGAGGGTAATGATAATGACTTGTCATTTGAAGGTGTTACTTTGTTAGTTGTATATAACTGAATATTCAAACTTCAACCAATATTCTCATAATATTATATTATTAATATTTTTTTGCATTTTTTTAGGAGTATATCAAAATTAAAAAGTATACCTTTTCATATATAAATATCTAAAATTATATTTAAGTTATGAATTAGAATAAATTTTAAATAAGATTTTTAATTTGCATTAGATTAAGTTAAACTATATTAAATTTTATACAACTAAATTAATTTAAATTATATTAGGTTAAATCAAATCAAATTAATTATTATATATTAACTAGGATTGTGAGTATGCATTAAACTAAATTAAATTTGATTATAATTAATATTCTTAATTTTATAATATTAGCATGTTAGTTAGATTTGGCTTACAATAATTATTTAAATAGATTATATTCGAAATTATAAATTAGGTTTAATATTTTTTATAACATTAGACTTTAAATTACGAATTCAAACTATAGATTAAATCAAATGAACAAAATCCATGAATTTGGTCAATTATATTTAAATTATGGTAGATTGGATTTGGTTAAACTTTAAATTTTAAATTTGGGAGATTGTATTATAAGTCAATAAAGAAGTTAATGAAACTAAATAAACTTAAAAAAATTAAATTGTATTAACTTCTACTTCATTTTTTTTAAAGAAATTAATCAAATTAAATCGCACAAAAGTAAGAACATCCATAGTGGGAGAGATTTCAATGCTGCATTTTGACTTTAATTAAATTTTGTAGCACTTGAAGGCTGCAGTGGATACTTGTGCATACTTAAAAATTGTTAGAAAGCTACGAGACACTCCAGATTTGGAGTGTGTCCTAGCTCCTCTATATTAATTATTGGGCCCACCAAAAATAACCAAACAGGAAAAAAATGAGGAAAAAGAGAGAAAAAAAATCTTACGAAATAGGAAAGAAAAATAAAGAAGAAAAAGAGAGGAAAAAGAAGAGATTAATTTGGAGTATTTATTTGGAGTGTACAATTGTGTGTCAATATTATGGAGACACTCCAAAAGTAGTAATTTATACTTTTTTTAATAATTTGGAGTATGTGTTTGGAGTGTCACCACTGTGGATGCTCTAACAACCTTAGATTTATTTATATTTTCAATCACGGATAATGACATAATCTGCATCAAATGCATAGTCTAGTATTTCAATCTTTATTTACTGATATATTACATAATTTGTCTAATAATTTATGAATATGGTCACTTACATTTAAATTATGGTAGATTGAATTTGGCTAGGTTTTAAATTATGAATTTGAGAGATTGTATAATAATTCAATAAAGAAATTAATGAAACAAAATAAACATAAAAGATTATATCGTTTTTTTTTTAAGATTGAAAGAAATTAAGCAAATTAAACCGCACAAAAGTAACAATCTTATATTTATATATCTTTGCAATGACGGATAATGATCTAATATGCATCAAATGATAGTTTAGTATTTCAATATTTATTTATTAATATATATTATATAATTCATGAATTTGGTCCCTTACCATTAAATTATGGTAAATTAGATTTAGTTAGACTTTAAATTATGAACTTGAGATATTGTATAATAAGTCAATAAAAAATATAAAGTTAAAAAATATAAAATTGTTTTTAACTTTATCTTTAATTTTTACTTTTATTTTGAAAGATAGAGAGAAATTAAGCAAATTAAACAGTACAAACCTTATATTTATTTATATTTCAATCATGGATAATTATCTAATCTGCATCAAATGAATAGTTAAGTGTTCAAATTATTGGTTTATTTGATAGATATAGATACTTCGTTCCTTAGGTCTATATAAGGTTGCTGAGATGCATTTCACTCTTCTTATTAAATGAAGCAGATACTTATACAAGAAAGTTTTAACAACTTTGGAGATAAAGTCCCAAGTGGTTGCAAGGGATAATGACATCTCCTGGTGGTTGTAGGTTGTTACAATGGATAACAACAAAGAATAAATAACAGAAACTAAGATAATGTTAATCACTGTTATTATTAACATTCTCCCTCAAGTTGAACGTCCGTAGGGAGAGATTCAGCTTGTTAAGCAGTGTATCAAACCGTGGACGAAGCAAAGGTTTGGTGAGCACATCCGCTAATTGATCATCAGTGGAGACGTATGCAACCCGAAAGGTTCCATTCTGAACTTGTTCACGCACAAAATGATACGACAAGGCGATGTGTTTCATGTTAGAGTGAAAAACAGGATTGGAACTTAGGCTTGTTGCCCCCAAATTATCACAATAGACGACCGGTGGTTGTGACTGTTTATGACCAAGCTCACCAAAAAAGAGATAGCACCCACATCAGTTCAAAGGCAGTGTCAGCGAGGGCCTTGTATTCAGCTTCTGTTGAAGATCTTGTAACAGATCAATGTTTCCTTGAACTCCAGGAAATATGTGTACACCCCATATATAATAGATATCTTGTGGTGGAAACAAAATCGTCCTTATTACCGGCCCAATGAGCGTCGGAGAAGGCATAAAACACTAAAGGAGTAGAGGCGGAGATGTAGTGGCTAATGTCGTAGGAGCTTAGGAACGACCGAAGGGCTATGTATTCACCACCATTATCAGAATATAGTATTTTGATGTTGTGTTTGAAATAATTTTCAACTAGGGATTTAAATTTAATGAAAACAGATGGTGTGTCGGATTTTCGTTTGAGGGGATAGAGCCAAATATACCTTGTAAAGTGGTCAATAAAAATACAGTAATATTTAAGACCATCATAAGACATAACATGAGATGACCAAATATCAGAAAATATAATTTCCAAAGGGTGTGTGGACACAAGACTGGATTCATGTAAGAGGAGCTTGTGGCTCTTGTTTATTTGACACGAGGTGCAATCTGATTGCAAAAAATTAGTACCTATATTATTTGTGTATAGAATATTTATAATTCGGCCTGATCTTAGGCCCTGACTCACCCTCCGTGGACGAACCTTAGAATGGCAGAGGCAAATAGAGCTTTTGCACATTTGGGAAACCCAAGTACTCTCTTGCGGATCCATGAAACAAACTAAATTGCTTCTGGATGAACTTGAAAATTGTAGAGGAAGGGTGGCCTAATTTGTGGTGCCAAGTTGCAGAGGAGGACAGATGGAGATTGTTGACGGTCGACGGAGATGATGGTCAGACGTAGATACCGTCGACACAGGGGCCCTTAAGAATTGTCGTTCCTGTTTGGATTTTTTTCACAAGAAACGAGTCAGGTAAGAACACAATAGCAAATTTAGTTTGTTTTGTGATTTGAGAAATAGATAGAACATTTTTTGACATTGAGGGAACATAGAGAACATTAGACAATTAAAAATCATGAAGCTTAAGAGAGCCAGTGTGTAATGCTTAAACCCTTACCGTTGCCCATAAACAATTCATCAAGGCCATTATATGGATAGTGCAGAGCAAGGTTACTGAGGTCATGGGTGACATGGTGAGATGCCCCACTGTCAACGAGCCAGTTTGGATCAGCAGATGATGTGGCTAAGGTATTTTCTTGTGGGGGTTGTGGAGCGGGAAAATGGGCTGAGGATGGCAGTGGGAGGTGCAGATGTTGTTGATGGAATATTGGGCATTGTGTGAGGACATGACCAGGAACTTTACACCATTGGCACTGACCATGGAAGGGTTTTGGTTGGTGTGAATATGGACTGGATCGGGGTTGAGTACGAGGGGAATTGGCCGACCAGGAGGGTAGAGAAGCAGGAGAAGACCATTGCGGCAGGGGAGCATGGTAACGAGGCTTTGGTTTCTGCGATTTGGACTACACATTAAGAGCAGTAGCGGGACCAGACATGGCCTTGTATTCAATTTTGATGGACAATTCCTGGTTCATAAGCTTCTCATAAAGCTATTCGAACGAGATCGGGGTGTCCCTTGCATTGACACCATCGATCACGGGTTTATACGCAGCATTAAGGCCTCGCAGGACATAGTCGGTGAGATCCTCGGAGTTGATGGGGTTTCCAATGGAGGCAAGAAGATCAGCAGTTACCTTCAGAGAGTGCATATAGTCGGTAATAGAGAGCGAGTGTAAACCCCCTCGATTTATTCTGTAGATAGTTAGAGTGGACCAGGAAAAATTTTGATAGAAGATATTGAGGTTTAGAGTAGAGGATATTTACCTGGAATTTTAATCCAATTAATTTAAACCATTGGCACACCCTATCTTTGTATAATTATTCGGAGCCCATTATCAGCCCATAAATTTTGTACAAATATTGTACTCTCGACTCAACTCGCCAAATTAGGCACTGGACTTTTCTGACTGTTAAAATTAATTTTTGTGTGCTCTAAATTAATTGCGCAACATTCCGAAATCATAACCCGTATTTAATTCCGTGTCGGACACCTGTGTCGTTACCCTCGATTTTGGGGTACCAATTTAATCCGTTGAGCCGGACCAACTAAAGGGTCCAAGATCGACTTCAAGCCCCCACCATTTTTTGGCCTTTGCGCCGTTTCCGAATTTTGACCCCGCGGGCCCCAATTAAATTAAATTCGCAGGACGCGTTCTCTTTAATTAAATCGGAATTTACCAACTTTGTGAATTCTATTTTAATACTAAAATAATTCCAATGCCCTTCAAATTAGACCCGCGCCTAACGCGCAACACCCCCCACACCATGACAATTTTAAATATATTTTTTTCCGCAATTTTTGCGTCATTTCATGTGTTCATACAAATTCCCGAATTTACGGGGGCTTATTTGCAATTATTAAATTGTTGGCAACACCTCATTGGTCATGATTAATTGAGAGGGTCCCAAAATAGGGTCCCAATCTCAATCCCCTCATTCCCTCATAGAGAAACCCCATTCTCTCCATATTTAATCCTATCCATCCATTCTACATGGAATGATCTCTACCCTCAAATCCCCACACACTATCCTATAAAACCATCACATCACCCTCACCACTCCCCAAACCGGCCCTAATCCCAAGGAAGCATTGGGAACCCCCTCTCTCTCTCCTCTAAACTAAACCCACAGCCATAATTTCTTTTCTTCTTCTTCTTCTTCTTCTTTTTCTTCTCATTCTTTTCCTTCTTCCTTGAGGAAACCCAACCTCGACCAAGCCAAGCCAACCTCGGCCAAGCAAAGCAAATCCCAGCCGAGCACCATCTCCCACTGTGCGAAGCCCACCCCCGCCTGGCCTGTGCACCGACGCCGGTCGATCCGGCTAGGCAGCACCTTCGGTCCACTGTGAAACCCACTCCGGCGACACTGCGGTTCTCCCCGACCGACGGAACCAACTCCGGCCGTCGCGGTCACTCCCCCACCCGACTCCAGCTTCAGCTCCCCGCCCGACTGGCCGTTCCGGCTACGGTCCGCCAACCGATTGTACGTGCTCCATTGACTGGACGGAGCAGCCGCCGACCGCGGTGCATCGGTCCGACTAGACAGCCCTCCAGCGGCTGTGTTCTCCCCGCCGATCGGCAGTGCATTTCCCGCACAGACCCAGCTGCAGCGCCGACCGGCTATGCAGTGCTCCGGCCGACTGCATCCGCACTCCGGCGACGGTCTGGTCATCTTCATCATCTCCTCCTCGTCCGTTTTTGCCACCACCATCACCACCTATCCAGCTTCACGCCACCACCACCTCCTGTGCAATACCACCACCCCCACGTCACCACGACCCCATCCTCCCGAGCTTCACCCCGGCCGAGTCCCCAGGCCGACATCCACCCGCAGTGCCAACTCCGGCCAGACCCTTAGGCACCGGCCACCTCAGCCGTGACCACCCCGCCTCTCCTCGTCATCTTCATCATCAACATCATCCATCATCTTCACCATAGTCCTCGTCACCCCTCAGGCCAACAACTACCCCGGCGTGCCCCGTGCCACCGCCAAGGTGAACACTCCCCCTCTCTTTGTTTATATTCCTGTTGAGTTATTTAACTAGGTTTTTGGTTATATATATCTTGTTGGTGTATTGTAGTGTTGATGATGCGCATAGATAATAACTAAAGAATAGGGATTAAAGTGTTGTTAGGGTTTAATGTAGGTTAGGATTTATGGTTGCATAAATTAAAAGGAAGTTAAATGATTTGCATTGAGATTGGGGATTTGATTTTAACGAGATATTATGAATATTATACAGGTAAAAGATTTAGATTTAGTTGAGGGTTTATGTATGTATCAAGTTTTAGGGGCTGATATGATTGTTCCAAGCAATTGACGGTTAATTGAGGAGCAGGTTAAATAGTAGTAAAATGATGCTGTGATAACAAAACAGTGGTTATTTGTAGAACTAATATTTGATGATGAATTTAAGTGAGTAGTAGCTAAGTTATTGGAAAGCGACATTCAAGTATTAAATCAATGGTTTCTATAATCGAGAGTTTAATTGATTAATATTTAATTTATTCGAGGACGATATATTTATACGTGCATATTAACGTCGGTGAAAACCAGGAAAAATCTAAGGATGATCACGACTTGAACTACTGAGAAACATCACGATGAACATTAGAGATTGAGGGTTGGGTCGGATGATATTGTACAGGCGAATGATTTGGAGATAGGTATTATTCGGATCAGGGATCAGAGATTGAGGACTGTGAAATTGGTAGTAACTATTTGAGTTGGAAACTGAGTTTAGGTGTAGATGAGTGACGCAACCCTGCCTGTCGTGGAATAGATTATTAATTATTGTTTTGTATCTCATCTCTAGGTACTACGGGACCTGCGGACTTGGACGTGGTACTGGATTTTCGTCATCAACAGCCGGACACAGGCAAGTATACCTTGCCACCCTGTATTTCAGTTTACAGATATTTGTTGTTTCGTATGTACATCGTGCACGTAGTTAGGTTGACGTTCGGTACTTCGCGTCCGGTTCACAACCGGGTGAAGACGTACGTCGTAGCGTCCTAGGAAGATTGTTGGATGATTCGTAGTATCTCGATATGCGTACCTGAGCTTATCGACACCCCAGGACACACTCGTACACTGTGATCATGCCAGATTCCTGTATCCTGATACTGACATCATGATCAGAGACTGGGATGACCTTAGGGTCGCGTCTGTTGAGTTATCTTCCGTGTGTCGAGACTGTTAGAGGTTTAGGTTCAGCGCACAATCGTTGACCGCTTGGGATAGGGAAGACAGTTACTAGACGTTTGGGCTACTCTGCACGCGCTTATATATGTATATGTAGTGATCCTGTTTCATAGTGTAATGATCCTGTTTCATAGTGTAGTGGTAACACCCGTGTGTCTCTGTGCTCGGAGCTACGGTACGACCCGTGTGTCTCTATGTTCGGAGCTGCGGTTTTATTTTGGACAGCCCACGCGTCGAACATTGTCTTTAAACTGTGTCACACTAGATGGTTATGATAGAGTACCCTGTCGTGCACTTGTACTTTCTGTTTCTTTGGCATGCTATATTTCTATACCTTGTTACGTCCCCCCGAGGACCTGGTTCCCTGCCAGTTTTGCAGCATAGACGATTACGGAGCACTTGGAGATACTGATGGAGTGGCATATCTTGCGAGCATGGTACCAGGTACTCACATTATATCTACCGACATTATGGTTATGTTACATTGATTATTCATCTGCTGTTTTAGCCTAGTTTTGTAGACTCATACTTCTTCTCGAGTCTATTCGAGTTAGTGTGTTATTGGGCGGCCGACCTTAGCACATATAGCTCTTTCTTGTAGACTGATGTACATTGTGGATTGAGACATAGAGGTTTACACTTATGGAATATCTAGATTGTGCCCTTTATATCATAGCTTATACGTATTCGAGTCAGACCAGAGTCTGGTCGAATGCGTAGCTGGCGTGTCACGTATTCCTGGTCCTACGTATTTTGGGACTGGGGCGTGACATATTTTTGTGGTGGCCCATGCAGGTCCGATTTAAATCGTCTTGGTCACCTGACTGTGCCAAGCGAGCCTGCAAATTAGGAATAGATGTTATAATTGTTGAATAGGATCTCAATCCATAATCGATTTAAAACTCTTTGTATGTGATTATCACCCTTGGACTTCCACTTTGCATTCGTTCAATCTTCGTCAAATATCGCTATCCTTGTTTCTCGTCCCCTATTGTTCGAGGAGACGAATGCTTGTGACTGATGACTTTCCTCCAGAAGAAGATCGAAGACCAGACGACAGAAGACAGAATTCGTATACCTTTCCTTGAGAAAATTATTACCTTGTCAGGATAGATTGATGGGTTTTTTGGATTCTAGAACTAGTGTGGAAGGTTGGCAAGAGAGTTGGACCCAGTGGTACCCTACCCGTGCTGGAGGTAACAGTGATCTTAGAAGTACTGAGAGCTAGAAGGATTGTTGAACATGACCTAGAATGTTTTATGTGAATGCATAGACTAATGATGGAAACTAGTGGTTGTATATGATAGCAATACCAGGAATGATATTATGGACTAGAGGAGATAAAATTTCAAGCTCTCACTTGAAAATAAAATGATAGAAATTTTAGTATGTGAATATTAGTATGATTGTTGACATCATTATTATAATTGTAATTATGACTTGGAGAGAGAAATAACGAAAAGAAGAAATTCGAGGAATAACATTTTAGGAAAGACCTTGAGGAGAAGAGAAATTATACATTAGGCAAGAAGGAATTTCTCTTTTAAAGGATTAGAGTGGTAAACAGAACAGGAGGATTTATTTTGAGGTTAAGTCTAGACTAGGACAACGTCCTAGCATGAGTTGGTTGGGTCAATACCACGCGACACTGGATTGTCGACGTGGTTATATTATATTTTTAGGCCACCAGGTTACCCTGAGTTGAGTTCAGGAAGCCCAGGAGTGCGGTGACCATCTACCTTAGGGGTATGCAATATAGGAGGTGAACCAGTGTACCACCATGTTATATCAGAGTTGAGGATATTTTTCTAGATGATCTTTTAGGCCTGCCACCTGACAGAGAGAAGGAGTTTGTTAAAGGGATGACTCTCAGAGCTGAGCCAGTTATTCTCTCGTCTTCAGACTAGCACCGATATAGTTGATCGAGCTGAAAATCCATAGTAGAGGACCCCTTATACAAGGGTTTCGGTTGGGCTAGTATTTTTTTTTCCATGAGAAGCAACCATCTTATTGTACCAAAGAAGGACGGGACGGTAAGTTGTATAACGATTACAGAGCATTAAATGCCGTAGCAATAAAGAGCAAGTACCCTAGTCGCATATCGAAGATTTATTTGAATCAGCTAAGTGGCGCATATGTATTTTGAAGATCAATCTCAGATCCAGTTATCACCAGATCGAGGTACAGAGAGAGGACATTCCGAAGATGGTTCTTCGGACGAAATATGGACACTGTGAATTTCTAGTCATGTTGTTTAAACCAACGCGCCAGCAGTATTTATGTGTTTGATGAACAATGTCTTCCACCAGTACTTGGATAAGTTCGTGGTGGTATTTATAGACGACATCTTGATATATTCCAAGAGCCAAGAGGAGCATGAGAGACATCTCAGGATTGTGTTGGAGACGCTGAGACATGAGAAGCTGTACGCCAAACTCAGCGAATATGAGTTTTGCTTGGATAGAGTAACATTTCTGGGACACATAATCACCGGAGATGGACTATCAATTGATCCGGAGAAGATAGCTGCAGTAGAGACCTGGCCTACCCCTACATCAGTTACGGAGATTAGGAGTTTCCTCGGACTTGCCGGATATTACCGGAGGTTCGTGGAAAACTTTTCGAGGATAGCTGCGCCTATGACGCGACTGACGCGTAAGGGCAAAAAGTTTATCTGGACCAACGAGTGTCAGGCGGCTTTCGATGAGCTGAAGAAGCGTCTGACATCAGCACCGATTTTGACAATACCTTCCGGATCAGGAGGATTTGTAGTGTACAGTGATGCGTCAGGGAGCGGATTGGGATGTGTACTGATGCAACACGGCAAGGTGATAGCCTACGCATCGAGACAGTTAAGAGTTCATGAGAAGAACTATCCGACGCACGACTTGGAGCTAGCTGCGGTGATATTTGTACTAAAACTATGGAGACATTACCTTTATGGTGAGCGTGTTGAGATTTATACAGATCATAAAAGCCTGAAGTACGTCTACACGCAGAAGGAGCTCAACATGAGGCAGAGACGTTGGCTAGAGTTGATGACAGATTGTGACATTGAGCTACAGTACCACCCTGGCAAGGCGAACGTCGTAGCAGATGCCTTAAGCAGGAAGCCCATGGCATACTTTTTGACGATGCAGCGACAGTTGCTAGAGGATCTCCAGGAGCTTGGAATAGAGATCGTATTGCCAGGCATGGATGGACAGATAGCCAGTCTTGAGGTTCAGTCTACTTTGATTGAGAGGATCAAGGCAGCGTTGCCTACGGATGCGAGATTTCGACGTCTGCGAGAGAGAACAGAAGCCGGCCTGCAGACGGGACTCAGGATTCATGAAGACGGAACGTTGAGGTGCGAAGATCGCCTATATGTTCCGAGTGGCGAGCTACGCCAAGAGTTGATGACCAAGGCTCATAGCTCGATTTATTCCATTCATCCCGGGGGTACGAAGATGTACCGAGACTTGAGACAGCATTATTGGTGGCATGGGAATAAAGAAGGAAATTGTAAGATTCGTGGCAAAATATTTTGTTTGTCAGCAAGTCAAGGCTGAACATCAGAGGACTGCAAGATTATTGCAGCCACTCCCCATTCTCGAGTGGAAGTGGAAACACATTACCATGGACTTCGTCACAGGATATCCGCGAAGCCCTAGCGGGAAGGATGCAGTTTGGGTTGTCGTAGACAGACTCACTAAGTCTGCACATTTCTTGCCCTTCCGAGTTGGGCAATCCACAGAGATACTAGCTGACATGTATATGAGGTAGATAGTACGATTACATGGAGTGCCTGTCAGCATCGTATCGGATCGTGATTCCAGATTCATGTCACATTTTGGCGGAGTATGCAGGAGAGCTTAGGAACTCGTCTCAAGTTCAGCACTGCGTATCATCCACAGACTGATGGACAGTCAGAGCGCACGATACAGATATTAGAGGATATGTTGAGAGCGTGCATGATTAATTTTGGAGGATCTTGGGAGGACCATCTACACTTGGTAGAATTCTCCTACAATAACAGTTACCAGGCCAGCATACAGATGGCACCTTATGAGGCACTGTACGGCAGAAAATATAGGTCGCTAGTTTGTTGGAGTGACGTGGGAGAGCGTCAGATACTTGGTCCGGAATTGGTGACGCAGACAGTAGAGAAGGTCAAGCAGATTCAGAGCCACCTGCGCGCAGCACAGGACAGACAGAAACACCGGGCAGATGCGCACCACAGACCATTGGAGTTCAAGGAGGGTGACCACGTATTTTTGAGGATATCGCCTACCCGCGGTACCATCAGATTCGGAGGCAGAGGCAAGCTGAGTCCGAGGCATATCGGACCTTTTGACATTCTGGAATGAGTTGGCGAAGTGGCTTACCGTCTTGCATTACCTCCATCATTAGAGGGAGTACATGACGTATTACACGTATCGCAGCTGAGGAGATATGTTGCAGACCCTAGCCACGTGCTTGATCATTCGGAGATTACAGTCGGGCCCAGCCTGTCTTACGTAGAGCAGCCAGTTGAGATCCTCGATCGCAGCGAGAAAACTTTGAGAGGACAGACGATTCGACTGGTCAGAGTGGCATGAAAGCACCATTCACCGGGCGAGTCTACCTGGGAGCGTGAGGATTCTATTTGGCAGCGATTTCCGTACTTATTTGAGGAGCAAGGTACAAATTTACGTACGACAATTGATTACTAGTTGTTTTAAAATTCTGTTAGATACTATCGTGCTTTAATTTTAATTTCGGGGACGAAATTTTTCTAAGTTGGAAAGAATGTAAACCCCCTCGATTTATTCTGTAGATAGTTAGAGTGGACCAGGAAAAATTTTGATAGAAGATATTGAGGTTTAGAGTAGAGGATATTTACCTGGAATTTTAATCCAATTAATTTAAACCATTGGCACACCCTATCTTTGTATAATTATTCGGAGCCCATTATCAGCCCATAAATTTTGTACAAATATTGTACTCTCGACTCAACTCGCTAAATTAGGCACTGGACTTTTCTGACTGTTAAAAATAATTTTTGTGTGCTCTAAATTAATTGCGCAACATTCCGAAATCGTAACCCGTATTTAATTCCGTGTCGGACACCTGTGTCGTTACCCTCGATTTTGGGGTACCAATTTAATCCGTTGAGCCGGACCAACTAAAGGGTCCAAGACTGACTTCAAGCCCCCACCATTTTTTGGCCTTTGCGCCATTTCCGAATTTTGACCCCGCGGGCCCCAATTAAATTAAATTCGCGGGACGCGTTCTCTTTAATTAAATCAGAATTTACCAACTTTGTGAATTCTATTTTAATACTAAAATAATTCCAATGCCCTTCAAATTAGACCCGCGCCTAATGCGCAACACCCCCCACACCATGACAATTTTAAATATATTTTTTTCCGCAATTTTTGCGTTATTTCATGTGTTCATACAAATTTCCGAATTTACGGGGGCTTATTTGTAATTATTAAATTGTTGGCAACACCTCATTGGTCATGATTAATTGAGAGGGTCCCAAAATAGGGTCCCAATCTCAATCCCCTCAGTCCCTCATGGAGAAACCCCATTCTCTCCATATTTAATCTTATCCATCCATTCTACATGGAATGATCTCTACCCTCAAATCCCCACACACTATCCTATAAAACCATCACATCACCCTCACCACTCCCCAAACTGGCCCTAATCCCAAGGAAGCATTGGGAACCCCCTCTCTCTCTCTCCTCTCTCACCTCTAAACTAAACCCACAGCCATAATTTCTTTTCTTCTTCTTCTTCTTCTTCTTCTTCTTCTTCTTCTCATTCTTTTCCTTCTTCCTTGAGGAAACCCAACCTCGACCAAGCCAAGCCAACCTCGGCCAAGCAAAGCAAATCCCAGCCGAGCACCATCTCCCACTGTGCGAAGCCCACCCCCGCCTGGCCTGTGCACCGACGCCAGTCGATCCGGCTAGGCAGCACCTTCGGTCCACTGTGAAACCCACTCCGGCGACACTGCGGTTCTCCCCGACCGACGGAACCAACTCCGGCCGTCGCGGTCACTCCCCCACCCGACTCCAGCTTCAGCTCCCCGCCCGACTGGCCGCTCCGGCTACGGTCCGCCAACCGATTGTACGTGCTCCATTGACTGGACGGAGCAGCCGCCGACCGCGGTGCATCGGTCCGACTAGACAGCCCTCCAGCGGCTGTGTTCTCCCCGCCGATCGGCAGTGCATTTCCCGTACAGACCCAGCTGCAGCGCCGACCGGCTATGCAGTGCTCCGGCCGACTGCATCCGCACTCCGGCGACGGTCTGGTCATCTTCATCATCTCCTCCTCGTCCGTTTTTGCCACCACCATCACCACCTATCCAGCTTCACGCCACCACCACCTCCTGTGCAATACCACCACCCCCACGTCACCACGACCCCATCCTCCCGAGCTTCACCCCGGCCGAGTCCCCAGGCCGACATCCACCCGCAGTGCCAACTCCGGCCAGACCCTTAGGCACCGGCCACCTCAGCCGTGACCACCCCGCCTCTCCTCGTCATCTTCATCATCAACATCATCCATCATCTTCACCATAGTCCTCGTCACCCCTCAGGCCAACAACTACCCCGGCGTGCCCCGTGCCACCGCCAAGGTGAACACTCCCCCTCTCTTTGTTTATATTCCTGTTGAGTTATTTAACTAGGTTTTTGGTTATATATATCTTGTTGGTGTATTGTAGTGTTGATGATGCGCATGGATAATAACTAAAGAATAGGGATTAAAGTGTTGTTAGGGTTTAATGTAGGTTAGGATTTATGGTTGCATAAATTAAAAGGAAGTTAAATGATTTGCATTGAGATTGGGGATTTGATTTTAACGAGATATTATGAATATTATACAGGTAAAAGATTTAGATTTAGTTGAGGGTTTATGTATGTATCAAGTTTTAGGGGCTGATATGATTGTTCCAAGCAATTGACGGTTAATTGAGGAGCAGGTTAAATAGTAGTAAAATGATGCTGTGATAACAAAACAGTGGTTATTTGTAGAACTAATATTTGATGATGAATTTAAGTGAGTAGTAGCTAAGTTATTGGAAAGCGACATTCAAGTATTAAATCAATGGTTTCTATAATCGAGAGTTTAATTGATTAATATTTAATTTATTCGAGGACGATATATTTATACGTGCATATTAACGTCGGTGAAAACCAGGAAAAATCTAAGGATGATCACGACTTGAACTACTGAGAAACATCACGATGAACATTAGAGATTGAGGGTTGGGTCGGATGATATTGTACAGGCGAATGATTTGGAGATAGGTATTATTCGGATCAGGGATCAGAGATTGAGGACTGTGAAATTGGTAGTAACTATTTGAGTTGGAAACTGAGTTTAGGTGTAGATGAGTGACGCAACCCTGCCTGTCGTGGAATAGATTATTAATTATTGTTTTGTATCTCATCTCTAGGTACTACGGGACCTGCGGACTTGGACGTGGTACTGGATTCCCGTCATCAACAGCCGGACACAGGCAAGTGTACCTTGTCACCCTGTATTTCAGTTTACAGATATTTGTTGTTTTGTATGTACATCGTGCACGTAGTTAGGTTGACGTTCGGTACTTCGCGTCCGGTTCACAACCGGGTGAAGACGTACGTCGTAGCGTCCTAGGAAGATTGTTGGATGATTCGTAGTATCTCGATATGCGTACCTGAGCTTATCGACACCCCAGGACACACTCGTACACTGTGATCATGCCAGATTCCTGTATCCTGATACTGACATCATGACCAGAGACTGGGACGACCTTAGGGTCGCGTCTGTTGAGTTATCTTCCGTGTGTCGAGACTGTTAGAGGTTTAGGTTCAGCGCACAATCGTTGACCTCTTGGGATGGGGAAGACAGTTACTAGACGTTTGGGCTACTCTGCACGCGCTTATATATGTATATGTAGTGATCCTGTTTTATAGTGTAATGATCCTGTTTCATAGTGTAGTGGTAACACCCGTGTGTCTCTGTGCTCGGAGCTACGGTACGACCCGTGTGTCTCTGTGTTCGGAGCTGCGGTTTTATTTTGGACAGCCCACGCGTCGAACATTGTCTTTAAACTGTGTCACACTAGATGGTTATGATAGAGTACCCTGTCGTGCACTTGTACTTTCTGTTTCCTTGGCATGCTATATTTCTATACCTTGTTACGTCCCTCTGAGGACCTGGTTCCCTGCCAGTTTTGCAGCATAGACGATTACGGAGCACTTGGAGATACTGATGGAGTGGCATATCTTGCGAGCATGGTACCAGGTACTCACATTATATCTACTGACATTATGGTTATGTTACATTGATTATTCATCTGCTGTTTTAGCCTAGTTTTGTAGACTCATACTTCTTCTCGAGTCTATTCGAGTTAGTGTGTTATTGGGCGGCCGACCTTAGCACATATAGCTCTTTCTTGTAGACTGATGTACATTGTGGATTGAGACATAGAGGTTTACACTTATGGAATATCTAGATTGTGCCCTTTATATCATAGCTTATACGTATTCGAGTCAGACCAGAGTCTGGTCGAATGCGTAGCTGGCGTGTCACGTATTCCTGGTCCTACGTATTTTGGGACTGGGGCGTGACAGCGAGCCTTTGTCAGAGGAGCATAACTTATCCTTGAGTTGTTTGATATGTCCACGAGATGCTTTAGCATATGTGCGCTGAAGTAAATCCCAGATTTCATAAGTATACTTCGTTTGGGTTACTAGAGAAGCAACCGATGGAGATAAAGTGATAAGAAAAGAGCCATATATGAGACGATCTTGCTGCTTCCATGAGAGAAAAATTGGGTTGGGGATCATGGATGGCGGTGTTGTTGCTGTGTGGACGGTGGGCTCCTTAAGTGGGTGTGAACCATCCAGGAACTTGAATAAATCATGTCCCTCAAGAGTAGCCTTAATCTGAAGCTTCCAATTCAGATAATTTGTAGGAGTAAGCTTTATAATGTTGGAAAGATGAATCACTGTGAAGGGTTAGGATTTTTCGTATGGGTTAGGAATGTGAGAGGTGAAGTCAGTAGCCATGGGAGAGATGTGAGAGAACTTTTGTATTTTGTGGGAGGACCAGGAGTGTATAGCTTTGATACATATTAGGTTGCTGAGATGCATTTCACTCTTCTTATTAAATAAAGCAGATACTTATACAAGAGAGTTTTAACAACTTTGGAATAAAGTCTCCAAGTGGTTGCAAGGGATAATGACATCTCCTAGTGGTTGTAGGTTGTTACAAGGGATAACAACAGAGATAATAAATAACAGAAACTAAGATAATGCTAAGCACTATTATTATTAACAGTATACTACCATTGTGTTATCGTTTTTCAATTTATTTATGGCAATGCATGTTGCCAATGTTAGTGACTATCGTATTGTTATAGGTAAGAAAGGACAAACAGTCGAGTAGTGCTGATGAAGATGCTGCTCGAAGATGCTTATACTGATGAATAACATTTCGTTATTAAAAAATGTCATCTGGTGATTTCCTATTGGGAAATTATGATTTTTGTTGGGCAAGTTTGGTTGAATCTTGTCTTTGTTACATAAGATAAATCAAAATTCTAACAAAAAATCCTAATGAAAAATTATAATTTTTGTTGAAAATTATCTTTGCTACATAAGATGATATCAATATTTCTAAAATGTGTTGCACACGTAATGCGTGTACCCGACACTAATATTAAATTAACAAAATCAATTTATAAGAAAAAAATTGTTATTTATTTATTTGTAGAAAATTTAAAGGTATATAGTTCATCTTTAGTTTAGTCTTTGTTATTTAAATTCAATTACTTCATGTTCAGCTTCCTTCGAAACTTTGATGGCGGTCTTCGATCTTCATAAAAATATATCTTTGTCTTCAAGACTTCAGTGCTTCATGATCCAACTTCTACATTATTGTCTATACTAAAAGCTTGAGAGTTCATTTTTACAATGTCAGCAATTTCATCTCTTAACTGTTACAAGTTTTGTTCTACATGAATCCAATCTTGGATGTAAATACAGACTTCTAAAAATTCTGGTAATATTTTGCTCCTCTTTTTTGTAAGCATTCTTGAACCTACACTGGACACCAGGGTTATTAGAAGATAACGTGTCAAAGAAAAAGAAAGTATAAGATAAGTTTTTTTTTATGTGTTCTCCACTACTCTAAAATAGAAAAAATATGTTCTAAAACCGCCATCATCTTGGAAATAGGAGTTCAAATATAACAATAATTCTCGAGTTGGGTGGAGAAGAATATTTTTGTTTCCTCCTTTGCAGTATACTCTTAGCATGAGATAATTTAGAAGCTAAATCAGATAAGTTGCTACTATCTTGAACGAATGAAGCAGGTTATTTGTCATAAAAAAATTGACATAAATTAAATAGAACATATAAAGATCTCTCTAATATCTACTTTTTTACTCTCTACCTCTATGTTCATAGTTTCAAAAAAAATCATCTAACAACATATTTACAACATCTAATTTTATTTTAGGAACCAAAACCACAACCAAACAATAAAAAGTGCAATATTATACCAATATTTTCTAAACTTTTCTTCTACTTTATTAACTATTTTATTAACTATGTGATAAAAACCAGGAACATAACTATATTTTGCAAATAAATTAGAAATATTAATTATCTTTGTTAAATCTTAAGGATAAGTTGGATAATAAACTCCTCATAAAGTACATGTAATTTTGTAAAATTATTCTAAAAATTCAAAAATTAAAGTAGCAATTATCCAATCAGTCTCACTTAGTAGGTAATTACTACTTGGATTTGTATTATTATTATTGCACATTTATATTTAATACACATTTTCAACATCAAATAGATAGAATTTAATCTATGTGGTATGTCATAACAAATCTTCTAATGTCAAACCATATTGTGCATATAACCTTTTAAACTCTTGTTGCTTGCTTGGTGAAGTGTTTAAACTAATTAGACATGTTCTAATATTTTCTAAATTCATATAAAAATATTGAAGCCATACTTGTATAAATAATTAAGGATATGACAAGCACATAGAATATACAACAGTCATTCTTATAGTATATGCGGAAGTTGGATTTTTAAAACATTAATACAACTAATATTATTAAAAAAAAATTGAAAATAAATATTGTGAATATTTAAATTCACATAAATTTAGAAGATGGATCCATTGGTTGCACTTCTAGTGTGTGGACATTCGTCTTAACAAATAATTTATTTTCGTAGAAGCCATTTTGTATCTAAATAATGTGTATTAACACAAATAAAATAGTTATTTTATTTACTAGTACATGTATTTGAAAATAAAGAAAACTTACTAATAATATTTTAAAAAGTTTGTTTCAAAACTTATTTTTCTTTCTTCAAATATCATAAAAGCTTATGCTCTAATAGTAGGTCTATAAACTTTTATAAAACAATAATTTAATGTACTAGTTGCATAATCATAATAATCTTTAGGCTTACCAGATGTGAAAGGCTTTGTTGACAAATAATATATTTTGTTAAGTTAATTTTATTAAGAGTAAACGAATAATTAAATGTTCATAATGAAGAATTAGAAGAATTTATTCTTAACTATGTTTGCCTAGCATCAATTGTGTTCTTACCATAACATTTTTATAGTATCTTTTTGAAGTTTTTGTGTCATCATTTTTCTTCCATTTAACTTATTTTTTGTCATGCCCCCCTCCCAAAATACGATGAATCGGATACGTAACGAACATCTTCAGGCTACGCGACATACGAATACTTCAATATCCATATTCGTAATTGTCGCCCGTAAGGCTCTAGGATAGGTTTATCACATGTCACAAACTTGCATAATACAATAAATAGTAATTTTGGTAAAGGACAATTCTAAGAACTATAAATAAGAAGTTGGTTATTCTACCCAGTTACTGTTAGAATTAACATAGAAGAAGGAAGAAGAAAATAGGAGATAAGATCTCTTATTAGTGTAATGACATAATGTAAGGCAAATATCTTATTTATACAACCCAATTAAGGTGTAATACTAATCTCTAACCAATGTGGGACTAAAAACAAAGTAGGAATCCAACCTTTAGTAACCCACGTTATAACACTCCCCCTTTGGATGACCACCATCTCTAAGCCTATTGCCTCGTTAAAACTTTGCCAGAAAAATCTATTAGGACAAAACATGTGCGAAAAAAAAGAGTACAATCTTTAGGATGACTTAGATAGGTGTTGGACATGCTTAATGTTGCCTCATTAAAACCTTGTCAGCAAAAAACCAATGGAAAAAATTTATGACTAAGAAAAAAGAGTACAACATGTTATAGTCCATACAAAATGTATCTCTCCTTGAAAACAATTACTCCCCCTGATAATGTTGATCCTGAACAGTCAGTTGATGAAGACGTCGCATTCCAATTCCATAAACTACTTTCTGAAAAGTTGACTTTGGCAACGATTTAGTAAACAGGTCTGCAAGATTATTACTTGAACGAACTTGTTGGACGTCAATATCAAAGTTCTTCTGAAGCTCATGAGTATAGAAAAACTTTGGTGAGATGTGCATGATCATGTCTCCTTTAATGAATCTACCTTGAATTTGTGCAATATATATTGCATTATCCTCAAGAATAACAGTTAGAGTATTTATGGTAGGAGAAAGGTGACAGGAGCTACGAATGTGTTGAATCAACGATCTCAGCCAAATACATTCTCTACTTGTTTCATGGAGAGCAAATATTTCTGAATAATTTGAGGAGGTAGCAACCATTGTCTGTTTTGTTGAACGCCAAGAAATAGCTGCATTGCTATTAAGAAACACATATCCAATTTGTGAATGACCTTTATGGGGATTAGATAAATAACCTGAATATGCAAAGCCAACTATATTCACGATGTCAGATAAACCACAAGTATAAAATAATTCCATGTCGGTAGTTCCATGAAGATATCTCATCACATATTTAATATCATTCTAATGTCTGTGAGTTGACGTCGAGCTATATCTAGCCAACAGATTTACAGAGAATGATATGTCTGGCCTTGTACATTGTGATAGATACACTAATGCCCCAATGGCACTAAGGTACGGTACTTCAGGTCCTAACATTATTTTATTGTCGTCCTTAGGACGATATAGATCTTTATTGATATCTAAAGATCGAACATCCATTGGAGTGTTAAGGGGATAAGCTTTATCCATATTGAACTGTTTCAATATATTTTCTTTGTATTTGGATTGATGCACTAAAATTCTATTAGTGCAATGCTCAATTTGTAATCCGGGACAATATTTTGTGTCTCCGAGATCTTTTATCTCAAACTCTTTTTCAGATAGTTTGCAGTCTCATTGATTTCATGTCTTATCCCAATCAAGTTTATGTCATCGACGTATACTGCAACTATAGCGAAACCCTCCTTAGATTTCTTTATAAAGACACATGGACATATAGGATTATTCTCATATCCCTCCATTTTTATATATTCACTAAGACGATTGTACCACATCCTTCCAGATTGTTTCAAACTGTACAATGAATGTCTTAGCTTTATGGAATGCATGTTCTTAGCTTTTGAGCTTAGTAGGTTAAATCTATCTGGAATTTTCATATAGATATCGTTATCTAAATTACCATATAGATAGGTTGTTACAACGTCCATAAGTCTCATGTCCAACTTTTTCTCAATTGTCAGACTTATCAAATAATGGAACGTTGTTGCATCCATTACGGGAGAATACATCTCTTCGTAATCAATCCCGGGTCTCTGAGAAAATCCTTGCGCCACTAATCGTGCCTTAAATTGAGCGATTTCATTCTTTTTATTTCGTTTTCTTACAAATACCCACTTGTAACCTACATGTCTGACATCTTTTGGTGTTTGTACTATAAGTCCGAACATTCCACGTTTATTAAGGGAATCCAATTTTGCTTGAATAACATCCTTCCATTTTGGCCAATCTTTTCTTTGTCGATATTCATTAATGTTACGTGGTTCAGTGTCATCAATGCTCTTAGATATTTGAGTAGCTACTGGGAATAAGAATATCTCATTTATTATTATATCTTTGTGATCACATACCTCTCTTATATATGTATAAAATATAGAGATCTCTTTGCTTTCAGGTACCTGACCCTCCTCTTGGGCTTGTGTCTTTTCTAAGACAATAACCTCTTCTGGGTTTTCAGAGAGTATGGATCTATCATTCATAACCTCTTCTTGAGCGTTATGTGTAACCTCTTTAAGAGCGTTACTTGGGCATTTTCTCTTTCTAGGGACTAAGTCCTTCGAACTTATAGGTCTACCACACTTCTGGCGTGCAGTAAATTCATTAGCCATTCTGCTATTTTTTTCCTACGGGGATATCAATTCGAGCTGGCACATTTGCAGTGGGCACATATGATTTAATCACTTTAGCTGCATCAGTAAATGCATCTAGCATTTTATTTGCAATTTTCTGTAGATGCAATATCCTTCGTACCTCAGTTTCACATTGATTAGTACGATGATCTAGATAAGACAGAGTGAAATTATCCCACGATAATTTATGATGTTTATTTATGGCGAATGGTTCTGTAAGAACATTCTTTTCTTTCTTATCTTCCCATAACGGCGTAAATTTAGTCTCATCAAAATGACAGTGTGCGAATCTAGTAGTAAAAATATCATCAGTTAAAGGTTCCAAATATCTAATGATTAAGGGCGAATCAAAACCAATATAAAATTTTAAACGACGTTGAGGTCCCATTTTAGAACGCTGATGAGGGAGAATAGGAACATAAACGGCACAACCAAGTTTACGTAAATGAGAGATCTTAGGTTGATGGCATGTCACAAGTTATGATGGTAAAAATTTATGATATGCAGTTGGCCTAACAATGATCAATTTAGCAGCATATAATATGGCATATCCCCAAGCTGAAACGGATAAGTTTGATTGCATAAGTAAAGGCCTTGTTATGTGCTGAAAATGCTTAATCAAGGACTATGCTAAACCATTTTGGGTATGAACATGCGGGACATAATATTAAAATTCTATTCCTACGGAAGCACAATAATCATCAAAAGTACAAAAAATGAACTCGGCTGCATTATCAAGTCAAATTGTTCTAACATGTTGGTCAGAAAAATGAGTCTTAAGCTTAATCAACTGAGAAAGTAGCTTGTAGAAGGCAAAATTTCTAGATGAGAGTAAGAAAATATTTGACCATCGACTAGAAGCATCTATTATAACCATAAAATACTTGAAAGGTCCGCTAGTAGGATTAATTTGTCCGTAAATATCATATTATATTCTCTGAAGGAATGGTGGTGATTCAGGAGCTATTTAGAGAAGTGAAGGCCTTGTAATAAATTTATCCTGTGAACAAGCTACACACAAATGTTCAGTAGTAAAGGAAAGAATTTGGTATGATAAATTATGCCCATTGGTATTGTTGATGACCTTTCTCAACATAGTCGATCATGGATGACTCAATCTGTCATGCCAAAGGATTATATTCCTTAGATTTTTTAGCCTTTTGCTAGTGATGGGGTGAGATTATACTACCTTCAGAGTAGTTTGATATAGCCCCGAGGAGATTAACTTGCACTTTTCTAATTTGAGCTTATTGCTTCCAACATTAGAGGTGATACAAAGATACTCTTTGCTATCATCGTTCATGGTTTCAACATGAAACTCGTTCATTCAAATATATCTAAAGTTGAGTAGATTTCTATTAGATCTACTAGAGAATAATGCATTTTGAATGACTAAGTGTGTTCCATTTGGCAACACAATATCGACCTTACCATAACCTTCTATAATCTGCACTGGTCCAGCAATTGTGGTTACCTTGGCAGTGTTTGAGGCATATATTATTAAAAGCTTCCTAGTTTTCAATATAGTGTGAGTTTTTGCACTATCTATCAAGCATATTCCATCATCATTGTCCATACCTTTCAAAAATAAAAATTAATAATATATTAATATACTACTAAACGGTTAAACTTGGCATATTGCCAATTATTATAACTTGATCTAAATCTAAATGAAACTACTTCAAATAAAGTAAACTACCTAGACTATTGATCATATAATAACCAATTTATTCAAAGTGGAAAGTAAATAAACTTAGATAAGCATACAATAACTATTCATTGACTTCGCCTATCATGGCGTTGAACTAGTCTTCCAAAATTGCGTTTTCATCATTATCTTGGAATAAATCAATAAAATCCATGTATGTTGTGCCCTCCATGAGATTAGTCTCCACGCCCTTTGAGGCTTCATACTCGTCCACTTTCTTTTGTGAGGTGCGATAGTTTCGCATCCAATGACCAACTCTTCCACAACGTTTGCAAATATCAGTTGGAGCAGCTGGATTGGAAATTTAGGCATTATTTCTTGGAGGATTAAATCCCTTATTTTTGATCTGTGTATCATTCCTTGGACCCAGATTGTAGCCATTTCTTTGGCTTCCACGGCGTTCATGCCCTCTACCTTTCTGATTTTCTCGACCCCTAGTATTGGTCATATTTTTTTGAGCACTAGTCGCATTCACTTTAGATAGAATTGGTGCAGATCCAGTTGGTCTACTAGTGTAGTTTTTTATTAATAACTCATTATTTTTCTCAGCCACGAGTAAGACAACAATAAGTTTGGAATACTTCTTAAAAAATTTCTCCCTATACGTCTGTTGTCGGGTCATATTAGTCGCATAAAATATAGTGAATGTTTTCTCTAGCATAGAATGCTATGTCACTTCTTCACCACATAACTTCAATTGTGAAGTAATCCTGAACATAGTTGAATTATAGGTTGCAACTGTCTTATAATCTTGGAACCGTAGATTGAGCCATTCATGGAGTGTACCTGTCAGTATGACCATTTTCTGGTGATCATATCTCTCAGCTAGATAATTTCATAGCACCAAGGGGTCCTTGACTGTTAAGTACTCACCCTTGAGATCATCATGAATATGATATCTTAGGAAAATTAAAGCCTTCGCTTTATCTTGTGCAGATATTGGCTTATTAGCCATAATTATGTCACCTAAGCTTTTGGCTTGAAGGTGCAACTTAGCATCCAATCTCCAGTTGAGAAAGTTCTGGCCTTCTAAGTTTAGAGGCTTGAAATCATGCTTTGTGAGGCTCGACATATTGCTGTATAAGATCAATAATAACAAGTTAACATAAGAACTTAGTAAATTACCAAATAATTCATGTTCATGGTGTATGCTTCAAATAATGATATTTCAGAAGTCTATTTATACCAAACAAATCTTGTTCATACTATGCTTCAAAAAATGATGTTCCAGAAGTTGTAGGTAAATACCAAACACTAGATGTTCATGGTATGCTTCGAACAATGATTATGTTCAAGAAGTCTTTCAAAAATATCACATATGGTATGCTTCGAACAATGATGTTCCAGAAGTCTTATATATATAGACCAAATAATTCATGTTCATGGTCATCAGATCTCTGATGGTTTTGATCTGAATGTATTAACATATATAAAAAAAATTAAAAAAAATAAAGAATAACTCCAGCGTTCTCTCCGAGA
Source organism: Iris macrosiphon (assembly GCA_036927795.1). NCBI lineage: Eukaryota > Viridiplantae > Streptophyta > Magnoliopsida > Asparagales > Iridaceae > Iris > Iris macrosiphon. The sequence goes on from JAYESA010000005.1 coordinate 213,367,107, forward strand.
GATCTATATGTGATTAACATCTGACTGTTATCAGAGTTAACTAAAAGAAGAGATGAATGGATAAAAATTATTCTTTTTTCCCTAGCGGTATGCCAAGAGATATATAAATATCAATATCAGGCTGCGCCTAGGGTATGCATATGCAGAAAAAAAATAAACATAAATAACTATACCTATTACCGAAGTGGAGAATCCGCAAATGGCGGCTTCACTGAGATGCTCTTGCTTATTTTCTCCCGTTAGAGCTTCGTGATGATAACGTGTTAGAATAAACGTAGAAGAAGGAAGAAAAAAATAGGAGAGAAGATCTCTTATTAGTGTAATCGCATAGTGGGAGGCAAATACCTTATTTATATAACCCAATGAAGGTGTAATACTAATCTCTAATCAATGTGGGACTAAAAACAAAGTGGGAATCCAACCCTTTAGTAACCCACGTTATAACAGTTACAACTTTTAACCTATATATATATATATATATATATATATATATATATATATATATATATATATATATATCACATTAATACCTTAATATATGATAGAAATAAATTTTGGTTCTAACTCAATTGCCTTCCTTTGCAACGTATTGTTCTTGTTCTCCATTTTCTTGTCAAGGTTCAATATTAGCTTCCTTGAAAATGTTTCTACAAATCTAGTGAACAATACTATATCGTCAAATGACATGCAAGCCCTCAGTCAAAGACGAGAAAATAAATAAATAAATAAAATGAGAATCTAAAAATGATTGAATTCTCGAATTTTGTGATTATGAAAAAGAATATTTAATTCATAGGACTTTATATAGTATAAACTTGTAGTACGACGTTCCAACTTTTATCAAACCGTATTTTACTTAGTGTCCAAATCACAATCCATAATCACAAACAATTTTTTTTATATGCAAATACAATTTAGAGAATGCTTTTGGATCATAACATCATCTATTATCTTGACAATAATCCCATATACTCGGGATCAGATCAATTTTTTGGATGGACGGTACTTAAATACCAGTCCCACAAGTGTTGTTATATCATTATATCATCTTTTATTTTCATAATTTTACATAAATTTGAGAATTATTTGAAAATTATAACAAGTGTCGAATTACTTGAATTGTTCTCAAGAATCCATTTTAACAAGAGTTGAATTACTTGAGTTGATCTCAAGAATCCATTATAACAAGTATCGAATTACTTGATTGATCTCACGAATCCATTATACCAAATGTCGAATTACTTGAGTTATGCTCAAGATTCTATCAAGTGTAGTAAGCTAAGCCTCACCTCGAACCATCGTATATGGCCATGCGGATGTCGGCAACTACTGATCAGTTTTCCAACAAGTGTTTATTGCAAAAAGTTCGACGGTGTGATCCAAATGTTCTTCCCCTAATGCAATTCTATAAATTTACAAACATTCCTATCTAATATATAATTTAAGTTGAATTATTAGTCCCGATTTGTATCTCGTCTTGTGTGTTAGTGACCACATGCTTTACGAGGATACAGCTCGACAAGTTGCTCCATCTTAGCAAAAAAATTAAATATTCAATCACATATCCGTTTCGTGTGCTTATCACTCTTAAATGGTAACATTTTATTTGGTAGGGCAATCCCGAAAACATGAAATTTTACTCCTTACCATGGAATATGAATATTGAGATTTTTTTTGTTGCCCTTTTATGCACATGTGTACATGTGTCCTACGCGTCCTATAGTCTAAATCTCAAATCTAATATTTTTAGAGTTTGCTCCTAAATCAGATAACTTGCTAAATATCTTGAAATAAAGGCTAACCAAAAGAAATTTTTTAAAAATGGTTCTCCCTAGAATTTCTTAAAATTTTTGGCATAGTCACCTTTGTATTTTGGAGCCTGAATTTTTTTACAATTGTATAATAAACCCAGAGCAACCCTCAGTAGAATTTTTTGGGTTCTTCGACCCCTTCGGTGGAACATTTCAACCCTAAAAATCACATGCAGTTAATATGGACAATAAATTAAAGTTGTTAGGACTAGAATTTTCTTACCAAGCTTTCCTACCAAATAAATTTGCCAATTGAACTTGAATTTTTTTGCGAATGGTAGGAATTCATAAGAACTATGCCAACGGTCTTATGAAATTCTTATGTTAAAGCCTGCAATCATAAGATTCACATACATATGCACAAGCGCTTCAATCAATAATATGTATTTATAAGGTGTGGATTATTTATATTCCCAAAATAATTTTCTGGTAAGGAATTATCCTTAGATATACATTTTAATAGATCCTTCAAAAGGAAAAGTTAGTTTCTATGATCCTAGTATATATTTCCATTCATATAAATGTTTTTGAAAACCAAAATCCTAGTTTATCTCTCCGAAATTAGTGTTTAAAAGCTGAGTTGTGAATTTTTTTTTGAAGTATTACATTCTCAAAACTTTGGGCCAAACGTTATTTACTGCATTCCTTACGTTATAACTCAGAAAACTAAGTTATAACTACTAACCAAACAAACCCTAATGCTCTCTCTCTCTCTCTCTCTCTCTCTCTCTCTCAATTCTTTATTTCCTTTTTTTTAACCAAATATTATCATCAACATAATCATTATAGAATAAATGTGACATTCATAAAATGCACCCTTATTCTCATGCATAGTGACATGTGTTTGCTAAGGTGGCTTGCAATTTTTTTTCAAGTACTAGATTGAAAATAAAATATATATTAAAAGAAAATAGTTTATTTATTCCCTTAAAAAATAGTTTGATTTAATTAAAACCAACTAATTTGATTAACAAGTAAAATTTAGAAGATGTAATTATAATACAATAATTAATCTCATGAATATCGAAATATTCGATATCGGAATTCGTCTTACGGGAAACAAGTTTGACACCTCATGAAAGTTTATGTTTATAAAATATTTTAAAATAATTAGAAATTAGAAATTTATTATAATGTTATGGGATATGGCTATGAAATATTTTGCATTTTTTTGCATTATGTAACTCTGGGTATTGATTTTTTTTTAAAAGATTTTTGCTCCTCTTATCATTTATAACATTTATTTTAATAAAAGATCTCCAAAAAATAAATTTTCTTTTACTTGAAATAAAAACTATTAATAGTTTGATTTTTCAGAAAAGGACATTTGTGTATGTGGTTCTTCGTTTTGTACACCTTTACAATAATAATTACCAGAGAAATTATTATAAAACTGTAACACTAATCAAAGAGACTGTAAAATGTTAGTTAGAACCAACACTAGTATGATCCATACTATTTTTTTTAAATAATCAGTTTAAAATAGTAAAGTTAACTTGTTGATACCTAAAAAAGTTAGTCTGCAGGCAACTTGGGCTCAAACAGGTTTGTGAGGAAAGAATGGTCACTAAAGCCATATAAGCTCAACTCAAGCTAGAACGAATGAATTTTATGTTTGAAACAAAGTTTATTAACCTTGGTGACTAGCTATGTGGTTATGCAAGCTTCGAATCAAATAGAGCGATTGAAGCATAAGTGTCGCTGCTCACTCTATCCAAGCAACATCATTGTACACTTCACTCATTAGTGTCGTTATATGCTTTGTTCATTACTGTCACTGTATGCTAAGCCGTTATGCGATGTAAATTATTTGGATTATTCCTACTCTATTGAGTGAGAATCTAGGGTTTAATAATCCACATTCTTGTTGGGTTGTTACCACCATGTTATAGGCAATCATGGCATGATTTATGTGAGAAAGTGGAGGAGAATATAAGCCACTTTTCCCTATTAAGTAGTGGTTTAGTCCAATGAATAGCCCATGTGTAGTCTACAATGATTGATGAACCTGCTGTGTAGCCTCATGGAAGACTAGCAGACCATCTGTTGAGCGGTTACATGTGGCTTTCCCTCTAAGGAATATATAAATGGTTCATCCTTATGCTTAATAGAGGACTTTTTAATATTTGAGGATTCAAAATTGGAGAAGAGCATAAAGAGAGTGTTTCCATCTGCTTCTTAAGCCCAAAGCAGCCTTTGTTGTGCATATTTTTTTACGTCCCAATTCCAATGAATCAATAAGTCGACATTAGGAATGATGCCGTACAAGTTATAATTATACAAGGCATGAATGCGATCATCTAATAAAATAGTTCAATTTAAGATTGATGTATTAAAAATAAGCATAAGAGTGAACATAGCAAACATATGAAAATAATTCTTTTATTGATAAACATGTACCATAAAATATAAGCTCTTAATAGCCAACTGAAATAGCCCAAAACTAGCTTTACAACTTGTGAAACCAAATAAAATAATAATGTTTCATACATCATGTCCTTTCCTAAAAAGAAATAACACCTTCAACATAAAAGCTTCAAATGGAGAAAAGAGCTTCTAATGCCTCTGAACTTCCAAAGGATTTCCTGCACCTACATGGATGAGGGTTAACACACTTGGAATGTATTAGTGAGTGGCACCAACCAAACCACCTAAACTAACACATTAATCATGTGAAGCATACAATATTAATTAAGTGATCTTTTTTTTTCTTTCTAAATTTAGTTAATAATTCATAATATGAAACATAACTAGATGAATATCACTTATCAATGATTCTTATCCATGTCCATTTTTCTTCCCTGCCACACAAGAATTAGAATGCAATATTCTGCAAAGCCGTCGTTGGCATGCAATATGACTGTATGAAGGTCAATGGTGTAGCTCACCAATAAGGGCTATCCAATGGTATTATGACGCCCCTTCTATTACATGTAGCTAGCCTCACTAAAGATCTAATAATATATGTGCCACATCTAGCATGAATCTATATATTTCTCCTAGGCCGACACGGTCCCGTTGTCCTAAACATTGTTTGAGGAATCAAACATGGTGCACAAGTTGTTCGTGACTATGCGGTACAACTAGCTATAAACACATAAATGCATGATAATGGAACAACTTATAAAAGAAATATATATTGCATTCTCTATCCATATTCCATAGTCCTCGAGCCATTGCTCATATACCACATTCATATGCCATGTTTGTCTCAACTGGCAGCCCAATGGTCCAAACAAATTCCATAATTTGTTTCCAATATAAAGGCTTAAAAATAGTACTACATTAATCATACATTATAGAGTTCATAACTTATTTCCATAAGTGAAGTATCAGTTCATTATTTACTCTATATTTCTTTTATTAATTAACAATAAGTTCATCGGCCATCATAACCTTGTTTTATACCAACATTCTAACATAATGAATCTAAGTATTAGTGTAACGTTTCTTATTAGTCGTACTAATCATAATGTAATTCCAATATTCCAAAGTAACAAAAATAGAAGCATACAAATAATCTCTTTCATCTTTGGTCATTTTATTATGTATTATTGATCATAAGAACATAACAAAGGGATGAGAGATTTTATTTATTTATTAAGAAATGGCGATGAAGGAAGGGTTAAAGCCACTCACATGCTTGAAGAAATGCCAAGAGAAAAGGAATTCTTTTGCAATATTTGAGCCTCGTCTTAGCTTTCTTACGAACCTCACCGACAAAGCTTCTGCAATGACTTATTTCTCTCTTCCTCTCTTTTTCTTAAAAGTGATTATTAATTTAGCAAAGTAATCTGAAGGGGGGAGGGGGGGAGCTTTTATATAGCTTTCAAAAGTTCTTACGAAGAGATAGAGCCCTTATTTTCAAGTAACCAACTAGATTCTCTAAGATACAGTTAAATGTTTCTGAACTAAACTCCAACTAAAGACAAGTCAAAATATGGGAGAGGATCTCAACTAATTTGTTAGAAGGTTACCAAAGATAACTCTAATAGATTTGTCCCGATCATATAGATACCGAACTATTTCTTAATGATACATAAGATCTAATAATATCTATCAGAGATCTTGCATATCTAAAAAATATGGAAAGATCCTAAAATATACTTTTAGAAGCATAAAAGTTTTTTTATGTTTTAAAATAAAAAGGCTAAGAAGGACTTCCACGCTGAAGCTGTCTTTCAGCGTGAGGACTCCTATGCTGAATCCGCCTTTCAGCGTGAGGCCTTTCGATACTAAAGCAACCTTTTAGCGTGAGATCTTCACACTGAAGTCGCATTTCAACATAAGGTATCTCCACGCTGAAGCCGCCTTTCATCGTGAAGGATCTCCATGTTGAAGCATCTTTTAGCGTGAGGCCTCTCCACGCTAAAGCCGCCTTTCAGCGTGAGGGACCTCCATGCTGAAGCAGCCTTTAAATGTGAAGCATCCTCATGCTGGAAGTTATATTTCACCATGCTTTATTTAATATCATTTGATGCATCAATAATATTTATGTTACAACCCTACCATAATTTGACGTTACAATTTGCGAAGCATCACATTAATCGAGTAGAATATTACGGGAATGAGGAGTCACCAGTAAAGAGGAACGACTGTCATGATTAGGTTTTAATGCAACCTTCATGACAGAGGGCCACATGGCGAAGAAGCCATGATTTACGCATGAATGCTTACCACGTTGAAAGATGTTGCAATGGAGAATGTATTACGACGCTAGAATGAGCTTTTAGTGGGAGATTAATCTACACTGAAATGACCATTTCAACATGGAAAGGTGCAAATTGGCTATTCTAGGGTAAAAATGAACCGTTTGCCATTTTTTTTAAAACATTTGGCTATAAATAGCCACATGTTTTATGCAACCAAGGTATCACGTCCAAGAAATCAAGGTATTCTTTGTGAGAGCACTTTATCCAACAATGTTTGTGAGCATTGAGAGTATTTAGCAATTTCACATCCTTGTGTCGGATAGTCAACGGAGTGAAGTGATCACACGCCAATTGAGCCTTCACCATTGCAATATCTAGATCTCTTATTTCTTGTGTTTAGAATTCTTTATTATAATACACACTTTGTAATAAAAATTCATTGTAAGTACAAATTATAAAAAAATTCTTTAGAGAATTATTTATCTTTTTCTTTTTTTAACAAAAATAAATGGTGACTCTGCTGAGGATATCAAATGGTGGAATGTTATTGTAAGCCCTTGATTTTTTTAAAAATATTAAAATTGGATTTTTCGTAATTTTCTGAAATTTTCTGGGAATTTTCTGTAATTAAAATCAGGGTTGTTAATTATTAAATAATTTTTATTTGTTAATAAATAATATTAAAATATCATGGAAATAATATTTTTGGGTGTAAAATGAAAAACTGGACTTAGGGTAATTTTTCTGGATTTTTTTCTGGATTTTTCTGGGCCTCAGACCTATTTTTAAATGCCTAAAAACTAATTTTAATTAATTATATAATTAACTGTTTATTTATTTATTATTATATTTATTAATATTTATTTTATTTTTCTTCTTTTTCTTTTGGGCCCGGCCCGGCCCAGTGGCCGAGCCCAGCAGCCAGCCCCAGCCCGCCTTCCTTGCGGGTCGGGCGGGTCTGTCCGGACCCGTTAGCCGCCCGACCCGACCCGCCGACCCGTTCTCCCCCAGCCCTCTTCCCCGCCTGAACCGCGCCGGCGCCCGCTTCCTCCGCCGCCACGACCGGCCACGCGACGCCCCGCCCGGCCACGCAGCCCCGCACCCCGCGGCCACGTCCCTCCTCTCGCCCCGCCTAGCTCGGCCCCAGCAACCGCCTCCTCCCCTTTATAAACCCCCCTTCTTCTTCTTCTTCTTCTTCCCCACTTCCTCCCACCGGAACCCTAACGCCGGCAGCCCCCTCCTCTTCGTTCCTCCTCCGACCACCGCCTAGCGTCGCCGTCCATCGCCTCGCCCCCAGCCCTCTCCTCCTCTGCTCCTCCCCCGGCGCCACCCTCTCGACCACCAGCAGCAGCATCTGCCCTCCCCACGAGCCTCCCCTCGCCGGCAGCAGCGTCCGGCGCCGCCCTCGACTCCGCCGTGCCTCCGCTCGGCCGCGCCCCAGCGCCCCCGACCGCCTCCGCCCAGCCAGCGCCGCCTCAGCCTCCGGCCGGCCCGCCGCAGCTCCCAAACCCTCACCCTAGCCCTAATTCTCTCCCCTGTGTCCGACACAGGACACAGTGTCCTGTGTCGTGTCGGACACGATTCGACCCTATTTTCGGGTCCCCTTCAGGTGCGTATAACTTTTTGTTCGTAGCTCTGTTTTTGATTCCGCAAATTGCATTGCGAAGCCTGTATGACCCTCTCGGTGCCCGGATAAACCGCTTGGGGCATCGCGTCCTGTGGTGATCCCACACAGCGATCCAAAAACAGGAAAAACCAGACCCTGTTTTACCCCGGAACTGAGTACGTCCCGCCAAACGGGACGACTTGGTCGCGTGCGGTCTTCACAGATACGTGCGCATCGTCGATACGGACGTGTGAGATTTCGCGAAAACTGATTCAGATATGCGTGCACACCGAAATCAACGCGTATCCGCGGACATCGCCCCGTATCCGACTTTTCTGTAATTTGCCCTAACTTCTTGTATACTCATCAGATCGAGACAAAACTTGTGCCATCGGACTCGTAGCGATACGCTGGTCCTGTGGGTCAAGTTTGGTTTGATTCTGAGAACGTTGACAAAATCGCGTGTCGTGGGCCCCATAGGCCCCGCTCGACGGGCGATTTTGTGATCGGCTCATCGGAATCCAATTCTGGAAGTTTCGTTGGGTTCATTTTAGCGTTCTTGACCTATTGACACTAAGTTTGGTGAATTTGGAGACCGTTGACCCGGACACGTTTTTCGGTGCAAAGCGGGCCCACCGGCGGACCCCGTTTTGACCCGAAACTGCCGTTTTTGCCCTTGTCTCCAAATTGGACCCAAGGACAGGCATTTCTAGCTATTTGACATCTTCTTAGCGTGTTGGTAATGTCTATTTCAGTATCTGGGTTCATCTCTGGAAATTTCCCCGAGGACAATTAATTGGATCCAAACAACAGGCAAGTACCTGCACTTCAAGTTTAATCTTTATATTGTGATAATTAATTCCCTGCTTTACTAGTACCATTGATGATTACACGTAGTATTAGAACACTGGATTTCATGTCTTGAATACTGGAGTTCATGTCTTACTTTTCATGTCGGGTGGGAGAATACTAGAAGGCATGTAGTTTACCCTTCCCCCTACCGTGTTTAATAGCTGTTGGTGCGCAACTGTACCCTCAGCCGGATCTCGATTATTCATGTTAAATAGCCGTCTATAACGGCCGGATTAGCCTTATAAGCCCCTACATGCCAACTATGTATTCTAAAATAAACACAAGTTCACACAGATAGCTTCTGGTCTTGTTATAGTTCTTGCTGACTATTGTAGTTTTATTTCCTGTCTCATTTATTCCTGTTTTCTCATATTCTTGTTTATAGCATTAACTCTGAGATATTGATGTTTCTTTTATGCAAATTTTCTCAAAATGATACTCAAGTTAATTGTCATGAATATTTAGTTTAATCTTGTTGTGCATTGTGTACTTTGCTCCTTTCCTGACCGGATCCGTTATTTTAGGCGATGATGAGGACCTTGCCCCTACCTATTATGGCCACTATGAGTTAGCAGGTGACCCATATGAGGAGCCAGTTCCCACCCAGGAGGCTACTTCTGCAGAGTAGTTAGTAATAGCTGCTTATTTATTTTCTTTCAGCATATACTCGGGTTTGTCCCCGATTTATCTTCTGGCTTGCATTAACTGTGGATTTGGTTGTCACAGATTAAATATTATGAAATCTTAGCATACCTATTTCTTGTGATTATTCTTACATGTTCATTATTGTGGATGAGATAGATACTTATTGACCCCAGAAATGACCTAGACAGCGTACTACCGCCGACACTGCGGCGTAGGCTGGACGTACCCACGCACTCGTGCCCGAATTTCCGGGTGCGGGTCGTGACACATTTTTGTGGTGCCCTATGCAGGTCAACGACTAAATTATTCGGTTTTAACTCAGGGACCGAACATGCCTGCAATAAAGCTAGGATAAGTTTATAGGATCTCATCCACTTGCTTGAATCATTTTTGATATCTGTATCGTATTCGAACTAATATGAACTTGCATCTTGCCTTGATTCCTGTGCGCCTCTTATTGGTTATTTTGGATACAGGGAAATGGACCCACAAGCCAGCAACGAGGCTCATGCAGAAACACCACAAACCGTTTTGGTTACCCAAGAAAACAATGTGATACCAGTCGGTGAAGGCCAATCATCACAAGGTAGTCAAGCAAGTCAGCCTGCCTCAATAATCCATCAAGATGGCGTTCCACCCTCGACGCAGCCTATTCCACCGATGCCTTCCTTCCCACTGGGACCGCCTATGGACGAACAGCAGATGTTCCGCATGTTCTACATAATGATGCAAGCCTATCAGAAGGTTCAACAAGAAACTCAGCAAAACCAAGCGGAGAACTTCATCGACAGAATTAGCTCGGAGTCACGGAAGCCAAGCAGATCAAATGCAATTACCTTTGACGAGGATGTTCTTACTGCAGCGCGACCTGTGGAGTGCACCACAAGGATCGAGTCTAGCCGGAAGCGGCCGTATGCGTCAGCACCAGACCAAGCACAACAGGAAAAAGCTGCAAAGCGACCACAGATGAATCCAACTCAAGGACAGAACCAACAAGCTCCCACTTGTGACTATTGTCAAAAACAAGGTCACATTTGGCAGGATTATAGAAAGAGGCTAGGTGCCTGTCTATATTGTGGATCAACAGCACATCAAATGAAGGACTGTCCTGCTGCTCAAAGACGCACAACTGCACAAAAGTTCCAGTTCAGGCCAGGCCCCAGCAGCGCAGCAGAGGGCACCACCTCAAGAACACGGACAAGCTTACACGATGACCATGGAGAACGTGCAGACTCTTAGAGTAACTAATGCGCGTAAGTGATTCGTAGATACCATTTTCTAGTATTGTTTTAGCTTGTGCCTACTGGTTCGTGACCTCAGCCCAACCTAGTAACTTTAAACTTGCTAATAACCTGGTATGCTTTTATATCTGATAACTGTAGAGCTTGTAGAATCTTTTGTTATTGTGCTTATTGTAGGTTATTTTGTGAACTTCAATAATTTGTACCTCCTTTCATCATCATCTAGCGCACTAAATTTTGATGTACTTGACTTATGTTGCTATTCTATAGCCTAGTTTTGCAAGCTTACTCTTTATCAAGCTTGTTCATGACAAGTGTATTATTGGGGAGGCCCACAATGATACATTTTAGAATCAGTGTATTACGGTCTGATCAACCATAGTGGGCTTGATTCGCCCTTCGAATTAATACTTTACGTGGATTGAGATATAGTTGACTAGTATACTTGCCCTAGATATTCTGAACATATCGTATCAATTACATAACTGTATTAATACGAACATGTGAATAGAAATTCCCAAGATAGGATTCAATCCACAATCGCTTGACAATTCCCACCTGACTACTTTAAAACGCCTTGACCCCGATATTTCTTTTCTATCACCCCACCCTTGAACTCTTTATTATTGATCTTCATCTTCCCTTATTTCGGAAAGACGAAACCTCGTGCCTGGTATAAGTTAGTACATAGATAGTACTAGATATGCCACATAGGCCGATCACATACTTGAGGATTAAACTTTCGTAATTGAGGACATATCATATGTGACATGATCGGCATTGAAGTTCGAGGATTGAATGACGTAGGTAAACATATTAAGGAATATTTTCTTAAGGTATATAGTCTTTTGTGATGAATGGGTAAACTCTAAGTTGGGTAGCAATGCATTTGTCAACTCGAGAGGAATGTCCTTTGGATCGTGACCGAGTAAGGTTAGATTGGAAGAAGCAAGACATTATAATTAGAAAATTTAAAGGAGTGACTAAGATGATTAGTGAATTGATATCGAGGACCCAATAGTTATATCTTAGGTTTATAATTTTGAATAATGAAGGTAAAATCATCAATTTGAATTTAGAAGATAAAATTATAGAATTTCAGACTTGAACATGGGTGGACTACATTTAATTATTTTTCAATTTGATGATTTGAATTACAAATTAAAATTTGATGGTTGGACTAACTAGTTGGATTATTGAGGAGTTGAATGAAATTTAAAAAGTTGAAGCATACAGGACTCGAATTACTTCCAGAAGAAATTACGATCGTGAGGTAAATTCATAAGCACGTGCAAATCCGGAAGATGTTATATGGACTTAATTTAAATTTCACCTGTGGGTAATTTGAGGAAGTAAGAAGTAATAATCATAGGTTAAAATTTTGATTGGAACAAGTAGTCACCTTAATCATGAAGTGATTGCTGTGGACATGATTAGGATTTAAATTTTCGCAAGGAGATTGCGATTGATGTACGTGAAGGATTAATAGAGTATGGCTTAATTTTAAATTTCGAGGACGAAATTTTCATAAGTTGGGTAGATTGTAAGCCCTTGATTTTTTCAAAAATATTAAAATTGGATTTTTCGCAATTTTCTGGAATTTTTTGGAAATTTTCTGTAATTAAAATCAGGGTTATTAATTATAAAATAATTTTTATTTGTTAATAAATAATATTAAAATATCATGAAAATAATATTTTTGGGTGTAAAATAAAAAACTGGACTTAGGGTAATTTTTCTGGATTTTTCTGGGCCTCAGACCTATTTTTAAATGCCTAAAAACTAATTTTAATTAATTATATAATTAACTGTTTATTTATTTATTATTATATTTATTAATATTTATTTTATTTTTTATTTTTCTTCTTTTTCTTTTGGGCCCGGCCCGGCCCAGTGGGCCGAGCCCAGCAGCCAGCCCCAGCCCGCCTTCCTTGCGGGTCGGGCGGGTCTGTCCGGACCCGTTAGCCGCCCGACCCGACCCGCCGACCCGTTCTCCCCCAGCCCTCTTCCCCGCCTGAACCGCGCCGGCGCCCGCTTCCTCCGCCGCCACGACCGGCCACGCGGCGCCCCGCCCGGCCACGCAGCCCCGCACCCCGCGGCCACGTCCCCCCTCTCGCCCCGCCTAGCTCGGCCCCAGCAACCGCCTCCTCCCCTTTATAAACCCCCCTTCTTCTTCTTCTTCTTCTTCCCCACTTCCTCCCACCGGAACCCTAACGCCGGCAGCCCCCTCCTCTTCGTTCCTCCTCCGACCACCGCCTAGCGTCGCCGCCCATCGCCTCGCCCCCAGCCTTCTCCTCCTCTGCTCCTCCTCCGGCGCTACCCTCTCGACCACCAGCAGCAGCAGCTGCCCTCCCCTCGAGCCGCCCCTCGCCGGCAGCAGCGTCCGGCGTCGCCCTCGACTCCGCCGTGCCTCCGCCCGGCCGCGCCCCAGCGCCCCCGACCGCCTCCGCCCAGCCAGCGCCGCCTCAGCCTCCGGCCGGCCCGCCGTAGCTCCCAAACCCTAACCCTAGCCCTAATTCTCTCCCCCGTGTCCGACACAGGACACAGTGTCCTGTGTCGTGTCGGACACGATTCGACCCTGTTTTCGGGTCTCCTTCAGGTGCGTGTAACTTTTTGTTCGTAGCTCTGTTTTCGATTCCGCAAATTGCGTTACGAAGCCTGTATGACCCTCTCGGTGCCCGGACAAACCGCTCGAGGCATCGCGTCCTGTGGTGATCGCACACCGCGATCCAAAAATAGGAAAAACCAGACCCTGTTTTACCCCGGAACTGAGTACGCCCCGCCAAACGGGACAACTTGGTCGCGTGCGGTCTTCACAGATACGTGCGCATCGTCGATACGGACGTGTGAGATTTTGCGGAAGCTGATTCGGGTGTGCGTGCACACCGAAATCAACGCGTATCCGCGGACATCGTCCCGTATCCGATTTTTCTGCAATTTGCCCTAACTTCTTGTACACTCGTCGGATCGAGACGAAACTTGCGCCATCGGACTCGTAGCGATACGCTGGTCCTGTGGGTCAAGTTTGGTTCAATTCTGAGAACGTTGACGAAATCGCGTGTCGTGGGCCCCACAGGCCCCGCTCAACTGACGATTTTGTGATCGGCTCATCGGAATCCAATTCTGGAAGTTCCGTTGGGTTCGTTTCAGCGTTCCTAACCTGTTGACACTAAGTTTGGTGAATTTGGAGACCGTTGACCCGGACATGTTTTTCGGTGCAAAGCGGGCCCACCGGCGGACCCCGTTTTGACCCGAAACTGTCGTTTTTGCCCTTGTCTCCAAATTGGACCCAAGGACAGACGTTTCTAGCTATTTGACATCTTCTGAGCATATTGGTAATGTCTATTTCAGCATCTGGGTTCATCTCTGGAAATTTTCTCGAGGATAATTAATTGGATCCAAACAACAGGCAAGTACCTGTACTTCAAGTTTAATCTTTATATTATGATAATTAATTCCCTGCTTTACTAGTACCATTGATGATTACACGTAGTATTAGAACACTGGATTTCATGTCTTGAATACTGGAGTTCATGTCTTGCTTTTCATGTCGAGTGGGAGAATACTAGAAGGCATGTAGTTTACCCTTCCCCCTACCGTGTTTAATAGCTGTTGGTGCGCAACTGTACCCTCAGCCGGATCTCGATTATTCATGTTAAATAGCCGTCTATAACGGCCGAATTAGCCTTATAAGCCCCTACATGCCAACTATGTATTCTAAAATAAACACAAGTTCACACAGATAGCTTCTGGTCTTGTTATAGTTCTTGCTGACTATTGTAGTTTTATTTCCTGTCTCATTTATTCCTGTTTTCTCATATTCTTGTTTATAGCATTAACTCTGAGATATTGATGTTTCTTTTATGCAAATTTTCTCAAAATGATACTCAAGTTAATTGTCATGAATATTTAGTTTAATCTTGTTGTGCATTGTGTACTTTGCTCCTTTCCTGACTGGATCCGTTATTTTAGGCGATGATGAGGACCTTGCCCCTACCTATTATGGCCACTATGAGTTAGCAGGTGACCCATATGAGGAGCCAGTTCCCACCCAGGAGGCTACTTCTGCAGAGTAGTTAGTAATAGCTGCTTATTTATTTTCTTTCAGCATATACTCGGATTTGTCCCCGATTTATCTTCTGGCTTGCATTAACTGTGGATTTGGTTGTCACAGATTAAATATTATAAAATCTTAGCATACCTATTTCCTGTGATTATTCTTACATGTTCATTATTGTGGATGAGATAGATACTTATTGACCCCAGAAATGACCTAGACAGCGTACTACCGCCGACACTGCGGCGTAGGCTGGATGTACCCACGCACTCGTGCCCGAATTTTCGGGTGTGAGTCGTGACAGTTATGTCAGCGACATTGTTGTCAAAAGCTGCTACAAAAATAACCCTATGCAAGATCTAAGGATGATATTTGAATTGATGCATGTCCATCAGCTCAAAATGAACCTGTGAGACTCTGTCTCACAGTATCTATATCGGTATATGTATACGTATTTTATATTGCATGTTTGATTTTTCTAGATTTTGTGGGATTTTAAAACTTAGCAATTTTAAAATTTTTATTCTTTACTGGTATACCGACGGTATATTACGGCATATCGACGGTATACCGATCGGCATATATTACTTTTGCTTTTGAGATATTTTCGAGATAATTTCTTGAGATATTTTGGTAAATAGTGTTTATATATTTTCGTAAATAGTGTTGACTCACCCTATTACCAATTGGATATATGGTTTTCTTTTGAGTGGTTAGGATTGATTTGAATCGTTACATGGATAACTGACGTGATAGATCCAACGGTCACGATTAATTCTAACCCTCTATATATACGACATAATTTTCTCTCTCCTTTCGCTTTTCTTTCATTCTTCCTTCCTCATTTCCTCTCCATATTTCTCACGTGAGCTTGAAGCTTGGTCTTGAGGCCTAGGAGTGTTGTTTCTGAACCCCTCTTGGTGGTGGAGTTGAAAAGTTAGGCTGAGAGTTTGACCTTAGGCAAATACATCTTGTTGAAAATTAGAAACGACTTTATTTATTGTAGTTTTGCTTCCCTTTATTTTATATTCTTAGAATTTCACGGTACTTGCTTTGTTAATAATGTTTCTCTAATATTTTTCAAACTTGTGCATCTTTCGCAAATTGTTTTGAGCTTAGTTTTGACTTTTTCTGTGAAATCCTGATATTTTTTGGTTAGGAAACTCGGCGTCGGAAACGATTACCGGAGTGATTGCCATAAGACTTAGTGTGCATGCTAGGTGAGGCTCACCTCTAGATTTGTTAACTTGTTTGACCCATATTTGCTGAGTTTCGGGACATAATTTTTGTTTCGGACACCCGTCTTTATTTGGACTTTCCCTAGAATTGCTTATGTAGACCGGCATACCTGCGATATACTGGTGTATACCGATAATGGCCCGACTTGGAATCCTAGAAGCTGCTGGACTTGGACCGGCATATCAACGGTATACTGGAGTATACCGACGGTATAACAATTTGTTGGAATCGATTAGCTGCTATATTTTTTGTCTCTGGACCGACATACCGGTGGTATACTGGTCTGTATCGACGGTATACCGGTCATGTACTCTTTTTCATATGATTTCTTTTCTTGTGCTCTTCGTTGATTGTACCTAGCTTCTTTGTGTTTACTATCTTGCATGTCTATTTATGCTTTATTGTCCCGATACAATATTTTGTATAGTTAGGGGCTTTTCACCCTTTATACATTCGTCCAGTACATGTTACCTATTATTACTCTTGACCATGACCTTATTATCCCGTATTGTCACTCACTGTCACTCTTAGAATGTCATATATTGCATATTGTCACTCTAGATATTGATTGTCATCCTAGATACAGATTGTCAATACATGCATTGATTGTCACTCTAGATATTGATTGTCACTCTAGATACAGATTGTCACTACATGTATTGATTGTCACTCTAGATATTGAGATTGTCCCCCATGGCCACTATTGTCTTTGATTGTCACTATAGTAAATGTTGTGGCTTGTCTTGTGCTAGTGATTGTAATTGTCAATTCATTGTCTTGTCTTGCATACATATCTAGGATGGATTCTGCGGAATGCCACACCCGAAATTCTGAACTGAAACTGCTAAGGATTAATGACTAAATTGTTGACATAGATCATTGAGAGGAGAGGTTACCTGGTTGCAGGCAGTCCCGGTGTTCCGATGCCACAATTTAGGTATGGATTTGGAGCATGTCGTCGAGTAGGGTCCATTTTTAGCTCACCGTTGAGTGTAGCATATTGTTACTATTGTTATTTATTGTTACCCTTACATACGAAATATAACCCGGATAGACTACAGCGCATGCGACCAATATGAGAACCTCAAAGTGCATTTGTTAGTAACCAAGAATTGTGATCACCCTAGTTAGCTAATGATATCAAGCCGTAGATATTGCTTGGCCGTGCTTGTTGATTGTTACTATTGCTGGTCCAATGGTTTTTCTTCTCTACTGTTATTGTTCTTATCATTATATTGTTGTATATGTAGATTGAGACACGTGAACGGTAATGTGGGTGGTTCCTTCCTTTTGTCCTTGTTTGGTGTAAAGGTGAAAAATCAGGCCTATTGCTTTTCACGGGTTCCGTTAGTTTCATAGTTATTGCATGCAATTTCTTTTGATCATTTACCTGCTAGCTACTTATGCCATGTTCTAGATATTGTACGCACATACTATGCTCGCCCCTTGTATAGTACATGTCCACTAGCCTAGATGACTTTGCTTGTTCCTAGTCCTTGTTTCCGATATTGTATATGTTCATGGTTTTGTTCAGGCACGTTACATGTTCACATGTACACGTTTATTTTCTCTTGCTCCATGTTTATTTTTTGTTACCAATAGCTTACTATATATCATCTGTTACTTAGCTTATTGTCTTTCCTTCTCAAGATAAGTGCAGTGGTAGCACACGAGGCTCGATGTGCATTTAATTACTTCTGTCTTATCTGTTGCTGTATTAAGATAGTATTGGTTTTAGTTTATAGTTTTTGGCCTTCCTTTGTCGTACATGCTATTGGGGGTCTGACCCCACTGGTTTTGCATGACCATATCTCATAGCGGAACCGGAGGACTTTTCGTATCTTCCGCGGGATGGTGACCACCCGGGGCGCCAGACTACCTAAGTGAGTTTCTACTTATTCACCCACTAGATCCCGTACTTGTATATTCTTTTGCGGCATTTAGCCACCGAGCATGTGTTTAGCTCGTATTTTGGACTTGACTTCTAGCCTATGGGCAATGGCAGGGTTAACTTATTTTAGACTATGAGTTTATCATGTATTACTTATACTCTGCTAGTTTTTTATTTTGTATTACTAGCTTCATGATCATCTATGTATATTTGGTTTGAGACGCTTTACTATTTTTGCTCTTGATGATCATATTCCTTGTATATTGTTGTTTGCTTGTGATTGAGACACCTAGGACCACTTGACCTAGGATTGACTAATGGATTATAGTGTTAACCCTCCATGTCTTATAGCTTCACTGTATATTCGGGGTACTGGTGTGCTCTGAATATACATAGCTGACCGTTGTCTGCTCCCGCTTTCCAGTATTCTGGGCCCGAGGCCTGACAGAACCCAACAAAGTCCTTTTTGGGAGTTTCCGTAGATCCGTAATTGTATGAAAAAAAGATTTACCTCGACCTAGATAAAGTGAATGCTATATTGAACATGCAACCTCCCAAGAATCTCAAAGATCTACGATGATTATTAAGAAAGACTCGCTTACATCCGAAGGTTTATATCAAATCTATCCGGTCGCTATCAACCATTTACTAAGCTTATGAATAAAGGCTCATAAAAGAGGGAAAACGACTCAAAATGAGCCATCTAAGCAGTATGTATAGTCTCACGTAATTAAAAGTAAAAAGATAAATAAATTCTAACTCATTATTTAACTATCTAATATTATCAAACTATAGCTAGACACCTCTGACTCATGTGGTTAATGTGACAAGCATTCTCTCTCGTTGGGTGGGTTCAATTCCAGAAGAGCGGTATCTATAACAAATTTTAATTTAAATATTTTTCAACAATTTCTTCTACTTGCGTACAATGCAAGTGTGTGTCTATATATACTAGTAACGTGCACGTGCATTGCACGTACGTAAAAAAAAATTAAAAAAAAATTAAAAATAAAATTATTATAAATAATTTCGTTTATAGGGATCGAACTCAAGCAACCAAGAAAAATACCTCTAATTTTAATCACTTGAGTTAGAATTGTTTAGTTGTAAATAAATAATACTAGTTCGTTAAATAATTGGTATTTAAAAAAAAAGTTGGTGAAGTATTTACAAACGGCTTAGACGGCTCAAGTTTGAACCTTTTTCAGATACTCTTAACTATTCCAGTTTTTCAACTTGATACCTAAACTTTAAAACAAGACAACTTGATACCTCAATTATAATTGTACAACTTATTACCCTACCAGTATTAATAGAAAATACTAAACGATCACAATATCGTCATCCTCTCCCCCCTCTCTCCTCGGCAATAATTTAGTCAATTTTTAACGAAAAATTTAATCTTTGGCTGATGAAAGGTAACAAGATAAAAATATTTAATAGTTGATGGTATCGAGTTGCCTAATTTTAAAATTTAGGATATCTAATTAAAAAACCCGAATAGTCGGGACTATTAACGGGCTTCTTAGTGTTTATTAAAGCCCACGAGCCGTACTAACAGCACAAGTCCTTTGTGGGGGTGGCCGCCGTCACTTCTCTGCTCATTGTTTGGGTTTATCTCCTTCTCTCTCACACACACAGAGAGAGAGAGAGAGAGAGAGAGAGAGAGAGAGGAATTCTAATTCTTTGTGTTTGTTTCTCTATGGCGACCCTGTGGTGCAGCATCTCGTGCGTATCGGCCCCTCTCCTCCTCGCTCCGGAGCGGCCGATACGAAGAAGAAGAAGCGAGACGACCGTCGCAGTCTTTCTTCCGCCGACGAGGTATATCTTCAGTAACAGTAGCGGGAAGAGGAGGAGGAGGAGCCATGTTGTGCAGAATGCGCCGGAGGAAGAGAAGATGACCCGACGCTCCCCTCTCGATTTCCCCATCGTATGCTCCTCCTCCTCCTCTCTTCCTCGTCCACATCATTTTGCTCATGAAATTTCCATCTTATTATTACTGCCAACCGTGTCTTTAATTTCTACGTTACTTATGGTTGGTTCACCATTCGGCTACACTTTCTAGAATGTTACTTGGTAAATCTTAGTTACTTGGTTCAAAATTCAGTTGTGCTTACCGAATGAAAAGAAAAGAAAAAACCCTTATATTTTGTTCATTCGATAAGATATAGTAAATCATCAAGTAGAAAGATACTGTTATAACTAAGGAACACGGAATCAATGAATCTATTTGGCTCTAGGCTAGAGGGAGTGACATCTCCTAACCGATGCGGGACTATATCCAACTGAGAGTTTGATAAGGAGAGAAAAACAATCAACAAATAATTGTGAATCTCTCGTTTTTCTAAGAAGGAAGGAATGTCTCCGAACTATATGTCTTCATGAAAAAGTCTGCAATATGCATCTGGATGTAACATACGACATTGACACTCTCAAAAGTAGATACTAGTTGCGAGCATAATGACAATCAACCTCAATGTGTTTTGTATACTCATGAAACTCAAGAGCTGCAGGCAATTTGAACGGCACTAGTTTTGTCACAATGCCTAGGAGTAGGAGTCGGTACAATAATACCCATGTCAGCAAAAATCCAACGAAGCTACGTGATCTCAACGAAAGTAGTAGCTATAGCATGATACTCAAGTCTCAGCAGTAGATCGTGAAACAACATCTTTGCTTCTTGAATCAATGATTCTATCTGGCATATATATATATATATATATATATATATATATATATATATATATATATATGAGCAGGGACGGACGTAGGAATTTAATAGAGGGGAGTCAACCTCAAATGTAAAAAAAGTCCAAAAATAAAATAACATATTAAAACCTTTGCATAATGAAATATAAAAGAAGTGTGTGCTAAAAAACTGATAGTACAAAATATACGAGCTAAACTGATGATATATTAACTCTAAATATGGACAGACCTTTATCAAACAAATTGTGCAAAAGAGCAGACACAAAAGCAAATTGGAGGATACAAGCAACAAACTAATATTAACTCAGAACATAAGAGGAAACAAAAGAAAAATTCGTGCAAAAATAATAACAAAAGAAAAAGTATAAGAGATCATGTTCAAAATTGATATATTATAACAATTAGGTACATGAGAAGAAAAAATAAAAAATAAATAGCTAATGCTTGGGGGAATAAGAGTCAGATTTGGAATATGATAGAGATGAAATAACCAAATAGGTACAATTTGGATATCACATGCTCTTCGGCATGTCCACTTTCTAAATTGAAATATCGACTTACATAATTATAGAATTTCATAGCCATAAATCAGACTATTGTGCCATAAAACCAATTCGTGTTAATTTCATGACTAATAAGACTATCATTAGTTTTCATAATACTGTGAAAATTTATTGGCACCAGACAATAAAGTTCTGTGTATTATTTAGATGATATACTTTTCTTTCTCACCCCCATATCATTGAACTGGTACCAACTACGATCCACTTCAATGTTAGTCATGATTAATAGAATTGGTACCACTTGCAATTGACTAAAACCACAGGTTGGTAGTAAGAGAAAGAAGGAAAGAACATGAAAACACACACAAAGAATTCATAGTAACAATTTTTTTTTTGAGTTGTGCCAGTTGACCCCACTTGCCTCAACGTGCGTGCGCCCCTGTATATGAGTACAATCAGAGGAGTGACGTACCGATGTGGGCCTACATCTAGAGTAGCTCTAATAGAGAGCGTAACATGTAAATAAACCATAAATCAAAATAAAATGTCAACAAATTCAGAGCCTTCACACTTAACACTAAAACATCCTAAAAAGAATCTTTATGCAAAAGTTGTGATTTGAATGAAAGATTCAGACAGATCACAAATGTACCACCAACTGGAACGCTTGTACCAAGAATGTGGTTTGATTGGGGTGTGTGTGTGTGTGTTGGGGTGGGGTGGGGGGGGGGGGGGGGTTGGGGGGGTTGGGGGGGACATTCTAGGAAACAATGGCATGATCTCATCTCTGAGTCAATGTCACTACTTACACTCCCAAACGCCTCAACACTCGTACCTTTGATTTGCTTCTTCCCAAGAATGCAAAATTTTCAGGGTTTATTAGGATAAGTTCATCGAGTGAGATACTATTATTATTTGCAAACATTGATGAAAGGTTGACTTACTACCCTTCTGTTAGTTATAATAAGAAAGTTTCGATAATGGTCGTCAAAAGTTGCAAAATCAGTTGATGTATTTCTGAAAGCACTGATCATGAGATATAAGTTATGAGGTAGGAAATCCGCTAGGACAAAGTTTGTTTTAGACTGCTGAATTCGTCTTTGTTGATTTTGGTGCTTATCATGCACATACTTTGATCCTTATTATTATGTAGGAGCCATACCATGCATCTATTAGGTATAAAATTGATGACAGTACGAGGCACGTTGAGATTTGAGGTCAATGACTCCAATGCCTAGCGAGTCTGAAAACCATCTAGACTGCTCATGGTCATGCCAGACAGATGCAGAGAAAGATACAATGAAAGATCTGCATGAGCATGTTGACCTTTTTTTATTGAGATAACATTTGGAGAAGAGTAATGAAACTGAATATGCAGGGCTAGCATTTCCTTGAGGAAAGGAGGAGAAGAGACGAACATTTTCATTCTACGACGTGGGATATTATGTAATTGTGAACATTTTCAAGGTTCATCACTGTGCTCTAGGATTCTTGAGCGGATTGGCTTTTTAGGTCACCATACCATTTTCAAGATAATTATGTAACAGGGTAAATAATAGAATAACCAGGTTAGTTGCATATTGAGAAATGGTGGGAAAAGGTAAGAAAAGAAAATTGTCTAATTCATAACAAAAAAAAAAGTCTTCAAAAGTTAAAAAAAAAAACATGGTATATGTTCCTGACCTGATAAAAAAAAAGTTTCTTTATGTTTTTGTTTATTGGGATCAAATCGGCTCCCAAATATTGTTGTTGTTTTATTGCAGTTGAATGCTATATCTGGCTTGTCTCCTATCAATGTTGCATGAATATGGATAAAAACGTGATACTGATACAGCCATTTTCAAATAGGTTCACTGTAATCACGTAATCACCCATGTTGCAGGATTACATACACGGATATGGGTACGGGCACCATTTTTCTGTGTCCGTGCAACATAGGCTGTCTCCATCCACTCCCCTTGTCCTTGCATTTTTGGACCATTGTCCTGGTAATTGCCGAAACAAGTTATCAAGCTATGGTGGAGTATATATGGAGAATTTCCAAACTCAGTTTTGCTTTCAGGAATATCGTTCACAGTAATTGTTGAATTGGAATCATAGGAAAACTTGCTAGATAGAAATATCGTACAGAGTGACTACAAAAGTTTGTGAGCATGGGAGTTTCAGACTTAAGAATATCATAAGAAATGTGAAAATGTTTCACACGAGGAGTATGATTGGATTTACAACCGAAGTTACTACATCTAGATTGGAGGTCTTTGAGTGAATTAGATGCCTACAAACTCTGGAAGCTCGAGCCTTCAACAGAGCTGCAATTTGATCTGCCTTCTCTTTCAACATGTGTCAAAGTAGAGCATCAGATTTTTTTTTTGACCTTTTTAGTCGTACCAAGCAAAAACTTGGCCAGTTTGTTGGTGGAGCTCTCTTAGCCCTGGGTCATGATCCACAACCAATCCATTTCTTATGGGGAAAGAATTGATGATGATTATCTCAGGTGTATTTTTACTCTGTTAACCTTGTTAGTTGTTCTATAGAGGAGGTTTGAGCCTTGAGGACTTGCGAGATAGACTTCTTTTTGAATTTTTACTATGAACTACAAGCGAATAAAGCAGCTTGTGAGTCGTGAGCTTGACTTGATAAAATCTGGACTTGATGCTCACTTTGCAAAAGAGCCGAGCTTGAACTTAGTGAATCTTGACTCCCAAAGCTAGATGGGAACTTGGTTTGACTCGACTCTCTTGGCTTGATTAGGACTTGACTCCACCCAATTATATATATATATATATATATATATATATATATATATATATATATATATATATATAGGCTTTTCCCGAAGGAAGCTACTGAAAGAGGTAAATCATACCTTCATATTCTTATTCCTAAGGTGGAGAAGCCAAGGAGTATCCAAGATTACATACCGATCTCTTGCTGCAACTTTGTGTATAATGTGATATCTAAAGTGGTGAGTTAGAGACTTGAAGCTATCATGATGGAACTCATTTCAGACAACCAAGCTGCTTAGGAGTATCAATGGTAACATAAGCCTGGCACATGAACTTATGAGGAACTTCGACAAGGAGGGTGATGGTAAGTGTTGCCTCAAGATAGATCTCAGAAAAGCATATGACACTGTCAACATGGAATTTATCTGCCACTCACTGGCAAGATTGGGCATGAACCAACATTGGGTTAATCTCATAAGGGAGTGTATCTCAACACCATCCTTCTCATTTAATGTTGATGGAAGGCCTACAGGATTTATCAGAAAAAATAGGGGTTTGAGACAAGGGGACCCCATCTCCCCATATCTATTTGCACTCACCATGGAATACTTCTCAACTCAATTGGAGCTGCAGGTGGCTAGAGGCAAATTTGCTCCTTACAACATTAGGTCCACCTCATAACCCATCTCATATATGCAGATGATGTTCTTATCTTATCCAAGGCACAACATAAGTCATTATTAGCTATTAAAAGCACTCTACAACAAGTGCAAATAATAACTGGTTTGTGCACCAATGAAGAAAGAGTACGATCTACTTAAGTAAATATTGTAGAAAGAAGGCCACACTTAATACTGGGTATACCAAAGGAACTCCCTCATGATGTACCTTGGTATCCCTCTGACCAAACAGGACTGTTCAAGGTAGTTGAGAAATGTAGAAGAAGACTTGAGAGTTGGCAAGGGGAACTTCTCACATACACACACATATTAGAGCTGCTGAGATCAATTATTACCAATATAATCTAATTATTGGTTGCAGGTTTTCAAAATACCTAGAGGTACAGTAAACATGACACAATGTTCTGTGCTAGATTTATATGGCAAGCATCAATGCAGGCCATCAGCTGGAAGGAAATTGCCAAATCCAAGGAGGAAGGAGGTATAAGTGTTAGAAGCTTGTTTGACATTATGGAGTGTATGCAAGTAAAAAATATATGGAAGTATCTGACAGAAGACACTCTGGATTCAATGATGAGGAGCAAGCATCAACAAGTGAAAAGCTTATGGGACATGCAGATAGATAATAATGCTTCTCTTAATTGGAAGGAGTTGCTGAGAGCTAGGGATACAATATTGCCATTTATCAGTAAAGCCATTGCTGATGGGTCTACCACCTCATTGTGGGTGGATCCATGGCTGACTCAGGGCAGACTGATAGATATGGGTGAGATGCATTTTAGCTCTATGAGGAGGCCTTTTAGGTTAACAAAATCATCAAAGAGGAGGTATGGGCACCTCAGGAATTGTTGATTACAGCTTCATCTGCAACAGGGATTTGCTACTAGTCATATTTTCTTCCAATGTGACGACACAAGCAACATTTGGCACACTATCTGGGAGGGACTGCTGCTTCAAAGGAAGTAGGCCTATAGCATAGAAGGTGAAGTACAGGAATTAAGAGGGAAGTTTAGAAAGAAGTCGCAGTGCTACTCCCTGATTAGGCACTTGTTCAATGCTACTGTATTGCATATCTGGTAGGAAATGAATAGCAGTCCATCAAAAAGAAAATCATAGCTTCGTAGCTGCATCAGAGAACATTAAAGGATGTCAGAAAATTTATGATTTCTTGTAATAAGTATTATGAAACAGACTCTAATTATGTTACAGTGCTAAGTAACCATGGCATTTCTGCAAGGGCATCAGGAAATGTGGGGGACTAAGGGTCACCTATATGTATGTTTTTCCTTCTCAGTGCAGTAAAACACCTTACCTTTTCAATATATATACACATCAAGTCCTTTTCGATTTTCCCTTCCATCAGGAGAATCTCCTCAACTACCTCTTCAGCTTCATCTTCTTTACTTTGAAACCCCAAATCCATAGTCCATACTTCAAAAAGACACATTTCCCCCATCTTGTCCGATGACGATAATGATGACGCCAACAATTAACATCGCCTCTCATTTCCTTGACAAACTTCGACAACTGACTCCATTTCCTCGACACTGAGGTACCTTCCAGCGACGACATCACTGCTTATCCATGACGAATCCCATATTCTTGAATTCGAAGACTGTTTTCTATCTGGTACACAAAGCTTAGCTGCTTCCAAACCGAGTCGAGCTCAACTCAAATTAATCCTTTGCAAACAAGATAAGCTTGAACAACCAAAGCTCGTCTCAGCTTGGCTCGTTTTCAGCCCTAACATTTACCTTCAACCCAAAACAATCATGCCCACTTTGTATCCACGGAGCCCCATCTGATCTCAGTATAAAAAATTCACATTGCTCTTGATTGCTCACTACATGCCATCTCCTCTGCCCTCCTTTAAATGTACTTCAAGCAAACTTTGGTATTGGTGGGCCGGGTGATGTAAAGGAACATAACTCATAAGGTACTCTAGGAGGCAGGAAGACTAAACACAGTTCGGTTCGTAAGAAAACAAGTGCAGTCGGAGGCAATTATAGACCTCTGTCTCATTTAATTTGACGTGGTGTTGTGCTTTATGGCCAACCTGGTTTTATCATGTAGGCAATTATATGTTGTCTTAGGAGGTTCATGCATATGAGAAACTTGTTTGTTGAGCTCAAAGCATCTATAACACGATTCCAGAATTCATCTTTTAGGTAGTGCACCATGATCAAGGATGCACATTTAGGAATGCGGAATGCGGAACACCGATGAATTGAAACGTGGAAATCCACGTTCGAACAAGCAAATGCAACATATACTTGGGTTTCCAACCAAGCTTTTAAAGGGAAGAAGTTATAGTTCTTTTAATTATTTTTTATCAAAAGTTTTAGGCCTAATTTGGGAACAAAGTTTGCTAAAATGGAGTTACAATCATTTTGGAGTTTGGATTTGAAACCATGGTTTGAAATGGTGAAACTCTATAAACAAACTGGAGTCTCATTTAATATTTGTGGTCTTTGGGAGTTTGGAGTTTGTATTAGAGTTTTATTAAAAATAAATGAGAGTTTAGAATAGAGTTTTATAAAAAATGAATTAGATTGGAGTTTTGCTAACTCCATTTTTTGGAGGTAGAAATAGAGTTTTGTCTAACTACAAAAGCACTCTCAAACACACCACAATTTCGTGTTTAGGAGTTTGGAGGCCTAACTCCACCAAACCCAGTTTTCTTTTCCAAACCCCGTCCCCAAATGCACTTTTAGAGTCTAAGGCTTACTACTTCTTTAAAAGATATTATTGCTAGGACTATTTGGAACCAATAGATCTTTTCTTTTTTAGTTTTGAATTTTCGATGATATTATGATGTGGTACTTGATAGTTTCGAATCTTAAATATACACTATATAGTGTATTACATGTTTGTTTCTTAAAAATATTTTACATTCCACATAAACGTATTGTGTTTCGACCTACTTCCAATTGTACAACGTACCTGACATATGACAAAGACCCAAAGGAAATGACACCCTAAGTGAGACTATGGAGTTGAGAGATTTACAACTAATTGGGCACAAATGCTTTAATAATTTGTGAACAATCAACTATTATTAATTTATTACAAATAATTATAACAAAAATACAAAAAGATAACAATCGAGTTGTAATTAATGGATATTACCCGATTCTGGAATTGACGTGTGTCGTGTCGGATCTTGATGTTGGGGGCTTTTGCACTCGAGATGAACCTCGACGTCGACATCAGAGACATCAAAAGAGATGGTGATGATCTTTAGCTTCAGTGCTAAGTTCTTGGGCACCAAGACAACCGATTGACGTGACTAGGATGATGTTGCATTGTACAATTTTTGACGTACAGATCAATAAATATGTTGAATTAGGGAATCCATCTCTCAAGCATCTTAATCATGCAAATCTCCATCAATCTCCTCGACTTCGAAAAATTTGCCTTCTAGTGAATCATGTAGCATGAAGTCTGAGAATTTTACTCTTGCTAACATGTTTTAAATCGGCCATGGCGGAGTCCTATGCTTAGGTAGCCTATTTGGACAAAACCCCATGGCAGTACGAGCAGTCTTAGAAATGAACTGACACAATGAAGTGACAGGCTTAAGAAAAAAGCAAAAGGATCGCCCTTGTATTCAATCATTTTTTCTTACGGATCCCAGTACTGGCCATCTTGGAGATGGAAGAAGCACGATCTCCACTAGGGACGTAGCATCAAGCACCCAACTATACGGTGGTTGTCTCAATGCGTCCAAAGAACCTATAATGAAGGGGCAAGGTCAACAAAAAGACAATAATTGTCCCTACAATCAATCATTATTTCATGCAAACTGTTGCAATTATTCGTAATGGACATATAGTATAAATTGTTCGGAGTCTTGATAATTGGGATTAATTCAAAATACTTAGAAGGCTTAATAGGTTCTTTCCTTGGATTTCTTAAAGGTCAAATATCATTTTTGGTTTAAACTTAAACCTAGTTTCAAGGATAAATCTAATTTGTGTCTCAACCTATGTTGCACAAGTACGGAGACAAATACAGATAAGGATACGATACGGGTACGGAGTACGTGCATTTTCAAGTATGTACGGTGTAATCACCTATGTTGCATGATTACAAGCACATATACTGGTACAAACACGATAAGGGCATCATTTTGCTGTGTTCGTGCAACATATGTCTCAATTATGGTAGGTTCACTAGATTAAACTAATGGATGCTTTGAGAATATGGCCGACTCGGATTTGAACTCTACTTGGGTATATAAGTTAGGCGAATGCTTAATTATATCGTTCGTGGGTCTTCGTCTCCGGCGCCCTCGGTATCTATCTATCCCTCGGCTGCGGGTAAGGTTCGGAACCTTCCCCTTGTCCCCAACTCACTGTGGCGGCATGTAAGGACATGCCTGCCCTGCGTCTCGCTCCCCCGAAGGGAGCTCTGATAACAGCAACCATATCCCCCCTCCCACCCCTCTCAATCGCGGTTCTTTTTGTTGTCAATATTAGTGTCTTCCCTAATACCATGATTACCAAATTTAGCTTATAATTTGGAACAAAGTCCATCAAGCTTAGTATATATAGCAAATCTTTTTAAACAAGTCTTCATATTCTATACTTTTAATTGTATTTTAAATTTTAATTGTTCCCTTAGGTCTTTCTTTATGTATAAAATGATATTCCTAATCTAAGCTCTGATAGTAATTTGACACGGGATGAAAGACCTGAAGAAAATATGACGTCCTAAGTGAGATAGGATTTAGGGATTTAAGGCAAGTTGGCGCAGAAGCTTTAAGACATTTGTCAACAATAAACAACTTTTTTCAAATAATTATAACAAAAATAAAAAAAGATAACAATCAAGTTGTAATTATAGATATTACCCAATTTTGGAATGACGTGCATTGGATCTCGATGTTGGGGGCTTTTGCACTCGAGACCTAACTCGGCGTTGATGTCGGAGGCAACGATGATGATCTTTGGCTTCAGTGCTAAGGTCTTGAGCGTCGAGACGAGATCTACGTGGTGAGGACAAGGACGTTGTTGCGTTGAACAATTTTTTGACGAGTAGATTGATTTTCGGGAATGCAACTCTCAAGCATCTCAAACTCAATTTTTTTATTCATCGATCAACTCATCAAATTTTTACATTTGTGTTCATGCCTTTATATAGGCACGATACGACTTGATGAAGCCAAATAAAAACCATATTTTGATAAGTTCAAAATAAAAATCTGATAACTATCAATCAAATGTCTTTATCTAAAAGAGTCCTCAAATAACTAAAAGAAATCTAACAGAGTTTTAAATGGATATGGTACGGGGACACCTCGTGTACCGCCTTCTCATTTCTGCATTCCGGAGTGTTCCATATTCCATGTAACCATGATCTGTAGTTTGGTTGCCTCACAGTAGAAGCAAACCGTACACAAGCCATCCAGTTTTGGACCTTTCACCAAAAACGAATTATACCATGTTCTATTTATTGTCTTCTGTAACTTGCATGGTCATCACTTCCAAGTTATGATAATTTCTTTTCATGGGGATATAAGCTTCAACTATGTTATATATGTGCTTGAGGCAGAATCTTAATATTAGAGAGTTGTATAGCAAATAGAGTGGGTTGAAGTTTAGTGGGATTTTGTAGTGTGCAAGATTGAATTTCACCTGCTTTCTCCCAATTTTAAGTGTTTGAAAATGGACAAAACATAGTGTTACTAAGTTTGTGTGTCAAATGCAAACAACTATTGGTGAAAATACACCAAGTTTTTTCATGATGAGGGTAACCAATCTCTAGAACGATAATATTGTTCAGCATTGCCCATTACCTACTTGGGAAGTAGGAAGGAAAAAGTAAAAAATCTTCCTCAAAGTCAGTTCTTCTTTTTTCTCTATATTTGCCAACGAACTTCAACTGATTATTAATGACTATATTGAAATGTCCAAAAGTAAGGCATGGTGTTAGCTTTCAGATTAGCACTTATATAGCAGTTACTGATTTGTGCCTTGGTTGAAGCTTTCACTCGGATTCATCTCACGAGTTGCATCTATTCTAGGAACTAAGTTTATGTTATTTGTTTTAGGATCAATATACATTCACCCATGAATAAGAGAATTTATTTAGTTTCTAGCGTATTGGCATTTTCATAAGAAAATGGGTTGTGTAACTTGAACTAGCTGAACAGGTTACTTATCATGGTGCCATTACAGCAGGTTGTAAGAACATTCATTGATTTACCCACTAAACTTGGGGATCCGAGTTGCATGTACTTGATCAATAATTTTTTGGTAATTAATTCCAAAAATGCTTGCAACCTTTTGTGGTTAAGTGCTTGTCACTTTGCTATGATTTTTAACATTTTCTTACTTGCTACTATAACATCTAATAATTAATTATAAGAAGTTGTACTCTCACGATTATTAGCTGAAGAAAGAGCATGTAGAGTGGAAATATAGCTATCATATGTACTGCTTCATCCATTGTAGATGTACACTTCCCAACAATTCACTAGGGAGGTCCTGGTATATTTCTTTATGATGATTCCTCAAATAATTGAATGTTAAATACTATTTCAGTATATGTAGTAGAGGATTACTTTTGATCATTTGTCTATATAACCAATATATGAATAGCATATGATACCACTGACTTGGATTTTACTAACTCTTCGTTGCGGGCCCTCCTTAATACGTTAGTGTCTAGGTGGGCTGCTTGGACTTGGCTATGTTTGTATTGACTAAGATTCTTTCGCATTGATATCGATGAACTATAAAATCCAGATATTTCGGAGTAGAACTCTTGAATCAAACTAAAATCCCAAAGAATTCGATATTTCTGTAATGCTTTATTGATAAACTTAATTGTTGCACAAATGTTTTAGACTACTTTGATGTTTTTTTTTATGAGATGAAACACTTTCTTAACATAAAATATTAATGACATCTGATGGTACTGAGGCTATCTTTCATACTGAGATTTATTGCTTTATTCGATTCCTTAATTGTTTTTTGTGTGATAAAATGGGTGGGATCATAAAGAGTGTTGTGTCAGATCCCTTATTGCTGTTATTTTTGCATTGTTTTGATAGATAATCTCTCTTTATCTATTGCAGGAGTGGGAAAGACCAAAGCCTGGGCGGAGACCTGACATCTTCCCGCAGTTCAGCCCAATGAAAACGCCGTTGCCCCCTCCATTGCCCGCAGACCCTCCCGAAGAAGATGAGGAGGAGGAGGAAGAGAAAAAGGAGGAAGAGGAGGAGGATCCTGATAAGGAAGACCCTGAAAACCCTGAGAAGCAGTCTTAGATGCAGCAGCACACAGGGTGATGCTGAGGATTTTAATGAGCATATGAGCCTCTTCAAGGCGCAAGAGAAAATACTCCAAAGTAGATATTAGATGCATCTATTTCTCCTAAAAACTAGGAATGTGATATGGGTTTTTGGTGAGAGCGAGGATGAACCAAGTGCTGTTGGTGAAGGCGTTTTTTTTAAGGTCTGTTGGTTGAATATATGTCAGATCTTTTAAGCCATCAGATTATCCTTGTTTCAGTTGCAAGTCTGTATGACAATTGCCATAATTTGACGAATTTGATTTCAAGTAAGTGCTTTGGCTAATGGAAACATTTTTTGTGTAAAAGATCTTGGAAGCTGCCTTCTGCATATCAATTGTGAAGTTCTCATCTTGGATTAAAGTCATCTATGCAAAAGAGACTACATGCATGCAACAAATTACTTGGCCAACAAGTAAAAAATAGAAAGAGAAGTACTATGTTAGTGATCAAAATGAGCCGAGTACCATTAGTTTTGCAAAAATCCTAGACTAATTCATGAGTTACTGATTTTAAAACTCGGCAATGAAAAATCTGTCTTGATTTTGCCTAAACAAAAAAAAAGAGAGTACATTTTTAAGGATCTAAACAAAAAAATAAATCCACGTGTCATAACTATATTACGAGTTCTTATTTTGAGTTCCTATTTGAGTTTTTCTAGTCCAACTGTTAGTTTTGGAGTAGGTAGGAAACAGTAGGGAGTTATATTGGACCTAACAGTCAGACCTGCTGGTACTATTACTACTACTACTACTACTACTACTACTAGTGGTTTACTTGGCACTGAATGTATGGTTAATGAAGGGGAGGTGCACTGGTGATAGGCTGATAGCAACGACATCGATGGTCACAAAAAAAAGTGGTCTAGATTTCTGTCGAGTACTTAACATTGTTCTAATCAACTGAGGAAGAAAAGACTTCGGGGGACTGAATCACCTCATCGATGATGTGGTGCCTAAAATCCGTGTTGGCAGCAATAATGTACATACTTATCATGCCTCTTGATGATTATTAGAAAGTTTTAATGAGACTATGAAGTAAGGAAGACACATTGTGATTACATTGAGCAGGGCTGCAAAGGTGTGCACTAAACTACTTTCCTGAGAGCCACAGAGATTTTGTTCAATATCAAGGAGGTTGTGCTCCAGTAATCAATACAAGAAGATACGAAGCATCATGCATGCATGCATGAAGCAAAACAACTATCAAGTTGGAGACTGATTGGACTTGTATCATGGCACATTGACGACTGGTAACCTGATATAAACATGCACGCACCAGAAGCTTTACTGGACAGGGTTTAGGTATGAAATCTGATACTAATGTAGATATATACCAAAATCAAGTTCATGCTAAATAGTTTGTTGTACAGAGAGATCCGACAATATTTTTCACTAATTGCTAGCTACCCAAAACAACCCTCCTCATTTATCCGAGTTAGGATTAAAAAAAAACATAAGACATAACCAAAAAACATAAGGCATAACTCCGCTGCACGAACCAAGTTCTCAACTGAAAAGATGGAATTCTCTGCAGCTGCAGAATGTTCGATATATAAGAGAACAAGCATACTCTAAAATGGATGAAAGCCTGCAGAATATTCGTCATTAAAGTAAGTTTAAGAAACTTTTGCTTATCAACCAACAAAAAGTACAAAGAAATCATAAACAGAAAATCTAAGTACAATATTTTTATCTGGGAAACGTGACGATGGAGATCGAGTACTGCAACGACTCTTTTACTCCGTTGACGGTCCGACGAGAGGATGAGAATGCTCTCTTCTCTTTTCTCTATCTTGAGCTTGTGTGCACGTAAGTAGCTCGCCTGGGGGGGTATGATCTCTGAAGCAGAAAAATCAACCCTTTGGAACGTCCAAGTTTCTCCTATTTATATCTATCATGCTGATGGATTATAGGTACTACATATGCTTCTGTTTGGTGGCCACATGGGGCTCGTTCAAGAAAATGCGATTGCAACTGTAGCCGCATACTATGGGCAAGCTGCCACGCGGCTTCGGTTGAGATATGCTGTTTGATAAGATCTCGGTGTTATTTTCAACTCCCTTGTATGTGTGACTCGGTCAGCTGAACACGTAATCAATACTAACTGTGTGAAGATCTTTTCGGTTGCAACGGACAGATCTTGCAAGCTGAAAGCTGCATAACATCTTGGCCGCATAGCATCTTGGCCGCATAACGTCTTGGCCGCATATGTGCTCTCCTTTGGCCTTGGTCTTATGGACACTTTGGCTGCATGGTATTGTTGCTGCATGCAAATTCTCGTCTGGCCTTGGTTAAATGGACACTTCGGCCGTATGATGACATGGCCGCATAGGGACATAGCCACATATGAGGGAACACGTGGCATGACACATCTGGCCTTGGTCAAATTGACTGTCTTGTTAGGGAATCTCATGCGGTCCCTTACTTCGTGAATATTCAGGAAGCATGAATTCTGCTATGCGGCTTCCTCTTTGGATGTTCTGGTCCCATGGGTTGTTTATGGACCCCTTGGCCGCATGAGCTCTCTGTGGCTTAATTTTTTTTGAGTCAAACTTGGGACGCATGTTTGTTGGACGCATGGATCTGAATTTTTCATGCTTCTACAAGACTCCCTTCAAAGTTTTCAAACTTTGATAAGTTTGAAATACTTTGGATAAGAAGCATGGAGGAGAAAACTCTGGGCCGCATGGGCAAGTATTGCCAGACTGTCATCTTTGTTTTCGATTTGCTTCGATCTTGGAGCGGATCCCCTAGGATTCTACCCCGCCTCTTCACTCGGATTCCAAACTGACGGCTGTAAGGATAAATCGGCATAGAAAATCCAACCGTCCGCCGCTGTCATTAGATGTCAACTGGACACGAAAATTGAAGAGTTTGCCATTATCTCTTCAGTGGTCTATAAATAGGGGTTTTGGGGGAGGAGAAAGAACTTTTTGCTTTGCTGAGTTCTCTTCCCCTTTCATTATCGTCCTTCTCTCTGCTTCCGGTCGACCATCTGCTATGGCTTCCAAAGCTTCGTCTTCTGCTGCTGTAAGAAGGCTGCCGACAAGGGCAAGCGCCCTGCGTCCTCGTCTAAGGCCAAGGATGAGGCCCCTACTTTTTACCCAGACGTTCAAGTGCCCATCCAAGGTAAGGATTGGAGGAGAAGAAGTTTGGACACATTGACACTTTGTACTCGGTCTGCCGCATGGATTAGAACATGTGCGAACTTTTCCACATGACCCTGCCGTATGCTTTATGCGCAGGTATTTCATGGGCCGCATGAGTCGGTCTTTACCCGGCCGTATGAATGGCATCTCATGTGTCTCACTCAGGCGCATGGATGTCCTGACATGTGCCTAACATGACTCAGTCGTATGTATGCTATTACATGCGCCAGTTCTCTTTGGTGCGCATGCTATCTTGGTGGTTCTAACTATCTTCTTATTCCTAACTTTGCAGTGACTTTACCCGTGGCTCCGTCAGAGAAGTTGCTCGTCGGTCGTGCTCATGCCGCATTGGGCGTAAGGTTTGACCAAGTAGTGGCAAATGTCCAGGCCCAGATAAACAAGGGTCAAACTGAGGGGAGGCTGAAGTTGATAGCGAACCAGCCTTCTTTTTTACTTGCTTAGTCAACTGAACTCTGGGCCAATTGAGGATAGCAAGAACGTTTCTCATTTGAAGCCCATCTTCCTATTCAAAGATGCTCTTACTATCTCAGACTCTAAGGTGGTGAAGATTAAAGAGAACTGGGACTTCTCTTCTGGCGGGATGAAGATACACATACCTACGATGGAGTGCCATTTATCTTTGTCGGCTTTCAATATGGTGTCTCTTCCGAGGAAGATGTTAGGCAACCCGACCCCAGACCAAAAGGGAGCCCTGGTCGACCGTATTCGTCCTAACTCCAAGCTGAAAAGGGAAGTGGCAATTTCCAAGAAATCGTTCTCTTACTCCCTTCACGGGTTGGAACCCAGCGTCTTCGCGAGTGAGATGGGGCCAAATGTCCATTTCTACGCGCTGATATCTTTCTGAACCAGCTTGCGGACAAGGGGTCCTATCCGACGGAGAAAATATGCTTGCTCAACTTGGTGCGTTATTCACCTTCTTGGATTATTTTTACTATGTGGGTACTAGAGAAGTATGAGCAGTTTTTAACGGGGTCCAACCTCTACTATGCCATAAGGGATTCCTGTTATGGCTTGGAGAAGAATCCAATATTATTCGTGGCTCTGACCGAGATGTACAACTGCCGCACTGGGACCTTCTTTACCCCTAGCGGGGAGATGGGTCTTGCTCTTCACGAGATGCATGATGTTTCGCGGTTGCCCTGGGGTGAGGAGCCGTATGAGGATTATACGCCGGATAACGAGGAATTCGAGAAATTGGAGAAACAACACCCAGGGTTCCTTGCAGTGTACATGAAATTGTTATGTCACCATAGCACTTGTCAGCAGACTTCGAAGAAGAAAGATAAAAGCACGAAGGGATGTTACCCCGATACCACAACCTGGATCCATCACCTTTTTAAAATTGAAGCTTTGGGTCAGGTCACCGTTCGAAAACCTCAGTCTCAAACGAATGTCCGCGATCTAGTGCACAACACTAAGAGAACGACTGCAACCGATGAGGGGTTTAGTAGCTATGGCGATACCTTCAGTTATTTTTATCAAGATACCCAGACATTGTCGGATAAATCCATGCTGACTGGATTCTTGATGATATTGCTACAAAATTGCGTACTCCCGGGAGGTTTCAGGTTGATTGAGAGGGCTAGCCGCAATCTCATCCTCCCTGCTGTGAAGTTGGTTTTTGGTCACCGTCTCGCCTTACTCCCAGCGATGGTCTGCAGCATCCATCGCGGGCTTCATGCTTTTACCAGCAAGGTGCTGGCCCATGACGGTCCCAGAGATTTCAACCGGGTTGAGATGCCTTATCATTATTTAATGGGTTGGCTGTTAATGCACTACCCATATCTGATGAGTCCTGTCCTCGAGGGAACGACGACAGAAGATGATGCCTTTATTTGTCGATATGGTGGGATGCCCTGGTTTCATACTGAAGTTCCCGCCTGTCGGTACGCACTCGCCCATATGGAATTTTTTTCCCTCTTTGTCTCGGTCCCCAAGTTCACCAAAGATGAGGTAAATAGGGTTCAATATGATGGAGGCGTGGACCTTCAGGTCTTATCTCCAAGGATCTTCCGCTGGTTACTCTCCATCCGACCTTCACACTTGGTGTGCCGAAACCGGAATCTTGTCTTCTTGGAGCCTTACCTGCCGAGTAGGTTTGCCCGCCAGTTCGGGTATAGCCAACTCATGTTGAGCAATCCAACCCCATGCCTTGGTTTCGAGGGTAGCATTCTTTACGGAGACTGGGATTATTATTTTGCAACCAATACCCAGACCCGATTCACTCTGTCGGACGTTATTATTTCTGCTCAGATTATTTATGCAGTCGCTAACTTTCACGTAGCAGTAAATGTGCCACCGCCTAATTTTGATAGGGATACCACCTTCATCGTGGGCACTAAACTGAAGTTCCGAAGTGGCGGGTCCAATAAATATCGGAGGAAAGGCAAGGGGAAGGCTGCACTATTGCCTGCTGATCCTGATTCGATGACGAAGGAAGAGAATACTTCCGACGACCCCTTGCCTCTGGTGGACTCTCGCCAATGAAGAGCAGAGCTTCTCCGGTATGGAGCCCTCCATCTAAGAAGAGAAGACAAGGACCATCTATGGCCGCGAGGTCGAGTTATAGGAAAATGGTTGCTACCAAGGCCCCTACGCAGGCTGTGGGAGAAGAAGAAGAGTAGGAGGTAGGACCCCTTGGATTGGTGATTCGCCAGCCGGACCCTATTCTTGATTCCGAGGCGGTATCCCTACGTCCTCTTAGCTTTATTGCTATGTCCCCCTTTTTATCCTAGTTTATCTGAATTTATGCAGAGACCGGAAGCAGGGGTGAGGACACTTCCTTCCCGGGCCGTTACAACAGGGATTTCTTACCGGGAGTAGGAGATGATGTTATCT
This sequence comes from Iris macrosiphon, assembly GCA_036927795.1. Lineage (NCBI taxonomy): Eukaryota > Viridiplantae > Streptophyta > Magnoliopsida > Asparagales > Iridaceae > Iris > Iris macrosiphon. The sequence continues at coordinate 213,405,028 of JAYESA010000005.1, forward strand.
TCTTGCGAATCTTATATTGGTGAGCCTGTCGTCGAGACAGTAGGAAAGTTCAACGAAGAAGGGGACGCTTCCTTGGATGACCTCTCGGTTGGAGACGTGGGCGTCTTAGGGATGGCCTTGTCCGTACCGACGGAATCGCAGACTCCGATACCTCACCCAGGTATATTATTTTGCCGTTTCTCAAGAGATGAGATTTTCTGGCTTTAATTCTTCATCGTTTGGGTGAAGTTAATCACTAATTGTGTTGATTCGACATACCCTTCCTCGCTGATAAGCATATTTAACGTGACAACGGAAGAGAGTATGGTGGGGGAGGCTGAACAAGGACTCACCAGGGCAAGACCTGGGTCAGTCCCATCTTCCTCCGTGGTTAGAGAACCTCTTGAAGGAACTTTGACATGCATGGGGTATGCTTCGGATGCCGGTCTCCCTAGAGTATTGGCTGTCGAGGAAGACGTGGTGGGGGAAGAAAAAGCTCGGGGGGAGGCCGAGCCTCTTTCTCATCCGCGGGTGGAGGACACCCAACAGAGCCTCCTGTTGAGGCTAGTGTAGGGGAGGCCTCTACTGTTGCGGACCTACTTGGTGCTGTGACCACTTTGTCACCTCCTCGGGCTGACGTTATGCGACATGAAGTCACAGCTCCCTCAGTTACTGGGGGTAGCAGTCTTCCCGAGGGATCCAATCCGGGTCTTACTAGCGTGAAGGCCAAGCTTGCCAGTTTGTCTGGCGTCCAAACACTACTTTCAACGGGGCAGAGTTTGGCTGCTGCAAAAATAACTCATCGTCTGGAAATTGTGGTTCCACCACCTGATTTGTCAAGTGCTGTCCCCTCTGTTTCACAGGCTATCCAGATTATTGCATTGCCTGTAATCCCTTCGGTTTCGGCTCCATTGACGCCTTCCACGGAAGTTGCGGTAACAACCACTTCCAGGGTTATCCTTCAGGGCTTCTATATATTATTAAAGCAAGGAGTTCAAAATATACTGAGGCGATGGATGTCTTTTATTTGGTCTAAGCACGGTGCCCTGGGCCATATACAGATTTGGAAGACCCTTCCTGGCTCCGAGCAGATGGCTGACCTGTTGCTTCAGAAATTAACTGAAGTAGAACAACGCTTGAAAGAGTTGCAGCAGGTGCAACAGGTTAACGTCACTGTGACAGTGGCCACAGAGTATGAACGCCTCTCTGACTCCGTAGAACAAGTAAAGACTGCCTATGGGAAGACCAAGGCGGGTCTAGTGCAAGAACTCAAGAAGTTGGAACTCCAACGTACCGAGTTGGACGTTAGCGAGGTGGCTTGCCTTGCTCGGGAAGATGGATTTGCCCACACCATTGCTGAGATCCAGAAGCAGATTGCACAACTCTAGGCCAACCTCAAGATCCTGGATGGTGATATCCATGAGGCTTGCCAAGAGCGAGAGGTTATCCGCGCACAATCTAGTACCGTGGCCCAGTCTTCTGCTGCCTTGGAAGATACTCTGAAGAGATTGGAAAAGAAGCACAGGCTTATTCTTACCTCGATAATCCCGCTCCTGTAGCTCAAGAAGCCGAGCGTCGGATAAAAGCTAAGATTGATGCCAGAGTTGTCCGACTTGAGGACGAATAGAAGAATTGTGTAATGATCAGTAGCATTAGTGGTTATTTTTGTTATTTCTTCTTTCTTTGTTTTGCTTGGATTATGATATTTTAGCGGTCCCTCCATGTAGTCTACTTTCTGTTTCCTTTATGCAAAAAATAAGAGCTTTTCCTCTTGTTACAATTATCTATGTGAACTTTGGGTATCGTACTAGAGGTAATATGGATGTAGTATGATACCGTATTTTTTTGAGGACATCCCACTGGGGAATCTTTGGTGGATCTATTACTTTTTGCGCACTTGGGTCCTAGTAATAGATTCGAGACAAGCCCTGCCAGAGGTGATATGTAAGTGGCAGATTTTATGGACTTCATACCCCTGACGTACTTAGAGTTAAGTACGGGTGATAAGTTTAGATGACGACCGATATCAGAGGTATTATGTACGTGACAATCGATAGTCATATAGAGAGGTTTGCTCAGAGATAATATGGACATGGCAAGTTTTATGGATATAACACTGCTGGCGTACTTAGAGTTAAGTACGGGTGATAAGTTTATATGATGAACGACATTAGAGGTATTATGGACGTGATAATCAATAGTCATACAGAGAGGTTTTCTAAGAGGTAATATGGACATGGCAAACCCTGATGGGGATAACGGTTATGACATAGTTCAGAGGTGATGTGGACGTGAACTAATGCCCAAGGAAACTGATTATGAGTGGTCTATCCGAGAGTGTGGATAAACCTGAAGGTGGCTCCGTTGGGGAGATTTTTGAGGATCCACTATCTGTTGCGTATTCAGGATTCTCGAATACAAACAATGGCTTTCATCGAACTTTTATGGAAGAGAAGTGCACATTGTGCTTACAAACTTGCTGGGGATAAACAATAGGGAATGTACACTATATATTTTGGTTGTTCAGCTGATAGTAAAGGGATTACAAGTCTAGCTTAGACATAGTACTTTTTGAGGAACTTACCGTTGATAGGCATCATGGGCAAGTCGCCATTGGGTTTTGCGAGCTGGTAGGCGCCGTTGGAGAGAACGAACTCCACAATGAAAGAACCCTCCCATTTAGGTTAGAATTTATCGGCCATCTTGTGGGTCATAACCATCGGGTTTCTTAATGTCAAGACGAGGTTACCCACTTTGTACGTTCTCTCCTTGACCCGTTTGGTGAAGGCTCCTGAGAGGCACGCTTGGTACAACTCAATGCACTGTTGAGCTAAGAGATGTTTCTTGTCGAGCGCTTCTAACTCTTTTAGCCGTCGGCAGTGATTGTCGTCAATGGTTAATTTGTTAGAAAGAGCCACTCGGAGTGACAAAATTTGGATCTCGAGTGGGAGGACCGCTTCGCTTCCGTAAACCAAGGAGAATGGCGTGCTACCAGTAGGTGTACGGACCGTTGTACGATAGGTCCAAAGACACTCACCTAGCTTCTCATTCCAATCACGCTTATTGGATGACACTAACTTCTTGAGTAGCTTTATGATGGTCTTATTGAATGCTTCTGTCAGACCATTTGCTGCCGGGTTGTAGGCAGTCGAGGCTACATTCTGGATTCAGTTTTTGTCACAAAATCGATAAAAAATATGACTTACAAACTGTGGACCATTGTCATGGATGATCCTCCATGGTAAGCCAAAGTGGTATATGACATGATGCTTGACAAAGCTGATCACGTTTGAGGTCTTGACTTCAGCGAGTGGAACAACTTCCACCCATTTGGAGTAGTAGTTGGTGATAGCCAATATGAACCAATGCCTTTTAGAAGAAGGTGGACTAATTGGCCCGATAATGTCCATTTCCCATACTTCAAATGGCCAAGATGCTACCGTTGGGTGTAGGAATTCTGAGGGCTGGTAGATAAAGTCAGCGTGGATTTAGCACACTTGGTACTTCCTCGCATAGTCAACAGCCTCCGCTACCATTGTCGGCCAATAGTAACCCATTCTCCAGAGATGGTCCTGTAACTTGGGTCTGGGTTGATGGGCACCGCAAACCCTGTTGTGAGCCTCGCCGAGAGCCTGCTTCACTTATGTATTCTATAGACATCATAGCAGAAGACCATCGTAGGAATGACGATACAACATTTTGGTAGCCGTATCTTCATAGAAACGGAGGGAATATTTTCTGATAAAAGTGGCCTCCTTTGGGTCATTTGGAAGGATCTCGTAGACATCATAGTCTATAAATGGGAGTCTCCAATCATGGGTGCTGGTGTTTGTCTCTACTGAGAAGCTCAGGCACAGGCATGTTGTTCTTCGGACATAATAGTTCTTGGTCGACCATAGTGATCAGTTTATGAGTATTGAATGGAACAACTAAAGAGGCTACGAGGCCTGCCAGGGCATCGGCCTCGATATTTTATAGTAGAGGGACGTGCTCTATGAAGAACCCCTCGAAAGTGGAGATTATGCCAAGCGCGACTTGGTGGTAGGGAATCAAGTTTGGGTGGTCTCAACGAGAAAGTTTTGCTGGACTTTAGAACTGCTCCATTGGAGAAATTTTTGTAGATCCATTATCCGCTGCGTATTCAGGATCTCCTGAACACAAATAATATATTTGGAAAGGAATCATGGAGGAACACACATCCTATTATGCACTTGCACTTGCTGGGGATAACAAAATGTAAATACTGTACATTTTGAATTAATCTGCTGGGAAGTCCTAGCTTAGATGTAGTACTTATTGAGAAACTTCCTTATGATCGACATCATTGGCAAGTCTCAGTTAAGCTTTACGAGCCTGTATGTACTGTTGAATCGAGGAGACACTATCCTTGATAAAGCATAAGATTAAGGAAACACTGTCCTTTGTGGGTTCGAGAATACATTATCCTTGATTAAGAGTTCAGATCTGCTCTTATTTGTTGACAGAGTATGGAGCTCAAGCTTTATGGACTATAGTCTTGCTGGAGCAATGATGCGTGCTAGCACCTTCGTATCCCAGCCCACTGTGAGTGATATTGTAATAGCTGTCGGATTGTAAAGGAATACGTCGTCCTTTACCAAAATTTAGACCTTCAGCTTTCTGGATATCATAGCCCATCTTCTGCATAAGACATAGTAACTATTTCCTGTAATAATAAAGCTGTGGTCGCTCATCATTTATTGTACCGGATACTACCGATGCTTTGGCTTGTGGTAGCCGGGGCATCAGGTGTAAAGGAACACTGTTGCATACACATGAAGGAGTTGGCTGAATTGTGCGCGTATGATTACTGCCACGTGCGCACGATTGCTTATTACGCCGAGGACCACCTGACACGCCCCAGTCCCAAAATACGTAGGACCAGGTATATGTACACATGCCAGCTGTACGAACAAATATAGGAACCCAATTTAATGGACCTAACCAGTCGTAGTACGCTATAGAATATAACTAAGTCGCAATCACAGGCAGGTAATAATCTAGTCTCATTCATAAATATCACTTAATAGAAAACTGAATGAATAGATAAAGTCTAAGAATTCACTACAAACTAAAGTCTAGTGGAGAATAATCCACAAAATATAAGTATGAAAGAATACTGAAAGAAAATATAACTAGACAATAATGAAATAGTTCGGGTGCCAGCTAACTAGGTAAGGACACCCAAGACACTAAGCAACTATCATCCATAATGCTTAGGAAAACTCATGTGGCTCCACCTCAAGGTCCTCTTTAGTAAAATCTCCAACTCCATAGTCTGTAGGGTATAAGTGCTCGTTTGGATATGAAAAAGGTGCCAGGTCCTCAGAGGAACATAACAAGTACACAAGAAATCGACATGCATAAAAGTAAATAAGTAAACAATAAATAGGGTAACTAAATCATTTATGTAAAATGTACTCGAGACATCTCTAGTGGTGCATGGGGGGGGGGGGGGGGGAGAATAGAAGAATCCGTCATCTCACCAGGCGTTCGATAGAACTCGGGGGTACACCATTTACATTATTTACACTAGAAAAAATAGAAGTCCCATACTCTCACTAGTAGATTCTTTCCTCCCAATGTACTATCCGAACCGTATACGCGGTGCAGACATAATGCAACGACGATAATAAAATATAGAAAACTAGCCCAAACACCAACTACTAACACAAGACACGAACTCACGTATCGATGATCAGTCGACACACTAGTCCATGCACTCCCTCACTCCTTAAACGTGTTGAACAAGTGTCAGGTCAGAAGATACCAAGTACCTTCACAATATACTAGGTAATTCTGCTACTCTAAGACGCGTGCACACAACTAGAAAATAAAAATTAGGCATATGTATACTGAACAATACAATCAAGCAAGGTGTACTTGCCTTCCAAGCCAAACTACGAGCACAACAAGTCCGGTCCGGAGCTCTCCACAGAAACGTCTCGAACACCTACCAATTAATTATTACACTAATTAGACTCTAATCTTCTAGTTAAATTAAGTTATTATCTAGTTATTAATTCTATATTGGGTTGCACATGCAAGTAGCTACACACAAGGATATTACTAGTCATCAAACATCACCAAAACCATTTTTAAATCATTAATTAAAAACTATTAATTCTAGAATTTTATTGGAAAATAGGGGTTTTAGTGATATAGTCATCTCCTGTAAATTTTTATGAGTCCAAAAACAAGTAGAAACCTAAACTAGGTAATAAAAGTTTACCTACTAGTCACCAAAATTAATTTTTTTTGAGAAATAAGGAAATCTGGAATAATATTCAAAAATTCAGAATTAAAATATAATAATTTAATTTTAAATGCTAAAACTATAGATTTTTGGTTGAGATTTAAGTCTGAAATTGCCGGGGTTAAGTTTTGTCAAAACTAGGTCAACTTGTTACGTAAAACACCTAGAATTCTATTTTTTACAAATTGAAATAAAATCTGAATATATATGAAAAAAATTACAATTAAATATAATAAATACCCTATTTTTTTATACAAAATTAAGTAGAGTTTTCCATATACAAGTTGATACTATTAGGGTTGTCAACAAGCTTTGCTAGCATGCATGTCAAGGGATGATACATGGGTATTGTGACATCATAGACATCATAAACATCAAAATAATATTTATCTATTATAAATTTCAGAATATATAATTTCTGGAAAATAGTAATTCATTGGAAAAAATTAGATTTTTCTATCTACGATTAAGTCCTAACAAGGTCAAAGGGTTTCCAATATGCATACATCAAGACTAGGTCACAACTACACATAAACATGCTCAAAAGACTTATTTAATTCCCATTAATAATTCTAGAATTATTAATAAAAACTAAATTTAATCTATTTTATTAACATCTTTATAAGTTCATTAACAATATTTAAAAAAGGTTTTAAAGGAGGTTTCACACATGCACACAACTTTTGGGTTGAACATCAAAACTAAGGTTCAAGGGTTTGTATGGGTTCTTCAAGATAAACAATGGAGTTTGATCACACACACACACACACACACACACACACACACACACACACACACACACACACACACATATATATATATATATATATATATATATATATATATATATATATATATATATATATATATATATATATAAGAGATTGGAGGAAGAATGTGAGAAGGATTAAAGAAAGAACTTACTAGAAGTAGAAGGAGGATGTACTAGGGTTCTTGGATGGAGGAGGTCGAACTTGGGGTTGCTGACGTGAGGGCCCCGCAGCTATGAGGATGTGGTCGGCGGCTTGGAGGGGTAGAGGAAGTTTTAGATTAGGGTTTGAGTTATATATATATATATATATATATATATATATATATATATATATATATATATATATATATATATATATATATATATACGTGTGTGTGTGTGTGTGTCGATAGAGGGGGAAGATCCGCGGGTATGGGGGGTTTAGGTTCTTAGGTAGGAATATGATTAATATTAGTTATTTTCTAATTTGGTTGGTAGCAATATTTGGTCAATAACTATTCCTTTAGTATTAATAATTAAGATTTGATTTGATTCTAAAAGGAATAAGATAAGGGTAAGTAATATACAATCTTGCAAAAAGGGAAATTGCCTATATTTTAATGACATAGGGGTCTCATGGTGGGATTTGAATTATGGGTTGCTAAAAGTAGAAAGTTGGATTAAAAAATAACCATAAATAAATTATATATATAAAACCTCTAAATATTAAATACAAGAAACTACGGTTATTAAACTAATACCACACTAATGTGGAATGGTCGAATTTGGTGTCACGCAAAAATTCTTCGAGTAGTGTTTTCAGTGTAGGCTACTTCCTACGAGGACGATGTAGATTTTGGTATCGTTCTATGTCATTAATGTCCAAACTACGGTAAAGTGTCCCAATACATCAATTGGATTTTATTGATTTTAAAATAGCTAAAATAATGCAATAAATTAATACACACAAAATACTTATTTTTGGGTGAGGGAGTTTACAACCTACCCACCTTAGAAAATTTCGTTCTCGAAATTAGAAACATGGCACGATCTAGAAAAACAAGAATGCGATATGTAAAGTCATACTTGAAGACTCACGTAAGTGAGGTAAACACTCTAAGATTGAATCCTCCCGCTCCCAAGTCAACTCGTCCGGCGAATGATGCTTCCAAGCAACACAGACTAGTCGAATGGTCTTCCCCTTTAGCACATTCTCTCAGCGGTCGAGAATCTCAACCGACTGCTCCTCATAAGACAAACTCAGTTCCACGGTGATCTCTGAATGATCCAGTACATGGCTGGGATCTGCCACATATCTCCTCAACTGTGAAACTTGGAACACATCATGGATACCCTCCAAGGTCTGCAATAATGCTAGTCTGTAAGCAACCTCGTCCACACGCTCCAATACGTCGAACAGTCCAATGTACATTGGACTAAGCTTCCCTCGACCTCCAAATCTGATGGTTCCTCTAGTAGGGGAGATCCTTAAGAACTTATGATCTCCCGACTTGAAATCTAGGGGTCAATGATGAGTATCTGCCCATTTCTTCTGTCTATCCTGCTCTGCTCGAATGTGACTTTGAATCTGCTTGACCTTCTCCACTGTGCGAGTCACCAACTCTGGTCCAAGTATATGCCTCTCTCCCATATCACTCCAACATACTGGCGATCGACACTTTCTTTCGCATAATGCTTCAAAAGGAACCATCTGAATTCTTGCTTGGTAGCTATTATTGTAAGAGAACTCCACAAAGTGCAAGTGATCCTCCCAAGATCCTCCAAAGTCAAGCATGCTCGCTCTCAACATGTCCTCCAATGTCTGAATTGTGCGCTCTGATTATCCGTCTGTCTGCGGGCGATAGGAAGTGCTAAACTTTAATCTAGTTCCTAGGCTCTCCCATATGCTTCTCCAAAAGTATGATGTAAAATTTGAATCTCTGTCTGAAACTATGCTGACTGGTACTCTATGTAGGCATACAATCTCCTTCATGTATATCTCTGCCAGAACTTCTATATATTGCCCAACACTAAAGGGTAAGAAGTGTGCTGCCTTAGTCAATCTTTCCACAATCAACAAAACTGTATCTCGGCCAGCTGGACTCCTTGGAAAACCCGTAATGATATCTATGGTGATGTGCTCCTATTTCCACTCCGGGATTGGAAGTGGTTAAAGTAGTCCTGCTGATCTCTGTTGTTCAGTCTTAACTTGCTGACACACCAAACATTTTGCCATAAATCGTGCTATTTCTTGCTTCATCCCGTGCCATCAGTAATGCTATCTCAAGTCTCTGTACATCTACGTACCTCCTGGATGAATATAGTATGCTGAACTGTGAGTCTCCGTCATTAGTTCCTGCCTAAGCTCTCCATTAGGATCATAGAGGTGATCCCCACACCTCAAAGTCCCATATTCATGTATCCTCAGCCCAGTCTGCAATCCAGCCTCAGTCCTCTGTCGAAGTCGCTGAAATCTCGCATTAGTTGGCAAATCTTCCTTGATACTCTCCACCAATGATGATTATATTTGAAGTATCATCAAATTTGTGACTTCTCCTGACATAACCACCTCTATGCCTAGCTACTCCAAATTATATAATAATTCCTTCTGTGTTGTCAAGAAGCATGCCATCGGTCTCCTACTTAATGCATCCGCTACTGCATTAGCCTTGCCCATAATGTACTGCAGCTCAATGTCAAAATCTGCCATCAACTCGAGCCAACGTCTCTATCTCAGGTTCAGATCCTTTTGAGTATAGACATACTTTAGGCTCTTATGATCTGTGTAAATTTTCACAGTCTCTCCGTATAAATAATCCCTCCAAAGCTTCAGAGCAAAGATTACTGTTGCAAGCTCCAAGTCATGTATGGGGTAGTTCTTTTCATGGATCCTCAACTGTTGAGAACCATATGCTACTACCTTACCGTGCTACATCAAGATGCAACATAATCCCTTTTCGAAAGCATCGCTATAAATAATAAATCCTTCCGGTCCAGTAGGTATGGTCAAGATCGGCGCTGTAGTCAGGCGCTTCTTTAACGCATCAAACGCCATCTGGCACTCCTCTGTCCAATTAAACTCCTGGTCCTTGCGGGTCAACCTTGTCATAGGCTTCGCGACCCTCGCAAAATTCTCTACGAACCTCCGATAATATTCGACAAGTCCTAGGAAACTCTAAACCTCTGAGACGTCGGTTAGGGTCAGCCATATCTCTACTGCTGATATCTTAGCTGGATCCACTGCTATGCCTTCTCCTGAGATAACATGCCCAAGAAAAGAGACATGATCTAGGAGAAACTCGCACTTGCTTAGCTTAGCATATAACTTCCGATGTCTCAATATTTTAGCACCTTCCTCAAATATTCCTCGTGCTCCTCATGATTTTTCGAGTACACCAAAATATTATCGATGAATACGACCACAAACTTGTCCAAGTACTGATGGAATACTCAGTTCATTAAATTCATAAATATGGCTGGTGCATTTGTCATACCAAAAGGCATTACCAGGAACTCATAGTGACCATAACGAGTCCTGAAAGCCGTCTTCTAAATATCCTCTCACCTCACCTTCACTTGATGGTATCCCGATCTCAGATTAATCTTAGAAAACACCCGTGCTCCTGTCAGTTGGTCAAACAAGTCGTCAATCCGCGATAGAGGGTACTTATTCTTGATGGTCACTGCATTAAGGGCTCTGTAGTTGATGCACATACGGATTGTTCTAATTTTCTTTGGCACAAACAAAACTAGGGACCCCAAGGCGATGCACTTGGCCTAATGAATCCCTTATCTTGCAACTCTTGGAACTGCGCCTTCAGCTAATCTAGCTTCTTCTTTGCTAGCTGATACATATTAGAATATATCGACGCTGCTCCCGGCACTAACTCAATAGTGAACTCAACTTCTCTATCTGGTGGCAGACCGGGCAACTCATCTGGAAAGACATCTGCAAACTCCTCAACGATCGGTGGCGGTGCAACTTCCATTTCCATGCAAGCTCCACCGTACTGGCCTACTCCCGTCTCCGTAGTTCCTCTCACAAACTCAAACTCTGGCTGGCCTGGCAGGTTAAAGATAGCACAACCTTTATGGCAATCTAATACTGCATGGTATTGACTAAGCCAATCCATCCCCAATACTACGTTAAAATTTGGCATTGGAAATACCAAAAGTCGAGCTCTCATCTCCCGAACACAAACAATAACTGAACAAGTCCTATATGTACTAGTTACAGGTGCTATTCCTCCCCAGGTAAGAATCCTTCAACTCGTAGGCAAGGGTGAAGTAGCTATTCTATGCATTGCTATAAATCTAGATAGTACGAATGAAAGAGTTATCCAAAAATCAAATAAAAAAGTAGCAGGTACTGATCCAACTAGAATAATACCAATAATAGCCTCTCCTTCTGTCTTTTCACTTCCCTGAGTCAGTAAAAACACCTGTACTTGCCTCTGAGCTCCTGCCTGCTTTCTGGCCCTCTCAAACTGTACTGCCCACGGTGCTAATGGAGGCACTCTCTACTGGCCTCTTGGTGATGGTAAACGAGGTAAGCCTCATCCTTGGTTAGTTTCTCCTAGTGCCGTTATTTCTGAGTTTTGAACTCCAACTGGAACAATAGATCCATGCTACGGACAATCCCTAGCCTGATGTTGACCCAATCCGCAAGCCAAGCAAGTTTCTAGTTTTTTTTCGCCCTCCCTTTGCATGTGTCCCTTCTTGCCACATAAATGATAAGTCAGAGGTTCTCTGAGCTGGTAGTGTCATGACCCACACCAGGAATAGGGGCACGAGTGGTGAACAACGCCCAGCCTACGCCGCGACATCGACGGTAGAACGATGTCTAGGTCAACCATACTATCTCAACATCTCATACAATATATATAATGTACATGTCAATGTCATCTCAACTCCAAATGGAGGAACAAATATAATGACATGATAAAGATATCCATACTCAATCACAAAATCAAACTAAGGATGATAAAGCACGACATGGAATAAAAAATATGGAAAATGGATCACAATGCAAACACAAGTCCACAATACTAGTCTAGGCACAATATATATCCAAAATAATATACATGCCAAATATCTAAATAAAGTCTAATACAAAGTTTAAACAATAAAGTCTAAGCCTCCTCGGCCATTGGCTCTAGGTCCTCCTGCTCTATTGGGGTATCCTCTAACGGTTTCCGTCATGCGGCCCGTAGTAAGTGGGACAATGCTCCATAAGCCAATCATCTAAAAAATATATCCAATCAGGATTGGAGCAAAGTACAAAACTCTGAAAGCAGTTCCAAATACATGGTAGAGCATATATGACAAATAATAGAAAAGAATACAAGATAACTAGAAATAGAAAATGGAAATAAACTAGAGTAAACATGTGAAATACTAGAATAAAAGAACAGAAAATATGGAATAACTACGAGTAATAAAAATAGATAAACTAGCTAATGTGCCTTAGAGTACAAATTCGTTATGTGATCGGTTTGGGTTGAATACGAATACAATATGGTAACACGATTATACGTGTGATATATAATCGACATGTACACGAATATACTTAGGCTTGATCATATAACCAACTCCTACTCCCCCATCCCCAACCAATACTCGTTGATCCAATCACGACACATTACAAACACGAATATAAGCACACTGAATACGAGCAGTGTATAAATATGAAGTACACGATAATCAATACATGATACATATAATAAAATACATGTGAAGGAGTATCCGCTGAATACGGTAGGGGATAACATCCCATGATAGGATTCATTTAGTACCAGTCCGTGTAGCCACTATGTCGGAATCAAGTAAACAACTATAAAATATGTGATATATTCACTATCATAAAATAAAACTAACAGAGATATGTACTCGCCTCTGGTCCGGAGCAAAAAGGGTAACTCGGTATCCGAGCTGGTGTCACACAATCCTAAATAGGAAACATCATGTCAATTTGGTGTAATAAGGGATAAATGAGTTAAAATGCACAATATATGCTTTCTAGCCCAATACTAGGTCAATTTCTAGATTCTAGGTTGATTACAAGTCCATTCTAGTGTATACTGGGTCTTGATTGGTTTCTAAATTATTTTCCTAAAATATTAGCTAACTAGCTAATATTACTAAAAATCTATATATATATATATATATATATAACCTATGAAGTCATTACCTAAGTTTTTAAGTCAAAAACCTTGAGAGTCTTTGCTAAACTATTAATGCTATTAAATATTATATATAACCCATACATACTAGCTAATATTCTCTAGTACCTATATGTATCACCTATATATATATACCAGTTATCACTATATACTAATATTACCATAGTATATAGTCATTACCCCCAATGCTTAACTTATACCATTACCTTAGTATGTTTAATGCCTTAACTATACCTTAGTATCTAATTGTCTTGGTTAGCACCAAGGCCCTAGTATAGAAATTACCTTATCACTGATACTCATATCTTACCTTGCCCCAATATATACCTCACATTCATCGAGCTTTGAGCATCCAATTGAACCAAACACCCATACCAATTCCTACCAGGCTTACTCCACACTCCAACTCTTACCTGTACACCTATAACTGGAGACAAACACTCCAACCCGGTTGCACTTCAGCTGAACCCAGACACCCTCACTTCACAGTAGCTCCTTACTATCACTTCACTTGCACACTACAACATCACATATTCATAACACACTCACAGTCATATAGGGTCTGATACCCCCACATGCCTTATTGTTAATACTCACTGCACCTAATGACACACACACAACATATATGCACACTTCCATTTGTCAATGACTAATACATAGCTAACCACAAGATACTCGAGTCCCTCATCCTTGAATCTGATACACTTGTATCAAATAATGTTTCCCCAACTTAATACTCCACTGTCCAAGTCCTATACTACAACTTGATACCTAAAGGATCAACCCCAAATATGTGGTACTAAGTCTCCATTCCTATAGGTAAGTTTAAACCTCAATACCCACATTATACCTCTTTAGTTACTAACTGCAATATGAGACTAACACTAATATATAACTAATTAACTGATACCTGTTATTGACCCAATACAATCTCTAATACACTAACTAAGTGTCTCAGTTTTTCCTCATTGTAGTAACTACTAATACTAACTTAATATCAATACCAATGCTAACTGATACTTCTAATAGATACACTGATACATAACAATTACATATTCATTGAACTTACCTCCTTTCAGACTAACTCCTTTACCCCCAATACCTTGTTGATACCGAAATGTCCGACCCCTCACTGCACTTACACCTACACACATACACACACACCCCTACCCCAACACAGTCATACACACAAATACTATAATATATATACCTGCATATATACACTAATGGCCATATATAAATATATATACATAGACACACCATACTAATGTTATCTCAACAAACACCTACAGTGCACTAATATGATACTTATGATACGTATCCAACTCAAGTGTCAAAATCCACAATTTCCCATAATTAGCATATATATAATACATTATAATATAACTAAAGTAACTTGCTACAATGATAATTGAGGAGTAATTGCACAAAATACCCAAATTGAGCTCCGTATCACACGGTATCGTGATACAGCCTACTCGTATCTATTTGTGGACACGTACCTAGTCCCACAACCCCGATCTAAGTCTAATTAGATTTAATTGGTCTCATGACACATAATTGATGTGTCAAACTCGTAATTCCTCCTATTTGGACACAAATCACCTTGTAGCAATCATAATACACATTCAATTAGCCTAGAACTTGTTCCTATCTATATCCCTATGCCATGAGAGGGTTTCTAATGGTCAAATGAATGATTTGGAACCTACAATAAAGGTAAATTCAAAATTTTACCTTTTAGGATATAGATTCTCAATAAAATGCTCAATGGATACGTTCCAGGCATGATCTTCTTGACAAGCTCATCTTCCTAGTGCTCCTTGCCAATCTAAGCTCCAATGCTCCTTGCTAGGTAAAATTGAGAGAGAATGAGAATGAATTAATGGAGAGGTGAAAAAAAATTGGGGATCTAGAAATTGGGGATCTCAAAATAAATGAACAAATGGAGAGGAGAGAAAGAGAGAATGAGCTATATGTGGTCGGATCCTTGTTTACCCCTTCTCCAAGCAAATAAAAATATCTAATTTACCCCTAATGGTTAATCATGAGGAATAATTAAGGAGGGTATAATAGGAAGTCTCTATACTAATACAAATTAGTCTTAATCCTCCTAATTAATTAAAGGGAATGGGTCTAATAGGCCTAGTCCATATTGGGCTCAATAAATTATCATGACAAGTCTAATTGGGTTTACTAGTATCAAGTCTATTTAATAGGCTAGCCCACTAACTATAAGTAAATAGCACCAATCACAATTTAATTAAATAGCACTATAATAATTATTAATTACTAGGGATAATAGATATTCAAAATGACCAGAATACCCTCATTTGGAAAAGTGGGGGTGACAAACCTACCCTCCTTAGAAAAATTTTGTCCTCAAAATTTAAGGAAGGAACCAACTACAACAAGCAATCATAACAAGCAAGCAAGAATTATACCTCACGGATCAAACAGATAAGGATATCGCTCACGCATCTCGACTTCTCGCTCCCAGGTAGAATTCTCTGGAGAGTGATGCCTCCACATGACGCGTAGCAAAGGAATCGTCTGGTTCCGCAACACTTTCTCCCTGCAACCTAGAATCTCCACAGGCTGCTCTGGATAACTGAGAGTAGGACCCACCTTGATCTCTGAATGATTCAATATATGGCTATGATCTGCCACATGTTGTCTCTGCTGCGACACGTGGAACATGTTGTGCACTCTCTCTAGTGCAGGCGACAAGTATGTCTGTAGGCCACTGCACCGACCTTTTCAAGAATACCGAAGGATCCGATATACCGTGGACTAAGCTTTTCGCCTCCACCAAAGCGAATCGTGCCCCGTGTCGTTAAAATTCTCAAGAATACCATATCGCCCACCTAGCACAAAATACAGCCTTAGCATTCTATCCAAAAAAAGTAATCACAAGCAATCCAAAATAAAACCTGTACCTCAAACTCCAAAGGTCTCCGGTGGCTATTGGTCAATGCCGCTGTCTGTCCTTCGCCATCCGAAGTCTATATCTGATAAGCTTCACCTTCTCAGCTGCATCCACGACCATCTCTGGTCCCAATAAGGCTCTCTCACCAATATTATCTCAAGATAACGAGTGCGGCATCTTCGTCCATACAATGCCTCAAATGATGATATCTCTATACTGTTCTGGTAGCTGTTGTTATAAGCAAACTTTACCAGTTGAAGATGATCCTCCCAAGAGCCTCTGAAATCTAAAACACAAATACGAAGCATATCATCGAGAGTCTAAATAGTCCTCTCCGACTGCCCGTCTGTCTGAGGGTGATATGAGGTACTAAACTTGAGTTGGGTGCCAAGATAGCCTGTAAACTCCTCCAGAAGTGGAATATAAAACGACTATCCCGATTCGAGACTATGCTCACAGAAACTCCATGCAATATGACTATCTGTCGCACATACATCTCCACGAGCTTCTCCGTAGACGTACCCACTTTGAATGAAAAAAAGTGGGCCAATTTGGTTAACCTGTCTATGATGACCCAAATTGTGTCTTTTTCTCCTGGAGAACGCGAAAGTCCTGATACAAAGTCCATCGCCACATGTTCCCATTTCTATTCGAGAATGGGTAAAGGCTTAAGTAATCTACCTGGCCTCTGTCTCTTTGCCTTTGCCTGCTGACATACCAAGCATCTGGATACGAAGCTCATCACCTCCCGCTTCATACCATACCACCAAACATGATCTCTCATGTCTCTATACATCTTGTTGGCACCTAGATGCATAGAGTACTAAGATTGATGCACCTCCTGAAGAACCTCCTCATGCAACGCTCCACTCGGCATACACAATCTGGTACCGTGCCGCAATGATCCATCCTCTACAATACTGAAGTCCTCTGCCATTCCCATCTGGACCTGCGCTCTGATGCTCCTCAGAGACTCATCCTCCAACTGTGCGTCTCTGATCCGGTCCATCAACTCTGACTGTACTTGAAGTCTCCATATTTGTGTTGCAACTCCAGGAACTAAAACCTCAATTCCCAAACTATCAAAATTGGCCAATAAATTTCTGTCCCTAGTCAAGTACATACCCACTGGATACCTGCTCAAGGCATCAATGACTATGTTGGCCTTTCTTGGATGGTACTACAAAGAAATATCGAAGTTCTTTATCAACTCCAACCATTGTCGCTGCCTCATGTTGAGCTCTTTCTATGTAAACACATACTTCAAGCTCTTGTGGTCTGTAAAGATCTCCACACGCTCTCCGTACAAGTAGTGTTTCTACAGCTTTATAGCAAAAATGACTACTGCCAACTCCAAATAATGGGTAGGATAATTCTTTTTATGATAACGTAATTGCCTGGAAGCATAGGCAATTACCTTCCTGTTCTGCTGCAACACACATCCCAAAACCATACTCGAAGCATCACTGTATATGGAAAATTCTCCTGTACCCGATGGCAACATCAACACTGGAGCTGTAGTAAACCTCTTATTCAGTTCCTCAAAGGCGGCCTGATACTCCTCTGTCCAAATAAAATCCATGACCTTCCTAGTCAGCCTAGTTATCGACTCTACAATCCTGGTGAAGTCTTGAACAAATTTCTGATAATAGCCAACCAATATAAGAAAACTCTTGATCTCTGCCACTGAACTCAGGGTAGACCACGAATCAACTGCTGATATCTTCTTTGGGTCTACTAAGATCCCATCTCCTGTAATCATATGCCCAAGAAATTGAACATTATCAAGGAAGAACTCACACTTCAAAATCTTGCCATACAGCTTCTCCTTCTCGAGGGTCTCCAGAACTATCTCCAGGTACTTCTCATGCTCCTCCGGGGTCTTCGAATATATTAATATATCATCAATGAAGACCACAATAAATTGATCCAGGTACTGATAAAATACCTTATTCATCAGGTTCATGAATACCGTCAGGATATTGGTCAACCCAAACGGCAGTGCCAATAACTCAAACTACCCATACTGAGTCCTTAAAGCTATCTTCGAAATGTCTTCCTTTTTTTCTTTCACCTGGTGGTACCCCGATCTCAAGTCTATCTTCGAGAATACCTTATCTTTGCTCAACTGATCAAACATATCGTTAATCCGCGATAACGAGTATTTATTCTTGATAGTGAGGTTGTTGAGAGCCCTGTAGTCGATACACATACGTATCGACCCATCCTTCTTCGGGACAAATAATATCGGAGCACCCCACGATGATAAACTAGAGCGGATGAAGCCCTTGTCCTGCAACTAATCCACTTACTTCTTTAACTCTACCAGTTTGCTATTGTCAACCCTATAGACATGCTATGATATCGGCTCTGCACCTGGCACTAAGTCTATAGAGAATTCCACATCTCTGTCTGGTGGCAACCTCGACAACTCCTCCGGAAAGACGTTAATATACTCTGTATTCAATATATGTGGCTGCTCCTGCTCTTCCACCAAAGCTCTACAGAAGTCTTCCTCGCTTTGCTCTGCTGCTCCTCTAACAAACTCAAACTCTGGCACTCCTAGCTTCTGAACAAAACTCTTCCTCTATGATAATCGATACTAGCATGGTGCCTACTCAACCAATCTATCCCGAGTAATATATTGTAGCTCGAAAGTGACATTATGAGTAGACACACACTCAGATCTCTGCCTCCCAAAGAAACTCTCTGATCCTTGTAAACATCATTGACCATGATAATGCCACCCCCGGTTGTGATCTTGCAAGTCCTCGCCAACAGTTCAGTGTCAAGATGATGCTTAAAAGCAAAAGATTAAGATACGAAACTATGTAAAGTACCAAAATCAAATAAAGCATGAGCTAAAAAAGAATCAAGATAGATTGAACCTGTTATGACATCACCAATTGGCTCCTCTCCCTCGATGGTCAAGGCAAAAGCTCACCCATGTTGCATACCTCTCTGTTGCTGCTGTATGAACCTCTGCTACTGTGTCAACAAGGGAGGTCTTTTCTGCTGTCCTACTGGTGGTCTGGCGGGTGCTCTCTGTGCCTGGGCCCCACCCTGAGCTAGACGAGCTGGAGACCTAGGACAAGCCCACATCTGGTGGTCTCCTGATCCACATAACAAAAATTGGCCCAATTTTATCCTTCACGCATCCCATCCATGTCTCGGCTTCTTGCAGAATAGGCAATGAATAACTGGCTGAGCTGGCCTCTGAATCTGGTGCGCCTGCTATACTGGCGCTCTAGCTGGTGCGGGGTACTGCTACCTCGGCTGCTGGAAGTGTCTCTGACGCGGCTGCTGAAAATGAGGCTGCTTTGCTAGGCCCGTACTACTGCTAGCTCCTGAAGGATCCCTCATCCTCTTGGAACCAAGCTCCAAATTATCCTCCGCCAGCTATGCCTGCGCCAGGATCTCCTCAAATATAGTAGTACGATGTCCGCTAGTATGAGATTTGATGTCCCTGTTCAGACCCTTTCTAAACTTTTGTGCCTTCCTTCGGGGATTCTGTCCCTCCACAAAGTGACCAAATCTGTAGTACTCAGCTGCATACTCGTCCACCGTCATGCTACCCTGGACGAGGTGCTGAAACTGGCTCTCTAAAAAAGTCAGAGCCACATCTGGGAAGAACTTCTCCTTAAAAAGCTCCTTGAAAGCTTTCCAAGTAAATCCAAGTATTGAGATCTTCGGGTCGGTCCCGAACCATGTTAATACGATGTCATACATCATGCTCCCTGGTGACTCTAGCTGTAGTCTCTCTGGAATCTGCGCCAGCCACAGGTTCCTCTCTATATCTTCGATCCAGTCGTCGGCATAAATAATCCCCTCAATGCCCTTAAATTCCTTGGGCCCCATCCTCTTGAAATCAATGATAGTCCCCGGCCTCGACTGCTGCGGGGCGGGCTGAGGTTGGAGCTACCTGTGGTTGGGCTAAGGAAACTCTCTCGACTACGGCGAGTGCAAGATGGTGGACATTCTCAATGCCTTACCTTATAACCTCAGATTGGTGCTATTGGGCCTTCTCCTGGGCCCTCTGTGCCTCTATAATCTGCTAAAAGAGTGCAAACACCTGTGCCAGATCAACTGCTGGTGGTGGTGGTAGCTCCTCTGAAGCTGTAGGCACCGTCCTCTGTGAAGCTGTGGGTACTCTCCTCTGAACTGAAGGTGGAGCACCCCCAAAAGCTGCTGCAGTAACGCCCACCTAGACCGGTGAAGCGGCCCTCTAAGCTGGAGCTGATGGAGCAGTGGCTGCTGGTGCCCTCTTCACAACAGGCGGGGAAGCAGCTGAGGAAGCTGCTGATGCTCCCAAGCGATAGAACCTGATCTTCGGAGGCATCGTGAAGACAGATTCAAAATAAAGGAATCAATATTGAGTAAAATACGGTATCATCAAATAAGGACATAATTATTCAAAGTAAAGCAAGCATTCAAATAGATAGGGATAGCAAAATAGTTATTTGGAAATATTTCCTAGTCGTAATTGAGTATATTCTCTGCCTATATCCTAAAGCAGGGTCATAGTAGTACTCTAAGTCTGAGCACTACTACAAAATCGTACTACTTATGATCTCTGGACCTGCATGGGCCACCACAAAAATGTGTCACGACCTGCACCCGGAATATGGGCACGATCGGTAAACAATGCCCAGCCTACGTCGCGACATCGGTGGTAGAACGCTATCTAAGTCAACCATACTATCTAAATATCTCATACAATATATATAAGATACCTGTCAATGTCATCTCAACTCCAAACGGAGGAACAAATATAATGACATAATAAAGATATCCATACTCAATCACAAAATCAAACTAAGGAGGATAAAGCATGATATGGAATAAGAAATATGGAAAATGGATCATAATACAAACACAAGTCCACAATACTACTCTAGGCACAATACATCTCCAAAATAATATACATGCCAAATGTCTCAATAAATTATAATACAAATTTTAAACAATAAAGTCTAAGCCTTCTCGGCCACTAGCTCTAGGTCCTCCTGCTCTAGTGGAGTATCCTCTAATGGTTCGCCGTCCTGCGCCCCGTAGTAAGTGAGACACTACTCCATAAGCCAATCATCTGAAAAATATATCCAATCAGGATTGGAGCAAAGTACAAAACTCTGAAAGTAGTTTCAAATACATGATAGAGCATATGTGATAAATAATAGAAAATAATACAAGATAACTAGCAATAGAAAATGGAAATAAACTAGAGTAAATATGTGAAATACTTGAATGAAAGAACATGCAATATGGAATAACTACGAGTAATAAAAATAGATAAACTTATCATACAAGTTTGTTATGTGATCGGTTTGGGTTGAACACGAATACTATATGGTAACTCGATTACACGTGTGATATATAATCGACATGTACACGAATACACTTGGGCTTGATCACATAACCAACTCCTACTTTCCCATCCCCAACCAATACTTATGGATCTAATTATGATACGTTACGAACACGAATATAAGCACACTGAACATGAGAAGTATGTGAACACGAAGTACACAATAATTAATACCCGATACACACGATGAAATACATATGAAGGAGTGCCTGCTGAACACGGTAGGGGATAACATCCCATGACAGGATCCTTTTAGTACCAGTTCGTGTAGCCACTATGTCAAAATCAAGAAAACAATTCTAGAACATGTGATATATCCACTATCATGAAATTAAAACTAACAGAGATATGTACTCGCCTCTGGTCCAGAGCAAAAAGGGTACCTCGGTGTCCGAGCTGGTGTCACACAATCCTAAATAGGAAATATCATGTCACTTTGGTGAAATAAGGGATAAATGAGTTAAAATGCATAATATATGCTTTCTAGCCCAATACTAGGTCAATTCCTAGATTCTAGGTTGATTACTATTCCATTCTAGTGTATACTGGGTCTTGCTTGCGTTTCTAAATAATTTTCCTAAAATATTAGCTAACCAGCTAATATTCCTAAATATCTCTCTCTCTCTCTCTCTCTCTCTCTCTCTCTCTATATATATATATATATATATATATATATATATATATATATATATAT
Source organism: Iris macrosiphon (assembly GCA_036927795.1). Taxonomy (NCBI): domain Eukaryota; kingdom Viridiplantae; phylum Streptophyta; class Magnoliopsida; order Asparagales; family Iridaceae; genus Iris; species Iris macrosiphon. Next base: position 213,427,202 of record JAYESA010000005.1, read on the forward strand.
ATATATATATATATATATATATATATATATATATATATATATATCACCTATGAAGTCTTTACCTAAGTTTTTAAGTCAAAAACCTTGAGGGTCTTAGCTAAACTAGTTAATGCTATTAAATATTATATATAACCCATACATACTAGCTAATATTCTCTAGTGCCTATATATATATATATATATATATATATATATATATATATATATATATATATACTAGTTATCACTATATACTAAGATTACCATAGTGTATAATCATTACCCCTAATGCTTAACTTATAACATTACCTCAGTATGTTTAATTCCTTAACTATACCTTAGTATCTAATTGTCTTGGTTAGCACCAAGACCCTAGTATATACATTATCTTATCAATGATACTCATATCTTACCTTGCCCTAATATATACCTCACATTCACTGAATTTTGAGCCTCCAACTGAACCAAACACCCACATAACTCCTACCAGGCTTACTCCATACTCCAACTCTTATCTGTACACCTATGACTAGAGACAAATACTCCAACCTCGTTGCACTTCAGCTGAACCCAGACACCCTCACTTCACAGTAGCTCCTCACTACCACTTCACTTGCACACCACAATATCACATATTCATAAAACACTCACAGTCATATAGGGTCTGATACTCCCACAAGCCTTATTATTAATACTAACTGCACCCAATGAGACACACACAAAATTTATACACACTTCCATTTGTCAATGACTAATACATAGCTAACTACAAGATACCCGAGTCCCTCATCCTTGAATCTGATACACTTGTATCAAATAACTTTTTCCCAACTTAATACTCCACTGTCCAAGTCCTATACTATAACTTGATACCTAAGGGATCAACCCCAAATATGTGGTACTAAGTCTCCATTCCTATAGGTAAGTTTAAAACTCAACACCCATATTATACCTCTTTAGTTACTAACTGCAACATGAGACTAACACTAATATATAACTAATTAACTGATACCTATTATTGACCTAATACAATATCTAATACACTAACTGAGTGTCTCAGTTTCCCCCATTGTAGCAGTTACTAATACTAACTTAATATCATGCTAACTGATACTTCTAATAGATACACTGTTACATAACAGTTACATATTCACTAAACTTTCCTCCTTTCAAACTAACTCCTTCATCCCCAATACCTTGCTGACAACGAAATGCCCGACCCCTTACTGCACTTATATCTACACACACACACACACACACCAACACAGTGATACACATAAACACTATAATATATACACCTGCATATATACACTAATGGCCATATATAAATATATATACATAGATGCACCATACTAATGTCATCTCATCAAACACCTAGAGTGCACTAATAGGATACTTATGACACGTATCCAACTCAAGTGTCAAAATCCATAATTCTCCACAATTAGCATATATATATATAATATTATAATATAACTAAAGTAACTTGCTACAATGAGAATTGAGGAGTAATTGTACAAAATACCCAAATTGAGCTCCGTATCATACCGTATCGTGATACGGCCTACTCATATCCATTTGTGGACACGTACCTAGTCCCACAATCCCGATCTATGTATAATTAGATCTAATTGGTCTCATGACACATAATTGATGTGTCAATCTCGTAATTTCCCCTATTTGGACACAAATTACCATGTAGCAATCACAATACACATCCAATTAGCCTAGAACTTATTTCTATAGGTAGCCCTATGCCATGTGAGGGTTCCTAATGGTCAAATAAATAATTTAGAATCTACAATGAAGATGAATTTTGAATTGTACCTATTGGAAGATGGATTCCTAATAAAATGCTCAATGGATACGATCCGGACACGATCTCCTTGCCATAAGCTCCTCTCTCTAGTGCTCCTTGTCAATCCAAGCTCCAATGCTTTTTTGCTAGGTAAAATTTAGAGGAAATAAAAATAAATTGATGGAGGGGTGAAGGAAATTAGGGATCTTAAAATGAATGAACAAATAGAGAGGAGAGAGAGAGAGAGAGAGAGAGAGAGAGAGAGAGAGAGAGAGCTATATATGGCTGGCCCATTGTTTACCCCTTCTTCAAGCAAATAAAAATGTCTAATTTACCCCTAATGGTTAATCATGAGGGATAATTAATGAGGGTATAACGGAAAGTCTTTATACTAATGCAAATTAGTCTTAATCCTCCTAATTAATTAAAAAAATGGGTGTAATGGGCCTAGTCTATGTTGGGCTCAATAAATTGTCATGACAAGTCTAATTAGGTTCACTAGTGTCAAGTCTATTTAATAGGCTAGCCCACTAACTATAAGTAAATAGCACCAATCATAATTTAATTAAATAGCACTATAATAATTATTAATCACTAGGAATAATAGATATTTAAAATGACCAAATACCCTCATTTGGAAAAGTGGGGGTGACAAGTAGGGCCACGTTCTCTGTTACCGTTGTTGCTGTCCCATTGGTCGTCTGATAGGCCCTCCTTGTTGCGTCTTTGCTGGTCCTTGCTGATTTCTCTGTTGATTCCATTTTTCTTTATTGATGGCCTCCTGAATCCTGACCTCTGCCAATACTTCAACATAAGAGATCCGGGACTGTGAGCTGGTATAGTGCTGAATCCCCTGAGTCAGCCCGTGATGAAATCTCTTAGCTTTCTCCAAGTCATTGGGTATTAGAACGATGCCATATCTGCTGAGGCGGCTGAACTCCGAATCATACTCATCGACCATCTTGTTACCCTGCTCTAGATGGAGGAACTGGTTGTACAGTGCATCCTTTACAGTGGCCGAAAAGTATTTCTTCTCAAAGTACTCCAAGAACTGCTCCCAAGTCTGGTGTGTACCCAATTGGCGCTCCATTAATTCCCATCAGTGATGAGAATTTTCTTCTAGCTGGGTCCTCACGCCTTTCATCCATAAATTCATAGGCAGCTGTGACGCCTCCAATATTTTCTTGGTGCTGGTTATCCAGGTTGTGGTCTCCTCTGGGATCTCATTGCCTTTATATTGCTTGGGGTTCATTTGTACAAAATCCTTTACTGAACCAACACGCGCTTGTGGCACTGGAGCTAGTGCCTGAGCTGGTGCGTGTGTTGGTGCAACCAACCTCTCAAGTGCTGTCAGGAATTCCTGCCTCATCTCGACGGCTTTTCGCCTCTACTCTGCCTTTTGCTGCCTCTGCTCGACAGCCAGTGCGACGGCCTGCTGTCTCTGTTCTGCAACCTGGTCTCTGTTTCTGCATCATCATCTGGAAGAATTAGAACATCAGCGTCTGGCCGTCCTGCGGTGCTGTTGGAGCTGGGAAAGCTCCATTAGGCGCCATAGAAGGAGCTGGTGAAACCAGATTGTTAGTCTGTCCATCCGGTCCTGGAAGTCGAGGAGTCGTTGAGGCCTCTCCTGGTGATTGACTATTGACCCCTGGAGACGTGTTTCCCCGGTGGCGGCATATCTGTTACGCAAATTCATCTCTCTGCAAGAGACGAACAAAAGATCTAGGAAGAGTACATGAATCAAGCAGGATGCAACATTTATTTAAATAGAAATGATTGGAAGGAAGGTGAGTTATAGTCATTGTGTGGATGAGACCTAAAAATCTAATCCTAGGTGCAGGCCCGCTCGGTACAGTTATGTAACCAAAATGGCTAACTTGACCTACATGGGCCACCACTAAAAATATGTCACGCTCTAGTCCCAAAATATGTAGGGCCAGGTATACCTACACATGCCAGCTGTATGAACAAGTATAGGAACCCAATTTAATGGACCTAACCAGTCATAGTATGCTGTAGAATATAACTAATTCATAATATCACAAGTAATTAATAATCTAGTATCATCCACAAATATCACCGAATAGGAAACTGAATTATTATATAAAGTCTCAGAATCCAAAATAAAGTCTAGTGGAGAAAAATCCACAAAATATAAGTATGGAAGAATACTGAAAGAAAATACAACTAGACAATAATAAAATAGTTCGGGTGCCAGCTAACTAGATAAGGATACCAAAGACACTAAACAACTATCATCCATAACGCTCATGGAAACTCATGTGGCTCCACATCAAGGTCCTCGTCAGCAAAATCTTTAGCTCCGTAGTCTGTAGGGTACAAATGCTCGTCTGGATATGGAAAAGGTGCCAGGTCCTCCGAGGGACATAACAAATACACAAGAAATTGATATGCATAAAAGTAAAATAGTAAACAATAAATAGGGTAACTAAACCATCAATGTGAAATGCACTCGAGACATCTCTAGTGGCGCATGAGAGGGAAGAATAGAAGAATCCGTCATCCCACCAGGCGTTCGATAGAACTCGGGGGTACACCATTTACACCATTTGCACTTGAAGAAATAGAAGTCACATACGCTCACTAGTAGATTCTTCCCTCCCAATGTACTATACGAACCTTATACGTGGTGTAGACATAATGCAACGACATTAATAAAATCTAAAAAACTATCCCAGACACCAACTGCTAACACAATACGTGAACTCACATGATGATTAGTCGACACGCTAGTCCATGCACTCCCTCACTTAGTGAACGTGTTGAACAAGTGTCAGGTCAGAAGATACCAAGTATCTTCATAATATACCGGATAAGTATACTACTCTAAGACGCGTGTACACAACTAGCAAATAAAAACTAGACATATGTATACTGAACTATACAATCAAGCAAGGTGTACTTGCCTTCCAAGCCAAACTGCGAGCACAACAAGTCTGGTCCGGAGCTCTCCACAGAAATGTCTCGAACACCTACTAATTAATTATTACACTAATTAGACTCTAATCTTCTAGTTAAATTAAGTTATTATCTAGTTATTAATTCTATATTGAGTTGCACATACAAGTAGCTACACACCAGAATATTACTAGTCATCAAACATTGCCAAAACCATTTTAAATCATTAATTATTAAAAACTATTAATTCTAAAATTTTATTAAAAAATAGGATTTCTATTGATAAAGTCATTTTCTATAAATTTTTATGAGTCCAAACAAAGTAGAAACCAAAACTAGATCATAACGGTTTACCTACTAGTCACCACTAGTCACCAAAACCAAATTTTTTGACAAATAAGAAAATCTGGAATAATACTCAAAAATTCATAATTAAAATATAATAATGTAATTTTAAATGCTAAAAATATGGATTTTTGGTCAAGTTTAAGTCTGAAATTGTCGGGGTCAAGTTTTGTCAAAACTAGGTCAACTTGTTACATAAAATACCTAGAATACTAATTTTTTACAAATAGAAATAAAATCTGAATATATATGAAAAAATTAGAATTAAATATAATAAATATTCTTTTTCTTTTATACAAAATTAAATAGAGTTTTACCATCTACAATTTGATACTATTAGGGTTTGCAACAAGCTTTCCTAGTATGCATGTCAAGGGATAAAACATGGGTGTTGTGACATCATAGACATCAAAATAATATTTATTTAATATAAATTTCAGAATATATAATTTCTGAAAAATATTAATTTATTGATAAAAATTAGGTTTTTCTATCTACGATTAAGTCCTAACAAGGTTCAAGGATTTCCAACATGCATACATCAAGACTAGGTAACAACTACATATAAACATGCTCAAAACCCTCATTTAATTTCCATTAATAATTCTAAAATTATTAATAAAAACTAAATTTAATATATTTTAATAACATCTTTATAATTCATTAACAAGATTTAAAGAAGATTTTAAAGGAGGTTTCACACATGCACAGAACTTTTGGGTTGAATATCGAAACTAAGGTTCAAGGGTTTGCATGGGTTCTTCAAGATAAAATAATGGAGTTTGATCATCAACACACACACACACACACACACACACACACACACACACACACACACACATATAAGAGATTTGAGGAAGAAGGAGAGACGGATTAAAGAAAGAACTTACTAGTAGTAGGAGGATATACTAGGGTTCTTGGATGGATGATGTCGGCCTTGGGGTTGCTGACGTGAGGGGCCCGCGACTATGGGGATGTGGTCGGTGGCTTGGAGGGGTAGAGGAAGTTTTAGGTTAGGGTTGTATATATATATATATATATATATATATATATATATATATATATATATATATATATATATATATATATATATGCATGTACGTGTGTCGATAGAGAGGGGGAAGATCCGCGGGTATGGGGGGGGGGGGTTCAGTTCTTGGGTACAAATATGATTAGTATTAGTTATTTCCTAATTTGGTTGGTAAAAAAAATGGTCAATAACTATTCCTTTAGTATTAATAATTAATATTTGATTGGATTCTAAAAGGAATAAGATAAGGGTAAATAATATGCAATCTTGCAAAAAGAGAAATTGCCTAGATTTGATTGGCATGGGGGTCTCATGGTGGAATTTGAATGATGGGTTGCTAACAGTAGAAAGTTTGATTAAAAAATAACCATAAATAAATTATATATATATAAAATCTCTATGTAGGCTACTTCCTACAGAGGGCGATGTAGATTTTGGGATCGTCCAATGCCATTAATGTCCAAACTACGGTGAAGTGTCTCAATGCATCAATTGGGTTTTTATTGATTTTAAAATAGCTAAAATAATGCAATAAATATAAATACACACAAAATACCTATTTTTGGGTAAGGGGATTTATACCACCGTCTGCTGAGCGTTTATGCATAATACGCAGAGGGACACTGCCTGCTATTGGGAATTTATTTCGTCGAGAAGCACTGTCTCACCATTTTTGATGAGTCATACAGGGCTTGGATTTTGTGCATAAGGAGACTTATTAAACTGCGATGGGCATTTGAAGTCTACAATTTGTATTTTCTGAGAAGAAGATCAAGCGACATGACCTACATTTCTTTTCTTTTGACCTGGTCGTTGAAGGTGCTACTTGCTGTGTCATGTCTTGAGCAATGTCAGGATGAACCCACATGACCTCGACCCATAGTGTACTGAGAGGTACCAGCCCTGTTGTTGTAATGCCCCACAACCGTACGGTGCGTTACGCTGAGTCAGAATGAATGAGGCAATAGCTTGTTAGATTTTGATTTGTTGGATTTAGGAACAAGCATTGATTTGAGTTGGATTCATGTGCAGATTTTTAACGGAGTTCGATGGAAATCAGGTGTTCGTTCAGAGCAGTACTGGGATAGCTGGATTAGAGCGATAATGCCATCTTCCTTAGTCCGATCGGTCGGATGATTTGGAGAGCACGACCTGCTCGTACGGTCATACCAATTGAGTAGATCATGCTTTGTATTGGACCACGAGTTCAAGGGATCGGCCGTATCGGCAGGACATGATACTTAACGGAATCAACTTGGTGAGTGGGCTCTGTCCCTTCTCCTCTACTCCTTCATGCCTAATAATATGGAAAACACGTAAAGGCTTGAACACTTGGACTGGGATATGGAAATTACTACACTGAGGGGTGCATAGAGTGTACGTCGTTTGCTTGGATAGTTTTGTGGCTTGATTGGTTTTCGCGTGGGTTAGTTGGAGATAGAGTTGGATTACATTTGGGGCAGTTGGAGAAACAAATAGAATTATGCTTGGACAGTTGGAATCATATATCTTGGTTGGAACATCAAGAATTCGGGCGAAGGAGCGTGCATCCGTGCACGAGTATCATTTGGGCGCTTTGTCAAGCAAAGCGTGCAGTTGTGGTTTGAAATCGAACAACTGTATCGGCGAGGGCATTGTGCTATTATTGGGGCATTGTGCCATGTGATTGTTCTGAGCGAGGGGTATTGCACCAATTTGAAACACTATATCGAGAAGCGACATTGTGCCTATAGGAATAACTTGAGATTTGTGACTTGGGCTATATGTTGGAAGATTTGGTTATAGATATTTGGTTATGGATATTTGGTTGGATTTTGGTTGAACGAGTCTAGGATTGCTTGGTGGGGCAAGAATGTTCGATCCTCTCGTCTTACCTACTTGGTGTCTGCATGTCATGGCCAACCTGTATTGCATGGGATTTGGTCTCCTCGAACGGGAAGGCTCCGGGACACCGGGACCATTCGGCCATGGGGGAGACAATTTGGTAACGTGCCTCGGGCGCGGTGCCGACGGTTTAATGCGATTAAGGCGGGCTCGCTACTTAGTGCTGTTTTGAGTAGAACTATACTTGATCAGTCCGATCAGAGTCCTTTATGGCTTGGCCAGTGACTTCATATAGATAAGGCTTGGTTTGCTCTACTTTAGTTGTTTTGTGCTTTCGTGTAGGCACGGCCACCTTGCCTCGGTAAGAGTGTGCATATCGAGATTGGATTGTGGTTTGGATTAAAGATGGATATTGAGGCTTGGAAATGGTTCGATAGGTTCTCGAGTTGCTTAGGTTTGAGTAGGACGGTTTGCATGCTAGAATCCTTCGAGTTTGGCTATTATTGCTTGTCGATTGGCTTGAGTTGAATGCTTGTATGCTTAACTTGATTTACAACTTTCCTTAACATGTCATACCTATGCCATGAAATGAATCTAGGATTCAACTAGAAAGATCACCATATAACTGTTTGCATTTACTATTTTACTTAGTGTCGGCTTAGACGAGTGGGTTACCCTGCAAACCTGTGCGGCTATGTACTGACCCACGTTTGTGGGCATTATTTCAGGTACGCAGGTGTAGTGGCGCTGCTTGGATATACGGAACATAATGTATGAACGGTAAGTACCTTTGTGGGCTAAAGAAAAGAGCAAGAGTATTACATCGCCTTTGTGACATTTTATTCGGACCCTATCGAGAGCTTCGCTGCGTATACTCTGATGTGTGCTTGGTACACAATACTTGACTTTCGCTGCAACTTGGTCATTTCGATGATAACTTTGGTGTTTGACAATATCGTCTTGTACGAGCGCAACTCCAGGCTCTTACGACATCACGTCCCGATGAGAACGATTGTCCTATGGGAGCGCTGCAACGTGGTGATTCACGTTCAGCGGGGACCATTGAGCTTGCGGGAGATTGGGGCATGGCATTGTTTGGTCGCGAGCTGGTGGGAGATTGACAACCTCCATTGTTGTCCTCGGGATCGGGACAATACTATCCCGAGCCTCCGCCACCAGAAAGTTACCAAATTGGAAGGATAATATGTTTGCAGTGACCGTCTTGTCCTCGAAGTCGAGGGTGAGTGCCTTGGCATCGATCAGCTGCTGGATACACATCTTTAACACAGAGCAGTCTTTGGTTGGATGATGGATGTGCCGATGGTAGTGGCAGTAATTGGGGTCATCGACCTTGTCTGTCTCCTTAGGGTATCTGATGTTTGGGAGCCAGAGTTTGTTGTCCTTAATCAGTACATTGAATATTTCAATGATGTCATCGTCATTGAAGGAGAAAGTCTTTTTTGGCTTTAGGGCTTCTAATTCCTGAGTCGCACAGTCCTTAGGGAAGGCCGTTAGTTTTGTATCATCTTCGGACTCGGAGGGAATGCTACCCCCAGCTTTGGATGCTGCTCTGACTTGTCGAGGGCGACTATTGTCACACCCCAGTCCCAAAATACGTAGGACTAGGAATACGTAGCATGCCAACTATATGTATATGGCAACTCCAGTATGTTAGAAAACTATAACGCATATGTACGCTATTTATGAATAAATAATCCACAAGTGGTACATCTATATTGTCAACACGAGTCACATGTAGCTATATCTCATCCACAAACACAAGTAGAGAGGTACCAAAATAAATACTCAAAATCTCAAGTATGAAGCAATAAAAGAAATAATAGTCGGGTGGAGTCAAATCCACTACCAATCAACTATTTCAACTAAGATGATAGAAGATGACGAAACTCTAATATAAAAATAAAATATCAAATAAAGAGAATAGCAGCTACAAGAACCATCAACGATGAAGTAGTCATGGATACTCATAGGATAAAACCTCCTCGACAGAAAATGATACGTCAAGCCCGGGTCTGTACTCCTGCGGATAATCCTGATTGTCTATACCTGAAAAGGGACTAGGTCCTCAGAGGGACTTAACAAGATACATAAAAGCATGCCAATAATGTACTGAAAGTAAACATCCAACATGGTCGCCTAACTAGTCTATGTGATATACAGTTTAAGAACAAGTTTCCCGCGTATGGACCATTTGGCTAAAATAATGGGATGGACATAGTTCTCTCGGAGATCTAGGGGCCTCGGGCATAAAGTCTTTCGATCGTCATAGGCCTGCAGTATATATAAGAGGTCATAACGTCTCGCGTCTCCGACGGAGCTTACGAGCAAATAAAGAAAAAATGTAAAGGAGTCACATATGCTTACTCATTATTCTCCCCACCCAATACTACTAATGTGTCATATCTATAACAAGCAAACACCTCTAGTAACTGCTAAGTCCGCTAAAATATTATATCCCTATTAGCAGTTATTCCTTATCCGTTGTACGACCTTTACGTACAGGTGGCCATCCTAATACGCAAGTCCGTGTCCTACATGAGACTCACAACTCATGTAACAATTGTGTCATGGCCAAATAAAAGATAAGGATACCTCAAAATCATGTGGTAGTCTCATAAAAATTAGGTCAACATGCATAATAAAAATAAGAGACAAAAGATGACGCAACCGTCGTTGCACACAAGTCTTTCTTGGATGCACATATTTATATATAAAAATAAAAAAATAAAATACAAAAATAAATATGCAAAAAATAAAATTAAACTGTACGGTGGAAAGGTATGTATACCTGTCTGTCAAGCAATCAATGTAGTATATACATTAAGACGACAAGCACAAGGAACCGAAAAGTACGAACCCTGAATGAACGTCTCCGGATACTGAAATAAATATCACCAACATCTCCAATATCAGTGAGATAGTTAGAAAATACTACCCTTTCGTCCAATTTGGCCACATGGGCTAAAACGATAATTTTGGGTAAAAGCAGTATCCACCTGTAGGCCACTTTGCACCAAAAAATATGCCAGGGGTAAAGGTCTCTAAATTGGAAAAAATTATAGGTTAAATAATTCCTAATCGACAATATGAGATCAACGGTATGTTCAGTTTTGGATTCTGGCGAGCCGATCACAAAATTGCTCGTTAAGTCGAATCTTGGGACCCGCAAAACTGTGATTCGTCGACTATCTCAGAATCGAGAAAAACTTGGGTCACATGACAAGTCATATGCTGCGAGTCCAATGGCATAAGTTTTGTCACATTTCGATGAGCGTGCACTGACTAATAAAGAAATTTTCAAAACGTCGATACAGAAGACTTTTTACGGATACAAGTTGATTCCGGCATGCACACACGCCTAAATCAACTTTTGTGAAAGTCCACACGTTCGATATACCATACGCGTCTTTCAGTACAACTGGTATGCCATAGAGTGGTCTAGTTTGGCGGGGCGCACTCCATTTTGCATGTTTTTGGGTTAAAAAAACTTAATTTTTTGTCAAGTTTGAACAACTTTAATTAAGCAAATAAAGAAAAATAAATAAAAATAAAAGAACAGAATTATTCATGTATATATTGTTTAGAAGTCTATTCAAATAGATTTCGAAAAAAACTATGTGGTTTAGAAGAAAATAAAGCGTAAACATGGGTACTTGGACTAATTTTCTGAACTGTTTTGGAATAGTTTTTCGTCAACTTTGAGTTAATTTTTTGATCAATCCAGGGCGCCTAAATTTGTTCCACTTGAAGGTATTACTAGAGGGTGGTGTTGTGAGCGTGTATGAAAGGACAACTCAAGCAACCATGCGAAGATGAGGCAGTTACATACCCGTGAAGTAGGGTGCACAAGAGGGGGGTTGCTGTCGGCGTCTGCTTGTGAGGTGTCGTGTCAGCGGAGGTCGGGGCGGTGGTCGTCGACGTCAGGGGCCGTGGGGGTGCACCGGCGTGGGGGAGAGACGAGGGAGGTTGATAGAGATTAGGGTTAGGGTTTCAAGTCTGAAGTCGCGGGTCAGGAGGATAGGTAGATTATTTAGGAATAGGTTAAGGCTTGGGTTAGGGCTTTGGTTAGTTTTAGGATTTGGGTTTTCTTATCCTTTGTTTTCCTTTTTCTTTTGTTTATTTGATATAGAATTATATGTGTATATGAGAAAAATACTAAAATAATTCTAGAAAATTTCTAGCACTTTACTAAAATAATTTTGCACAAATTTTTGTGTGTGAAACATTTATAGTTATTAAATATAAATAAACATTATATAGTCAAAATAATTAAAGCTACGTTATTTAATTAGCTAAGTTAATAACTAAAATAAATATTAAACAAGTAAAGAAATAAGATAATAAAATAAATAAAAATACTAAAAATATAAATTAGGATTTAGGGGTTTACAACCACCCCCAGACTTGTCATTGTCTATTTCCTGGGAATAACTGTCCTCACGGAATGATGGGTTGGTGTGGATCATCGGAAGATTGCTACTCCCGGCTTGCAGATTTATTGCGGGCCCTGAGGGTGGCGGGACCATGTTCGCCTTTGTCTCTAGTATCGCCTGGGCCAAAGTCTGCATTGTGGCAATCATAGTGTGCATCATTGCCTCCAGAGCATCGAGACATTTGCAATTACTGGTGCCCTCGTTGTCCTCCCCTGCCATCTACACTGTCATGACATGGGGGGAGGTGGATAGGGTGGTAGACCCTTTGCTTTTTTGCTTCTGCTCCTTGAGTCGCATTGTCGTCAGGAAAGGTAGATATCATTGCATCTTTCTCAGACTCGGAGGGAGCACTACCCCCAGATTCAAAAGGTGCTTCACTTTGGTGAGGGTGACTACCCCAGTTTGCGGAGTCATCTCGGGTCTTGGAAGCTGATAACAATTTTGTCCTTAAGCGAGTGCACATGAATACTCCTTCTGTAGGCACCGCTACTTGCCTCCGGTTCCTCAACACGCTGGCTGAGAGTGGGGGGTTGGAGGTGCTAGACTTTTGACCTCCCTTCGTAGAAGGAGACCTCTAAGTGAAACAACATGAGGTGAAGGACAACTTCTCCTCCTCTGGTATTTGCACCTATTTTTTGGAATGCTGCCGAACGAGTGCTCTTAGTCGCAGTTGTTGGAATGCCGACTGCCTGTCTGCAAGTGCTGCTACCTTAGCACATCAATAGTGGATGACGACGTTGGCACAGTGATGCCCTAGCGATGACACCTCCCATGCCGTAGTTATTTCTCTTATTTTGTGCTTGTGATTGATCACGTTGTGTAAGTCGACGGAGGGGTGCTTCACCTTTACACCCTCATTATGAGCACGGGTAGAACGAGCATATGGGTTTGTGGGCATTTTCTTTTCTTCCTGGCCTGGGGTTTGTACAAGAACTTTTCCCGGGTCATTAGTGGAAGACTTTCGAGACCGACCCTATCCATTTGCCGCTGTGGGCTGGACACATGGATCAGTTTTGTACAGCTTTCCATCAGGGGTACACATAACAGTTAATGGTACCTGCTGACAGTATGCCGGGTGAGCAGTCGCTTGAGCTTGGCGAGCTCGTACTGCCCTGGACTTTCTCATTCTAGCATGCACCGGTGCATAGTATGAAAAGCCCAAGTTAACATCTTTGCCTTTCTCAACATGGCCTGCGGAATCATCGTCGCATGAGATTCGGTCGAAGATGAAACTTCTGTTGCTGTCCTCTCCGCATGCGGCTATTTGCCTGCGGCTGCCGACGATGATGCATAGTCCTCCTTATGCGGCCTTTGACGTGGCCGGATAGAACGTGTCTTAGCGCTCGAACTCCTGGTATCGTAGTATTTTTTTCTGCCAGAGCTCAAGTGCTGAGCACTTTTCTTGTCAGAAGAGGCCACCGCATGAAATGGGTTAGCTTGTGTGGACGCATAATATGCGTTTCCTGCAGCAGGGAGAGAGACGGGGAGTGCATGCTTTGTATTTGGGTGAGACACAATAGTCTTTGCAACCAATGTCTTGTGGGTCTTCTTAGGCTTTGTAGCCTCAGTGAAGCGCCGCCCTCAGAGAGCATTTTCTCAAAGGCTTGCTGGTCGAAGCGTATAACCAACATCCTCTGGGTCGAACCCAGCTTCGACGCGTCAGACTACATCATGAGCTTCTCACCAGAGGAGAAAGAATTCTCCAACAGATTCGCCACCTTGTTCGCCATTAAAGTAAGTTTAAGAAACTGTTGCTTAACAACTAACAAAAAGTACAAAGAAATCCTAGACGTAAATTTAAGTACAATATTTTTGATCTAGAAAACGTGACAACAGAGATCGAGTACTACAATAACTCTTTTACTTCGTTGATAGTCCGACATAGGAATGATGATGCTCTCTTCTCTTTTCTCTCTCTTGAGCTTGTGTGCACGTACACAGCTCGCCTATGGGGTTTGGTCTCTGAAGCAGAGAAATCAGCCCTTTGGAACGCCCAAGTTTCTCCTATTTATAGCCATCATGCTGATGGGCTATAGGTGCCACATATGCTTCTGTTTGGTGGCCGCAGGGGGCTCCTTCAACAGAATACAGTTGTAACTATAGCCTCATACTATGGGTAGGCTGCCACGCGGCTTCGGTAGAGATCTGATGTTTGATAAGATCTCGGGGTTATTTTTAACTCCCTCGTATGCACGACTCGGTCAGCTGGACACGTAATAAGCACTAACTGTGTGAAGATTTTTTCAGTTACAATGGGCAGATCTTGCAATCTGAAAATTGCATAGCATCTTGTCCGTATAGCATCTTGGCTGCATAACGTCTTGGCCGCATATGTATCATCACGCCCCGATCTCGAGGGTCCCGACAACGCCCCTCTGGGCGCGAATTACCGCCCCCCGACGCTCCCGCGGGACGTAAGTCATTTGCCATCGAGGCGTGATGCCGTACGAGCCTGGGGTTGCGCTCGTACAAGGCAACATCGTTAAAGTTTTGGCTATCATCGAACCGATAGAGTACGCAGCGGAGGGACAGTGTTACAAATAATAATCCATCTGAGTATACAGGACAAAGATCAAGGCACGAGGTTCTCTATTCATATATTATGTCCCTCTATACAAAAGCAGCTCAAAACATCTCGATACAACTCAAGGCATCAACACCAGATTTTTGGGTCTTGGGGATGAGGCACGACTATCGCTTCCTCGGACGATCCAGCACCTGCGAACAAGCAAACTGTTGGTGGGTCAGCACTTTGGAGAAAGTAATTGAGAGTATAAAATTAACGAATAGAAGCAACATTCACTATACCAACACTAAGTAATTATGTTATAAAATATTATATTACTAGTGATCTTTCTAGTTTTACCTAGGTTCGTTACATATAGTATGGGAACGTAGTCATATTACTTCTTTTGGAAACATCTTTGAAAACAGAGTTCATGTTCGATTATAATCAAGAACACAAGACAAGCCAATTATTCTACTCTCAGGGTGTGCGCAGCGTGTCTCAGGAGCTATACTCAAAGACTCTAGGGACAATGCACCATCTAGGAACTATCCTTCTATCAAGCAAACAAGATAAACTATCTATATGATTTTGGTCCCCGAGAAACTCAGGATCAGTAGTGGTAATCCAGCTAACTAATGACTCTTTTATCTGATGCTATTAAGCAGCTATGACTCAAGGTTGCTCTTCACTAAAATACGCTCAAAATAGCAGCTGGGACCAAGGTTAAGCTCTGCACTAATAGCCATTGTCATACCGATGCGAATGCATAAAATACTATATAAAATAATAAGCAAAACGATATATCACTTATTTAGTGATTCTTATCCCTTTCCGAACGGTTATCCCTGAAGCAGATATACAAGTTAGTAACAATAATTTGCATATATAAACATGGTTCTTTTTCCTGTTCGTCTCTACATCAAACAATTAGGTATGCAAGAAGGATAGCCTAGCATGCGCCCTAACTATATGATGGTCCACGGAAAACCCATGAATAACAGCTGGAACTACAAGTCCAGACTAACTATTAGACATAACACCCCTCTAATCGCTAGGACTACAAGCCTCAGGGTGCTTCTATAATGCCCCATAATCGTACGATGCATTATGCTGAGTCTGATTGAATGAGGCAATAGCTGATTACGTTTTAATTTATTAGATTTGGGAACAAATATTGATTTGAGTTGGTTTCATGTGCAGATCGCAAACAGAGTTTGATGGAATCAGATGTTCGTTTAGAGCAGTACTGCGATAGCAGGATTAGAGCGATAATGCCGTCTTTCTTAGTTCGATCGGACGAATGATTTGGAGAGCATGGCCTGCTCGCACGGTCATACCAATTGAGTAGATCGTGCTTTGTATCGGACCACGGGTTTAAGGGATCGACCGTATCGGCAAGGCATGGTGCTTCACGAAATCAGACTTGGTGAGTGGGCTCTGTCCCTTCTCATCTAATCCTTTATGCCTAATAATATAGGACACACAAAATAACTTGAACACTTGGACTGGAACTTAAAAATTACTACACTATGACGTGCATAGAGTGTGCGTCGTTTGGTTGGATATGATTTATGGATTGAGTTAGTTTTTGCGTTGGACAGTTGGAGCTTGAGTAGGTAGTTGGAGCTTGAGTGGATCATCTTGGTTGGAACATTAAGGCATTTTGGGCGAGCAAGCGAGCGTGCATCCGTGCACGAGTATTAGTTGGACGCCTTGTCATGCAAAGCGTGCAGTTGTGGTTAGAAATCAGATAACTTCATCGGTGAGGAGTTGTCACGGAGTTTTCTGAGCGAGGAGTTGTCACGCCCCAGTCCCAAAAATATACGGGACCAGGCCACATGGCAATAGGCAGCTAATACGTATCCGAGGAAATACCCAATTTAATGGATCCTACAAAGAGTACTCCACTGTCCTAAAATACTAACAAGTCCAATACTAACATCAAACAGGCAATCTGATCTTATCCATAATATAAACAAAAGTACTAAAATAAATACTGGAAGATAAACGCCAGTCTGTAATATCATAGTATAATCCAAAATATCTGGTGAGAACAAACCCACTACTATGACGAAATAAAAATACTGAAAGACAGAATAAAAGAGTAATGACTAGGGCATCGGCTGACTAGATAATGATGCTCCAATCCTAGGCGGAAGGCCTACCAAATGATCACGGAAACTCTGACGGTAGCACCTCTAACTCCTCCTCGGATGCGTACCTCATCTCCTGTCCTAGTCCGTACACTATGGGATAATAGGCCTCGTCCAAATCTGGAAGAGAACCAGGTCCTCAGAGGGACGTAACAAGATATAAAAATATATGCCATATATATATATACTGAATAAAATAAGGGGGTGTGCTAACCATCTATGTGAATACAATATGAAGACGACATTGGTACGTATGAGTAGGTGTAGGCATAACGTCCAACACTCTGAAGAGCGTGGTATCTGTACATGTAACGTCCATCATTCCGAAGAATGAGGTATCTGCAAATATATACGTCCGTATCGCTCCTAAGAACGCGGTATCTGTATAAAGGAAGTCATTGGATCCGTGGCTCCTTCGGATACTACGGATTCCAATGTGTGTATCCTATACGCCTACTAGTTGTCCTCCCCGTCCAATGTAGATATACAAGTCAATACACGACGTGCATACCCCGTATTTATATGCCAAGTCTCTACTAATTATATAACCCTGACTACGTACTAAACCATGATGCATGTTGTAAACCCCCAGAATTTTCAAATTATTAAATCTTGGATTTTTCCTAATTTTCTGGAATTTTCTGAGAATTTTCTGAAATTAAAATCAAAGTTTTAATTAATTTTTAATTGTTAATAAATAATATTAAAATATCATGGAAATAACATTTTTGGGTGTAAAATGAAAAACTGGACTTAGGGTAATTTTTCTGGATTTTTCTGGGCCTCAGACCTATTTTTAAATGCCTAAAAATAATTTTTTTAATTAATTATTTAATTAACTGTTTTTAAAATAATAATAATTATTATTAAATATTATTTTTATTTTTATTATTATTATTTTTTTCTTTTCTTGGGCCCGGCCCGGCCCAGTGGGCCGAGCCCAGCGGCCAGCCCCGGCCCAGCCCCCTCGTGGGTCGGGTCGGATCCGCCAGACCCGAACCCGACCCGCACCCACCTGACCCGGTCTCCCCCAGCACCCCCCCACGCCGCCCGACTCCAGCGCCGCCCTCCGCGCGCAGCGTCGCGTCCACCGCGCCACGTCCCCCTCACCCCGCCTAGCTCGGCCCCCAGAACCGCCCCTCTACCCTATTTAAACCCTAGCCGCCTCTCCCCTCCGGCCATCACCTCCCCAGAACCACCCCGCCTCGCCGCCGTACTCCGCCGCAGCCCCAGCCGCGCCCCTCACCGCCAGCCGTCAGCCGCCCTTCCCCTCTCCCCGTTCTTCTTCTCCGGCTGCCCTCACCGGCAGCAGCAACGAGCAGCACCAGCAGCAGCAGCCAGCGCCGCCCGGCGCCGCCTCCGCCGCCTCCCAGCGCGCCGCCGCGCTGCGCTGCCCTCCGCCGCAGCATCCCCAGCCAGCCTCGGCCTCCCTGCCGCCGTGCAGACCACCGGCCACCGTCGCAGCAGCCAAACCCTAACCCTAGCCCTAATTCTCCTTCCCGTGTCCGACACGAGTCGGACACGACTCGACCCTGACTTTCGGGTCCCCTTCAGGTGCGTGTAACTTTTTGTTCGTAGCTCCATTTTTAATTCCACAAATTGCGTTGTGAAGCCTGTATGACCCTCTCGGTGCCTGGACAAACCGCTCGGGGCATCGCGACCTGTAGTGATCGCACACCGCGATCCAAAAACTGGAAAAACCAGACCCTGTTTTACCCCGGAACTGAGTGCGTCCCGCCAAACGGGACGACTTGGTCGCGTGCGGTCTTCACGGATACGTGCGCGTCATCGATACGGATGTGTAAGATTTCGTGGAAGCTGATTCGGGTGTGCGTGCACACCGGAATCAACGCGTATCCGCGGACATCGCCCCGTATCCAATTTTTCTGCAATTCGCCCTAACTTCTTGTACACTCGTCAGATCGAGACGAAACTTGCGCTATCGGACTCGTAGCGATACGCTGGTCCTGTGGGTCAAGTTTGGTTCGATTCTGAGAACGTAGACGAAATCGCGTGTCGTGGGCCCCACAGGCCCCGCTCGACGGGCGATTTTGTGTTCGGCTCATCGGAATCCAAATTTGGAAGTTCCGTTGGGTTCGTATCAGCGTTCCTGACCTGTTGACACTAAGTTTGGTGAATTTGGAGACCTTTGACCCGGACACGTTTTTCGGTGCAAAGCAGGCCCACCGGCGGACCCCGTTTTGACCCGAAACTGTCGTTTTTGCCCTTGTCTCCAAATTAGACCCAAGGACAGGCGTTTCTAACTATTTGACATCTTCTGAGCATGTTGATAATGTCTATTTCAGCTTTTGGACTCATCTCTGAAAATTTTTCCCAAGAACCAAATTAATCAGATCAAAACAATAGGCAAGTACCTGCACTTCAAGTTAAATCTTTATATTGTGATAATTAATTCCCTGCTTTACTAGTACCCTTGATGATTACACCTAGTGTTAGAAATGCTGGATTTCATGTCTTGAATATTGGAGTTCATGTCTTGTTTTTCATGTTGGGTGGGAGAATACTAGAAGGCATGTAGTTTACCCTTTCCCCTGCCATGTTTAATAGCTGTTGGTACACGACTGTACCTCAGCCGGATCTCGATTTCCTCTGTTTAATAGCCGTTTATGATGGCCGGATTAGCCTTATAAACCCCTACATGCCAACTATGTATTCTAAAAACAAACACAAGTTCACATAGATAGTTTCTGGTCTTGTTATATATCTTGCTGACTGTTGTAGTTTCATTTCCTGTCTCATTTATTTCTGCTTTCTCATATTCCTACTTACGGCTTTAACTCTGAGATAATGATGTTCTGTTATGCAGTTTCTCAACATGATATTCATTTTAATTGTCATAAATATTTAGTTTAATCTTGTTGTGCACTGTGTACTTTGCTCCTTTCCTGACTGGATCTGTTGATTTAGGCGATGATGAGGACCTTGCCCCTACATATTATGGTCCCTATGAGGGTACAGATGATACTTATGAGGAGCCAGATCCCACCCAGGAAACCCCTGCTGCAGAGTAGCTAGCAGTAGCTATCTTTTATTTCTGTTTCTTATCTTAGTAATCGGGTTTGTCCCCGATTTCATTTTGAATTTCTGTACTAAAACATTTGAATCTATTGTCGTATTTATTTCAGTTGCAATCTTAAGTTTCTGTTCTCATTATTATCTTGCCTATGTTATTTATGAATGAGCTAGTTTAGTAAATCTGGAATTGACCTAGACAGCGTACTACCGCCGACTCTGCGGCGTAGGCTGGACGTACCCACACACTCGTGCCCGAATTTTCGGGTGCGGGTCGTGACACATTTTTATGGTGGCCCATGCAGGTCTTATCCTTAAATAGGGTAATACCCTAGTACAGGGTATGGAATAAGATTGAGAATTCTAGGAAAAGCTCATTCACAGTATAGGGTCCTTATTTCAATTCTTGATATCATTGCTGCTCAATTTTTCTATCGTCTTTAATTTTCAAGTAATCTATTCTGATCTTCCTATCCCTTAATCTTTCAGAATGGTCTAGACAAGGAACACAGTAGGAGGCACATCAGAACCAGCTGAGCAGAATGTGCCCGAGACTCTTGCACTCCCGCCGCCTCCATCTGTTCCGGCAGTTACTCTGGATGGGGCACAGTTACTTGGAGTGTTCCAGGGACTAGTAGAATCCCAGAAAGAACAGACTGCACTTCTGCGGACCAGCCTCTCAGAAGCTCTTAAGTCCCAGGAGTCGCCACTCAAGAGGCCAGGGAGTGCTAAAGACTTCAAGAATCTTAGACCCCTGGAATTCTACGGAACTGAGGGCATTCTCTATGCCGATGAGTGGATAGAGAATGTCGAGAGACTCCTGAAGACTGCTCGGGTCCCTGATGACCTCAAAGTGGAGTCCGCAAGCCTGCAACTGTTCGACATTGCTCGAACCTGGTTCAGAGATGAACCCTAACTATCTGCTCCTGACCTCACCTGGGAGGACTTCAAAAGGCTATTCAAGGAGAAATTCTACCCCGAAGTGGCTCGGGAAGCTCTCGAAAGCCAATTCGAGAGACTGGAACAAGGTAACCTATCTGTTGATGAGTATACTGCTGAATTTAGCAGGTTAAGCCACTTTGCGGAGTACATGGTTCGTACCCCGGAGGACAGAGCCCGTAGATTCAAGAAGGGGCTATCTCCGGATATTCGCCTTGCTGTCACCACCAGCCGAGCTCGCACCTATGAGGAAATCCTGAGCGTGGCACAAGGCGTTGAGAGAGATATGGGGCATAAACTGAAACGAGAGAGAGATACCGGAAATGCGGGACCCAACAAACGCCCTTTTCAACAACAACAACAACAGCAGAGGGCCCCGCAGCAAACTCAGCGTCCTCTCCCTCGAGCTCCAGCACCCCAACACCAGGCTCAAGGACAGAACCAACAAGCTGCTGCTTGTAACTTTTGCCAAAACCAGGTCATACTTGGCAAGTCTGCAGGAAGAGGCTAGGTGCCTGCCTCTACTGCGGCTCAGCAGCGCATCAAATGAGGGACTGTCCAGCTGCTCAAGGACGCACCGCTGCACTAAAGGCTCCAGCCCAGGCCAGGGCCCCAGCAGTACAACAGAGGGGACCCCCGCTTCCAACACAACAACAACGCTTTGCTCAGCACCAACAGCAGCAACAGAGGGGTGTACCGCAGCAAGGCCGTGCTTATGCAATGACTCTGGAAGAAGCTGAAGCCACGGCAGACGTGATCACAGGTTCTGTGCTTATAAATTCAATACCAGCTATTACTTTATTTGACTCTGGAGCTTCACATTCATTCATGTCAGTAGATTTCTTTATGAAGCATAGCTTAATCACTAAACCCCTTAGGAATTGTTATAAGATCATTACCGGTGGAGGAATCATCCCGGTTAGTGATGCCTGTAACAATTGTCCTATTACATTGTGTGGAAGAGAACTGTATGCTAGGCTACTTGTAATGCCAGTTCCCAGTTTTGATATTATACTGGGTATGGATTGGTTAAGTCAACATCATGCCACTATAGACTGCCACAGAGGTAGTGTGATCTTCAGGCCCCCTGACTGTAAACCCCCAGATTTTGCAAGAATTTTAAATTGGGATTTTTCGCAATTTTTCTGGAATTTTCTGGGAATTTTCTGTAATTAAAATCAGGGTTTCTAATTATTAAATGATTTTTAATTATTAATAAATAATATTAAAATATCATGAAAATAATATTTTTGGGTGTAAAATGGAAAACTGGACTTAGGATAATTTTTCTGGAATTTATCGGGCCCCGGACCTAATTTTAATTCACCTAAAAACATTTATTTACTAATTATTTATTTAATTATTTATTTATTGTTTAAATTTAATTAATCAAACCCGGCCCAACGGCCCAATGGCCCGCGGCCCAAACCCAGTCTGGCCCAATGGCTTAACGGGTCGGGTCGGGTCCATCTGCACCCGACCCGCACCCGCAACCCGGCCACCCTCACCCCTGACCCGTTCTCCCCCTCCTCCGCCGCATCCGCCGGCAGCCGCTCCGCACGTCGCTGCGAGCGCCGCGCCATGCCCGCCACGACCCCGCACCCTCCGGCCGACCCCGCTCACTCCTCCGCCTAACGCCACCGCCTCTCCCCTATTTAACCCCCTCTTCTCCGGCCCCGACCCCGACCAACCTCGACGCCGCCAGCCCTCCGTCCACCTCACTCCTCCGCCACCTCGCCGTCTCCTCCACCCCACCTCGCCGCAGTCCCCCTCTCCGCCACCTCCTTCTTCCCGCCGCTGCTCCGCCAGCAGTCGACCCTGCAGCAGACAGCCGTGCCCGCCCCGACCGTCACCGGCCGCCGAGCCTCCGCCGAGCCTCCGGTCGGCTCCGCCCGCCTTCCAGCGCGCCGCCGGCCAACGCCCAGCCTCCGGTCGGCCGCCCCTACCCGCCTGGCCCTAGCCCTAATTCAGATTCCGTGTCCGACACGAGTCGGACACGACTCGACCCTGATTTTTGGGTCCCCTTCAGGTGCGTGTAACTTTCTGTTCGTAGCTCCGTTTTTAATTCCGTAAATTGCGTTGCGAAGCCTGTATGACCCTCTCGGTGCCCGGACAAACCGCTCGGGGCATCGCGTCCTGTGGTGATCGCACACCACGATCCAAAAGCAGGAAAAACCAGACCCTGTTTCACCCCGGAACTGAGTGCGCCCCGCCAAACGGGACGACTTGGTCGCGTGCGATCTTCACAGATACGTGCGCATCGTTGATACGGACGTGTGAGATTTTGTGGAAGCTGATTCGGGTGTATGTGCACACCGGAATCAACGCGTATCCGCGGACATCGCCCCGTATCCACCTTTTCGACAATTCGCCCTAACTTCTTGGACACTCGTCAGATCGAGACGAAACTTGCGCCATCGGACTCATAGCGATACGCTGGTCCTGTGGGTCAAGTTTGGTTCAGTTCTGAGAACGTTGACGAAATCGCGTGTCGTGGGCCCCACAGGCCCCGCTCGACGGGCGATTTTGTGTTCGGCTCATCGGAATCCAAATCTGGAAGTTCTGTTGGGTTCGTATCAACGTTCCTGACCTGTTGACACTAAGTTTGGTGAATTTGGAGACCGTTGACCCGGACACGTTTTTTGGTGCAAAGCGGGCCTACCGGCGGACCCCGTTTTGACCCGAAACTGTCGTTTTTGTCCTTGTCTCCAAATTGGACCCAAGGACAGGCATTTCTAGCTATTTGACATCTTCTGAGCGTGATGGTAATGTTTATTTCAGCATCTGGGCTCATCTCTGGATATTTCTCCGAAGTACAATTAATTGGATCCAAACAACAGGCAAGTACCTGCACTTCAAGTTTAATCTTTATATTGTGATAGTTAATTCCCTGCTCTACTAGTACCCTTGATGATTACATGTAGTATTAGAATACTAGATTTTATGTCTTGGATACTGTATTTCATGTCTTGCTTTTCATGTCGGGTGGGAGAATACTAGAAGGCATGTAGTTTACCCTTCCCCCTATCATGTTTAATAGCAGTTGGTACGCGACTGTACCCTCAGCCGGATCTCGATTGTTCATATTTAATAGCCGTCTATGACGGCCAGATTAGCCTTATAAACCCCTACATGCCAACTATGTATTCTAAAATAAACACAAGTTCACACAGATAGCTTCTGGTCTTGTTATAGTTCTTGCTGACTGTTGTAGTTTTATTTCCTGTCTCATTTATTTCCTGCTCTCTCATATTCCTGTTTATAGCATTAACTCTGAGATATTAATGTTCTTCTATGCAACTTTCTCAACATGATACTCAAGTTAATTGTCATGAATATTTAGTTTAATCTTGTTGTGCATTGTGTACTTTGCTCCTTTCCTGACTGGATCCGTTGTTTTAGGCGACGATGAGGACCTTGCCCCTACCTATTATGCCCACTATGAGTTAGCAGGTGACCCTTATGAGGAGCCAGTTCCCACCCAGGAGGCTACTTCTGCAGAGTAGTTAGCAGTAGCTGCTTATTTATTTTCTTTCAGCATATACTCGGGTTTGTCCCCGATCTATCTTCTGGCTTTGTATTAACTATGGATCTGTTGTCACAATTTGTTTTATAAAAGTTAGCATTCCTATTTCCTGTTACTTTCCTTGTCTATTTATTATGGATGAGATAGATTTAAAATTTCCTGTGATGACGACCTAGACAGCGTACTACCGCCGACACTGCGGCGTAGGCTGGACGTGCCCACGCACTCGTGCCCGAATAACCGGGTGCGGGTCATGACATGTTTTTGTGGTGGCCCATGCAGGTCAACGACTAAGTTGTTCGGTTTCAACCTAGGGACCGAACAGGCCTGCAATAAGATTGAGAATTTTAGGAAAAGCTCATCCACTTAATTGAATCATTCTTGATATCCATATCGGCTTCGAATCATTTTATTGACTTGCATCCTGCCTTGATTCCTGTGCGCCTTTATCATTTATTTTTGGATGCAGAGTAAAAGATCTACCAGCAAGCGACGAGGTTCCTACAAGATCACCACGAGATGCTCTACCAGCATGACCGTGGAGAACGCGCAGACTCTTGGAGCAATTAATGTGCGTAAGTGATTTGTAGATACCGTTTCTAGTATTGTTTAGCTCGTGCCCATTGGTTCGTGACCTCAGCCCCAACCTAGTAAATTTTAAACTTGCTAATAACCTGGTATGCTTTTATATCTGATAACTATAGAGTTTGTAAAATTTTTGTTATTTTGCTTAATGTAGGTTGTTTGTGAACTTAAATAAATTGTATCTTCTTTCATCACCATCTAGCGCACTTTATTTTGCTGTACTTGACTTATGCTGCTATTTTATAGCCTAGTTTTGCAAACTTATCCTTTTATCAAGCTTGTTCATGACATATGTATTAGTGGGTCGATACACTAATACAATTGTCTACTCAGAATCAATGTATTACGGTCTGATCAACCTTAGTGCATTTGGTTCGCCCTTCGCACTACTTTGCGTGGATTGAGATATACAGTTGACTAGTATACCTGCCCTAGACATATCTGAGCATAACTGTATTAATACGAGCATGTGAATATGAATTACCGAGATAGGATTCAATCCACAATTACTTGACAATTCCCACCTGAATACTTTAAAATGCATTGACCCCGATATTTCTTTTCTGTCACCCCACCCTTGAACTCTTTATTATTGATCTTCGTCTTCCCTTATTTCGGAAAGACGAAATCTTGTGCCTGGTATAAGTTAGTACATAGATAGTACTAGATATGCCACATAGGCCGATCACATACTTGAGGATTAAAACTTTCGTAATTGAGGACATATCATATGTGACATGATCGGCGTTGAAGTTCGAGGATTGAATGACGTAGGTAAACATATTAAGGAATATTTTCTTAAGGTATATAGTCTTTTTGTGATGAATGGGTAAACTCTAAGTTGGGTAGCAATGTATTTGTCAACTTGAGAGGAATGTCCTTTGGATCGTGACCGAGTAAGGTCAGGTTGGAAGAAGCAAGCCATTATAATTTTGAAAATTTAGAGGAGTGACTAAAATGATTAATGAATTGATATCGAGGACCCAATAGTTGTACCTTAGTTACATGATTTAAATTTTGAATAATGAAGGTAAAATCATCAATTTGAATTTGGAAGATAAAATTATAGAATTTCAGACTTGAACATGGGTGGACTATATTTTTTCAATTTGATGATTTGAATTACAAATTACGAATTGGTGGTTGGACTACCTAGTTGGATTATTGAGGAGATGAACGAAATTTAAAAATTTGAAGCATACCATCTTGAATGGGAATATTGTTGGACTCGAATCACTTCTAGAGAAAATTATGATATTTAAAATCGTGAGGCAAAGTCATGTGCAAATCTTGAAAATGCTATATGGACTTAATCTAAAACCTGCCTGTGGGTAATTTGAGGAAGTAAGAAGTAATAACCATAAATTGAATTTCTGATTGGAACAGTAGTCACCTTAATCATGAAGTGGTTGCAGTGGACATGATTAGGATTTAAATTTTTGCAAGGAGATTGCGATTGAGATACGTGAAGGATTATGGCTTAATTTTAAATTTCGAGGACAAAATTTTTATAAGTTGGGTAGATTGTAAACCCCCAGATTTTGCAAGAATTTTAAATTGGGATTTTTCGCAATTTTTCTAGAATTATTTGGGAATTTTCTGTAATTAAAATCAGGGTTTCTAATTATTAAATGATTTTTAATTATTAATAAATAATATTAAAATATCATGGAAATAATATTTTTGGGTGTAAAATGGAAAACTGGACTTAGGGTAATTTTTCTGGAATTTATCGGGCCCCGGACCTAATTTTAATTCACCTAAAAATATTTATTTACTAATTATTTATTTAATTAATTAATTATTGTTTAAATTTAATTAATCGAACCCGGCCCAACGGCCCAATGGCCCGCGGCCCAAACCCAGTCTGGCCCAATGGCTTAACGGGTCGGGTCGGGTCCATCCGCACCCGACCCGCACCCGCAACCCGGCCACCCTCACCCCTGACCCGTTCTCCCCCTCCTCCGCCGCATCCGCCGGCAGCCGCTCCGCACGTCGCTGCGAGCGCCACGCCATGCCCGCCATGACCCCGCTCCCTCCGGCCGACCCCGCTCACAGCTGGATAATTTTATGGCCAATGTAGTTGCTGATGCTCTAAGCAGATATCCTATGGCGATGTACTTGACTATGGACAGACACCTGCTAGAGGACTTGAAAAGTTTAGGTATTGAAGTAATTATCCCAGGAAAAGAAGGCCAAATGATGAACTTGCAGATTCAGTCAACTTTAATAGACAAGATCAAGGAGACTCAGTTTCAAGACGAAGGCCTGCGAAGCCTTCGAGGACAAGTGCAAGCTGGATTAGTGGAAGATTTTAGAATTCATGAAGATGGATCACTGAGGCATGGCGATAGATTATGTGTACCTCAAGGAGACATAAGAGAAGAAATTATGCAAGAGGCGCACAGATTGCAATACTCTATACATCCAGGAGCCAACAAGATGTACAAGGACCTGAGGACGCATGTTTGGTGGCATGGCATGAAAAGAGAAGTAGCCAGGTTCGTATCTCGTTGTTTAGTGTGCCAGCAAGTCAAGGCAGAAAGATAAAGACCTGGAGGATTGCTTCAACCACTACCCATTCCGGAGTGGAAGTGGGAACATATCACAATGGATTTTGTTTCCGAACTTCCAAGGACACCTAGTGGAAAGGATACAATTTGGGTGATAGTAGATAGACTGACCAAGTCTGCACATTTTTTACCTTTCAAAGTAGGGCTATCTACAGAGAAGCTGGCAGATTTATATATCAGACACATTGTCAGGCTGCATGGAGTTCCAGTAAGTATTGTCTCCGACCGAGATTCAAGATTCACCTCTCACTTCTGGAAGAGTTTACAAGCCAGCTTGGGGACGCAACTCAAATTCAGCACAGCTTATCATCCCCAAACCGATGGACAATCGAAACGTACAATCCAGACACTTGAAGATATGCTCCGTACATGTGTTCTAGATTTTGGAGGATCCTGGGAAGACTACCTACATCTTGTGGAGTTCTCTTATAATAACAGTTACCAAGCAAGTATTGAGATGACTCCATTTGAAGCTCTGTATGGACGAAGATGTCGTACCCCGCTATCATGGGACGACGTTGGAGAAAGAGCCCTGCTGGGACCAGAGATGGTGATCGATTCAACTGAGAAGGTAAAGCAAATAAGGGACAGACTTCGAGTGGCTCAAGACAGGCAACGACATTGGGCAAATAGCCACCGAAGGCCCTTGGAATTTGAGGTAATTAAATTTATGAAATTCAAGTCAATTTAAACATTTTGATTATGGAACTAAGACTTGATTATGACTTTGTTAAAGGTTGGAGAACTGGTATTCTTGAAGATTTCTCCGACACGTGGCACCATTAGGTTCGGAAGGAGTGGAAAACTCAACCCAAGATTTATTGGACCTTTTGGCATACAGGAGAAATTCGGAGAAGTGGCATACCGACTGGCATTGCCACCCTCTCTGGATGGAGTCCATAACGTCTTCCATGTGTCGCAGCTGAGAAAGTACGTGTCAGACTCCAGCCACATTTTGGATCATTCAGACCTCGAAGTAGGCCCAAGTTTGACTTACCAAGAGCAGCCCGTGGAGATACTGGATCGATCGGAGAAAGTTCTACGAAACCAGGTTATCTCCCTGGTTCGCGTAGCTTGGAAGCACCATTCTCCCGGCGAATCCACCTGGCAGCGAGAAGACGAGATTAGAGAGAGATACCCCTATCTTTTTGAACCCTGAGGTATATTTTATTTCTCGGCCTTTCTTTTCGTGCCTTTGTTATTCTTAAATTTTGAGGACGAAATTTTTGTAAGTTGGGTAGGTTGTAAACCCCCAGAATTTTCAAATTATTAAATCTTGGATTTTTCCTAATTTTCTGGAATTTTCTGGGAATTTTCTGAAATTAAAATCAAGGTTTTAATTAATTTTTAGTTGTTAATAAATAATATTAAAATATCATGAAAATAATATTTTTGGGTGTAAAATGAAAAACTGGACTTAGGGTAATTTTTTTGGATTTTTCTGGGCCTCAAACCTATTTTTAAATGCCTAAAAATAATTTTTTTAATTAATTATTTAATTAACTGTTTATAAAATAATAATAATTATTATTAAATATTATTTTTATTTTTATTATTATTTTTTTTCTTTTCTTGGGCCCGGCCCGGCCCAGTGGGCCGAGCCCAGCGGCCAGCCCCGGCCCAGCCCCCTCGTGGGTCGGGTCGGATCCGCCAGACCCGTACCCGACCCGCACCCACCAGACCCGGTCTCCCCCAGCACCCCCCCATGCCGCCCGACTCCACCGTCGCCCTACGCGCGCAGCGCCGCCTTCCGCGCGCATTGCCGCTTCCACCGCGCCACGTCCCCCTCATCCCGCCTAGCTCGGCCCCCAGAACCGCCCCTCTTCCCTATTTAAACCCTAGCCGCCTCTCCACTCCGGCCATCACCTCCCCAAAACCACCCCGCCTCGCCGCCGTACTCCGCCGCAGCCCCAGCCGCGCCCCTCACCGCCAGCCGTCAGCCGCCCTTCCCCTCTCCCCGTTCTTCTTCCCAGGCTGCCCCCACCGGCAGCAGCAACGAGCAGCACCAGCAGCAGCAGCCAGCGCCGCCCGGCGCCGCCTCCGCCGCCTCCCAGCGCGCCGTCGCGCTGCGCCGCCCTCCGCCGCAGCACCCCCAGCCAGCCTCGGCCTCTCCGCCGCCGTGCCGAACACCGGCCACCGCCGCAGCAGCCAAACCCTAACCCTAGCCCTAATTCTCCTTTCCGTGTCCGACACGAGTCGGACACGACTCGACCCTGACTTTCGGGTCCCCTTCAGGTGCGTGTAACTTTTTGTTCGTAGCTCCGTTTTCAATTTCGCAAATTGTGTTGTGAAGCCTGTATGACCCTTTCGGTGCCCGGATAAACCGCTCGGGGCATCGCGACCTGTGGTGATCGCACACCGCGATCCAAAAACAGGAAAAACCAGACCCTGTTTCACCCCGGAACTGAGTGCGCCCCACCAAAAGGGACGACTTGGTCGCGTGCGGTCTTCACAGATACGTGCGCGTCGTCGATACGGACGTGTGAGATTTCGTGGAAGCTGATTCGGGTGTACGTGCACACCGGAATCAACGCATATCTACGGACATCGTCCCGTATCCGACTTTTCTGCAATTCACCCTAACTTCTTATACACTCATCAGATCGAGAGGAAACTTGCGCCATCGGACTCGTAGCGATACGCTGGTCCTGTGGGTCAAGTTTGGTTCGATTCTGAGAACGTGGACGAAATCGCGTGTCGTAGGCCCCACAGGCCCCGTTCGACGGGCGATTTTGTGTTCGGCTCATCGGAATCCAAATTTGGAAGTTCCGTTGGGTTCGTATCAGTGTTCCTGACCTGTTGACACTAAGTTTGGTGAATTTGGAGACCTTTGACCCGGACACGTTTTTCGGTGCAAAGCAGGCCCACCGGCGGACCCTATTTTGACCCGAAACTGCCATTTTTGCCCTTGTCTCCAAATTAGACCCAAGGACAGGCGTTTCTAGCTATTTAACATCTTTTGAGCGTATTGGTAATGTCTATTTCAGTTTTTGGACTCATCTCTGGAAATTTTCCCCAAGAACCAAATTAATCAGATCCAAACAACAAGCAAGTACCTGCACTTCAAGTTAAATCTTTATATTGTGATAATTAATTCCCTGCTTTACTAGTACCCTTGATGATTACACCTAGTGTTAGAAATGCTGGATTTCATGTCTTGAATATTGGAGTTCTTGTCTTGTTTTTCATGTCGGGTGGGAGAATACTAGAAGGCATGTAGTTTACCCTTTCCCCTGCCATGTTTAATAGCTGTTGGTACACGACTGTACCTCAGCTGGATCTTGATTTCCCCTGTTTAATAGCCGTTTATGACGGCCGAATTAGCCTTATAAACCCCTACATGCCAACTATGTATTCTTAAAACAAACACAAGTTCACATAGATAGTTTCTGGTCTTGTTATATATCTTGCTGACTGTTGTAGTTTCATTTCCTGTCTCATTTATTTCTGCTTTCTCATATTCCTGCTTACGGCTTTAACTCTGAGATAATGATGTTCTGTTATGCAGTTTCTCAACATGATATTCATTTTAATTGTCATAAATATTTAGTTTAATCTTGTTGTGCACTGTGTACTTTGCTCCTTTCCTGACTGGATCTGTTGATTTAGGCGATGATGAGGACCTTGCCCCTATATATTATGGTCCCTATGAGGGTACAGATGATACTTATGAGGAGCCAGATCCCACCCAGGAAACCCCTGTTGCAGAGTAGCTAGCAGTAGCTATCTTTTATTTCTGTTTCTTATCTTAGTAATCGGGTTTGTCCCCGATTTCATTCTGAATTTCTGTACTAAAACATTTGAATCTGTTGTCGTATTTATTTCAGTTGCAATCTTAAGTTTCTGTTCTCATTATTATCTTGCCTATGTTATTTGTGAATGAGCTAGTTTAGTAAATCTGGAATTGACCTAGACAGCGTACTACCGCCGACTCTGCGGCGTAGGCTGGACGTACCCACGCACTCGTGCCCGAATTTCCGGATGCGGGTCGTGACATATGTCACACACACCGATAGCTAGTCGGGTATGCGTACCTGCATCCCAACATGAATTTGTTACCATAATGCGTGTATAAGTGTCAGGTCTCAGAAGATATCAGAATATCCTCACAATGATGGGTGAGTCTGCTAGTGACTAGGTCGATTATACTACACATCAACGCATTCGTCGACTACACCAGAGTCAATCTCGGATGTGCACAGTTGTATAAATAATGCAACAAGATATCATACAACATTTGCATAATTTAAATTAAACAGTAAATATGGCAAGGTATCTTGCCTGGGTCCTCAAGCTGCGAATGCCAATCAACTTCTCCTGAAGTTTCTCCTGACTGGTCCAGCAACCTTATACATATAATATAATATAGAAATCCGATCATCAAACACTAAAGTGATACACACAGAACCACGATGCTGCTCTTAGACACTGACGCAAGGGGTCACGCTGGTCAACTAACAGAGTCATGTGTGCACGCAGCTAAGACGTACACGTGTCCTGTCCTCAGTTACCGTGTACCTCAAGGCAGAAAATTACCAAAGTCATGTTACGAAACTAATTATGTTTTGTACAGAAATACCTGTCCTTATTATCATGTTAAGGTGCACTTG
Organism: Iris macrosiphon; assembly: GCA_036927795.1. Taxonomy (NCBI): domain Eukaryota; kingdom Viridiplantae; phylum Streptophyta; class Magnoliopsida; order Asparagales; family Iridaceae; genus Iris; species Iris macrosiphon. Next base: position 213,459,479 of record JAYESA010000005.1, read on the forward strand.
GTCAATGTCTAGGTTTTTAGGTAATTTACAGTGTTCTTATTAACAAGTTATTTATTATTTGAGTAATTACTAATCATTAATTACTAATCTAAATAAACACACACACACACACACATATATTTTACTTAGGGTTTTACATTACCCATGTCCGTTAAACGACACGTCGATGCCTCGACTCATAAAGAAAAAGGGTAAAATAAACGTGTACCTAGTCGTGGCCGAGCGGGGGAGGGGGTGGTCTGTGCTCGTCGACGACCTGTTCTCCGGTGTGGGGTGGAGCTCCGGCGTGGGGAAGCAACAGTGGCAGCAGTTGCAACAACGGCAGTAGTTGCAGCGGCAGGCGGCGGCTGTGCAGAGGTGGCGGGCTGTTGGCGGTGGGGACGGCGGTCAGGGTAGTGCTGGGTGGCGTTGATTGTGGAGTTGATGGTGATGTCGGGCTGGCTATGGCAGAGATGGTGGAGGGAATGGTGATGATGGTGGAGTTAAAGTAGACCGCCGTGCAGGTGGGCTGGGGTGGTGGTCCGACATCGAGGGGGAAGGGCAGGCGGAGGAGGTGGTGGCTGTGGCGGTGATGGTGTCGGGTAAAGAGGAGGCGGAGGTAGAGGGATGAAAAATAGGGTTCGACTAGGGTTTATGGGTTTTTAGGGTTTGAAGAGAGAGGAATGTATTTATATAGGAGAGAGGATTAGGGTTTGACCTCGGGGATTGGGCCAGCCAAGGCTCTTTGGGGTGGGAAATATGTCCACATGAAAGGGTGTAGGGTGTACATGGGTCTTGTTGGGTCTAGTTTTGGGTGAGGTTGGTCTTCACATTAAATTAAATAAAATTAATCCAAGCGACGCCTTTCAATTAATTATAATTATATGGGAGTAGGATTTTGTGAAACGCAGTTGTCATGGACATGGTAGATTCAGAATAAAATAATGTCCTTATTTGGGTTATATGAAAATAGGTTGAGGTTGTGTCCCCAATTTTGATTGGAACGACAACTGCGCAAGGTTGGATTTATTGAAATTTAAAACTAGACTATTGCAACAAATATTACGCGACTAAAATGAAGAACAATATAGAGTATTTACGAGTTACACAAGGGTTAGATGGATAGTCTGGCATATCTAGGAAGCGTGTATGAAATTTGTTTGAAGGTAAATACTAGGGTGGCGCTCTAAATATCAAAGCAACGATAAGGTGTATTAAATAATAAATATTGCAAAAATATTTCTAATTTGCTGCATTCAACTCTAATTGTCACTAATTTAATCCTAGTCTCTCTATCTAAACTAAATAAACCTAAATTTGGTCGAGGGGGTTTACAGGAGTGTTGCACCAATTGGAGCATTGTGTCGAAGTAGCATAGTGCCTATGGGGATAACTTAAGATGGTGCCTTGGGATATAAGTTGGAGAATGATTATGGATAGTTGGTTGAATAAGTCTAGGATCGTTTGGTGGAGTGAGAATGTTCGATTCTCTTATCATACCTACTTGGTGTCTGCATTGGTCACGGACAAACTGTTGCACACAGGATTTCGTTTCTTCGAACGGGATATGCTCTGGGGCATCGGGACCGTTCGGCCATGGAGGAAACATGCCTTGGGTGCAGTGCCGATAGTTCAATACAATAGGTAGGCTAGCTACCCAGTCTGGATCGGGTATAACTACAGTTGATTAGTACTTTATGGCTTGTCTAGTGACTTAATATAGATAAGAGTTGGTTTGCTTTGCTTTGGTTTGTGCTTTTCGTGTAGGCGGCGGCCACCTTGCCTCGGTATGAGTATGCATATCAATGATTAGATTTATAAGGCTTGGATTTTGGCTTGGTTTGAGGATGGATATTGAGGCTTGGATTGTGGTTCGATAGGTTTTCGCATTGCTTGGGTTTGAGTATGACAGTTTGTATGCTAGTTTCCTTTTAAGTTGGATATATCTGCTTGTATATATAGACTTGAGTTGAATGCTTGCATGTTTAACCTGCTTTATAGTTTTCCATAATATGTCATACCTCTGCCATAAAAAAAATTTAGGATTCAAGTAGAAAGATCACCATATAACTGTTTGCATTCACTATTCTACTTAGTGTCGGTTTAGACGAGTGGGTTACCCCTCTCACCAGTACGGCTGTGTACTGACCCACGTTTGTGGACATTATTTCAGGTACACAGGTGTAGTGGCGCTGCTTGGATATACAGAACATGATGTATAAACGGTAAGTACCTTTGTGGGTAAGAGAAAGAGCAAGAGTATTGCATCACCTTTGTGGCATTCTTCTTTGTGGCATTTTCAATTGGACCCTATCGAGAGCTTTGCTGTGTATACTCTGATGTGTGCTTGGTACACAATACTTGACTTTCACTACAACTTCGATGATAAATTTGATGTTTGATAACATCGCCTTGTGCGAGTGCAACTCCAGGCTCGTACGATATCACGTCTCACGTTCAGCGGGGATGATCGAGCTTACGGGAGATTGGGGTGTGACATATTGGTATCAGAGCGCCCGATTTATTTTCTCGAACTTTGTCCTTCACTTCATCATAAACTCTAAATAGCCTTCGCGTGTCATTTAGCTTTTGGCTCTACTCGGTGCCGTATTGGATGTTTCATGTAATAAGTCTATATATTTGCTGGTTGTGGGTGCATGTTGTTCTTTGTTGCATTCACTTTCATTGGTTTTCGGTAGATCGCTTAGCATAGTTGGGCGTTGTTGTATTCGTGCAGCAAGTTGTGTGTCGTTGTTGCATTTATGCAGCAAGTTGAGAGGTGTGTCATTATATTAGTTTGGCTTATCATTTAGGGGGATTTCTGGTTACATCAGTGGAGCAGTTGGTTGGTAGACGAGATTGGTTATGTGGCACATTGTGATTAGAAGCATAAGATGAAAATGGATCATTGCACGAGTTGCTAGTATAGCGAATGTGTTGAATGGAGTTTAAATTTTTGGCTGGGTATATCACAGAGAGCATTGCACGAGTTGCTTGTGTGTCACATTGGTTGAGCATGTTTGAGTTGGCTTAGGGATAACAAGATAGCATTGCACAAGTTGCTCGTACGGCGAATGAGAGGAATACTTGGGTATTGGGTTGGATTACTTGGAAGAGATCATTGCACGGGTTACTCGTGTAGCAAAAATATTGGATGGTTTGAGAATAACTGGAAGTATTGAGAATGGAACATGGCACAAGTTGCATAGCGAGATTGATAAAAGAGTTAGATGGTTCATGTGTTGGCTAAGTTTAGTTTCAGACTTGAGTTGGGGATGACAGGATCACGCATAAAGGATGGTTCGAACGGATGTTGGATCAGTACAAAGAAGGATGATGTGAGGAGTGACTTAATTTCGAGTGGTATATGGTATACCACATAGTGAACCTGGCATTAGAATATTTTGGACAAGATCTTAAAGAAATTGCCTCAATCGACAAGGGTAATAGGAATATAAGTTGGTTGGTGCACATCGGCTGAGTTAGGAAATGAAACATGGAGCAAGCGAATGTTGAGTTGCGATCGACATGATTACCCCGGAATAAGTCAGTTTGGAATAGACGTTCATCGACACAGAGTAAGCGCTATAGCGACTCTATTTCTAAGTGGTATATGGTACAATAGAATTTGACTCAGGTATTCTTTGATACATTAGACTTGAGAAATCAAGAACGAACTTGTGCAATGGAAGTATCGTTGGACTTGAGAGATGGATGAGATCGAAACAAGCAATGGAATGAGTGTTTGGAATTTGAAGGATTGATGTGGACCAAGTATTGGAAACAAGTGGAGATCGATCAGATGGAAAGCTGAATATCAGAGTTCGCTGGCACGATTTGGAAGTTCGGTGGAGCATTCTGGATGCAAAGAGAGAGAGTTGAGCATGGGGAATGAATAGTTGGGGTATACTTGAGCGAGCGATAGGTGAATCGAAGGATAGCGAGCACGGACTATGAATTTTGGCAACACATTGGAGCTGTTGGTTGAGCAATAAAACACAATCTGGTTTGGAGAAAAAATGCGATAGATTCGTACGGACTTGAAGGATTTTGGATATTGGCGCTGGAGAAGTTGGACTCATGGTTTAGCGGAAGTAAAATTTGGCGAAATGGTGCAACGATGGTAGACGGATTCTTCCGAAGACATAAACGGGCATAAGGCAAGTCTAGTTAATGTTAAGTCAGATTGAAAGTTAACACTTATAGTACTGAGGCAGATTGAGGCAACAAGTAAAAGCAATATGGATTTGAGATTTATGTTAGAACTGATGCACGAGTCATTGAGAGTGTGTGGACTAATCAGAACATAGAGAAATCAAGACATGCTAAGGAATGGAACGGGAGCAAAGAATTATGGCAGATGGACTTTTGAAGATAGCTAAACGAAAGAGCAATGTTAGAGCAAAATACTGTACTGCTTGAACACGTTGGACGTGCACAGTGAAACATAGCATACGGATAAGAATTGGAGCAAGTTTTTGTTTTCAGAAATCATTACAAGTGGTAGTGCGAGAAGTCGAACATGGCAGTTCGAAAAATTTGATGGATTCAGGACAAAACGGTGGATTGATGGAAGACGGTTTCAACGAGCACAGTTCTTGATTTATGGCTTGGATAGATAGTAAGACTCTAGGTGGTTAAGCGACGTTTGGTTGATAGATTCATCAGAGGTAGTGCTAAAGTTCTCGGAGTTAAAAGTTCGTTCGGATAAAATGGTTGAATTATGGCTCAGATTTGCAGATGTGATATAGCATGGTTCGTTGTAACTGTCCATCGTGGTGACTTATAATTATCGAGCATAGTTTCGGGACAGCTGACCCTAGCGACTTGATCGCCAAATCAGGGATTAATATTGTAGACCCATAGAACGACCCTTGCGGCAACGCATTTGGGAATGCGTCGAGGGTGGATGTGAGTAGTGTATGTTGGAGACTGGCCTTAGTGACTGAGTGTTGGATTTGAGAGATACTTGGAATAGTGTCACGACCCGCACCCAAAATTTGGGCATGAGTCGTGGGTACGTCAAGCCTACACCACGGCATCGGCGGTAGAACGCTATCTAGGTCTCAATACTACTAAACATAACTCACAATCTGTCAATGAACTCAACTCCATAGGGAGGACCATGAATAATATATTGATCAACAGTTCACAATATATAATCAATCACAATAGCTATAAGAAATAAATGGCACGATGAGATATAAAGATAAGGCAATCAACAATACTAGAAATAAGGAATACTGGAGATAATATAATCAGCAATAGCACAACTAGCAATGAACAAAAATATAAGTGAATGCTAGAACAAGTGAACTGGAATACAGAAATAGAATATCTAGCTAAGTGTTTAAAATATCAGTCTATTATGTGATCGGCTTGGGACGAGATCAGGCTTGTTATATATGATTAGCTATGATACATGTGAGGTCAGGCTAACCATCTGGTTAGCTATGATGCGAGCAATAGTCAGGCTAATCATATATAACATGCTATGAGGCATGTAAATGGTCAGGCTATACCCAACGTGATGTGTGGGGTGAGCTATGATGCATGTAAGTGGGGTATGATCACATAATCTGCTAATATTTTTCTGTCCCCATCTAGCACGATGGATTCCAATCACGACTCCTTATGACATGGATCGATGATGCTAACCCGTGTATCCATAGTGTCAGAATCAAGTGTGTTATACAACTAGAATCATAGAGATGATTAATGTAATAAAAACTGTCAGAGAATGTACTCGCTTGTAGTCCTGAGATGGAAATACCAATATCTTTTTCCCGAAGTCTCGTCTGAATGATCCAACGACCCTATATATATAATATAATAACATCAGTCATTATACTAGTATGCACGTAAATACAATTATACTGCACTTAGAACTAACACAAGGGTGATAATTAGTCAACTAGCAGGGTCGAGTGTGCGCGTAGTTAACAATGTATATGTGTCATGTCCTCGAATACCGTACACAACAAGATGAATAACTAACACTATCACATGTCCAATCTCCAAATCTCGTACAACGCTAACACATGTCCTAGCTGGTATGTTAGTGTGCACTACCAGATAGTTCACTAACACTTAGGGTCATACAAACATATAGAAATATGTGATACCCACAACTAACACTTAATAAACAAATTCCAATGAAGTATATACATATATTAAACCTAATTATTATATATACATGCACATACACCCATACTAGTTATTAGGTTTACCAACATAGTGTCATGCAATCATATCTAACAACCAAACTACCATGAAGTAATATGATAACCCTAATTACTGTTCACACATGCACACACACAACATGAAAGAAAAGGCAAATTTTGAACCTTGGCGTACACGTGACCGAGGAGGGGTGACACTGGGAAGATGGTGCTGGCCGATTGCGGGGAAGTCGACGGACGGGCTGCTCATCGTAGAGAGGTCGAGGGAGTCGGGGTGGCTCGGGATCGACTGCTTGGTGGTGTGTTGCTCTGGCATCGTCTGATCGGTGGTGGAGGTGAAGTAAGTCAAGGGAGAGATAAAACCGTGGTGGTTCTGTCGTGACCGAAGATGGTGGTTGGGTGGTCGAGGTGGTGAAAGTCGTGGGGAAGGTGATAGTGCTCAGGCGGAGGAGGTTGATGACGATGTTGAGGTGGTGACAAAATATGGAAGGGGAGGAGATATCGACGGTGAGGAGGCTGCTATTGAGGTGGTCCGACGGATGGAGATGACCGGAGTGTAGGTGCTGTTGGGGAGTCGAGAAAGTCGGGGTGAAGGACTGTGGTGATGGTGGTTGTGATGATGGTGGAGACGGTGGTGCGGGTGTGGTCGATTGTCGTGATGGAATAAAGATGGTCAATGAAGCAGGTGGGGTGATCCGACGATGTGGGTCGATGATGATGGAGGTCCGACGGGGAGTAGATGGTGGCTGCTCCGACGGGATGGAGGTGACTGCTGTCGTATCGGCTGATCGGGGAAGATGGCAGCGGCGGGCGGCTGTGCTCAGGCGAGGAGTCGGGGATGACTGTCAGTCCTCAGGCTCCGACGGGATGGGATCAGAGAAGAAGTCAGGGTGTGGTGATTTAGGGTTTTGGGTTATGGAAGGATGGTGGCTGCTAAATTAAAAATGAGGAGAAGAAAATGTTTATGTAGGAGAGAGAAAAAAAGTGGGATGGCCACCTTGGGATTAGGGCCGGCTAGTGCTCCTTGGGATGGGGATGTTTTCCACATAAAGAAAAATGGATGGCTAGGATAGTGCATGTTTTGAATGTAGGGCTTAGGATGGCTAGGGGGAAAGGTTAAAGTGTTGTACACTCCAAAAAAAAGGGAAATAAATTTGTATGACCGGTCAAAGAGGGGGGAGTGTTTCTTCATGGCTTGGGTCCAATGGGAGGTGTGGGAGGTGGACACCTCATTGTACTTTTGCATAAAAGTCCCTAACAATTGGAAAATTTCACAAACAACGGGGTTTGGGATTGGATAAGGAAAAATACCATGTTTGGTGTGATGTAGTAGGTTAAAAGGGTGTATGGTGTTTAGTATGAACCTTGAGGGTGTGAGTGGCGGTTTGAGTTGGTGTTGGGTCTAGTTTTGGGTTAGGTTGTATCCTTACACCAATTTAATTAAAATTAATGTAAAAGGTGTTCTTAAAATAATTGGAAGTATATAGAGTTAAAATTAGGTGGGACACAAGTGTCATGGACGTAGAAGACTCAGGATAGAATATTATCATAATTTGGGTTGCACAAAACTGATCGAGATTGTGTCTCCAATTTCGATTGGAACGGACAAAGATACAAAGTTGGTTTATTTGGATTTAAAAATAAACGTTTGTAACGAATATTGTGCGACTAAAATGAAATACAAGAGAGGGTATTTATGAGTTATCCAAAGGTCAGAATTGAAGACTGGCATGTCTAGGACAATGGTGTAAAATTTGTTGGAAGACAAAAAGCTAGTGTAGCGCTCCAAATATCGAAGCAATGGTAAGGTACAACAAATGAATAAAATCACAGTAGTAAATTATATAACCCCAATAATTAATCCCAAAAAATACTAATTAAATCCATAATCCTATATTTTGGTCAGAGGTTCATCTAGTGGGTTTCTAGGTTCAGTCCACTAACCCATGCATTAATGAACACTATATATAATATGTATAAAATATATCATGCAATATATTAACATATTAAATTAAATATGGTAAAAGACAATAAAACTCCTATTCTAGAAATGTTGTAGTGACAAGTCTACCCTCCTTAAAAAAATTTCGTCCTCAAAATTAAATTAAACTAGCCCAAGAACATACAATCAGACAAAGAATTATACCTCAAGTCTCGAAGAGATACGGGTACTGCTCGCGCATTTCGTCCTCTCTCTCCCAGGTTGACTCGCCTGGAGAGTGATGTCTCCATGCAACACGAACCAAGGGAATAGTCTGGTTTCGCAATACCTTCTCTCTACGATCCAAGATCTCTACGGGCTGTTCGAGATAGCTGAGAGTCGGTCCAACCTCGATCTCCGAGTGATCTAGTACGTGACATGGATCTGCCACGTACCGTCTCAGCTACAACACATGGAACACATCATGTACTTCCTCTAGTATAGGCAACAAGTCTAGTCTATAGGCCACTGCACCGACCCTTGCAAGAATACCCAAAGGTCCGATGTAACGTGGACTAAGCTTCCCGCCTCCACCAAAACGAATCATGTCCCGTGTCGGAGAAATCCGTAGGAACACTAGATCGCCAACCTAGAACAAAATAGTCTTAACACGCAATCTAAAACAAACAATCACAAGCCAAAAATAATAAAACCTATACTTGAAACTCTAGAGGTTTATGGTGGCCATCGGCCCAATGCCGCTGTCTGTCCTGCGCCACTCGCAGTCTGCCTCTGATGAGTTTTACCTTTTCTGCTGCATCCACGACCATTTATAGTCCTAACAAGGCTCTCTCTCCAATATCATCCCAAGATAACGGTGTGCGACACCTCCGTCTATATAGAGCCTTGAATGGTGATATCTCAATGCTGGCCTGGTAGCTGTTGTTGTAAGAAAATTCTACCAGGTGTAGATGATCCTCCCAAGATCCTCCGAGATCTAGAACACAAGTGCGTAGCATATCTTCGAGAGTCTGAATAGTCTTTTCAGAATGCCCGTCTGTCTGGGGGTGATATGCGGTACTGAACTTGAGCTGAGTGCCAAAGCTAGCCTGCAGACTCCTCCAGAAGTAGGAAGTAAAAATGCTATCCCGATCTGAGACGATGCTCACAGGAACCCCATGTAATCTGACAATATGCCGCACACACATCTCTGCTAGCCTCTCCGTCGATGTACCCACTTTGAATGGTAAGAAGTGGGCTGATTTGGTCAACCTATCCACGATGACCCAAATCGCGTCCTTTCCTCCTGGAGAACGCGAAAGTCCTAAAATGAAATCCATAGTCACGTGCTTCCACTTACACTCTGGGATAGGTAGAGGCTGAAGCAAACCACCTGGCCTCTGTCGATCTGCCTTTACCTGCTGGCACACTGAACACCGGGATACAAAGTGTGCTACCTCGCGCTTCATGCCATACCACCATATGTGCTCCCTCAGATCTCGATACATCTTGTTGGCACCGGGATGCATCGAGTACTGAGAGCGATATGCCTCCTACAAAACCTCTTCGCGCAGCTCCCCGTCAGCAATAGTGAAGTCGTTTGTCAATCCTGTCCAAACCTGTGCCCTGATACTCCTCAGAGCCTCATTATCATACTGTGAAGCTCTAATTCTGTCCATCAGCTCGGACTGTATCTGCAATCCCCATATCTGAATCTCAATACCTGGAACTAGCACATCAATTCCCAAGATCTCAAGGTCAGCCAACAAATGTCTATCTATCATCAAGTACATAGCCATCGGATACCTGCTCAAGGCATCGGCGACTGCGTTGGCCTTTCCTGGGTGGTACTGTAATGAGATATCGAAGTCTTTCATCAACTCCAATCACCTCGTCTTCCTCATGTTTATCTCCTTCTGTGTAAACATGTACTTCAAGCTCTTGTGGTCTGTGAAGTTATCCATATGCTCTCCGTACAAATAGTATTTCCACAGCTTTAGAGAGAAGATAACCGCTGCCAACTCCAAATCGTGGGTGGGTTATTTCTTTTCATGAGGGCATAATTGCCTGAAAGCATAGGCAATTACCTTCCTGTGCTGCTGAAGAACATAACCCAAACCCTTCCCTGAAGCATTATTGTAGATAGTGAATCCACCTGTCCCTGATGGCAACGTCAAAATAGGAGCTATCGTCAATCTCTTCTTCAGCTCATCAAATGCGGCCTGACAATCCTCCGTCCAGACGAATTCTATATCTTTCTTGGTAAGCCTAGTCATTGGCTCTGCAATCCTGGAAAAGTCTTGTACCTCCTGTAGTATCCTGCTAGCCCGAGAAAACTCCTGATCTCAACTATCGAACTGGAAGTAGCCCACGACTCCACTACCTGGATCTTCTTTGGGTTAACTGAGATTCCGTCACCCGTCACCATATATCCAAGGAATTCAACTTTGTCAAGAAATAACTTACACTTTGAAAGCTTTTCGTACAGCTCCTCCTTTCTGAGAGTCTCCAAGACCATCCTCAGGTGCTCTTCGTGCTCCTCTAAGGTCTTCGAATACATAAGAATGTCATCGATGAAGGAGGAATATGCAGCCGGAAGATCAAAGCTATGGCAGGAATTGTCACGACCCGCACCCAGGATTTGAGCATAAGTCATGAGTACGCCCAGCCTACGCCACACTGTCGGCTTAGAATGCTGTACAATAAGCCACAAGTAATCTATAACTCACAACATATATATCTTTACATTATACTCAATCACAGCCACTAGTTTAAAAGAATACACCAAGATAATGTTAAAATAATAACCTTGATGTGGGTACAATGAATCTTTCCCAAAACTAATTATCCAAATACAATGTTCAAAATACTTTAGAAAACTGTCAGAGAACAATCCGATCCAAATAACTAACAAAATCAACTACTAATAAACTACTCCATCGCAGACGGTATCTGAGCTGCTAACTCTCCCTGATCGTCCGGAAGGGCAAGATCGGGCTCTATTATGTCGTTAGCATACGGTCCATAATGTGTAGGGATTTTATCCTCAATGTAGTCACCTAAAATGTTTATCCAGTCAGGAAAGGAACGAGTACATCACAATAAAAATAGTTCCAACACATGGTAGAAGCTATAAGACAATAAATAGCAAGGAATATATGATAGCAACAAACTGAACTGACAATAAAGCAATTAGAATAACCAAATTCTGAAGTCCTGTCATGGCAACATATAGTACAATATCTCCAAACAACAAAAGAAATAACTATTATGGATGGAAGAACAAATAGGAACAACTACTCTATGTGATTTAAAATACCCTGTTGACATGTGAACGGCTAGGGGGTAATATTCGGCAAACCACACGTGTCGTGCATGGCTGCTATTATTCCAGAAAAGACCATGGGATAGAAACGGTAGTTCACACGTCCACTAAGTATTTCCCCTCCCCACAAGTACACATGGATTCCAAATCAGTCACGAAAAAATAAAAAATAATCCAGAACAATCACTTATCTCATAATAAGAATCCATCATACCAATCCGTGTAACAAGTGTCAAGAATCAAATAATCAATACTAAGCATGTATTATAGAGACTACCAAGTACTGAAAGTAATCACGGAAATGTACTTGCCTGTGGTCCTTAGCTGGTATGAATCAGAATCCCAGTCACAGTCCAAATAACCTATGTATTACAAATTTATCATGTCAAAAGATAATTTATTTTAATTTATTTAATTCTAAAATAATTACTCTAAAATCCTATTTTAATCTTATTATTCTTATTTTTAGGTCAAATCCAATTGTCTAAAAGAACCTAAAATTTATCGACTCGAGACTCATAGCACGCAAATCGAGGCGACCTGTTGACCGAAAAGTCAACCGATACAAACTCGACTTTCATGTATGATTTCCTGTAAATTTTAGCATAAAAAAAATGCTGGAATTTACGGCTCGTCCGAATTCAAATTCTTTTGGGAATTATGGCACATACAACTTTCGTATCGTGCACCGATGGTTAAATTCTAACCTAGAAGTTCTACAGAATTAACAGTATATAAATATGTCGAATTAAATTCTGGTAAAAATATATGTTAATTATCTCGACATTAGATTTCCGAAAATTCAAACGGTTGGTGATTCTGATTCCTGGTTCTCCCGAAATCGCAAAAACATCGAGACGCATCTATTTTTGGACATGCTGTACTCTACGAATTTTTCAGAATTTAATACTCATAATTTCGTAAATTTTTTTATATAATCAGAAATCTAACATCAATATCATTCTAACGCAAGAAACTGGGTCTCATTTGAAGTTCGGAGCTATGCGCAATGGCTTCTGGAAGATGAAGGAACTCTAGATGGCAATTCCCCAAAATTCGGCTCAAAGAAAACCCTAGAATTATAAACTAAATATCCTATATATATAGAGGAGAGAGGGAAGCCGCGGCTCATGAGACTGCCACGTGGCAGCCATCTGCGCTACCCCGCCTAGATCGGACGGTCCGGATTTGTCTCGGCTTGGCTCAGGTGAGTCCGAGTCGAACTCGGACTCGGCTCGGCTGCACCCGCACCCAGCTCGCTGTCACTGACAGGCGGGCCCGGCCCCGTTGACTGCGCGAGGCTGACGGGTGGGCCCCTGTTGGCTGACTGGGCAGAATTATTTACTTTTTTGGGTTTTTATTTTCAGAAAATAGTTTTTAATTCAGTTTTCCCTAATTAAATCAAAATAAATGCTAAAAATAATCAAAAAATTTCCAAAAATTTCTAAAAAATATATTTGATTATTTAGAACCTAAAATAAAAGTTTGGCATATTTTTAATTAATTTTAAACCTAAAATAAATTCTTAAAAGTTCTAGAAAATTAGTGTTACTAGTTTTTAATTAACAAAAAATTTATGAAAAAATCTCACTAGCCCCAAATTAATCTAAAAATAACATTTAAGCTAGAATCTCAGGATACGGAGATTACAAGTCTACCCTCCTAAGAAAAATTTTGTCCTCGAAATTTAAGGCAGAAGAAATAAGAAGAAAAATTACCTCATGGTGCAAAAAGATAGGGGTAACGCTCTCGCATCTCCTCTTTCCGCTCCCAAGTGGATTCACCGGGAGAATGATGCCTCCAAGCAACGCGAACCAAGGGGATTACTTGGTTACGAAGCACCTTATCTCTGCGGTCAAGGATCTCCACTGGCTGCTCCGGATAACGGAGGCTGGGTCCAACCTCAAGCCCCGAATGATCTAATACATGACTAGGATCTGCCACGTATCGTCTCAACTGGGATACATGGAACACGTTGTGTACTCCTTCTAATGTAGGCGGTAAGGCTAGTCGATAAGCTACTACTCCGACCTTCTCTAGAATATTGAAAGGTCCGATGAATCTTGGACTAATCTTTCCACCTCCACCGAAACAAATTGTTCCACGTGTCGGAGAGATCCTCAAGAACACTAAGTCGTCAACCTATGCTAAAACAGGAACTTAATGCATGATCTAAGAACGTAATAACTATTTAAATAAATGAATTGATACCTCAAACTCTAGCGGTCTCCTGTGGCTATCGGCCCACTGCTTCTGTCTGTCCTGAGCCACCCGAAGTCTCTCTCTAATCTGCTTTACATTCTCTGCAGCATCAACTACCATCTCTGGTCCTAAAAGTACTCTCTCTCCTACGTCATCCTAAGATAATGGAGTTCGGCATCTCCTACCATATAAAGCCTCGAAAGGAGATATCTCGATACTAGCCTGATAGCTATTGTTGTATGCAAACTCTTCCAGGTGAAGATGATCCTCTCATGAGCCACCAAAATCTAGTACACATGTCTGAAGCATATCCTCGAGCATCTGAATAGTCCTCTTTGACTGTCCATCCGTCTGAGGGTTGTAAGCCGTGCTAAATTTGAGTTGGGTCCCCAAGCTAGCCTGCAAACTCCTCCAAAAGTGGGACGTAAATCTACTATCCCGATCGGACACGATGCTTACTGGAACTCCATGCAGCCTGACTATCTGTCTTATATATAAATTAGCGAGCTTCTCCGTGGACAATCCTACTTTGAAAGACAAAAAGTGGGCTGATTTGGTCAGCCTGTCCACAATGACCCAAATTGCGTCCTTCCCTCCTGGAGTACGTAGAAGTCCGGAAACAAAATCTATCGTGATATGCTCCCATTTCCACTCAGGAATTGGTAGTGGCTGTAGCAATCCTCCTGGTCTCTGCCTCTCAGCTTTGACCTGCTGGCACACTAAACATCTGGCGATAAAACATGCTACCTCTCGCTTCATTCCATACCACCACACGTGTTCTCTCAGATCCTTATACATCTTGTTAGCTCCTTGGTGTATAGAATACTGAGAACGATGAGCCTCCTGCATGATCTCTTCACGCAGGTCCCCACTAGGCACACATAACCTAGTCCCGTGCCTTAGAGACCCATCATCTGTAATAGAGAAGTTATTTATCAATCCTGCCTGTACCTGAGCTCCGAGGCTTCGCAGACCCTAATCCTGGTACTGCGTCTCTCGAATCTTCTCCATCAATCCTGCTTGAATCTGCATGCCCACCATCTGCGTCTCCACTCCTGGAATAATAATCTCGATGCCCAGGCTATCCAATTCTGCTAATAAGTGACGATCCGTTGTCAAGTACATCGCTACTGGATATCTGCTCAATGCATCGGCAACTATGTTAGCCTTCCCTGGATGGTATTGTAGTAAAATATCAAAATCCTTCATCAGTTCTAGCCACCTGCGCTGCCTCATATTCAGCTCCTTCTGCGTAAAGATGTACTTCAAGCTCTTGTGGTCAGTGTATATTTCCACACGCTCTTCGTACAGATAATGTCTCCATAGCTTTAGAGCAAAGTTCACCGCTGCTAGTTCTAAGTCATGAGTGGGATAGTTTCCCTTATGTGGCCTCAACTGTCTAGAAGAATATGCAACTACCTTCTTGTTCTGCTCTAGAACACATCCCAAGCCCTTCCCTGAAGCATCACTATAAATGATAAATCCTCCTGTCCCCGATGGCACCGTCAAATTAGGCGATGTGGTCAATCTCTTCTTCAGCTCATTAAATGCAGCCAGACATTCTTTGGTCTACTTGAACTGCACATCCTTCCTAGTGAGTCTAGTCAACGGCTCCGCGATCCGAGAAAAATCTGTAATCCCCCTGATTTTCAAAAAGAATTTTAATTTGGATTTTTACAAATTATCTGGAATTTTCTGGAATTATCTTGGATTTTTCTGTAATTAAATTCGTGTATTTTAATTATTAAAGGATTTTTAAATAATAATAAATAATATTAAAATATTATGAAAATAATAATTTATGGCGTAAAATAGAAAATCAGACATATGGTAATTTTCTGAGAATTTATTGGACCCCGGATGAATTTTAAAAGCCCTAAACACTAATTAAATTAATTAAACCAAAATAAACCGGGTTTTATTTAAATAAACCAAACCAAACCAAGCTGAACCAAACCGAACCGGGTTTATTTTAAAACCAATTCCTTATCGGGTCGGATCCGGGTCCAACCCAGACCCGACCCGTTAACCCGACCCAAACCCACTTTCTTGTTAGCGGATCGGGCCGGATCCGAATGAACCCGACCCGACCCGAATGAACCCGACCCGCAAACTCTTCTTCTCCCAAACGCACGACCGACTCTTCTCCTCCCCTCCGCCGGCTGCCGCCGTCTGGCCTCCCGCCGCCTGTGTAACGTCCGTCGCCCGCTCGCATCCCGACCCTCCGCCTCCGGTAACGGCCGCTCCGCCGTTTCCTTTCCCTCTCTCCTATATAAAAACCCCCATTCCCCTCTTTTCCGGCAAACCTCCCCGCCCCGACGCTGCCTCCGCCCCTGACCTCGCCGACGACGTCGCCCCGCCTCATCGCGCCGCCCTGCCTCCTTCCTCCTCTCCCCATCTCGCCATCTCCCTCTCCTCCGCTGCACCCGAGTCCCCAGCAGTACCCGGCCGTCGCCTCCGCCAGCGAGCTCCGGCTGAGACGCCACCCTCCGGCTTGCCTCCGGCCGCAGCGCCACCCTACCCCAGCGGCACCCCGGCAAGCCCTAACCAGGACACGAGTTGGACACAGCCGCTCGGACACGGACAGTAAACCCTAACCCTAATTTCGAAATCTCGTGTCGGACACAGTGTCCAGGACACAGGACACGAAACGGATACGAAGATTCGGTTTTCTGGAGCCCAGTTCAGGTATTCATAACTTTTTGCTCGTAGCTCGGAATTCGATTCCGTAAATTGTATCGCGTAGCCTGTATGACCCTCTCGGTGCCCGGACAAACCGCTCGGGGCATCGCGTCCTGTGGTGATCGCATACCGCGATCCAAAAACAGGAAAACCCAGACCCTGTTTCACCCCGGAATCGAGTACGCCCCGCCAAAGGGGATGACTTGGTCGCGTGCGGTCTTCACCGATACGTGCGCATCGTTGATACGGACGTGCGGGATTTCGCAGAAGCTGATTCGGATGTGCGTGCACATCGGAATCAGTGCGTATCCGCGAACATCGCCCCGTATCTGACTTTTCTGAAACTTGCTGTAA
The DNA here is from genome assembly GCA_036927795.1 of Iris macrosiphon. Lineage (NCBI taxonomy): Eukaryota > Viridiplantae > Streptophyta > Magnoliopsida > Asparagales > Iridaceae > Iris > Iris macrosiphon. Next base: position 213,476,124 of record JAYESA010000005.1, read on the forward strand.
CTTAGTATACACACGTCGGATCGAGACGAAACTTGCGCCATCGGACTCGTAGCAATACGATGGTCCTGTGGGTCAAGTTTGGTTCGATTCTGAGAACGTTGACAAAATCGTGTGTCGTGGGCCCCACAAGCTCCACCCGACGGACGATTTTGAGAACGGCTCATCGGAATCCAATTTTGGAAGTTCCGTTGGGTTCGTATCATCGTTCCTGACCTGTTGACACTAAGTTGGACTATTTTTGAGACCTTTGACCCTGACATATTTTTCGGTGCAAAGCGGCCCACATCTGGACCCCGCCTTGACCCGAAAATGACATTTTTTGCCCTTGTCTCCAAATTGGACTCAAGGACAGGCGATCCTAGCTGATTAATATTTTCTGGATCTGTTGGTGATATCTATTTCAGCAACCGGAGTACTGCTTGGAAATCCAGCTGAAGCTCGAGCTACAATTGGAGCAGGAAACCCAGGCAAGTGTACCTTGCCATAAAATGCAGTTTATTGATTCACTTTGATTCTTTTGCTTTAATTTCTGTGACTGTTGTACTTGCCCTATCCAGTACTTTATACCCAGGACACTTGACACAAAGTATGTTATAGAATCTTCCTGATTATTCAAGGAGGTTTTGTATAGATTTCATGATTTAAGTTTATCTTCTTAGAACTTAATAAATGACTGACTGCATTAGTTTAATCTTGCGTAACATGAACATTGAGAACTGTGACGTGAGATTTTATTGGGTAGGGAGAGTATTACCATATCAAGGCTGATTATATTATATATATATATGGTTATCTGGAAGTGTCCTAGTCTCTGACACAGAGCTTTGGCACCTGTACTGGCCCTTCGAGAAAAAAATACTGCTATGGTTTCTTGTCACTGATCCTGTAGTAGTCTCAGCCTGAAGTATGATTAATAACTCTCATCTTGCATGATCACTTAGCTGGTTAGTTACTTACCCTGTTATTTCTCTATTTCTGCACTGCATTATATTTGGCTTGTGTTTTCTGTACCTTGCTATGTCCCCTGAGGACCTGGAATGGATTATGTCTCCAGATTTAGCAGACGAGATCTACCCAGAGGTGTACGGAACAGGGGCATTACTCAGAGCAGTAACCGAACCTGACGACGAGGTGATCGCTGAGGACTTCTCCTGAACAATTGCTTCGCCCTGCTTAGTGTTATGGCAATTAGACTTTATTCCTGTTTAAGTGAACTCTTTATTTCCTGAATCTGAGAACTTTGTAACAGACTTAATATCGGATTGTTTTTCCGATTTTATTTACTTTGACTGTTGTTGTTTAGTATTTCTTTTGATGTTATTGCTATCTTATATCTGTGGATGAGAATAGTAAAACCCTGATTGATGTAATACAGCTTAAGTATGCCCTATGGATCCATTAAATTGGGTTTGTCCATCGGTGCATGCTGCTGGCCATTATCACGCGTCCAGTCCCTCGGTATTTTGGGACTGGGGCATGACATAGTTTTTGTGGTGGCCCATGCAGGTCGAGTTAAATTGTTCGGTTTTAACTTAGGGACCGAACAGGCCTGCAATAAGAATAGGATCAGTTTTTAGGATCTCATCCACTTGCTTGCAAACGTTTTTGATATCTGTATCGTATTCAAACTAATTTTGATTTGCATCTTGCCTTGACTCCTGTACGCCTTTTATAGTTTATTGTTGATGTAGAGTAATGGATCCACGAGAAAACGACGGAACTCCAGCAAGAACACCAATAGGTGCTGAAACCACTTACGGAGAAGATGAAGTGACGCTATTGAGTGGAGATCCCTCTACTCACCGAAGCAGACAAGCAGATCCGTAATCTTCCCGATTTCGACGTGATGATATTCCACCTCTGCCCCAGTTCACTCCACAGATGCCTGTCTTTCCACCAGGCCAAGTAATGGACGGACAGCAGATGTTCCAGATGTTCTACGCAATGATGCAAGCTCAGCAACAAATCCAAACTGAGGCCCAACGTCGCGAAGCTGAGTACTTAAGGAACAGTCTAGTAAATGTACTGGAGCAGGCCAACCTACCAGCTAGACGACAACCGACGGGCTCTATCACAGACTTCCGCCAGCTAAAGCCCCGTACTTTCTCTGGCAAAGAGGGACCAACAGAAGTGCATGAATGGCTCACCAATATTCGACATCAATTAGAAGCAGCTGAACTACCAAGAGAACGTTGGATGACCGCCGTCAGAATGTAATTGACGGACAATGCTCATCACTGGTGGCTATCCGAAGAGACCAGGCTCGGACCAGACCGAGTTACTTGGGAAGAGTTCTCCAGACTCTTCCAGGAGATGTACATACCTGCTATCGCTCGATCTAAACTTTGGGACAAGTTCAATCGCCTCACTCAGGAAGCTATGACGGTGGAAGAGTACAACGCCGAGTTCATTCGTTTGAGTCGCTTCGCTCCTACCTTGATCCCGACAGAAGTAGAGAAGGCCGAGAAGTTTTTCGACGGACTCAACATCGAACTACAGAAACTGATTGGATCTGTCGCACCAACTTCGTACACGGACGTCCTTGCTGCAGCTCGACGCATGGAGCGCGTCACCAGAAGAGAAACCAGTCTGAAGAGGCCGTCCATATCAGTACCAGCCAGAGCAAACAACGGAGAAGCTGCCAAGAAACCTCATCTGCAACAAGCACCACAGGGACCTGCATCCAAAACCCTGACTCTTCCTACTTGTTATTACTGCGACAAGATAGGCCATGTTGAGAAGGAATGTAGACGTAAGCACGGACTGTGCTTAAGTTGCGGATCCCGACAGCATGCAGTGAAGGACTGCCCTGATCGTAGGGAAGCACCAAGGGCGAACCAACAAACTCTACCAGCACCAGGAGGACATCAACCAAGGCTACCCTTGGCACATCAAGCAGCACCCTACCAGCAAGCCCAGCAACATCAGCGAGCACCACCTCAAGGACGCGGCCAAGTTTTTGCGATGACTGTGGGAGACGCGCAGAACCATGGCATAGCTAATACGAGTAAGTCTTTATAGTTGTTCCGTTTCTAGCATTGCTTTAGTTGTGCCTGCTGGTTCGTGACCCCAGACTTGACCTGATAACTTAACCTAATAATTTTAACTTGTTAATAATTGATAACCTAAGTGTTAACCTAGTAAATTTGAACTTGATAATAACCTAGAATTGTTAACCTGATAAGTTTGAAAATAACCTGGTTTTCTAAAACTGTAATTTTCTAGATTTCCCACATTTGGGATATTGTATAACTTTTAATGCTTGGAAAAATAATTTTTCCTAGGTGTCACTCTCAATCTTGATTTTTCTGATTCAAATAAATTTTTGCAACCGTGTCATCTCTGTTGACCGGTTAATCTTTGATTGCGAGGACGCAATCCTCTTAAGGGGGGTATATTGTAATCCCCCTGATTTTCAAAAAGAATTTTAATTTGGATTTTTACAAATTATCTGAAATTTTCTGGAATTATCTTGGATTTTTCTGTAATTAAATTCGTGTATTTTAATTATTAAAGGATTTTTAAATGATAATAAATTATATTAAAATATTATGAAAATAATAATTTATGGCGTAAAATAGAAAATCAGACATATGGTAATTTTTCGGGAATTTATTGGACCCCGGATGAATTTTAAAAGCCCTAAACACTAATTAAATTAATTAAACCAAAATAAACCGGGTTTTATTTAAATAAACCAAACCAAACCAAGCTGAACCAAACCGAACCGGGTTTATTTTAAAACCAATTCCTTATCGGGTCGGATCCGGGTCCAACCCAGACCCGACCCGTTAACCCGACCCAAACCCACTTTCTTGTTAGCGGATCGGGCCGGATCCGAATGAACCCGACCCGACCCGAATGAACCCGACCCGCAAACTCTTCTTCTCCCAAACGCACGGCCGACTCTTCTCCTCCCCTCCGCCGGCTGCCGCCGTCTGGCCTCCCGCCGCCTGTGTAACGTCCGTCGCCCGCTCGCATCCCGACCCTCCGCCTCCGGTAACGGCCGCTCCGCCGTTTCCTTTCCCTCTCTCCTATATAAAAACCCCCATTCCCCTCTTTTTTGGCAAACCTCCCCGCCCCGACGCTGCCTCCGCCCCTGACCTCGCCGACGACGTCGCCCCGCCTCGTCGCGCCGCCCTGCCTCCTTTCTCCTCTCCCCATCTCGCCATCTCCCTCTCCTCCGCTGCACCCGAGTCCCCAGCCGAGCCTCGCCGAGCCGTTCCCAGCAGTACCAGGCCGCCGCCTCCGCCAGCGAGCTCCGGCTGAGACGCCACCCTCCGGCTCGCCTCCGGCCGCAGCGCCACCCTACCCCAGCGGCACCCCGGCAAGCCCTAACCAGGACACGAGTCAGACACAGCCGCTCTGACACGGACAGTAAACCCTAACCCTAATTTCGAAATCTCGTGTCGGACACAGTGTCCAGGACACAGGACACGAAACGGATACGAAGATTCGGTTTTCTGGAGCCCAGTTCAGGTATTCATAACTTTTTGCTCGTAGCTCAGAATTCGATTCCGTAAATTGTATCGCGTAGCCTGTATGACCCTCTCGGTGCCCGGATAAACCGCTCGGGGCATCGCGTCCTGTGGTGATCGCACACCGCGATCCAAAAACAGGAAAACCCAGACCCTGTTTTACCTCGGAACCGAGTACGCCCCGCCAAACGGGATGACTTGGTCGCGTGCGGTCTTCACCGATACGTGCGCATCGTTGATACGGACGTGCGGGATTTCGCAGAAGCTGATTCGGATGTGCGTGCACATCGGAATCAGTGCGTATCCGCGAACATCGTCCCGTATTTGACTTTTCTGAAACTTACTGTAACTTAGTGTACATACGTCGGATCGAGACGAAACTTGCGCCATCGAACTCGTAGCAATACGATGGTCCTGTGGGTCAAGTTTGGTTCGATTCTGAGAACGTTGATAAAATCGTGTGTCGTGGGCCCCACAAGCTCCACCCGACGGGCGATTTTGAGAACGGCTCATCGGAATCCAATTCTGGAAGTTCCGTTGGGTTCGTATCATCGTTCCTGACCTGTTGACACTAAGTTGGACTGTGTTTGAGACCTTTGACCCTGACATATTTTTTGGTGCAAAGCGGCCCACATCTGGACCCCGCCTTGACCCGAAAATGACATTTTTTGCCTTTGTCTCCAAATTGGACTCAAGGACAGGCGATCTTAGCTGATTAATATTTTCTGGATCTGTTGGTGATATCTATTTCAGCAACCGGAGTACTGCTTGGAAATCCAGCTGAAGCTCGAGCTACAATTGGAGCAGGAAACCCAGGCAAGTGTACCTTGCCATAAAATGCAGTTTATTGATTCACTTTGATTCTCTTGCTTTAATTTCTGTGACTGTTGTACTTGCCCTATCCAATACTTTATACCCAGGATACTTGACACAAAGCATGTTATAGAATCTTCCTGATTATTCCAGGAGGTTTTGTATAGATTTCATGATTTAAGTTTATCTTCTTAGAACTTAATAAATGACTGACTGCATTAGTTTAATCTTGCGTAACATGAACATTGAGAACTGTGACGTGAGATTTCATTGGGTGGGGAGAGTATTACCATATCAAGGCTGATTATATTATATATATATATGGTTATCTGGAAGTGTCCTAGTCTCTGACACAGAGCTTTGGCACCTGTACTGGCCCTTCGAGAAAAAAATACTGCTATGGTTTCTTGTCACTGATCCTGTAGTAGTCTCAGCCTGAAGTATGATTAATAACTCTCATCTTGCATGATCACTTAGCTGGTTAGTTACTTACCCTGTTATTTCTCTATTTCTGCACTGCATTATATTTGGCTTATGTTTTCTGTACCTTGCTATGTCCCCTGAGGACCTGGAATGGATTATGTCCCCAGATTTAGCAGACGAGATCTACCCAGAGGTGTATGGAACATGGGCATTACTCGGAGCAGTAACCGAACCTGACGACGAGGTGATCGCTGAGGACTTCTCCTGAACAATTGCTTCACCCTGCTCAGTGTTATGGCAATTAGACTTTATTCCTGTTTAAGTGAACTCTTTATTTCCTGAATCTGAGAACTTTGTAACAGACTTAATATCGGATTGTTTTTCCGATTTTATTTACTTTGACTGTTGTTGTTTAGTATTTCTTTTGATGTTATTGCTATCTTATATCTGTGGATGAGAATAGTAAAACCCTGATTGATGTAATACAACTTAAGTATGCCCTATGGATCCATTAAATTGGGTTAGTCCATCGGTGCATGCTGCTGGCCATTATCACGCGTCCAGTCCCTCGATATTTTGGGACTGGGGCGTGACAAAATCCTTCACAAATTTTCGGTAATATCCGGCCAATCCTAAGAAGCTTCTGATCTCTGCAACATAACTCGGAGTGGTCCAAGACTCAACAGCAACAATCTTCTTTGGATCTACCGATATCCCGGCTCCAGCTACCACATGTCCAAGAAACTCTACCTTATCCAGGAAGAACTCATATTTTGAGAGTTTCCCATAGAGCTTCTCCTTCCGGAGGGTCTCTAGCACAATCCTTAGATGCTTCTCGTGTTCTTCCGGTGTCTTTGAATAGACAAGAATATCATCTATGAATACTACTACAAACTTGTCAAGGTATTTGTGGAATACCTTGTTCATCAAGTTCATAAAGATTGTCGGAGCATTAATCAACCCAAATGACATCACCATAAACTCATATTGGCCATATCTTGTCCGAAATGCAATTTTTGGAATATCTTCCTTCTTCACCTTCAACTGATGATAGCCAGACCTCAAATCGATCTTTGAAAATATCCTCACTCCACTCTGCTGATCGAAAAGATCGTCTATCCTTGGTAGCGGGTATTTGTTTTTGGTGGTGAGGTTGTTCAAAGCCCTGTAATCAATGCACATTCGTACCAACCCATCTTTCTTTGGTACAAATAAGACCGGGGCTCCCCAAGGCGAGGAACTCGATCTAATAAAACCCTTGTCTAGCAAATCATCCACCTGCTTTTTTCAATTCTATCAGCTCGCTGTTGTTGATCCTGTAGACTCGCTGCGACACCGGTTCTACCCCAGGCACTAAGTCTATAGTAAATTCAAGGTCTTTGTCCGGTGGCAATCCGGGTAGCTCCTCAGGAAATATGTCTAAAAATTCTGCAATAATCGGTTATGGCAAGTCCGTCTCTGTTACCATGGCTCTACAAATAATTCTATCACTCTCCTCAACTCCTCCCCTAACAAACTCGAATTCTGGCTTTCTTGGAGGGCAAAACAATACATGTCCTCCACGACACTCTATGCTAGCATGGTGCATACTCAACCAATCCATTCCAAGGACAATATCAAAACTCGGAAGTAGCATGATGAGTAAATTAGCATCCAAATTATGGCCTTCCAAGGTAACACGCTGCCCCTTACAAGTATTACTAACTAGGATAGTGCCTCCACCAGTCGTAATCTTGTAACTCTTACTGAAGGGTTCAGATACTAAACTATGCTTAAGCATAAAGGATACGGATATGAAGCGATGCGATGCTGATGGTGTAGGAAAAACACCATTGGCTCTGGCATCGCACGTTCTAGTCTTGGGTGGCATTCTGAAAGGTTAAAAACAACAAGAATAAAGTTGATATTGCACAAGATAAGGAAGTATTCAAGGAGGACGATCAACTATGAAAGAGGTTCGATTGCTCGAAAGGAATTAATAAGGGTTAGTAAGTTGAGTATACAGGATCCTTAGAAGTGATTGAGTATTTTCCTATTTCTAGTATATATATAATATGGCAGGCTCGCAGTCGTACATCTAAATTGAGTACCACCACGAGTTCGCAACCTTGTGCGAAATCAGACCTGCATGGGCCACCACTAAAAACGTGTCACGATCCGCACCCTGGATTTGGGCATGAGTCATGAGTACGCCCAGCCTACGCCGCAGTGTCGATGTAGAACGCTGTATAATAAGCCATAAGTAATCTATAACTCACAACATATATATCTTTACATTATACTCAATCACAGGTACTAGTTTAAAAGAATACACCAAGATAATATTAAAATAATAACCTTGACGTGGGTAAAATGAATCTTTCCCAAAACTAATTATCCAAATATAATGTTCAAAATACTTTAGGAAACTTTCGGAGAACAATCCGATCCAAATAACTAACAAAATCAACTACTAATAAACTACTCCATCGCAGACGGTATCTGAGCTGCTAACTCTCCCTGATCGTCCGGAAGGGCAAGATCAGGCTCTATTATGTCGTTAGCATACGATCCATAATGTGTAGGGATTTTATCCTCAATGTAGTCATCTAAAATGTTTATCCAGTCAGGAAAGGAACGAGTACATCACAATGAAAATAGTTCCAACACATGGTAGAAGCTATAAGACAATAAATAGCAAGGAATATATGATAGCAACAAACTGAACTCACAATAAAGCAACTAGAATAACCAAATGCTGAAGTCCTTTCATGGCAATATATAGTACAATATCTCCAAACAATAAAAGAAATAACTATTATGGATGGAAGAACAGATAGGAACAACTACTCTATGTGATTTGAAATACCCTGTTGACATGTGAACGGCTAGGGGGTAATATCCGACAGACCACACGTGTTGTGCATGGCTGCTATTATTCCAGAAAAGACCATGGGATAGAAAGGGTAGTTCACACGTCCACTAAGTATTTTCCTTCCCCACAAGTACACATGGATTCCAAATCAGTCATGAAGAAAAAAAAAAAATCCAGAACAATCACTTATCTCATCATAAGATTCCATCATACCAATCCGTGTAACAAGTGTCAAGAATCAAATAATCAATACTAAGCATGCATTATAGAGACTACCAAGTACTAAAAGTAATCACGGAAATGTACTCGCCTGTGGTCCTTAGCTGGTATGAATCAGAATCCCAGTCACAGTCCAAATAACCTATGTATTACAAATTTATCATGTCAAAAGATAATTTATTTTAATTTATCTAATTCTTGAATAATTACTCTAAAAATTCTATTTTAATCTTATTATTCTGATTTTTAGGTCAAATCCTAATTTTGTCTAAAAGAACCTAAAATTTATCGACTCGAGACTCATAGCATGCAAATCGAGGCGATCTGTTGACCAAAAAGTCAACCAACACAAACTCGACTTTCATGTATGATTTCTTGTAGATTTCAGCATAAAAAACATGCTGGAATTTATGGCTCATCCGAATTCAAATTCGTTTGGGAATTATGGCACATACAACTTTCGTATCGTGCACCGATGGTTAAATTCTAACCTAGAAGTTCTACAGAATTAACAGTATAGAAATATGTCGAATTAAATTCTGGTAAAAATATATGTCAATTATCTCGACATTATCTTTCCGAAACTTCAAACGGTTCATGATTCTGATTCCTGGTTCTCCCAAAATCGCAAAAATATCGAGACGCGTCTATTTTCGGACATGCTGTGCTCTACGAATTTTCCAGAATTTAATACTCATAATTTCGTAAAAATATTTATATAATTAGACATCTAACCTCAATATAGTTCTAATGCAAGAAACTGGGTCTCGTTTGGAGTTCGAAGCTATGTGCAATGGCTTCTGGAAGAGAAGGAACCCTAGATGACAATTCCCTAAAATTTGGCTCAAAGAAAACCCTAGAATTATAAACTAAATATCCTATATATATAGAGGAGAGAGGGAAGCCGCGGCTCGTGAGCCTACCACGTGGCATCCATCTGCGCTACCCCGCCCAGATCAGACGTTCCAGATTTGTCCCGGCTTGGCTCAGCTGAGTCCGAGTCAAACTCGGACTCGGCTCGGCTCTGGGTCGACTCGGCTGCACCCACACCCAGCTCGCTGTCACTGACAGGTGGGCCCCGCCCCGTTGGCTGCGGGAGGCTGACGGATGGGCCCCTGTTGGCTGACTGGGCAAAATTATTTACTTTTTTATTTTTTTATTTTCAGAAAATAGTTTTTAATTCAGTTTTCCCTAATTAACTCAAAATAAATGCTAAAAATAATCAGAAAATTTCCAAAAATTTTTAGAAAATATTTGATTATTTAGAACCTAAAATAAAAGATTGGGATATTTTTAGTTAAGTTTGAACCTAAAATAAATTCTTGAAAGTCCTAGAAAATTAGTGTTACTAGTTTTTAATTAATAAAAAATTTATGAAAAAATCTCACTACCCCCAAATTAACCTAAAAACTATATTTAAGCTAAAATCTCAGGATACAGAGGCTACAGGAATGGACTAAGCCAACTGATTAGATTATGAGTCACAGATTTTTGAAGATGGCATCGCGTCTGACTCGTCGTGCCCCGGAAGGGAATAATATTCATATGAATTGACGACTGTGAAACTAGCTTGCGAAATTAAAGCAGCGGCTCATTCAGATCAAATTATTAAAATACTGGAAGGGACAGATGTGCCTCAGATCTACAAGATGCATCAGAACTTAGTCTGGGATGCGTGCTCGTACAAAAGGCGAAGATGATATCCTGTGCTTCGAAGCAGTGGAAGCAGCGTGAAGAACTATTCTATGCGCGACCTAAAAATTATGGCGAGTGTGTCTACGTTGAAATCGTGGCGACATTATACCTAAGGCATGGCGGCAAAATCTTCGTGGATCACATAAACCTCAATATAGATTTTTATCCAGTGAGGTATTGAGATTGAGGAAGAGGTGTTTGGCTGAGCTGATCTAAGAGCAAAGTTTTATATTTGGGTAAGTCGCCTAGCTGGGATAGTATCAGTTATGATGATCGTTCAAAGCATGAGATAATATTTGGAGACGATGCTTGCAGAACATTGTGCGATTGGAGTCATGCTAGAGTTTGGTTAGTTGAGTTTGGATGGTACTAGTGTGGATTCAGAAATAGTTGGATAGATTGAGTTGGAACACAAAATAATTCGAGTCAGGTAGAAGGATCATTAGTGGAAAATTATCGTATTTGAGAATATTACTTATGTGAATGAGTTATGGAATGAATGTCAGTATTGGTTCAATTGGGAGTGAAGCGAATGAATGCCTCGGACATAAAGATACCCTTGTAACTTGTCCAAATTTGCTATCGCTAAGCTCGATTGAAATGCATGTATTTGAGGGACGCCTTAAATATGTGTATGATCCAAACTAAGCGATATGAGGAATTCGTATTGAGCTGCAAGGAGGATATGTGAATATATAATTTGTGCTAGCGTTCAGCGCGAGTGAGATGCTGAGTCTGGATCAAGAGAATGTGAGTTGCGTAGAGTAGAGTTATGAATTGGGCAAGCGACATGCGATAAGGAATGACAACTGGTTTGGTTCGAGGATGAACCTGATTCTAAGTGGTATATTATGTAATATCCCGCAACCGCACGGTGTATTATGCTGAGTCGGATTGAATGAGACAATAGCTGATTACATTTTAATTTATTGGATTTGGGAATAAGTATTGATTTGAGTTGGTTTCATGTGCAGATCACAAACAGAGTTCGATGGAATCAGATATTTGTTTAGAGCAGTACTGGGATAGCAGGATTGGAGCGATGATGCCGTCTTTCTTAGTCTGATCGGTCGAATAATTTGGAGAGCACAGCCTGCACGCACGGTCATACCAATTGAGTAGATCGTGCTTTGCATCGGTCCACGAGTTCAAGGGATCGACCGTATCGGCAAGGTAGGGTGCTTAACAGAATCAGACTTGGTGAGTGGGCTCTGTCCTTTCTCCTCTACTCCTTCATGCCTAATAATATGGGACACACGAAATAGCTTAAACACTTAGACTGGAATATGGAAATTATAACACTGTGGCGTGCATAGAGTGTGCGTCGTTTGGTTGGATATAATTTGTGGCTTGAGTTAGTTTTTGCGTTGGGCAGTTGGAGCTTGAGTAGGCAGTTGGAGCTTGAGTGGATCATCTTGATTAGAACATTGAGACATTTTGGCGGGCGAACGAGCGTGCATCCATGCACGAGTATCAGTTGGGAGCTTTGTCATACAAAATGTGCAGTTGTGGTTCAAAATTGGACAACTGCATCGGTGAGGGCATTATGCCACGGTTGGGGCATTGTGCCACAAAGTTTTTTGAGCGAGGAGTATTGCACCAATTGGAGCATTGTGTCAAAGCGGCATAGTGCCTATGGGGATAACTTGAGATGGTGCCTTGGGATACAAGTTGGAGAATGGTTATGGATAGTTGGTTGGATGAGTCTAGGATCATTTGGTGGGGCAAAATAATTGATTCTATTGTCATACCTACTTGGTGTCTGCATTGGTCACGGATAACCTGTTGCACACAGGATTTTGTTTCTTCGAACGGGATATGCTCCGGGGCATCGGGACCGTTCGGCCATGGAGGAAACAAATGGTAATGTGCCTTGGGCGCGGTGCCAGCAGTTCGATACGACCAGGCGGGCTAGCTACCCAGTCTGGATCGGGTAGAACTACAGTTGATTAGTCCTTTATGGCTTGGCCAGTAACTTCATATAGATAAGAGTTGCTTTGCTTTGCTTTGGTTTCGTTTGTACTTTTCGTGTAGGCGGTGGCCACCTTGCCTCGGTAAGAGTGTGCATATCGATGATTGGATTTATAAGGCTTATATTATTTCTTGGTTTGAGGATGGATATTGAGGCTTGGATTGTGGTTCGATAGGTTTTCGCGTTGCTTGGGTTTGAGTAGGACGGTTTGCATGCTAGTTTCCTTTTGAGTTGGATATATCTGATTGTATATATAGACTTGAGTTAAATGCTTGCATGTTTAACCTGCTTTACAGTTTTCTATAACATGTAATACCTCTGCCATGAAATGAATCTAGGATTCAAGTAGAAAGATCACCATATAACTGTTTGCATTCACTATTCTACTTAGTGTTGGTTTAGATGAGTGAGTTACCCCGCTCACCAGTACGGCTGTGTACTGACCCACATTTGTGGATATTATTTCAGGTACGCAGGTGTAGTGGCACTGCTTGGATATACGGGACATGATGTATGAACGGTAAGTACCTTGTAGGCAAGAGAAAAAACAAGAGCATTGCATTGCCTTTGTGGCATTCTCCCTTGTGGCATTCTCAATTGGACCCTATCGAGAGCTTTGTTGCGTATACTCTGATGTATGCTTGGTACACAATACTTGACTTTCGCTGAAACTTGGTCATTTCGATGATAATTTTGATGTTTGACAACATCGCTTTGTGCGAGCGTAACTCCAGGTTCGTCCGACATCACGTCCCGATGAGAACGATTGTCCTGCGGGAGTGCTTCAACATGGTGATTCACGTTCATTGGGGATGATTGAGCTTGCGGGAGATTGGGGTGTGGCAACTTTAATTATCTCCTCCAGGTCGAACGATTTCTAGTGCCCCAGGAAACGCTCGAGAGATAGTACCTTGTGCACAAGTTGTCCAAAGACCGATGCGATGAATGCGTTTCTATTAGGTAAAGACTAAATAAAATACATGTCCATAAACAAGCAAACATGACATCAAGCGATAGAGCCAGACCTCTCAATTCTCTTCTTTCAATCAATTCGTTAGGTTCGATAATTTCAATCAATTCGATAGGTTCAATCATTTTGATAGGTTTAATCTTCTTTCTTTCAATTAATCGATAGGTTCAATAGCATATAATACAAGTTATTCAAACAGTTCTATCTTTCAAGCATCAATGGAATGCAAAACATGGCACGATTCTTCTATCTCTTTTAGCCAAGCATGCAGTTTTACTCTTGTTTTAGCATACAATGGAAACATATGACATTCTTTTACTCTTGTTTATTAGCATGGCAGCGGTTCGTTCGATACCGGAGTCTGTGTAACTAAGCATGCAATATTCTATTCCTTAACTTAGCATGACAATGGTTCTATCTCTTTTAGAGAAGCATACAAGTTCTCTAGTTAAGCATGCATGTTCTCGTTCTATCATTCTACGGCGATCATTATCTTATTAAGCAAACAAGCATTGCAAAAACTTAGATTCATTATTAAGGCGTACAAGAATCAGAGAATGAAGTTTCGCCCACTCACATAGACCAGTCATCTTCTGGTTCAACAAGGATCTATACAAAAAGGTTTTCTTTTTGAGTTAGCAAACCGATATTTTAAACACCCAGATTTTTAAAATTTAGTTTTAGAATTTTAATTATTGGAATTATGAATTTTTGAGATTTTGAGAGATTTTTCTGTAAATTTTTAACTAATTATAATAAATGTTCATCATGGATTTATATTTTTGTGTAATAAATTAATTATTAAAATAGTGCAAAAATTATATTTTTGGGTGTATAATTAATAATAGATTATTGTATAATTTTTATGAAATTTATTGGGCTCTAAAACTATTTTTAGACAACTATATACATTATTTTTAATTAAACCGACTCAAACCAACCTAAACCAAACTGAACCAAACCGAACCATCCTAGACCAAACCAACCCTACTGGATCTGGATCCTACCCAAACTTGCACCCGAACCTCTAACCCAAAAACCCATTCCCATTCCCATTCTAGTAACAGTAAAACTCTCTCCCTTCCCCTCCCCCAACCAGCCGGACCTCCTCCCTTCCCCTTCTTGTAACGTCCACCTCGACAGCCTATAAAACCCACAGCCAAGCCGACCCTCAACACCAACAATCTTTCTTCCATTTTTGACCTTCATCGACGGCCGACGCTGCTGTCGTGACCGCCGACGATCGTCGCAAAGTGGCCGCCTGAATTCGAGCAACAGTAGCACATGTGAGGTATGCTACTTCCCACCATTGTATCTCTCTGCACAGTTATCCAAATATCGATATGTAGAATCCTATGTAAAGACTACATGACCCTCTTGAACCCTGTAAAATTAGTTTGGTGTATCGTTCCTGTGTCGTTCGTAATTCGTGACGCAAAACAGGAAAAAAAGACCCAATTTGTAGTTCAGAAAACTGTCCCAAACCCCCATGTTCATGGCCATTTTTCTTCCAACCTATTTAATATTTTTAAATTCCACTTGAACAGTAATTTAGAAAATATAACCAAGATTTAATCCCTTTAATTAGTTTATTTTAATTCGTTGTATGCTGTGTTTTATTCGTGGTTGAAGTTGACCAAAAACTTGATTTTTCAAACCCAAAATTTTCTGAAACAGGGTGCGTTCCACTAAACGAGGTGACTTCGTCGTATGCAAATTGCATCGAAAGGTGCGTATTGTCAACGCAGATGTGTAAGATTTCGCAAAAGTTGATTTGGATGTGCGTGCACACTGAAATCAACGCGTATCCGTCGAAAAGCTCCGTATCGGCCGTTCTGACACTCGTTATAATTTTGTGTGTGCTTGTCGTTTCGCAACTAAACTTGCGCCATCAAATTCGTAGTATTACGCTGGTCCTGTGACCCAAGTTTGGTTTAATTCTAAGAACGTTGACGAAATCCCGTTTCTTGGGCCCCATAGTTTTATTTGACGGTCGATTTCGTGACCGACTCATCAGAATCCAGTTCTGGATGTTCCGTTGGGTTCATATTATTGTTTTGGACTCGTAGAAACTAAGTTTGACGAATTTGGAGAACTTTGTCTCTAGCATATTTTTTGATGCGAAGTAGGACACTTGTGGACCCTACTTTGACCAGAAATTGTTAATTCTGTCCCTGTGTCCAAATTTGACTTATGGGTAGTCAATCCTAGTTATTTCAAGTATTCTGAGAGCAATGGTAATATTTTTTTCAGCATCCAGAGGCACACTTGGAGATTCTACTTTTACAGGAGCAACTGGCAGAGTTCAGAGCCTTGGCAAGTGTACCTTGCCAACTTGCAGTAAAACTTGTCATATTGTCGACTGATGTTTCTTTTATATATTCTTATCCTGTGCCTGCTCAACCTAAGACCGTGAGATATTTCTTAGCGTCTGAACAAGATTCAGGTGTCGACGTCGTACGCGGAGTCGTGTAACGTCATTAGAGAGTTGATACCACGATCCTATATATTTTTATGTGCTTGCTTTATCAAGTATGTCATACCATAGGACACTTGACACTATTTATGTGACAGAATCTTTCCTGAGTTATTCATGGTGATTCTGTATAGGCTTACATTATTCGTGACATGAGACTTGCACATATAGAGATATCATTATGACTCCTTGTACTAGCTAGAGTTCATGATCATACGTTTTATGGATATGAGACATCATGGACATGAGATGTGAGATTACATTGGGTGGGTAGAGACACACCATACTACATACTGATTATTTATATATATACTTATGTTACTGGAGAGTGCCTTAGTCTCTGACCAGAGCTTTGGAATATGTACTGGACCTACGAGATACTACTTGCCTCTATGGTGTAATGCCACACAACCGCATGGTGCATTACGCTGAGTCAGATTGAATAAGGTAATAGCTGGTTATATTTTTGATTTGTTGGATTTGGGAACAAATATTGATTGCGTTGGTTTTATGTGCAGATCGCTAGCGGAGTTCGATGGTGTTACGCCCCAGTCCCAAAATACGTAGGACCAGGAATACATGACACGCCAGTTACGCATTCGACCAGACTCTAGTCTGACTCGAATACGTATAAGCTGTAATATAAAGGGCACTATCTAAAATTTTCCATAAATGTAAACCTCTATGTCTCAATCCACAACGTACATCAGTATACAAGAAAGAGCTAAATGTGCTAAGATCGGTCGTCCAATAACACACTAACTCGAATAGACTCAAGAAGAAGTATAATATGAGTACCTGGTACCATGCCCGCAAGACATGCAACTTCAACAGCAACTCCAAATGCTCCGTAATCATCTATGCTACAAAACTGGCAGGGAACCAGGTCCTCAGAGGGACGTAACAAGGTACAGAAATACAACATGCCTAGTAAACAGAAAGTACAAGTGCAACAACAGGGTAATCTAGCATAACCAAACTAGTGTGACACAGTTTAAAGACAATGTTCGACGCGTGGGCTGTCCAAAATAAAACCGTAGCTCCGGACACGGAAATACACGGCACGTACCGCAGCTCCAGGCAAAGAGTCACACGGGTGAAACCACTACACTAGATACAGGATCACTACATAGATACTACATATATATATAAGCGCGTGCAGAGGAGCCCAAGCGTCTAGTAACTGTCTTCCCCTTCCCAAGCGGTCAACGATTGTGCATTGAACCTGAACCTCTAACTACAGTCTCGACACACGGAAGATAACTCAACAGACGCGACCCTAAGGTTGTCCCAGTCTCTGGTCATGATGTCAGTATCAGGATACAGGAATCTGGCACGATCACAGTATATGAGTGTGTCCTGGGGTATCGATGTACTCAAGTACGTGCATCGAGGTACTATAACACATCTAACCATTTATTCTAAGACGTTTCGATGAACGTCAACACCCGGTTGCGATCCGGACGTGAAGTATCGAACGTCAACATAAAACCGTGCACAATGTACATAACGAAACAATCAATATCTGTAAACTGAAATACAGGATAGCAAGGTACACTTGCCTGCGTGCGGCTGCTGATGACGGGGATCTGGTACCGCGTCCAAGTCCTTAGGTCCCGCAGTACCTAGTGAAGAGATACAAACCAGAATTAATAATCTATTCTACGACTCACAAGGGCAAGATACTAGAGGGCTGACTACAACTGACTAACGGTACGATGGTCAATTCAGATTAATCACCTACACAATATCATCAACAATCCTCGATCTTATATTTCGCCACGATGTTCAGTAGTTCCAGTCATGATAAAATCCTCAAATTTTACCCTGGTCTTCACAGTCATTACCATGTACGTTGACACATTTCATCCTCCAATAATTTATTATTATTAAATCCTCCTATATACAATCCTCTATCATTTCATAATAAACTTCTCTTCAATTAAATTCATTTTTATTATTATTCCATAATAAATGACCAACTTTTAAGGATTACGGCTTATACTCGATCAATCGATCAACAATGCATATACCATGTATAAACCCTAAAAATCTCATATGGTATTTAGACCCCAACCTCATTATATTTAACCTTTCCAACCATCGATTATCTATATTTCATAATCTCAATCAATTTATATTTAACCCATAAATATTCAACTTAGCATAGTACCATCAACCACACATATTTAAGATGTAATAAACTTTAAAACTCATGCATTCTAAATCCTAAAATCTTAATGTATAGTAAACTCTTAAACTAAATCTAAATCACACATAACCCTTAACTCCATGTATATAATCCACATCAATATATATATCACCCAATAATTGATATAAAACTATACTTCATAATCATAGGGGGAGGAGTCGTCACCTTGGTTGTGAGGACCGGTGGCCGTCCCTGGCCGGAGTAGGGTAGGGTGGTGGTGGTGGTGGTGATAAGGATGATGATGGTACTGCTGTTGATGATGAGGAAGAGATGCAGGATCGCCGGAGTGAGAGGTCAGTGGCTCGCCGGAGTGAGAGGTAGTGGTGGTGTTGGTTCGTCGAGAGGTGGAGTCTCGTGGAGATGCGGTGGTAGCAGCCGTGGATGTAGGTGGAGGGTGGCCGGGGTAGCACAGTTGCGGGGTCGGGTTGCTTGCACAGCGGGGGGAGAGGAGTCTACAGTGCCGGAGTCGACTGTGCTCAGGCCGCGCGGGAACGCACAGCGGGAGGAGCTCCGTCCGACGGCGGGGACGCACAGGTCCGGGGAGAGCGGCTACTGCACAGTGCCTCGCGGGGAGACACAGCTGTGGTGGCAGCGGGCCGGACGTATGGGAGCGGGCCGGACGCACGCTGCGGGGGAGCGGGCGGGACGCGCGCTGCGGGGGAGCGGGCCGGACGCACGGGAGCGAGGGAGGCAGGCGGTCGGGTCAGTACAATCGGCGGAGAGACGGCACCGCCTGGCCGGAGTCGGAGATCTCTAAGAGGAAGAAGAAGCTAAGGAAGAAGAAGAATGGAGGAAGAAGAAGAAAAATATTTGAGGGTGGAGAAGCTTTGCATGGTGGGTTTAAATAAAGGAGTGAGGAGAGAGAGTGGAGTTTTCTCTTGGGATTAGGGCCGGTTAGAATGTGTGTTGAGGGTGGGGTGAGGAGTTACTTTATAGGAGTTGGTGAAAGGGGGTGGATGGTTGTGATCAACCTATTCAAAATGGATGGTTGTGATTGATCATGAAGAGGAGAGGGTTTTCTTCATGAGGGGTGAATGCATGGGTGTGAATGGGACCCCATTTTGGGACCTCTTATTTGTTCATGGCCAATAGGGTGGTGCCACACAATTCAATAATTGCAACTTAGCCCCATAAATTTGGAAAATTGCATGGACACATAAAATGACACAAAAATTGCGGAGAAAAATATGTTTAGCAATTTTCATGGTGAGAGGGTGTTGTGCGTTAGGCACAAATTTAATTAGAAAGACATTGGGATTAATTTAGGATTAAAAATGGGATTTGCAAAGTTGGTATCCCCGATTTAAATAGAAATAAAGTATCCCACGAATTTAATTTAATTGGGACACTTGGGGTCAAAATCCGGAAATGACGCAAAGGCCAAAAATGGTGGGGGCTTGGAGTCAGTCTTGGACCCTTTAGTTGGTCCAGCTCAACGGATTAAGTTGGTATTCCAAAATTTAGGGTAACGACACAGGTGTCCGACACGAAATTAAATATGTGTTACGATTTTGGAATATTGTGCAATTAATTTAGAGCACACAAAAATTAATTTTAAAAGACGAAAAAGTCCAATGCCTAATTTGGCGGGTCGAGTCGAAAGTACAATAATTGAACGGAATTTGTGGGCTGATATTGGGCTCCAAAAAATCAAAAAATGATAGGGCGCGCCAAGGGTTTTAATTAATTGAGTTAAATACCAGATAATTTATCTCTACTCTAAACCTCGACATCTGCCACCAAAAATCAAAATTTTCTAAATCCACCCTAACTATCAACAGAATAAATCGAGAGGGTTTACATTCTTCCCAACTTAGAAAAATTTTGTCCCCGAAATTAAAAGTAAAGCACGATAATATCTATAAGAATTTTAAAACAACTAGTAATCAATTTTCGTACATAAATTCGTACCTTGCTCCTCAAATAAGTATGAAAATCGTTGCCGAATAGAATCCTCGCTCTCCCAAGTAGACTCGCCTGGTGAATGGTACTTCCATGCCACTCTGACCAGTCGAATCGTTTGCCCTCTCAAAATTTTCTCGCTGCGATCGAGGATCTTAACTGGCTGCTCTACGTAAGACAGACTGGGCCCGACTGTAATCTCCGAATGATCAAGTACGTGGCTAGGGTCTGCGACATATCTCCTCAGCTGCGATATATAAAATACGTCATGTACTCCTTCTAATGATGGAGGTAATGCAAGTCGGTAAGCCACTTCGTCAACTCGTTCGAAAATATCAAAAGGTCCGATGTACCTCGGACTCAGCTTGCCTCTGCCTCCTAATATGATGGTACAACGAGTAGGCGATATCCTCAGAAATATATGGTCACCCTCCTTGAACTCCAATGGTCTGTGGTGCACATCTGCCCAGTATTTCTGTTTGTCCTATGCTGCACGCAGGTGGCTCTGAATCTGCTTGACCGTCTCTACTGTCTGTGTCACCAACTCTGGACCAAGTATCTAACGCTCTCCCACGTCACTCCAACAAACTGGCGATCTACACTTCCTGCCGTACAGTGCCTCATAATGTGCCATCTGTATGCTGGCCTGGTAACTGTTATTGTAGAAGAATTCCACCAAGTGTAGGTGGTCCTCCCAAGATCCTCCAAAATCAATCATGCACGCTCTCAACATATCCTCTAATATCTGTATCGTGTGCTCTGACTGTCCATCAGTCTGTGGATGATATGCAGTGCTGAACTTGAGACGAGTTCCTAGGCTCTCCTGCATACTCCGCCAAAAATGTGACGTGAATCTGGAATCACGGTCCGATACGATGCTGACAGGCACTCCATGCGTACTATCTGTCTCATATACATGTCAGCTAATATCTCTGTGGATTGCCCAACTCTGAAGGGCAAGAAATGTGCAGACTTGGTGAGTCTTTCTACGACTACTCAAACTGCATCCTTCCTGCTAGGGCTCCGCGGAAATCCTATGACGAAGTCCAGGGTAATGTGTTCCCACTTCCACTCAGGAATGGAAAGCGGCTGCAATAATTCTGCAGTCCTTTGATGTTCAGCCATGACTTGCTGATAAACTAAATACTTGCCACGAATCTTACAATTTCTCCCTTCATCCCATGCCACCAGAAATGCTGCCTCAAGTCTCGGTACATCTTCGTACCCCCGGGATGAATGGAATAAATTGAGCTATGTGCCTCGGTCATCAACTCTTGGCGTTACTCGCCACTCGGAACATATAGGTGATCTCCACACCTCAACGTTCCGTCTTCATGAATCCTGAGTCCCGTCTGCATGTCGGCCTCTGTCCTTTCTCGCAATCGTCTAAATCTCGTATCTGTAGGCAAGGCTGCCTTGATCCTCTCAATCAATATAGACTAAACCTCGAGACTGACCATCTGTCCATCCATGCCTGGCAATACAATCTCAATCCTGAGTTTCTAAAAATCCTCTAACAACTGGCGATGAATCGTAAAAATATGCCATAGGCTTCCTGCTCAAGGCATCTACTACTACATTCGCCTTGCCAGGGTAGTACTGTAACTCGATATCATAATCTGTCATCAATTCCAGCCAGTGTCTCTGTCCCATGTTGAGCTTCTTCTTTGTGTAGGCATACTTCAGACCCTTGTGTTCTGTATAAATCTCAACACGCTCTCTAAAAGAGTAGTGTCACCATAGCTTTAGTGCAATATCATTATAGCTAGCTCTAGACTATGCATCGGATAGTCCTTCTCATAAAGTCTCAGCTGTCCTGATGCGTAGACTATCTATTCCATCTGAACATATCTCATATTTGCGGAGCTTGGCGTATAGCCTTTCTGTCTCAACATCTCCAATACGATCCTGAGATGTCTCTCTTGCTCTTCCTGACTCTTGGAACATACCAATATGTCATCGATAATTATCACCACGAACTTATCTAAGTATTGGTGGAAAATACTGTTCATTAGGCTCATACTTACTGCTGGTGCGTTGGTTAAACCAAACGGCACGACTAAAAACTCATAGTGGTCGTACTTCGTCCGAAAGGCCGTCTTCGGGATGTCCTCTCTCCGTACCTTGATCTGATGATAACTGGATCTGAGATCGATCTTCAAAGTACATATACGCCACTTAGCTGATTCAAATTACTTCGATGTGCGTCAAGGGTACTTGCTTTTTATCGCTACGGTATTTAATGCCCTGTAATTGTTATGTAACGTACCGTCCGGTCCTTTTTTGGTACAATAAGATGATTGCTTCTCTTGGTAAAATACTAGCCCGATCGAAACCCTTGTCTAAGAGATCCTCTACTATGGATCTCCAACTCGATCAACTATATCGGTGCTAGTCTGAAGACGAGAGAATTAATAATCTATTCTACGACTCACAAGGGCAAGATACTAGAGGGCTGACTACAACTGACTAACGGTACGATGGTCAATTCAGATTAATCACCTACACAATATCATCAACAATCCTCGATCTTATATTTTGCCACGATGTTCAGTAGTTCCAGTCATGATCAAATCCTCAAATTTCACCCTGGTCTTCACAGTCATTACCATGTACGTTGACACATTTCATCCTCCAATAATTTATTATTATTAAATCCTCCTATATACAATCCTCTATCATTTCATAATAAACTTCTCTTCAATTAAATTCATTTTTATTATTATTCCATAATAAATGACCAACTTTTAAGGATTACGGCTTATACTCGATCAATCGATCAACAATGCATATACCATGTATAAACCCTAAAAATCTCATATGGTATTTAGACCCCAACCTCATTATATTTAACCTTTCCAACCATCGATTATCTATATTTCATAATCTCAATCAATTTATATTTAACCCATAAATATTCAACTTAGCATAGTACCATCAACCACACATATTTAAGATGTAATAAACTTTAAAACTCATGCATTCTAAATCCTAAAATCTTAATGTATAGTAAACTCTTAAACTAAATCTAAATCACACATAACCCTTAACTCCATGTATATAATCCACATCAATATATATATATCACCCAATAATTGATATGAAACTATACTTCATAATCATAGGGGGAGGAGTCGTCACCTTGGTTGTGAGGACCGGTGGCCGTCCCTGGCCGGAGTAGGGTAGGGTGGTGGTGGTGATAAGGATGATGATGGTACTGCTGTTGATGATGAGGAGGAGATGCAGGATCGCCAGAGTGAGAGGTCAGTGGCTCGCCGGAGTGAGAGGTCGTGGTGGTGTTGGTTCGTCGAGAGGTGGAGTCTCGTGGAGATGCGTTGGTAGCAGCCGTGGATGTAGGTGGAGGGTGGCCGGGGTAGCACAGTTGCGGGGTCGGGTTGCTTGCACAGCGGGGGGAGAGGAGTCTACAGCGCCGGAGTCGATTGTGCTCAGGCCGCGCGGGAACGCACAGCGGGAGGAGCTCCGTCCGGCGGCGGGGACGCACAGGTCCGGGGAGAGCGGCTCCTGCACAGTGCCTCGCGGGGAACACAGTTGCGGTGGCAGCGGGCAGGACGCACGGGGGCGGGCCGGACGCACGCTGCGGGGGAGCGGGCCGGACGCACGCTGCGGGGAAGCGGGCCGGATGCACGGGAGCGGGGGAGGCAGGCGGTCGGGTCAGTACAGTCGGCGGAGAGGCGGCACCGCCTGGCCGGAGTCGGAGATCTCTAAGAGGAAGAAGAAGCTAAGGAAGAAGAAGAAGAATGGAGGAAGAAGAAGAAGAAAAATATTTGAGGGTGGAGAAGCTTTGCATGGTAGTTTTAAATGAAGGAGTGAGGAGAGAGAGTGGAGTTTTCTCTTGGGATTAGGGCCGGTTGGAATGTGTGTTGAGGGTGGGGTGAGGAGTTACTTTATAGGGGTTGGTGAAAGGGGATGGATGGTTGTGATCAACCTATTCAAAATGGATGGTTGTGATTGATCATGAAGAGGAGAGGGTTTTCTTCATGAGGGATGAATGCATGGGTGTGAATGGGACCCCATTTTGGGACCTCTTATTTGTTCATGGCCAATAGGGTGGTGCCACACAATTCAATAATTGCAACTTAGTCCCATAAATTTGGAAAATTACATGGACACATAAAATGACACAAAAATTGCGGAGAAAAATATGTTTAGCAATTTTCATGGTGAGAGGGTGTTGTGCGTTAGGCACGGATTTAATTAGAAAGACATTGGGATTAATTTAGGATTAAAAATAGGATTTACAAAGTTGGTATCCCCGATTTAAATAGAAATAAAGTGTCCCGCGAATTTAATTTAATTGGGGTACTTGGGGTCAAAATTCGGAAATGACACAAAGGCCAAAAATGGTGGAGGCTTGGAGTCAGTCTTGGACCCTTTAGTTGGTTCGGCTCAACGGGTTAAGTTGGTATCCTAAAATTTAGGGTAACGACACAGGTGTCCGACACGGAATTAAATATGTGTTACGATTTTGGAATGTTGCGCAATTAATTTAGAGCACACAAAAATTAATTTTAAAAGACGGAAAAGTCCAATCCCTAATTTGGCGGGTCGAGTCGAAAGTACAATAATTGAACGGAATTTGTGGACTGATATTGGGCTCCAAAAAAATTAAAAAATGATAGGACGCGCCAAGGGTTTTAATTAATTGAGTTAAATACCAGATAATTTATCTCTACTCTAAACCTCGACATCTGCCACCAAAAATTAAAATTTTCTAAATTCACCCTAACTATCTACAGAATAAATCGAGGGGGTTTACAGATGGAATCAGATGTTCGTTCAGAGCAGTACTGGGATAGCTGGATTGGAGCGATAATGCCGTCTTCCTTAGTCCGATCGGTCGGATGATTTGGAGAGCACGACCTGATCGCACGGTCATACCAATTGAGTAGATCGTGCTTTGCATCGGACCATGGGTTCAAGGGATCGGCCGTATCGGCAAGGCATGGTGATTAACGGAATCAGACTTGGTGAGTGGGCTCTGTCCCTTCTCCTCTACTCCTTCATGCCTAATAATATGGAACACACATAAAGGCTTGAACACATGGACTAGAACTTAAAAATTACTACACTGTGGCGTGCATAGAGTGTACGTCGTTTGGTTGTAATCGATTTATGGCTTGAGTTGATTTTCGCGTTGGGTAGTTGTAGCTTGAGTAGGCAATTGGATCTTGATTGGATCATCTTGGTTGGAACATCGAGGCAATTCGGGCGGATGAGCGAGCGTGCATCCGTGCACGAGTATCAGTTGGGCGCTTTGTCATGTAAAGCGTACAATTGTGGTTCAAAACCGAACAACTACATCAGTGAGGGCATTGTGCCACTGTTGGGGCATAGTGCCACTGGATTGTTCTGAGCGAGGGGTATTGCACCAATTAGAACACTGTGTCGAAAAGCGGCATAGTGCCTATGGGGATAACTTGAGATGGTGCCTTGGGCTATAGTTGGAGAATGATTATGGATAGTTGGTTCGATTGAAGCTATATAGTTTGGTGGGGCGAGAATGCTCGATTCTCTCGTCATACCTAATTGGAGTTTGCATTTGTCACGAACAACCTATTGCATACATGGTTTAGTTTTCTCGAACGGGAAGGCTCCGGGGTACCGGGATCGTTCGGCCATAGAGG
This sequence comes from Iris macrosiphon, assembly GCA_036927795.1. Lineage (NCBI taxonomy): Eukaryota > Viridiplantae > Streptophyta > Magnoliopsida > Asparagales > Iridaceae > Iris > Iris macrosiphon. The sequence continues at coordinate 213,501,783 of JAYESA010000005.1, forward strand.
AAGCAAATTGGTAACGTGCCTTGGGCGCGGTACCGACAGTTTGATGTGACCAGGCGGGCTAGCTTATCAGCGCTGGACCGAGTAGAACTGCAGTTGAACAATCCTTTATGGCTTGGCCAGTGACTTCATATAGATAAGAGTTGCTTTGATTTGCTTTGGTTTGGTTTGGTTTATGCTTTTCGTGTAGGCAGCGGCCACCTTGCCTCGGCAAGAGTGTGCATATTGAATATGGGATTATAAGGCTTGGATTAAGGATGGATATTGAGGCTTGGATTGTGGTTCGATAGGTTTCCGCGTCGCTTGGGTTTGAGTATGACGGTTTGCATGCTAGTTTCCTTTTAAGTTGGATATATATATGCTTGAATATTGGCTTGAGTTGAATGCTTGCATGTTTAACCTGCTTTACAGTTTTCCTTAATATGTCATACCTTTGCCATGAAATAAATCTAGGATTCAAGTAGAAAGATCACCATATAACTGTTTGTATTCACTATTCTACTTATTGTCGTCTTAGACGAGTGGGTTACCATGCTCACCAGTACGGCTGTGTATTGACCCACGTTTGTGGGCATTATTTTAGGTACGTAGGTGTAGTGGCGCTGCTTGGATATACGAGACATAATATATTAACGGTAAGTACCTTTGTGGGCTAGAATAAGAGCAAGAGTGTTGCATTCTTGTCATACTCCAGTCCCAAAATATATGGGACTAGGCCACGTGACAATAGCCAGCTGTCACGTCTCCGAGAATATCCCAATTTAATGGATCCTAGCGAAGAGTGCTATGCTGTCCTAAAATACTAACATGTCCAGTATCAATATCAACAGGTAATCTAATCTCATCCACAAAATAAACAGCAAGAATGTACTAATAATAAATGCTGGAAGATAAATGCCAGTCTCAAATGTCATAGTACAACCAAGAATGTCTGGTGGGAACAAACCCACTACTATGACGAAATAAAATACTGAAATGATAGATAAAAATAATGACTAGGGAATCGACTGACTAGATAATGATGCTCCCAATCCTAGGCAGAAGGCCTACCAAGTGATCACAGAAACTCTGACGGTAGTACCTCTAGCTCCTCCTCGGTAGCATATGTAGTCTCCTGTCCTTGGCCGTACACTGTGGGGTAATATGCCTCGTCCAAATCTGGAAAGGTACCAGGTCCTCAGAGGGACGTAACAAGATACATAGAAGCATGCCATATATAAATACTGAATAAAATAAATACAATAAAGGGTGTGCTAACCATCTAAATGAATGCAATATGAGGATAACCTTGAGGATATGGGAAGGTGTAAGCTAGACATATGCTGACGTAATTCATCAATCGTGATAACTGGCTAGTATATGACACATATGCCCCCTATAACACGGGCGCTGTAATATAATAACATCCAACGTTCTATAGAGTGTGGTATCTGTAAAAACACCAAGTACGTCCAACACTCTAAAGCATGTGGTATCTGTAAAATATATACGTCGGTAACACTCCGTCGAGTACGGTATCTGTATAAAGGTGGTGGGTGTCCCATACGCCTACCAGTCATCCTCCCCGCCCAATGTAGATATGCAAGTCGAATACTCGACATGCGTACCACGTATCTATATGCCAAGTCTCTATAAATGAAATCATCTTGAATTACGTACTAACCGTGACACATCTCACACGCACCGATAGCTAGTCGAGTACGCGAACCCGCATCCCAATATGCATTGATCACTGTAAAATATGTAAGAGTGTCAGGTCCTGGAAGATAACAGAGTATCCTCCCAACGGGGTGAGTCTGCTAATGCCTAGGTCAAGTACACTACTTATCGACGCATCCGTCGACTGCACCCGAGTCAATCTCGGACGCGCACAGTTGTTTAAGGGAAAGCAACAAGAATACAATACAACATATGCATAATTTAAATTAGACAGTAAATATGGCAGGATATCTTGCCTGAGTCCTCAAGCTGTGAATGCTAATAGCCTGCTCCTATGGTGTCTCCTGGCTGGTCCAGTGACCCTAAAAACACAATACAATATAGCAAATGCTGACATCAGACACTAAGCAATACATAAATAATTTTGACGTTGCTCCTAGATACTGTCGCAGGTTCACGGTTGACCGAATACAGCGTCACGTGTGCACGCAGCTAGGGTGTACCCGTATTCTATCTTTGGTCAACGTGCACCTTGCGATAATAAATTATCGAGTTATGGGCTGACAACTATTTCTGCTCTGCACGAATACATGTCCTTGGTTTCTATGTTCAACATACCTAGTTTATGTCTAGGTGTTTGGGTGAAATATTAGTCCTTAATGACAGGTCTTATGATTTAGGTAATTGCTAGTTATTAAACAAATTTTGAATCTTGTTAATCAACATACCATCACATACCAAGTTAGGGTTAACTGAGTTTGTGTCCAATACCACAAGTCTCGACACGACGACACGACGATTATAAATGAACACGATACTAGGAGTATATAGGCGTTTACCTAGTTGGCTGGACGAAGGTCTCCTTGCTGACGGGTCATCCTCCGGCGAGTGGTGGGCTCTGGCATCGGCCGACGGCAAGTCAGCACCGACAGCGGCAGCGGCAGCACTGCAGTAGTCGCAGCGGCGGGGCGGGCTGAGGACGGTGCGGGGTGGTTGTCAGGTCACGGGGGAAGGTCGGGGTAGGCCTGGAAGTGGTGGTGGGCGGTGATTGAGGCGGCGGGGCACTCGGGGCAGCGGCTAAGGGGTCAGGTTGATGGAGGTTTGGTTAATGGTGGAAGGAATGGTTGAAGGTGGTGGTGCAGCCGGTTGCAGTCGGCTGGAGTGGTGGTGGTGCGGCATTAAGGGTGGCAGACTGAGGTGATCGGGCGAGTGGCTAAGGCAGAGATGGTGGCGGCTCACGGTGGTGGGTGTTCGGCCGAGGAAGGAGGGAGCTCAGTTTGGATGTGGGGGAGGTCGGCTAGGGATTGAATGGTGATGGCTTAGGGCTTTTTAGGGTTCAAGTATAAGAAATATGTATTTATATAGGAGATGAAATTTGGGGGCTGGCCTCGAGGTTTGGGCCGGCCAGGGTTCATTGGGGTGGGGGCTGGTCTACATAAAAGTGTTCATGGGCTGGGTCAGGTCCTGTTTGAGGTAAAATTGGCCTTAAATTAATTAAATTAATAATTAATGCGCAAGGCGATTAACAAATATTGTGTAGCTAGGTGAGGCGCAATGACGTGTATCTAAGGTTGCACAATGGTCAGAGGGGTAGTCTGGCATGTCTAAGAGGTGTTCCTGACCTCGGGTGGAAGATAGCTACTGGTGTGGTGCTCCAACCTCGAAACAACGACAATGTGTATTAAGACATAATTGACACATTAATCCTAATTAAATCCAAATTACTCCTAGTCTCTCGATTTAATTCAAATTAAACCCTAAACTGGTCGAGGGGATTTACAATCTACCCTCCTGAGAGCATTTCGTCCTCAAAATTAAAATATACGCATGGTAAGAATTTTTGACTGAATTTAAAATGCTAATACGTAGTCCTTCGAAGATGCGGGGATAGCGCTGTCTAATATCCTCCTCGCGTTCCCAAGTTGACTCTCCTGGTGCATGATGCCTCCATGCGACATGAACTAGAGGGATAGTCTGACCTCGCAATACCTTCTCGCTCCTGTCCAGAATCTCAACAGGCTCCTCTTGGTATGATAAACTCGGGCCGACTGTGATATCTGAATGGTCAAGTATATGACTCGGATTCGGTATGTACCTCCTCAGCTGAGATACATAGAAGACGTCATGGACTCCTTCTAAAGTCTGCGGCAAGGCCAATCTGTAAGCAACCTCTCCGACGCGTTCTAGCACATCGAATGGTCCGATGTACCTCGGACTTTGCTTTCCTCTGCCTCCGAACCTGATAGTCCTTCGAGTAGGTGAGATCTTTAGAAATACATGATCTCCAACCTGAAACTCTAAGGGTCGTCGGTATGTATTCGTCCAATGCTTCTGTCTGTCCTGTGCTGCTCGTAGGTGTCCTTGGATCTTCTTCACCTTCTCCACTGTATGAACAACCAACTCGGGGCCAAGAATATGTCTCTCGCCTATATCGCTAGCTACAACATACTGGGGAACGACACTTCCTGCCATACAATGCTTCATAGGGAGCCATCTGGATGCTCGCTTGATAGCTGTTATTGTAGAAAATCTCGATCAAATGTAATTGGTCCTCCCACGATCCTCTGAAATTAAGTATGCACGCTCTTAACATGTCTTCCAATGTCTGAATGGTGCGCTCTGACTGGCCATCTGTCTGTGGGTGATACGATGTGCTAAACTTCAGACGAGTACCGAGACTCTCTTGCATACTCTGCCAAAAGTAAGATGTAAACCTCGTATCCCTGTCAGACACGATACTAACTGGCACATCATGCAGTCGCACAATCTTCCTCATGTACATATCTGCTAGGACCTCTGTAGATTGTCCAACTCTGAAGGGTAAAAAGTGTGCGGACTTGGTGAGTCTATCCACTATTACCCATACTGCATTATGACCACTAGGACTCCTCGGAAAGCCCGTAACAAAGTCCATAGTGATGTGCTTCCATTTCCACTCCGGTATAGGGAGCGGTTGAAGCAATTCTGCAGATCTCTGATGCTCAGCCTTGACTTGCTGATACACCAAACACTTCGCCACAAAGCGAGCTATCTCTCTCTTCATTCCATGCCACCAATAGTACTGCCTTAGGTCTCTGTACATCTTTGTGTCTCCTGGATGAATAGAGTAGGTTGAACTGTGTGCCTCTGTCATCAACTCCTGACAAAGTTCTCCATTTGGAACATAGAGACGATCTCCACATCTCAAAGTCCCGTCTTCGTTTATACGCAATCCTGTCTGTATTCCAACCTCTGTCCTCTGTCGTAGCCTCTAAAATCTGGCGTCAGTCGACAAGGCAACCTTGATCCTCTCCACTAATGTCGATTGTAACTGAAAACTCGACAACTGTTCGTCTACTCCGGGCATAACAACCTCTATACCCATCTGCTCTAGATCTCTCAACAGATGTTGTTGGGTAGTCAAGAAGAATGCCATGGGTCTTTTGCTCAATGCGTCAGCTACTACGTTGGCCTTTCCTGGATGGTACTGTAGCTCAATCTTGAAGTCTGTCATCACCTCGAGCCAATGCCTCTGTCTCTGGTTCAGATCCTTCTGAGTGTAGACGTACTTTAGACTTTTGTGATCGATGAATATCTCTACCCTTTCTCCATATAGGTAGTGCCTCCAAAGTTTCAAGGCAAAGATTATTACGGCAAGCTCCAAGTCATGAGTGGGGTAGTTCTTCTCATGGGTCCTCAATTGCCTAGAGGCATAGGCCACAACCTTTCCATGCTGCATCAAGACACATCCTAATCCTTTCTCGGATGCATCGCTATAGATCACGAATCCTCCGGGTCCAGAAGGTATGGTCAGGATAGGTGCTGTAGTCAGACGCTTCTTCAGCTCATCGAATGCCTTCTGACACTCCTCTGTCCAAGTGAACTCCTGCTCCTTACGAGTCAAGCGGGTCATCGGCTCTGCGATCTTCGTGAAGTTCTCCACGAACCTCCGGTAATATTCGACAAGTCCTAGGAAACTCCTTATTTCTGATACATTGGTAGGGGTTGGCCATGTCTCTACTGATGAAATCTTCGTCGGATTTACTGAAATGCCATCTTCTGAGATAACGTGTCCAAGAAAAGTGACACGATCTAGAAGAAACTTACACTTGCTCAGCTTGGCATAAAGTCTCTCTCTCCTCAGCGTCTCTAACACTAGTCTCAAGTGCTTCTCGTATTCCTCGTGTCTCTTCGAATACACCAAAATATCGTCGATGAAGACTACCACGAACTGGTCTAAGTATTGGTGGAAGACTCTGTTCATCAAGTTCATAAATACAGCAGGCACATTCATCAATCCAAAAGGCATCACTAAGAACTCGTAGTGACCATACCGAGTCCTGAATGCTGTCTTTTGGATGTCTTCTCTTTGCACCTTCACTTGGTGATAACCTGATCTCAAGTCGATCTTTGTGAACACTACTGCTCCTGTCAGCTGGTCGAATAAATTATCAATCCGCGGCAGGGGGTACTTGTTCTTGATGGTCAAAGCATTAAGGGCTCTATAATCAATGCACATGCGTACTATTCCATCCTTCTTAGGTACAAACAACACTGGTGATCCCTAGGGTGATGCACTAGGATGGATAAATCCCTTGCTCTGTAACTCCTCTAATTGTAGCTTCAGCTCATATAGTTCCTTTTTTGCCAATCGGTATACATTAGAAGATGCAGGCACTGCTTCGGGTACTAGCTCAATGGTGAACTCCACATCTCTATCTAGCGGTAAGCCTGACAATTCTTCAGAAAAAACATCCTCGAATTCCGCAACTATTGGTGGGGGTACCATCTCCATAGCCATATAAGTTCCAGCTATCTGTCCTACTCCTTGCTCAATGGTCCCTCGCATGTACTTGAACTCCGGTTGATCTGGCAGTCTAAAAGTGACGCTACCCTTCCGGCAATTCAGTACGGCGTTATACTGGCTTAACCAGTCAATTCCTAGCACAACATCAAAGTACGGTATGGGCAATACCAAGAATTGTGCTCTCATCTCTCTACCACATACGACTACCGATCACGTTCTGATAGTGCTGGTAACCAGCACGATACCTCCTCCGGTAAGAATCTTCCAACTCTTAGGTAAGGAAGAAGTAGCTACTCTATGCATTGCTACAAATCTACTAGATATGAATGATAAGGTAGCTCCAGAATCAAACAATGCAGTAGCAGGTAATGATGCAACTAAAATGGTACCTGTGATAGCTTCCCCTTCTGTTTTCTCCTCAGTAGCTGCTAGTACAAAGGCCTGTCCGTGCCTCTGTCCTCCGGTCTGTTGTCGAGCTTGATCAAACTGCGCCTCCTGTGGGTCCAAGGGTGGTCTCCTCTGGAATCCTTCGGGTACTGGTGGATGTTGACCTCCTGGCGGGGGTAGTATCCTCGGGACTTGTGCTGCTGGCCTCGGTCCTGTCTGTGCTGCTACGTCTTTGCGCTATGGATAATCTCTGACAAGATGCTTCCTTGATCCGCATATCATGCATAATCCCAGCTTTATTCGACAATCTCTAATGACGTGTCCCTTCTTGCCATAATAGTGACAAGTCGGAAGCTCCTTCTGCTGGTATGGTGCTATCCTCTGTTGAGTCTGTACTCCGGGACGACGGATCGGTCCTCCTGATCCTGGCTGAGCTCTAGCTGATGTGGTCATACTGGAACGTCTAGATCCTCTGACGATGGCCTCCTGGATCCTCGCCTTTGCAAGAACCTCCTCATAAGAGATCCTCGCCTGTGTGGTGGTATACCTCTGTAGCTCAAAAGTAAGGCCGTGATGAAATCTCTGGGCCTTCTCTAGGTCGTTGAGTATCAGGACAGCACCAAATCTTCTAAGACGGCTAAACTCTGCATCATATGCGTCAACAGTCATATTCCCTTGTTCTAGGTGTAGGAACTGGGAGTATAGGGCATTTCTGACTGTAGCTGGAAAATACTTCGCATTGAAGTATTCTAAGAACTGTTCCCAAGTCTGGTTCTTGCCTACACTGTGCTCAATAGAATCCCACCAGTGATGGGCGTTGTCTTTTAGTTGGGCCCTCACTGCGGTCATCCAAAGATCTGGATGCAGTTGTGAAGCCTCTAGTAACATCTCTGTGTTGGTGACCCAATCGAAGATCTGTTCTACAGTCTCGTTGCCTGAGAAAGTATCTGGTCCCATCTGTCGGAACCATCTCATAGTGCCTCCTGTCTGGGCTGGTGCAGGTGCTGGTACTGGTGCTGCGATAGGTGTCCTCTCTAGTACTGCCATCAAACTCTGTCTCAACATCTCGGTCTGATGCCACTGTGCTTGCATCATAGTCTGAAAGAACTGAAGCATCTGTGGCTGTCCGTCTAATTATGGCATCTGGGGTGGATAAGATAGAGGTGGTGGTAATGGAACCTCTGGCTGTGCGGTAGGTGTCTCCTCAGATGTCGGTCTCTCGGTCTGTGGCATCGGCCTAGCCCCTGAAGTCTGGCCCTCACAATGCTGTGTGGGGATCGTCTGGAAAGTCTGTCCCTCGGGCTGCTGGGTAGGATCGCCCTGAGAAGTCTCGTGCCAATGTATCAGCGGGATCTGTAGCGGTGGTTGCCCTCCAGGTGGTCCCTGGGGCATATCCTCTCTTTGGGTGGAGTTGTCTGGCACCGCGGCACTGGGTGCTTCTCGTCCACTGTGCAAATTCATCTTGCTGCAAGAGATATGACTTCATCAAAAAGAGCACGGAATCTAGCAAACAGGATGCAGATATTTAGAAGCAATACAAAGGAAGTTCAAAGAAGCAATCAAAGTGGATGAGACCTAAAAATTTCTATCCGATTGCAGGCTCGCTGGGCATGTTACCATACCACAAGCAAAAAAGTTGACCTGTATGGACCACAACTAAAACCATGTCACGCCCCAGTCCTAAAATATATGGGACCAGGCCACGTGACAATAGCCAGCTGTCACGTCTCTGAGGATATCCCAATTTAATGGATCATAGCAAAGAGTGCTACGCTGTCCTAAAATACTAACATGTCCAGTATCAATATCAACAGGTAATCTAATCTCATCCACAAAATAAACAGCAAGAATGTACTAATAATAAATGCTAGAAGATAAATGCCAGTCTCAAATGTCATAGTACAACCAAGAATGTCTGGTGGGAACAAACCCACTACTATGACGAAATAAAATACTGAAATGATTGATAAAAAATAATGACTAGGGCATCGACTGACTAGATAATAATTTTCCCAATCCTAGGCAGAAGGCCTACCAAGTGATCACGAAAACTCTGACGGTAGCACCTCTAGCTCCTCCTCGGTAGCGTATCTAGTCTCCTGTCCTGGGCCGTACACTGTGGGGTAATATGCCTCGTCCAAATCTGAAAAGGTACCAGGTCCTCAGAGGAACGTAACAAGATACATAGAAGCATGCCATATATAAATACTGAATAAAATAAATACAATAAAGGGTGTGCTAACCATCTAAGTGAATGCAATGTGAGGATAACCTTGAGGATATGGGAAGGTGTAAGCTAGATATATGCTGACGTAATTCACCAATCGTGACAACTGGCTAGTATATGACACATATGCCCCCTATAACATGGGCGCTGTAATATAATAACGTCCAACGTTCTATAGAGTGTGGTATCTGTAAAAATACCAAGTACGTCCAACACTCTAAAACACGTGGTATTTGTAAAATATATACGTCCGTAACACTCCGTCGAGTGCGGTATCTGTATAAAGGTGGTGGGTGTCCCATACGCCTACCAGTCATCCTCTCCGCCCAAAGTAGATATGCAAGTCGAATACTCGATGTGCGTACCACGTATATATATGCCAAGTCTCTACAAATGAAATCATCCTGAATTCTGTACTAACCGTGACGCAAGTCACACGCACCAATAGCCGCATCCCAATATGCATTGATCACTGTCAAATGTGTAAGAGTGTCAGGTCCTAGAAGATAACAGAGTATCCTCCCAACGGGGTGAGTCTGCTAATGCCTAGGTCAAGTATACTACTTATCGATGCATCCGTCGACTGCACCCGAGTCAATCTCGGACACGCACAGTTGTATAAGGGAAAGCTACAAGAATACAATACAACATATGCATAATTTAAATTAGACAGTAAATATGGCAAAGTATCTTGCCTGAGTCCTCAAGCTGTGAATGCCAATAGCCTGCTCCTGCGGTGTCTCCTGGCTGGTCCAGTGACCCTAAACACACAATACAATATAGCAAATGCTGACATCAGACACTAAGCAATACATAAATAATTTTGACGTTGCTCCTAGATACTGTCGCAGGTTCACGGTTGACCGAATACAGTGTCACGTGTGCACGTAACTAGGGTGTACCCGTATTCTGTCTTTGGTCAACGTGCACCTTGCGACAATAAATTATCGAGTTATGTGTAAAACCCTAATTTTTTAAAAAATATTAAATTGGGATTTTTCACAATTTTCTGGAATTTTCTGTAATTAAAATCAGGGTTCTAATTATTAAATGATTTTTTTATTGTTAATAAATAATATTAAAATATTATGAAAATAATATTTTTGGGTGTAAAATAAAAAACTGGACTTAGGATAATTTTTTTGGAATTTATTGGGCCCCGGACCTAATTTAAAACACCTAAAAACTATTTATTTATTTGTTAATTATTATTATTATTATTATTATTATTATTATTATTATTATTATTATTATATTTTTGTTTAAACCAGCCCGGCCAAGCCCGTAAACCGGCCCAGCACCCTGGCCCATTGGGCCCAGCCCAGCCCCGCGGCCCAGCCTGACTTACCGGTCGGGTCGGGTCAGCCAGACCCGATCCGCCGCCGCCCGACCCGGCTGACCCGTCTCCTCCCCACGATCCGGTCCCCTGTTCCGGCGTCGCGTTTTCCGTCGCCTCCGGCGGCCAGCCCCCCCACGACCCCCTCTTCAGCCCGGCCTCGACGACACGATCTCCGCCTTCTCCGGCCGCCCAGACCTCCCTCTCCGCCCTATAAAAAGCCCCCCAGGCCCCTCGACTCCGGCCATCCCTCCCCTAGAACTCCACCCGCCGCTCCATCGCTCACCGCCACCCTCGCCAGCGCCGTGCCCAGCACCGCTCCGCCTAGCCCCGCCGTCCTCCTCTCCTCCAGCAACTCGCCACCGCCGCAGCACCCTCGGCCTCCCCTCTCCTTCCTCCTCCCACTCGAGCAGCCGCCTCCGGCCGTCCCTCCGCTCCGACACCGCCCTCGACCCCGACAGCAGCCGACGAGCTGCCCCAGTCCCTCTCCGGCGCGCCTCCGGCCGGCCACCCGCCGTAGCGTCCAGGGAACCCTAACCCTAATTCCCAAATCCCTGTGTCGGCGTGTCGGACACGACAAGGACACGAGAAATCCTAGTTTCTCGAGCCCTGTTCTGGTACGTGTAATTTTCTCCTAGCTGCCCCATTTTTAATTTCGTAAATTGCATTGCGAAGCCTGTATGACCCTCTCGGTTCCCGGATAAACCGCTCGGGGCATCGCGTCCTGTGGTGATCGCATACCGTGATCCAAAAACAGGAAAAACAACGACCCGATTCACCCCAGAACTGGGTACGTCCCGCCAAACGGGACGACTTGGTCGTGCGCGGTCTTCACAGATACGTGCGCGCCGTCGATACGGACGTGTGAGATTTTGCAGAAGTTGATTCGGGTGTGCGTGCACACCGGGATCAACGCGTATCCGCGGACACCGCCCCGTATCCGCCTTTTCTGATTCACGCCATAACTTTCTGTGTACACGTCGGATCGAAACAAAACTTGCGCCATCGGACTCATAGCGATACGCTGGTCCTGTGACCCAAGTTTGGTTTGATTCTGAGAACGTTGACGAAATCGCGTGTCGTGGGCTCCACAGGCCCCGCTCGACGGGCGATTTCGTGATCGGCTCATCGAAATCCAATTCTGGAAGTTCCGTTGGGTTCGTATCATCGTTCCTGACCTGTTGACACTAAGTTTGGTAAATTTGGAGACCTTTGACCCTGACACATTTTTTCGGTGTAAAGCGGGCCCATATGCGGACCCCATTTTGACCCGAAATTATCGTTTTTGCCCTTGTCTCCAAATTGGACTCAAGGACAGGCGTTTCTAGCTATTTGATATCTTCTGAGCATGATGATAATGTTTATTTTAGCATCCGGAGTCATTTCTGGAAATTTTTCCCGAGAACAGAACTCTAGTTGGGATCCAAACATCAGGCAAGTACCTGCACTTCGAGTTTATTCTTTATATTATGATAATTAGTTCCTTGCTCTACTAGCACCATGAGAGGTTTACACGTAGTGTTAGAATACTGGATTTTATGTCTTGAATACTGGATTTTATGTCTTGCTTTTCGTGTCGGGTGGGAGAATACTAGGAGGCATGTAGTTTACCCTTCCCCCTGTTCCTGTCTAATAGCTGTTGGTACGCGACTGTACCATCAGCCGGATCTCGATTATTCCTGTCTAATAGCCGTCTATGACGGCCGGATTAGCCTTATAACCCCCTACATGCCAACCATGTATTCTAAAATACACAATTTCACACACATAGTTTCTTGTCTTGTTGTAGTTCTATTTTCCTGTCTCATTATATTCATGTTTTACTCATGTCCCTGGTTTATAGCAATTAATCCTGTTTTACTCATATTCCTGTTTTACAGCAATTAACTCTTAGTTATTGTTACTATTTATTATGCATATTCTGATCATGATGCTTAGTCAGTCTTTTCACTACTTGTCATAAATATTTAGTTTAATCTTGTTGTGCTTTGGTACTTTGCTTCTTTCCTGACTGGATCCGTTGATATTAGGCGATGATGAGGACTTTGCCCCTACCTATTATGGTCCCTATGAGGTAGCAGGTGATACTTTTGAGGAGCCGGTACCTACTCAGGAGACTACTTTTGAGGAGTAGTCAGCCAGTTAGCTAGTATTTTCTTTCTTTCATCTTAGTAATCGAGTTTGTCCCCGATTTAACTTCTGGTTATGTAATAACAATGGATCTGTTGTCACATTTATTCATTTGAAATCTTAGCATTCATTTTCCTGTTCTTATCTTGCCTGATTAATTAATTGTGAATGAGCTAGATCTTTATTTAACTGTGGATATGACCTAGACAGCGTACTACCGCCGACTCTGCGGCGTAGGATGGACGTACCCACGTACTCGTACCCGAATATCCGGATGCGGGTCGTGACATTATGGGTTGACAACTATTTCTGCTCTGCACGAATACATGTCCTTGGTTTCTATGTTCAACATACCTGGTTTATGTCCAGGTGTTCGGGTGAAATATTAGTCCTTGATGACAAGTCTCATGATTTAGGTAATTGTTAGTTATTAAACAAATTCTAAATCTTGTTAATCAATATACCATCACATACCTAGTTAGGGTTAATTGAGTTTGTGTCCAACACCACAAGTCTCGACACGACGATACGATTATTATAAATGAACACGATACGAGGAGTATATAGGCGTTTACCTAGTTGGCTGGACGAAGGTCTCCTTGCTGACGGGTCATCCTCCGACGAGTGGTGGGCTCCGGCGTCGGCAAGACAGCAGCGGCAACGGCAACACTGCAGTAGTCGCAGCAGCGGCATCGACGGTCTGCAGGGACGAGACGGGCTGAGGACGGTGTGGGGGTGGTTGTCAGGTCACAGGGGAAGGTCGGGGTAGGCCTGGAAGTGGTGGTGGGTGGTGATTGAGGCGGCGGGGCGCTCGGGGCAGTGGCTAAGGGGTCGGGTTGATGGAGGTTTGGTTAATGGTGGAAGGGATGGTTGAAGGTGGTGGTGCAACCGGTTGCAGTCAGCTGGAGTGGTGGTGGTGCGGCGTTGAGGGTGGCGGACTGAGGTGATCGGGCGAGTGGCTGAGGCGGAGATGGTGGCGGCTCACGGTGGTGGGTGTTCGGCCGAGGAAGGAGGGAGCTCGGTTTGGATGTGGGGGAGGTCGGCTAGGGTTTGAATGGTGATGGCTTAGGGTTTTTAGGGTTTCAAGTATAAGAAATATGTATTTATATAGGAGATGAAATTTGAGGGCTGGCCTCGAGGTTTAGGCCGGCCAGGGTTCATTGGGGTGGGGGCTGGTCCACATGAAAGTGTTCATTGGCTGGGTCAGGTCCTGTTTGAGGTGAAATTGGCCTTAAATTAATTAAATTAATAATTAATGCGTAAGGCAAAATTAACAAACATTGCATAGCTAGGTGAGGCGCAATGACGTGTATCTAAGGTTGCACAATGGTCAAAGGGGTAGTCTGGCATGTCTAAGAGGTATTCGTGACCTCGGATGGAAGATAGCTACTGGTGTGGTGCTCCAACCTCGAAACAACGGCAAGGTGCATTAAGACATAATTGCCGCACATTAATCCTAATTAAATCCAAATTACTCCTAGTCTCTCGATTTAATTCAAATTAAACCCTAAACTGGTCGAGGGGGTTTACAATTCTCCTTTGTGACATTATCCTTTGTGGGATTTTATTTGGACCCTATTGAGAGCTTCGCTGCGTATACTCTGATGTGTGCTTGGTACACAATACTTGAATTTCGTTGCAACTTGGTCATTTTGATGATAACTTTGATGTTTGACAACATTGCCTTGTGCGAGCGCAAGTCCATGCTCGTACGACATCACGTCCCGATAAGAACGATTATCCTGCGGGAGCATTGCAGCGTGGTAATTCACGTTCAGCGGGGACAATTGAGCTTGCGGGAGATTGGGGCATGGCAATATTGGTATTAAAGGGCCCAGTTTATTTTTTCGGACTTGGTCCTTCGTTTTATCACAAACTCTAAATAGCTTCCGCGTATCGTTTAGCAGTTGACTCTACTCGGTGTCGCATTGGATGTTTCATGCAATAAGTCTATATATTGCTGGTTGTGGCTGCATGTTATTTTTTGTTGCGTTGCTTTCGTTGGTTTTCGGTAGATCGCTTAGTGTCGTAGGGCGTTGTTCCATTTGTGCAGCAAGTTGAGAGAGGTGTCGTTGCGTTGGCTTGGCATATCGTTCGGGGACTTTCTGATTGCATCAGTAGATCAGTTGGTTGGCAGACGAGATTGATTATGTGGCATGTTGTGAGTAGAAGCATCGAATGAGGATGGAGCGTTGCACGAGTTGCTCGTGTAGCGAATGTGTTGGATGAAAGTTGGATTTTTGTCTGGGTATATCACATAGAGCATTGGCTGAGCAGGTTTGAGTTGGCTTGGGGATATCAGGATAGTGTTGCATGAGTTGCTCGTATAACAAATGTGTGGAACAGTTGGATATTGGGTTGGATTACTTGGAAGAGCTCGTTGCACGGGTTACCTGTGTTGCAAAAATATCGGACTGTTTGAGAATAGTTGGAAGTATTGAGTTTGAAATATGGCACAAGTTGCATAGCGAGATTGACAAAAGAGTTAGATGGTTCATGCGTTGGCTGAGTTTTATGTCAGACTTGAGTTGGGGATGACATGATCATGCATAAGGGATGGTTCGAACGGATTTTGGATCACTGCAAGGAATTGTGGTGCGAGTAGTAACTTGATTTGGAGTGGTATATGGTATACCACATAGTGAGTAAAAGCATTAGAATATTTTAGATAGACATGAATGTAATTGCCGCAACAGACACGGATAACAGGAATATAAGTTATTTGGTACACATCGGCTGAGTTAGGAAGAATAAAAAATAGAGCGAGCGAATGTTGAGTTGAGCAATCAAGAATGGACTTGTGCAAATGGAAGTATCGTTGGACTTGAGTGATGGACGAGAATGGAATCAGCAATGAAAAGTTTTTGGAATTTGAAGGATTGATGCAGACCAAGTATTGGAAACAAGTGGAGATCGATCAGATGGAAAGCTGAGTATCAGAGTTCGCTTGCACGATTTGGAAGTTCGGTGGAGCATTCATGGATACAAAGAGAGAGTTGAGCATGAGGAACGAACAGTTGGGATACTCTTGAGCGAGCGATGGGTGAATCGTCGGATAGCGAGCACGAACTACGAATTTTGGAAACACATTGGAGCTATTGGTTGAGCAATGAAACACGATCTGGTTTGGAGAGGTAATGTGATGGATTCGTACGAACTTGAAGGATTTCGGATATTGGCGCTCGAGAAGTTGGACTCATGGTTTAGCGGAAGTGCAATTTGGCAAAATGGTGCAACGATGGTGGACGAATTCTTCGGAAGACATAAACGGGCATGAGACAAGTCTAGTTGATGTTAAGTTAGATTGGAAGTTAACACTTGCAGTACTGAGACGTATTGAGACAACAAGTAAAGGCAATATAGATTTGAGATTTATTTTGGAACCGTGCACGAGTCATTGAGAGTGTGTGGACTAATCGGAACATAGAGAAAATCAAGACGGGCTAAGGAATAAAATGAGAGCAAGGATTGTGGCGGATGGACTTTTGAAGATAGCTAAACTAGAGAGCAACGTTGGAGCAAATCACTGTGCTGCTCGAGCAAGTTGGATGTATACTGTGAAATATGGCATACGGATAAGAATTGGAGCAAGTCTTTGGTTTCGGGAATTATTGCAAGTGGTAGTGCGAGAAGTCAAGCATGGTAGTTCAGAAATTTTGATGGATTCAGGGCAGAACGACGGATTGATGGAAGATAGTTTCAACGAGCACAGTTATCGATTTGTGGCTTGGATAGATAGTAAGACTCTAGGTGGTTAAGCAGCGTTTGGTTGACAGATCGTCAGAGGTAGCGCATGAAGTGCTCGGATTCGGAAGTTCGTTCGGATGGAATGGTTGGATTATGGACCAGATTTGCAGAGAAGATATAGCAAGGTTCGTAGTAACTGTCCATCGTGATGAGTTATAATTATCGAGCGTAGCTTCGGGACAGCTGACCCTAGCGACTTGACCGCCAAATCAGAGATGAATATTATAGACCCATAGAACGACCCTTGCGGCGACGTATTTGGGAATGCGTCGAGGGTGGATGTGAGTAGTGTGTGTTGGAGATTGGTCTAAGTGACTGAGTGTTGGATTTGAGAGATCCTTGGGATAGCCTTCAGCTGAAGATGCAGCCGGAAGATCGAAGCGATGGTGGTAATGGCCTAAGTCAACTGATGAGATTCGGAGTCGCAGATTTTTGAAGATGGCATCGCCTCTGACTCGTCGTGCCCCGGAAGGAAATAACATTCATATGAATTGACGACTATGAAACTAGCTTGTGAAGTTAAAGTAACGGTCGTTCAGATCAAATCCTTGCAATACTGGAAGGGACATATGTTGTAAACTCCCTCACCCAAAATAGATATTTTATGTATATTTTATATTATTATATTTATTATAGATGTTGAATTTATTTAGAATATTCTCTTAGTTAATTAGAAAATAAATTTTTTTAGTATATTTACTTATATAAATATTTATTTAGAATTATTTTAGGCTATTTTAGATTATTGGGATTTTTCCATAATTTTTAGTTAATTAAAAACTAGTAACACTAATTTTTTAGGACTTTAAAGAATTTATTTTATGTTCAAACTTAAATAAAAATATCCCAAACTTTTATTTTAGGTTCTAAATAATAAAATATATTTTCTATAATTTTTTGGGAATTTTCTGATTATTTTTAGCATTTATTTTGAGTTAATTATCAAAAACTGAATTAAAACTATTTTCTGAAAAAGAAAACCCAAAAAGAAATTATTTCTGCCCAGTCAGCAAACAGGGGGCCCACCTGTCAGCCGCCCGCAGCAAACAGTGCCGGGCCCGCCTGTCAGTGACTGCGGGGCGGGCAGCGTTGGATGGCTGCCACGTGTCAAGATCTGAGCCGCGACTGCTTTCTCTCTCCTCTATATATATATTAGTTTAAGTTTATTTCTAGGATTTTTCTTCAGCCGAATTTTGGAGAATTGCCATCTAGGGTTCCTTCATCTTCCAGAAGCCATTGCGCATAGCTCCGGACTCCAAATGAGGCCTAGTTTTTTGTGTTAGAAAGATATTGAGGTTTGCTTTCTGATTATATAATTTTTTTTACGAAATTATTATTATTAAATTCTGGAAAATTCGTAGAACACAGTATGTCCGAAAATAGACGTGTTTCGATATTTTCGTGATTCCGGGAGAACCAGAAATCAGAATCATGAACCGTTTAAAGTTTCGGAAAGCTAATATCGAGATCATTGACATATATTTTTCCCAGAATTTATTTCGAAGTATTTTTATATTGTTAATTCTGTAGAACTTCTAGGGTAAAATTTAACCATCGGTGCACGATACGAAACTTGTATGTGCCATAATTTTCAAACGAATTTGAATTCAGACCAGCCGTAAATTTCAGCATATTTTTGACGCTGAAATCTATAGGAATTCATGCATGAAAGTCAAGTTTGTGTCAGTTGACTTTTCGGTCAACAGATTGCCTCGATTTGCGTGCCATGAGTCTCGAGTCGATAAAATTCAATTCCTTTGGACAAAATTTAGGCATTAACCTAAAAATTAGAATAATAAGATTAAAATATGATTTTAGAGTAATTATTATAGAATTAAATAAATTAAAATAAATTATCTTTTGACGTGATAAATTTGTAATACATAGGCTATTTGGACTGTGACTTGGACTCTGATTCATACCAGCAGCAGGACCCCAGGCAAGATACCTTGCCAAATTGTTTACAGTATTTTACATGCTTAGTATATTTTTGTATAATTATTGCATTTCTGTTTATTTATTGCATGTGTAGTTCCTTTCAGTCATTACTATATATTTGATATGTTGACACACACTTGACACTTAGTATCATAGAGGACAATCATTAGGCGTATGGGCTTTTAACCACTTTGGTAAACCGTAGTATATAGTTCGCACTACGGACGTGTGTCGCGCTGGTCGCTACCCCAGAGGTATGTCAATTTCTGTAGAGTCGCGCTGGTCGCTACCCCAGAGGTATGTCGATTTCTGATGTCCATTGACGGGTGTGTGAGTTGTGAGGCTTAGATCGAGTAGCCTACCCTTGCCCATACGTCGAAAAGTTGTCCTCATTTGTATTCATATAGATTGTCTTGTACAGCGTACTTATTTATTTTCAAATTATATCCATGTTTACTGTATTCAAGTTGGCTCGTATTTTCTGTATCTTGTTACGTCCCTCTGAGGACCTGGTCCGCTGCCAGGTGTATCTGTTCTTGAGTAATTGTAGGAGCGCAGATTTGGATGGTTGTATATGCTTAGTGGATGTCTTCTCTTCGAGCCGTGATCGATAGCTGGTATACTTATATTGGGTTTGATTGTGTTGTACTTATATTGTATTTACCTTTCCTATTCGAGTTGGTAGTGGATTTGTTTCCATCCAACTATCATCCTAGATACTTTTTATTGAGATCTAGTTTCATCGATACTGTTTATTTATTTCTATATGATTTTGGTGGATGAGATTCAGATTTTACCCTGTGACTTGTATTACAGTTATACCACTTATGAATTTGATATTCATATTACAGCGTACGTGTGGATTTGGTTTCCATATATTGGAGTTGCCATATCCATGCGGCTGGCATACTTACGTGTTCCTAGTCCTACGTATTTTGGGACTGGGGCGTGACATATGTGCCTCAGATCTACAAGATGCATTAGAACTTAGTCTGGGATGCGTGCTCGTACAGAAGACGAAGGTGGTATCTTGTGCTTCGAGGCAGTAGAAGCAGCGCGAAGAACTATTCCATGCGCGACCTAGGAATTGTGGCGAGTGTGTCCACGTTAAAATTGTGGCGACACTATCCCTATGGCGTGGCGGCAAAATCTTTGTGGATCACATGAACCTCAATATAGATGTTCACCCAGTGAGGTATTGTGATTGAGGAAGAGGTGTTGGGCTGAGCTGATCTAAGAGCAAAGTTTGATATTTGGGTAAGTCGCCTAGCTGGGGAAGTATCAGTTGCGATGATCGTTCAGAGCAAGAGATGATAGTTGGAGATAGTGCACGCAGAACATGGTGTGATTGGATTCATGCTAGAGTTTGGTTAGTTGAGTTTGGATGGTGCTAGTGTTTCAGAAATAGTTGGATGGATTGAGTTGGAATACGAACTGATTGAGTCAGGTGGGAAGATCGTCGGTGGGAAATCATCATACTTGAGGATAGCGCTTGTGTGAATATGTTGGAATGAACGTCATGATTGGTTCTATTGGGAGTGAAGTGAATGAATGCCTCGGACATAAAGATACCCTTGCAACTTGTTCAAATTCGCTATCGCTAAGCTCGACTGAAATATATGTATTTCAGGGACGCCTTAAATATGTGTATGATCCAAAACTAAGCGATATGAGGAATTCGTATTGAGCTGCAAGAAGGATGTGGGAAAATGGAATTTGTGCGAGCGTTCAGCGCGAGCGAGATGCTGAGTCTGGATTAAGAGAATGTGAGTTGCATGGAGCACATTTATGAATTGGGCAAGCGGCATGCTAGTGAGGATGGATACTAGTATGGTTCGAGGACGAACCTAATTCTAAGTGGTATATTATGTAATGCCCCACAACCGCACGGTACATTACGCTGAGTCGGATTGAATGAGACAATAGCTGGTTATATTTTTAATTTATTAGATTTGGGAGCAAGTATTGATTGTGTTGGTTTCATGTGCAGATCGCTAGCGGAGTTCGATGGAATCAGATATTCGTTTAGAGCAGTACTGGGATAGCTGGATTGGGGCGATAATGCCGTCTTCCTTAGTCCGATCGGTCGGATGATTTAGAGAGCATAACCTGCTCGCACGGTCATACCAATTGAGTAGATTATGCTTTGCATCGGACCACGGGTTCAAGGGATCGGCCGTATCGAAAAGGCATGGTGCTTAACGGAATCAGACTTGGTGAGTGGGCTCTGTCCCTTCTCCTCTACTCCTTCATGCCTAATAATATAGAGCACACGTAAAGGCTTGAACACTTAGACTGGAACTTAAAAATCACTATACTGTAGCGTACATAGAGTGTACGTCGTTTGGTTGGAATCGATTTGTGGCTTGAGTTAGTTTTCGCGTTGGGTAGTTGGAGCTTGAGTAGGCAGTTGGAGCTTGATTGGATCATCTTGGTTGAAACATCGAGGCAATTCGGTAGGGCGAACGAGTGTGCATCCGTGCACGAGTATCAGTTGGTTGCTTTGTCATGCAAAGCGTGCAGTTGTGGTTCAAAACCGGACAACTGCATCGGTGAGGACATTGTGCCACTGTTGGGGCATTGTGCCACAGGATTGTTCTGAGCGAGGGGTGTTGCACCAATTGGAACACTGTATCGAGAAGCGGCATAGTGCCTATGGGGATAACTTAAGATAGTGCCTTGGGCTATAGTTGGAGAATGGTTATGGATAGTTGGTTGGATTGAGGCTAGATAGTTTGGTGGGGCGAGAATGCTCGATTCTCTCGTCATATCTACTTGGAGTTTGCATCGGTCACGGACAACCTGTTGCGCACAGGGTTTGGTTTCCTCGAACGAGAAGGCTCCGGGGCACCGGGACCGTTCGGCCATAGAGGAAGCAAATTGGTAATGTGCCTTGGCGTAGTGCCGACAGTTTGATGCGACCAGACGGGCTAGCTACTCAGCGCTGGATCGAGTAGAACTGCAGTTGAACAGTCCTTTATGGCTTGGCCAGTGACTTCATATAGATAAGAGTTGGTTTGCTTTGCTTTGGTTTGGTTTGTGCTTTTCGTGTAGGCGACGTCCACCTTGCCTCGGCAAGAGTGTGCATTTCGAAGATTGGATTATAAGACTTAGATTGAGGATGGATATTGAGGCTTGGATTATGGTTCGATAGGTTTTCATGTTGCTTGGGTTTGAGTAGGACGGTTTGCATGCTAGTTTCCTTTTGAGTTGGATACATATCTGCTTGTATATTGGCTTGAGTTGAATGCTTGCATGTTTAACCTGCTTTACAGTTTTTCTTAACATGTCATACATTTGCCATGAAATGAATCTAGGATTCAAGTAGAAATATCACTATATAACTATTTGCATTCACTATTCTACTTAGTGTTGGCTTAGACGAGTGGGTTACCCCGCTCACCAGTACGGCTGTGTACTGACCCACGTTTGTAGACATTATTTTATGTACGCAGGTGTTGTCACGCCCCGAGGCGTCCCCCGAGTCGTGACCGCCGTGCGGGCCTGGAGTTGCGCCCGCACAAGGCTTTAATGATTTGCTTAGCAAGCACATATTCAGAGTACGCAGATAAATTGAAACACAGATTTGAAACATAGAAAAGTTCTCTTTATTGATAATGAACATCTATTACAAACTCTTGAACGAGTTAGCTAATATGCCGAACGGCTTACAAAGGGTTGACTCAAAATGAGATAGCAGTCCTGTACATTACATCCTTTTATAAACTCAAAACGATAAAGACCTCCAGGCTGGAGGATCGCTTTGCCACGGAGCTGCATTTGTGTATGAAGAGTTGCAGCTTCTGGCTTCAAAAGGCTTCGGGGCGCGGTGAAGATGCGCTAACAGCTGGACTGGATCGGGAAGACGACTTCGGCTCCTCGCTCGGTTCACCTTGGTGCGGAGAACCTGTTTCAACGAGGGTCAGCATATCGAAACATGCTGGTGAAGGCGAGCTAGCCTGACTATACCAATCAACACGTTGTTTAGAGAAGCATGCATATTTGTGGATTTCTATCTTGCCTTAGTTCATTTACAGTTAAGCAGCATATTGAATTTACTGTAATGAACGTGCCACCGTTCGGTGGATTTTACCTGACCGTCTGAATTACCTGCACAATACTTACCTTGCCTTCCCTGCCACGGAGACACAAGTTAGTATGCAACAGGTTTAAATATACAGTGGATCACTGGCTAGGATGCCATAATGGACCGTTTAGTCTTGAACGAGGATGGAATGCAGCGAAGATTCAGTAGTGGCTGCAATCCATCCCGTTCAGATGCAGTAGACTACAGTGAGTTCCGTCCGGATCGGATCGGTGCCAGTGCCCCAGCGACCGTCCGCAAGAACCAGTGACCTTGTGCGCAAGTTGTCCGTGATCGAATCGGTATTGTTTCATTAAGCTAACAGTTCATGCAGTTGAGGCAATGCCAGTTCAGGACAAGCAGTATTATGATTTAGTTGCATAGCCTCTTGATTCAGTATATTTCATAGCATAATTTAAAGAAGAACAAACATTCTAACTTTTATTATACATATGATAAATATTTCCGAGCGAACACGCATGCAAGTAAGTAACCGTTCACAGTTTTGATTGACAAGCAGTATTAACCAAGTCTATTCTCTTTTATCTTGGTTTCTTTTATTATTACTTGGTATCGTTTGATCGGGGCAAAGGAGAGTGCGGATTGATTAGCTGTGAAGCTTGGAAGCAGGACTAGCTAATCGGGTCGGTAGCCACTCACTTAGATTTTGGAAAGAAGAAAGAAAGAGGCGCTTCACGACTCCGCTCGCAAGCCGCCTACTGCTCGTTCACCTGCACACGAACAGCTCGATTAATACTTCTTCCTCTCTTTCCATTCTCGGAATAGAAGTGCAAGTCAATGAACGAAAACAATGAAAACCATCGAAACCGTTCAAGGAAAACAAGCAAATCCCAAAACCAACTCAAAGCACGAAAGCAACAAGCGACATCGAAAACCGAGGCAATAAAAGATAGCAGCGGAGAGGTCCCTCCTGACTCGGCCGCTAAGACGATCCTTGGGGCGCAGTCCACTGAATATGGGAATCGATTCCGAAGAAACAAATCCATAACGAGGACGAGTTCTTAATTCTATCTATCCCGATCGAACGATACCGTCTTGTGTTTCTTAGCCGCGCTCTCCGCATCGGGAGAACGGGGCGCTACATCCTACCCAACTAATTGGAAGTTTCGTCCCGAAACTTAGGGTAGAACTTACCGTTAGGGATTATTAAGACGGCTCAGTGGGCAGGCAGGAACGGTATGATCAGGATTTCCGCAAATGAGGCATTGCCCAAGTTTCTTGCGGCACTTTTCAACTGTGTGCCCTGGTTTCTTACAATATGCACACGGTTGCCCTGGGTTACCTCTCCGTGGACCGCCGTGGTTAGGGCGCTTTGTAGCGGTGTTTCCTTCCTCGTTGCCTTGGCGTTTGTGATTGTAAGTATGCACAGCGCCGGTGGAAACGTGAGGATACAGTGGCTCGAGCGATAGGGCGTGATTCATGACTTCACGCATGGTTCCATACTGATTATTGGCCACATGCGAATGGATGGCAGGACGGAGTCCACCTTCAAACCTTCTAGCTCGACTCGCTGCATCAGGTAAATAGGCCCTAGCGAATTTGGAGAGTCGGTTGAATTCGGCGGAATACTCCTTAACTGTCATCCTGCCTTGCCTCAGTTACACGAAGTCGTTTTCCATCTTACGTTGCACTGGAGGGGGTATAAACTCCTCTACAAACGCGGCACGAAAGGTCGTCCACGAGATCGCCTCCTCTCCGTGATCAATTTGGAGAGATCGTCGATGCACGTCCCACCAATCGTGTGCGTTGAGGCGGAGCTGCAGTTGCGCGCAGGCGACGCGTTTATCTTCGGGGACCTCTAGCAGAGTGAAGTGGTCTTCAATCTCGGCTAGCCAATCTAGAGCTACCACTGGGTTCTCAGTCCCGTTGAACGGGGTATTGCAGACTTTCTTGAAATGGCCCAAGTTGAAGGCAGTCACGTCCCTCGGCCTTGGAATTTGAGGCGTCTCCACTTCAAGCACGGGCTGTTCCACCGGAGTCGCTGCTGTTGCGGCGGAATGGTTGGCAGCCAAAGTCTGAACAATCTGTTGCAGGGCATCTACCTACTTTTGTTGGACTGAGAATCGGGTCTCTAGATTACTCTCGAGCTTGGCTTGGCGAGCATCGTCTCGTTGTCGTTGCGATTCTAACATTTGCATTACCCGTTCAAGCGGGTCGACTTGAGACATGCCTCTTTGGCTTCGAGAGCTTCCCGAATTGCCCGAGCTGCTTTCTTGTGTTTCGATCGGTGGTTGCGCTGCAGATTGCGCTGGATCCATTCCTTCAAAAGAAGGTAAATTACATTAGGATCATAATGTATTATGGACTTATTGCATGAACGTATCTCATTTTGGCCTAGCGAGTTCAAGAGTTCGCACAGGAATTTGATCGTTAAAGGAACTTTTCCAGCACGAAGTCTAAGGAACTTTGAATCTGTGCTCTGATACCACTATGTCACGCCCCGAGGCGTCCCCCGAGTCGTGACCGCCGTACGGGCCTGGAGTTGCGCCCGCACAAGGCTTTAATGATTTGCTTAGCAAGCACATATTCAGAGTACGCAGATAAATTGAAACACAGATTTGAAACATAGAAAAGTTCTCTTTATTGATAATGAACATCTATTACAAACTCTTGAACGAGTTAGCTAATATGCCGAACGGCTTACAAAGGGTTGACTCAAAATGAGATAGCAGTCCTGTACATTACATCCTTTTATAAACTCAAAACGATAAAGACCTCCAGGCTGGAGGATCGCTTTGCCACGGAGCTGCATTTGTGTATGAAGAGTTGCAGCTTCTGGCTTCAAAAGGCTTCGGGGCGCGGTGAAGATGCGCTAACAGCTGGACTGGATCGGGAAGACGACTTCGGCTCCTCGCTCGGTTCGCCTTGGTGCGGAGAACCTGTTTCAACGAGGGTCAGCATATCGAAACATGCTGGTGAAGGCGAGCTAGCCTGACTATACCAATCAATACGTTGTTTAGAGAAGCATGCATATTTGTGGGTTTCTATCTTGCCTTAGTTCATTTACAGTTAAGCAGCATATTGAATTTACTGTAATGAACGTGCCACCGTTCGGTGGATTTTACCTGACCGTCTGAATTACCTGCACAATACTTACCTTGCCTTCCCTGCCACGGAGACACAAGTTAGTATGCAACAGGTTTAAATATACAGTGGATCACTGGCTAGGATGCCATAATGGACCGTTTAGTCTTGAACGAGGATGGAATGCAGCGAAGATTCAGTAGTGGCTGCAATCCATCCCGTTCAGATGCAGTAGACTACAGTGAGTTCCGTCCGGATCGGATCGGTGCCAGTGCCCCAGCGACCGTCCGCAGGAACCAGTGACCTTGTGCACAAGTTGTCCGTGATCGAATCGGTATTGTTTCATTAAGCTAACAGTTCATGCAGTTGAGGCAATGCCAGTTCAGGACAAGCAGTATTATGATTTAGTTGCATAGCCTCTTGATTCAGTATATTTCATAGCATAATTTAAAGAAGAACAAATATTCTAACTTTTATTATGCATATGATAAATATTTCCGAGCGAACACGCATGCAAGTAAGTAACCGTTCACAGTTTTGATTGACAAGCAGTATTAACCAAGTCTATTCTCTTTTATCTTGGTTTCTTTTATTATTACTTGGTATCGTTTGATCGGGGCAAAGGAGAGTGCGGATTGATTAGCTGTGAAGCTTGGAAGCAGGACTAGCTAATCGGGTCGGTAGCCACTCACTTAGATTTTTGAAAGAAGAAGGAAAGAGGCGCTTCACGACTCCGCTCGCAAGCCGCCTACTGCTCGTTCACCTGCACACGAACAGCTCGATTAATACTTCTTCCTCTCTTTCCATTCTCGGAATAGAAGTGCAAGTCAATGAACGAAAACAATGAAAACCATCGAAACCGTTCAAGGAAAACAAGCAAATCCCAAAACCAACTCAAAGCACGAAAGCAACAAGCGACATCGAAAACCGAGGCAATAAAAGATAGCAGCGGAGAGGTCCCTCCTGACTCGGCCGCTAAGACGATCCTTGGGGCGCAGTCCACTGAATATGGGAATCGATTCCGAAGAAACAAATCCATAACGAGGACGAGTTCTTAATTCTATCTATCCCGATCGAACGATACCGTCTTGTGTTTCTTAGCCGCGCTCTCCGCATCGGGAGAACGGGGCGCTACAGGTGTAGTGGCGCTGCTTGGATATACGGGACATAATGTATGAACGGTAAGTACCTTTGTGGGCTAGAGAAAGAGCAAGAGTATTGTATTCTCCTTTGTGGCATTATCCTTTGTGGCATTTTATTTGGACCCTATTGAGAGCTTCTCTGTGTATACTCTGATGTGTGCTTGGTACACAATACTTGAATTTCGTTCCAACTTGGTCATTTCGATGATAACTTTGATGTTTGACAACATTGCCTTGTGCGAGCGCAAGTCCAGGCTCGTATGATATCACGTCCCGACGAGAACGATTGTCCTACGGGAGCGCTACAACGCGGTGATTCACGTTCAGCGTGGACGATTGAGCTTGCGGGAGATTGGGACGTGACATATGGGCTCCCCGACACAGAGCCTGTAGTGGTTTCAGCCTGAGTACGAGTGATGCTCTCATTTGCATAGCACTTAGACGGTTATTGTAGTTTACCCTTGAGTATATGTCATTATATTGTTTTACTTTGGCATGCTATTTTTTGTACCTTATTACGTCCCTCTGAGGACATGGTCCCTTGCCAGTTTTGCAGTATAGACCGTTGTGGAGCCTGCCTGGAGTTGCTGATGTATGTTGCTTTATCTTGCAGGCATTGATGCCAGGTACTTATATCATTTCTACTGGAGTTATGGATATTTATTCATATTGTTTATTCATCTGCTGATGTAGCCTAGTTTTATAGACTCATATTCATTTCTCGAGTCTATTCGAGCTTATATGTTACTGGACGGCCGACTTTAGCACATGTAGTTCATTCTTGATACCTTGTTCTTATGTGGATTGGGACATAGATATTTTCTTAGATAGTTACCCTTATTATACAGCTTATACGTATTCGAGTCGGATCAGAGTCTGGTCGAATACGTAGCTGGCATGTTACGTATTCCTAGTCCCTCGATATTTTGGGACTGGGGCGTTACAGATATCTCTTTACATAGTGCCAACGCGGAGCGGGACACTACATGTGCTCTCCTTTGGCCTTGGTCTTATGGACACTTTGACCGCATGGCGTTGTGGCCGCATGCAAACTCTCGGCTGTCCTTGGTCGAATGGACACTTCGGCAGTATGATGACGATGCCGCATATGACCGTAGCCGCATATGAGGGAACACGTGGCATGTCACATCTGGCCTTAGTTGAATTGGATGTCTTGTCAGGGAATCTCATGCGGCCCCTTACTTCGTGGCTGTTCAGGCTGCATGAATTCTGCTATGCGGCTTCCTCTTTGGTTGTTCTGGTCGTATGGGTTGTTTACGGACCCCTTGGCCGCATGGGCTCTCTGTGGCTTAATTTCTTCTGAGTCAAACTTGGAACGCATGTTTGTTGGACGCATGAATCTAAAATTTTTATGCTTCTACAGACATGGTTTAGGTATGAAATCTGATACTAATGTAGATATATACCAAAAATCAAGTTCATGCTAAACAGTTTGTTGTACATAGAGATCGATCCGACAATGTTTTCCACTAATTGCTAGTACCCAAAACAACCCTTCTCATTTATCCGAGTTAGGATAAAAAAAAACATAAGACAACCAAAAAAACATAAGACATAACCCCACTGCACGAACCAAGTTCTCAACCGAAAAGATGCTATTCTCTGCAGCCTGCAGATTGTTCGATATATAAGAGAACAGGCATACTCTAAAATGGATGAAAGCAGTGTAGTTCAAAGAATAAGAGTGCATTATGAGAATGCAAAACCAAGAAACTGGAAAAAACCCAAACTGATCAGGACATCAAGTGAACAAGTATTTCTCAACATATACAGGCAATCACTAGGCATTACGACAAACAATTATTTGCATTTCAAACTGCAACTATTGAGGAGCAAAATAAAAGAACCTGCAACAAACTCATAGTAGTCCGGTAGCACTGCATGCACAGAGCCTGTTTTTGCGCTCTATAGCTCATCCGTTTCTCGCTGCAATAACTCGTAACCTGTCCATACCCTCTTCCTCATTGTCCATACCCTCTTCCTCATCAGAAACAATTGTGTAGCAGAAGACCATCTTCACAGGAGACTACCTAGTGTGCACTATGAGAACCTTTAAAAAAGGAATCCGAGAAATTTAACATTTACTTCTAAGAATACTTGAATATATGTACGTACGTTGTACGTATTTTATAGATTATTATTAGGAAGACTAAAAGATAGTTGTTGTAATAATTATAATCTTTATTAAGACTAGTTAGGAACACTAATGTTCATTGCAAACTGCATTAGAAGCAAAATCAAGAATCAAGAATCAAGACCAGACCTAAGGCACCACTCGTGTCAAAGTTCATGTCTTCTTCAAAGCAATGAATCTGGCAGCCAACTCATCGTAGTCCGGTAGCCTTGGATGCACAAGCCCTTCTCCCGGTCTCAGCATGTGTGGCTGCATGGAAGTAGCCCGAGCGGGTCCCTTGCCAGCACCAGCCTCCGGAACAGGGGTTGTCGGCTCAGACGGGAGCGAAGAAATTCTGTCTGGACGACGAAGAACTGGTTCTGTTGGCCCAGGGTAGACTCCGATGCCATTATGGTGATGATGTTGGTGCTCCCCAGCTCGGTTGGTATCCACAATAAGTTCCGCTGGAGGAGCTCGCGCCCTTGTTCTCGATCTACTCGTCCCTTTCTTGCTGAAGTGAACCAAGAGCCTGTCCATTGCCTGTTCCTCCTCATCACGTTCACGATCGTAGGCAGCAGCACTCCTGCTCCCATGTTTTCTGTGTTCCCTTGGGGGTCGGCTGGCATGTTGGTCACAGATAACACCACCGCCCAACTCTTCAGCTGCTGCTTGTCTTGGTTGTTGCTTCATGGATGCTTCCTCGGCATTAACAGCTTGCCTTGCTTGTCTATCCACCACTTTTACCTCACCATGGAAATCATCATCCCGCCTGCCTTCTTTTCTTACCAAGTCTTCGTTCTTGATCACAACAGGTATTTTCGGATGCTTCCTCCGGACAGAGAAGGGTTTAGGCCTCTCGCCACCATTGTTGAGTGGCACATTGGCGAGCTTGATACCATCATCAGAGGTTGAAGGGCTTTTGAAGTCCAGCTTGGTGTAAGGAGGCAACCTGTTGATTAGTCTAGCATTGCTGGTATTAGGTGTTTTAGGAGGACACCAACTCTCTTGAGCAATAGGATCCATCTTTTCTTCAGCCTTGGGCAATTCATTCTTAACTCCATTCAATTTGGTGTAGGGAGGAATCATATTGACAGCTTTCACATATCTGGATATTACTTGTCCAACAATCGGCTTCTCTAGACCAATGAGACCTGGTCCTTCTCTGGCCATCGGAGATCTGCAATCAGCAGCCCCTTCATTCAAATAAGCATCTTTATGAGTTCCATTCTGCCTTCCTTTTGGTTTAATAGATGGAAGAACTTTGGCATTCTCTAGACCAATGAGACCTGGCTCTTCCCGGGACATCGGAGATTTGCTGCAGACAGTAGGGTCGTTAAAATGAGCATCTTCATTGGATCCATTCTGGCTTCCTTTTGGTTTAACAGGTGGAAAAACTTTGGCATCAGTATAGCCTCGCTGCAAATTCTCTGGCCCTTCAACAGCAGCATGTGCCTTATTCCTGTTTCTCTCAGCAGGATCATGTCGCCGGCCATTGCTGGTGCTTGAAATGACATGAATGTCTCGAGGCTCAGGCTGGACTTGTTCTTTCTGCACAAAATTCCTTGGAGGAGGTTCCCATCTTTCCTTGGATGGAGCCTCCCGGTCTCCACCTGCATTGAAGGCTGCTTCCTTTCTTCCCTTGATAGCTGCATTCCTCCAGTTCTCAGCATGGGAGTGTTGATCATTGTTTTCACTACGTATCTTACACTGAGAGTCTCGATGCTCAGGATGGGCTTGTTTTTTCTGCTCATGATTCCTCGGCGGAGGTTCCCATCTTTCTTTGGATGGAGCCTCTCGGTCTCCACCTACATTGATGACTACTTCTTTCCTTCCCTTAACAGCTGCATTCCTCCAGTTCTCAGCATGGAGGCGTTGTTGATTGTAAAGTTTCTGCTGGAACACCTTGGAATCCCATGGCACAGAGAACTCTTCCGCAATACGTTGCATCAACTGAAGCTTCTTCTCCATGGAAAATGATTTCTTTTGCACTTTCTCAACAAACTACATAAAAAGATATGAAAGCTTGTCAGTATTGAAAAACAACAGAGTAATAAGTGGTGATGCACACTAGTTTTTAGCACCTCTCCATTAATTGATGATTCCATCTCACTCCCATATCGTTCCGTGAACACAGTCCTAAGATCACACAGTTCTGGCAAATCTGAAAATCTAGCTGCAGCGTATATAAGAGTAGACATCGCTTCCAGGGCTTCTTCAGGGCATTCTCTGCTCAAAGAATACAGGGAAGCACATTGAGACGCGATCATCATAAACAAGATATTGTAGAACCCAATGAAACCCAGTGCGAACTGTAACTCATTTCATGAGAGAATATGAAACTAACTTGGAATATTATAACTTGTGCATAAATTCTGAAAATAGGTTGACGAAAGATATTTGACATATGAATATTAGCGTCAGTCAGAACTCAACACCACTAATACAAAACAGAAGTGGCTTCGAGCAGGTACAATTGCTGATTTGTAATGCTGGCATATAAAATTCCTGGATATGTTTCAAAAGTCCACGCTTCTTCAATATGATTTTCGTGTCAACCAAAGAAAAATGTTGGCTTTATGGTAAAATATATCTACTATTAATCATGTTGGACACATCATTTAGATAGGGGTATTAGAAAGGGGTGCTTGATTGTGTAGCATAGGCATAACTTCTCCTTGATCAACTTTTCTTGAACCTCGTCTACTTGATGAACAGCTCAGTCATGCACTCTGCATAATGATACAACTTGGTAACGTTGTTAGGTTTTAGCAGGTCATCTCAAGGAGCAGGTTCTGGTTGTTAAATGTGTTGGAAATATTTGAATGAATATTTCCAATTTCCATTAGTTGTGTCTATTGGAAAATGTGTCCTTTCCAAACATTGTGTCCATTAATATTGTCTCTCTTCATCCTTTATAAAAAGAGTTCTTCATCCTTTATAAAAAAAGTCATACGAGTGTTTGATTAAAATCCATCCAAACAATTCATTCACTCATTCATACATCAAGCATTCAGTTCAAGAGAGAGAGACTACCTCCATTGTTTCGTCAGTTCTTGTGGTGTGAAGTGCTGCTACGGGAAGAGGAGTACCGTTGTATCCTGGGAGACACAATCGCTACTAAATCGTAAGCACCTGAACGGGCCAAAAATTGTCTTAAGGACATTGAACCAAGTTCAAGGCTCGGTCTCGGTCAGATTATTAAGTTACATTATTTATATTTTATTCCCATATTCTAAAATACAGAGTTAATTTTTTTTTTATTTTTTATAACAATATGTCCATTCCTGATGCCGTTTCATCATACTAAGGAATCCCATCTGGTAACAGCTTCCTCCACTCTCAAATATAGATTTATATAGTAGAAAAGGAACTCTTGAAAGTGAATAATAATATCTTAATTCTATATTTGGGAAGATGAATTTTATTTATTCATAGCTTAAAATAATCTGCACTGCATTCACAAGAGAAGCTTTACTTCTATCAGTTGCATCATTGTAAACCACTCAGGCCTAAGTGAATTAGTAAGATCTGGCAAGTATCACCAGTGGACAGTACAATCATGCTACCGCATGGCCATTCATCCATATGGAAAAGATACTAGGTAGCACTTGAAAAATAGAAGCCATTGGCCTTTTAAAATCAACATTGATGAGGAAGAATGTTCTAAGGTAGTCACGGAACTCACTGGCCATTACAATGTATTTTCTCCTTCCAATTGTGCATATCGGGTGCAACAAGTTCATCTTTCATCTTGCCAGCTAGTAATTCAGCTCAAGACGTGTTGTTCTCCTCCATGTTACTCCTTGAGTTTACACCAGTCTTTCCACTATGCTCATGCCTTCTAAGCTTTGCAGATCACTTTTATGGCTATTCTGATAATCTGATCCAACAAAAGAGAACCCTTAAATCACTGAGGTTATGCGGCTTACACCTTTAGTCACCCTTGGCTATTAGAGCCTTGTTTCCTAGTTAGGGACCTGACTTTATCATCTAATTAGTGAAATTCCTGTCAAGAGAGAAAGACACCCATATATTGACTCTTCAAATTGAAGATTTTATTCCCTACTGCTGATCAAGCTCACCTTACTATAACTAGCAAACATCTTTTTCAACAACGACAGCTCCCAGCTTGTCCTCCAAGTTTCCAACTCACTATGAATGTTCTCAACCGATTCGCTAATCCCTTACAGCTTAGAAATAAACAAGTCTATCTAACTTTTTGAGATGACCAGTATTACAAAAGATGAGTAGTGGATTTTCCTTTATTCCAAGAAAAAAAAGATGACAATGAAAAGAAAACCTCAAATCTGTATAATAGCTCTTAATTTTTGTCGCAGCCCAGTCAAAAAATGTTTCCACTTCCTCCTAACATTACCTTTCAGCAGTCTCTCTTTCACCTTTCTTCTCCCCAATGTTCTTTTAAATCACTTTCACTCTAAACCTTTTTTATGCTGATCGAGCACTACGTTCCCTCCTCCCAAAAGCTGATTTGACAGTAAAAGTTGAGTGTAATTTTTTTTACTTGTGTTTATCTGTAACAGATTATGATAGGTCAAGTAATGATATTTTAGAAAAAATCATAAGCTATGTTTAGCAATAAGGCATAAGTTAGATATTTTCCACAATCATGCAAGGAATCAAGTATAGTAAGGTCCAAAAGGCAACGTGCTAGTTGTGCTTGTCCAATGAACAACCTTTTTTCATCTATGACAACATAGTAAAGGAGTCACTATGATGAAACCACTTGTGGAACCAGCTTGGGGCTGAGGTGAGCTCCAGCCCACCCAATTTCTTTTTTAATTTTTGTTTCAATATGAGTCAGCCCACACCCCACACCCCAGCTCTAATCGAATTCTCGGTTCCGCCCTTGGATGAAACTATTTCACTTCATATGCAATTATGTACTCTTTTAAGTAGAGATGAGCAATCAAGAGAATTATTAGAAGCTGATTCCGGGAAATGAGACTCATGAATTGTGCACATATCAAGCATAATCAGATGCATGGAAACAGAAGCAAGAAACCTTAACATGCTCAGCATCACCAAAATCCTATGTGTCTGACATGAAGAAGTATCTCAGAAATAATGAGCATATGTTTGTTCGCTGATAACTACTTACAATACCTCTGCTTTTGTAAGCTTGGAAGCAGTTGTAAGATACATTCACAGTATAACTCAATCATATCATAGCAAGATGCATGATTTATTTCAAAGATGAGTGCTTCAATCTGTTTCAGAGAAGAATAAAGTATGTATCAGATAACAGAGCAAGACAATTGATAAGCATAGGCAGAACTATCCAAAAATATAAATAAATTACGGGGATCATCTTCTCGGCAACACAAATATAAGCATTAGAGCATATAAGCTTAGGAGAGTAGAATGTCCATGTACAGGCCATTTGCATACTACCAATCTGGTGCCATCTCTAAGTTTACAGATATAAATGGCAAACTTCTCAAATCATCAAAGAAAATACTATATCACAACTTCAATAATAATAATGCACAATCTACTAATAACCAAAGAAACCTATTCCAACAACTAGTATTTACCTAGACTACTGATATCGATAATCACTAACATCCTTGTGCGCTTAGGGACAAACATAGTAGATGTTATTAGAATAGTTACATACTGGCAAAACCAAGAGCAGAGGCGGAGCTACACAAGGGCACGACCGGACTGTAGCCCGGGCCAAAACTTTTGGAAAAAAAATTGATTTGATTTTGTTTTTGAAATATTTTCTTAGTTATGTTTTATTCTTTTGTTTGGATTTGAAGTAAGCAAAAATAAAGTGATAAATAGATTCTCAAAAAAATGGTATTTTAGGTGGTGCGATGCTAGTGTTCTCGTGTCGCTCAAGCTATTCCTAAAGTTCAGTCCACACCCACCCCACCCCCCAATTTTAGATACTAGCTCCGCCACTGACCAAGAGTGTCGACAATGAATCTCTTTTGTTGATCACAAGGCCAATTGGGGTTGCCGTATCTAGAAATCAGCACCCAAGACATTCATCCACCCAAATTCCTAGACTAAGCTTGAAATTGATTTAACATATTGAATGGCTTCCCGTCATAGTCATTTCAAACCCAACCTAGTCAATCTGAGCAACATCAATATCATCACAAAATCGGACTTTTGTCGCGGCAAGAATCCAAAATTTACATCAGGATTGCCCAAAGAATAGTTTGAAGAAAATAGTTCATCCTTTTCTTGTAACAGAATAAATGACACAAGCAATTTGTTCCTCCCATCAAAACATAATCCCCCTTTTCTACAGAAGAGCAAATGAATCTCTACTACAACTTCCCAAGGATTCAGTTCCCTGACTCCCCTTAGGGAAAAAAACAACAACAATCAGGAGACCAATACTTAAATACACCACTATGAGTAAACTAGAAGACCAGCTTGAATAACAAAACTAGAATTAGAAATATGATCACATAAGCTAGCTGACAATTTAGAAACATTTGGTGAAGGAAAGATCAACCAAAATGGCATCCAAGAAACCCATGAGAGACCAAAAAGGTATCACCCAGAAAAGGATACCCCAAATGAAAGAAATCACAATCACAAATATTTTAATGCAAAAGAAAAAAACATTAGCTAAACATTGCAGGAAAAAAAAAATCTAGACAATAAAATTCAGTGATGACCCATGAAGGATCACTGTTCAAGAAACACACCAAACATCCTCAATCCACCATTTGGACAAATTGGTAACAACATGCATTCAATCAAATGAAAAATAAATAATAATAATACCTTCCAACAACAACAACAACAACAACAACAGTAATAATAATTTAAGTAAAAACATACATACCCTTCCAAAGGCATTGGTGTCATGCCCATTTGACAGCAGCTCTGCCACATCCTTCCTCAGGTAATTCAGCATGGCATGCTTCTTCCTCCTTATCAGGCCTATCCTACTCCTTATGCACTTCACACCATGTTTGCTAACAACAAAAACAAAAACAAAAACAAAAACAAAAACAAAAACAAAAACACAAGGAAAAAAAATACTTAGCCCATCAACCCCATTGCATCAATAATCATAAAAGGAAAGAAAAACAATGAAATGGAGGAGAGAATTAATTGGAGTATTTACCATTTATTGGAGAACTTGCCACCAAGCAAGCTCTCAAACATCTTGACCTCCTCCTTTAGATTGCTCTCCCTTCTTCTTCTTCTTTGTGTAGAGGAATATATACTCTATGTTTGTGATTGAGGAGTGGAGAGATTGAGAAGAAGAAGAAGAATGAGGAGAGGAGGACTAGAAATGGGTTTGTGATGAAGTAACAGAAAGTTTGGGACACTTTATTGTTCACTTTTCCTTTCTTTTCTTTTTCTTTTGTTGTGTGCAAGACAAGGAACAGGATGGATCCAGTGCTACATGAGCAGCAGCTATGAACATTAAAAGCTCTAATTTCTCGTCATCCTTTTTTTTCCTTTTTTCTTCTGTGCTTTAGAAAACCAAGGTTCTGTGTTTTATTTGCAATTTTGTATGGTTTGGTTTAGGGGTAGGACCTAATGGACCCGATTTAGGGCTGGGTTTACTTGCACATGATCCAAGTGAAATGTGAACTTCTTATTAGTTTTAGGCAAATTCTAAAGGCACTCCAATAGTTACTTAGGATATTCTATTACTTCAGGACAGTTTCGATTTTTATAACTTTTACTTAGGATATTCCAAAATTTATTCAGGACAGTCCACTCCCCTCCTCCAACCTTCCCAAAATCTTTCATTCTAAATTTCTACTCTCTCTCTTCAAATTTTCAAACTCCAAATTCTAACCATAATCCTAACCCTAATTCCAACTGCCGGAGGAGGAGGATGAGGCGACGGCGGGAGACGGAGGAGGAGGCGGAGGCGCACGCAAGCGGGGGCTGTTGTTGCTGCTGCTGCTATTGATACTGTTACCGTCGTCGTCGCCGGCCCGCCCCCGCGCGTGTGCGCGCGCCTCCACTGCTCGTAGCCTCCCGCACCCCGGACGCGTCCGTCCCGCGTAGCCCCAGCACCCCACACTCCGCACACGTCCGTCCTACGCACGTCCGCCCTGCGCAACCCCCGCACCCCACATCCCGCACCTAGCAAACGTCCGTCCCGCACCACGTACCTCCGCCCCGTGCCGGCCCCTCTCGCCGCACCCCGCCCTCCCACTCCGCCCTTGATGCTGCTGCTGCTTCTTCTTCTTCTTCTTCTTCTTCTTCTTTTCTTCGTTAGGACTGTAAACAAATTTTTTTTTGTAGTCCTAATTATTTAGAACTGTCACAAAGTTGACAGTCCTTTCAATTATTGGAATGACTGTTATTTTTTTTTTACAGTTCTAATTATTTAGGACTGTAACAATATTGACAGTTCTTCCAATTGGAAGGACTGTCAACATTGTGACAGTCCTGGAAAAAAAAATTGGGGCTGAAAATATAAATCATTGACTTATATATAAGGATTTGGACTGCCCTCAAGTAAATAAATTTAATGACAAATTTGTAAATAAACTAAACAAAAATTTAAACTGTGCTAAATAATTTATGTAGTGTCTTTAGAATTTGTTATATTATTTCTTTGACAAGCTCAAACAATATCAAATAATGAGTCTTTTAAAATAATCTCCTCATGCAATTATAAGTTATCTTTTAGAAGTTGTCAAAGAAAAACCATTAGTTATCAAGCTGTTCTATCAAACTTATTTTTCTGCTACTTTTTAAGATATTTATATTACAATAAAAAAATGAACAGTCTAAATAATCTGTACCGAAATCGGGATCCAATAGGTCATGTGAAGAAGGAATTCACTAATCATTGATGGATTAGTCCAAAACAAAGTTGCTCTGATTTTTGCGGATCCACAATCAAACTTGATTACAAGCAAGTCTAATCCGAACTGAATCGAACCAAAGAGACCGAAGTTGAAAATGGACAGAAGAGTCGGATTTTTGTGCAAAATTGAGTTTTATGAATAAATTTGGTGGAAGTTGTTAAGTGTTGGGAGGTTGTGGTGGGATCAAAGTGAGTGTGTGGTGGTGGTGGTGGTGGTGTGTAAAAGGGCGGGCGGTCCGGAATTTGGTTCGGTCAAATTTGGTCCGAATTTGGTCAACGGGCCGGTCCGCTTCGGCCCACTTCTTCTATGGGTTCGTGTTGGGTTGGGGGATTCGACCTGCAAGTCCGGTCCGATCCGGCCCGGTCTCGGCATTGTTCGGACCGGATCCAATTCGGTCGAACTGGTCTGGTTCAGGTCTGGTTCAGTTCGGTTTGGCTGATTTATAATTTTTTTTTGAATATATCCGTTGGGAGATTTTTTTACCAAAATATTTCCATTTTAGTGGCTGTTTTTGAACGTT
This sequence comes from Iris macrosiphon, assembly GCA_036927795.1. Classification (NCBI taxonomy): domain Eukaryota; kingdom Viridiplantae; phylum Streptophyta; class Magnoliopsida; order Asparagales; family Iridaceae; genus Iris; species Iris macrosiphon. The sequence goes on from JAYESA010000005.1 coordinate 213,539,743, forward strand.
TTAGGGATATTTTAGTCATTTTTTTAAAAATGACTAAAATATCCATTATAACAACTCTTTTTTTAGGGTATTTGAGATCATTTGGCCCAAAAAAAAAATCCTATAAATAGTCCATAATTTATGAAAAATAAACACAACACAATTTTTTTCTCTTACAAAATTTATTTTCTCTCTTACAAAATTTAGAAAAATCTAGTATAAAGAAACTATATACTATCATAAAAAATGAGCAACCACAACAGCAACTGGAAGATCATCAACTTCAATCCGCACCGCAACCTCAAACGGCAGAGCAACCTCAACCGGCACAGCAACTAGAGTTTGAATCGAAAATTGGCATCATTTTAGCGGAGTTTATAATGAGCACGATACGGAAAGAAAATCTTCGAATAGATTCTTATTGAATGCTTACATTGTAGAAAATGACTCAAATGAGACCATAACTGAGGTACAAGAAAGCTACGCATACATTTGAAAATGTGTATGAATATTTAGTAATGTTGTATTTTCTAAAAAAAAATGTATCAATTTTAATATATTTTATTATTGTTACATAAGTCATAGGTATATTTAACCTAATTGCAACTTATGTTTGAGTCTTATCTTTCAGTTTCTTTACAAACTTTATTTGCAGTAATACAAATAAATTTTAAAGAGAGCCTGAGAAGCTAAGACACAAATATTTATACTTATAAATATTTATTTATAAAGATTTATACTTATAAAGATTTATACTTATATTTATTTATACTTAAAAAGTTATATAAAAAATTATATAAAGATTTATACTTATAAAAAAAAGTTATAATTTAAAAAAAAATTCAACTTATAAATATTTAGATTTTAATTTATACTTAAAGTTATATAAGTATTGACATAAAAAAATTAAATAAAATTTTCTTACTTAATGTTTATATAAATTATACATTTTAAATTATACAAAATTAACTTAGTAACAAAAAACCTATAAATTTTCACTTTAATTTATTAACATATAAGTTATATCATATATATATATATATATATATATATATATATATATATATATATATATATATATATATATATAAACGTAATTTTTTTTAAATAAAACCGGGCCGGCCCGGCCCGACAGTGAACCGGCCCGGACCCAGACCGGTTCGGCCCGGTCCTCCCCTGACCGAGTCATGGGTCCGGGCTGGATCAAAATTATTTTTGACCGGGCCGGCCCAACCCGCCTCTCCTCTCAGATTGAGCCTGGTCCGGCCCGAACCCGGTCAAACTCGGTTGACTCGGGCCGTGGACCGACCGCGGACCGGCCCAATACAGACCATGTGGTGGGGGTGGTGGCAGGGGGGGGGGGACTAGACTACCACCACATATTTTCTTTCCTTTGCTGCCTCTTCCGACAGTGTCATCTTTGGAAAGTTTTTTTTGTTGAGATGTCTCACGATAGACACAGAACTTTGTGCACGTTGCGTTATATGTCATTTGGATCTATTGTTTCACACCTCCTTCGCGGTTTGATTTCGATACCGTCCGTCTAGCCAAGAAAACTATACCTTTTCTCACTGACCACAAGAGCCAGTTGAGTTCGATAACATCTTTGAAAAGTTGTAAGGGCAAAGAAGCAATTGCAACACCTCACCCCAATTACGAAGCTGGTGGCCTACTTGAGGGGTAATTTTTTCTTAAAGTATTTTGAAAGACTACAAATATTTTGTATATTTTACTTTTCAAATTATTCATAATTTTTTTAACAATACAATTATGGATTGTCAAACTTTTGATAGTCCCTAAAATTAATAATCGTTGTCTTCAGGACTGTCAAAATTTTAATAATTTTATATACAAATAATTCTGATTTATTAACTGTTAAAATTTTGACAGTTCTAATATATTACAGGAATATCAAAAATTTTACAGTCCTATTGCATAGTCAAAATTGTCAGAATTTGTCAATCATTTGTTTTCGCAAAGTGATTGTGTATGTAAAACTTTGAACCTTTATTTAAAAAAAATCGAAACTTCGAAAATAATGCTTCAGTGAACTTTTTACTAGAAAAATATAACAAATGAATAAAGCTAAGTTTACAACAAAACTTTGTTGTAAACCTTTACAACCGCTACATGACGGTTGATAATTGGTCTCCCTCTCCTCCCTACCCCACATGGGAAGAAGGGACCAAATATTGCCTTAGGGCCCTGTTCTTGAGGCACCGTCGAAGAACATTCGCCAGACGGCTTCGCATGTGGTCACGTTTGAGTCCACCACTTCGTCTGGGATCTCCTCATAGAGCTTTGAGGTTTCTTGCACTGAATGAGCTGCCAGAAAATCGGCCAATGCTTGCCTTTGACTGCCTTTTGCGGAACGAATACCATGTCGTATGGCGACAATAATATCACCCATGTAGCTAAGAGGGAGTTAAGCGCCCCTGGCTTGGTCATGAGAACCTTGAAAGGGTTAACTCGCGAGATCAGATGGATTGTTTGCTCAGCCACGTAATGTCGAGTCTTCTGGATAGCAAAGACCAGAGCAAGACATTCCTTCTCAATAGGGTTGTACATGTGCTCCGCGCCGACCATCATTCTGCTGAGATATTAGATGGCCTGCTCATGACCTGCATCACTCTTCTGGGCTAGTAGAGCACCGAGGGAGTGATCCATCGCACACACGTACTGCATGAAAGGTCTTTCCATAATGGGGACCACCAAGACTGGGGGACTTGTAAGATACATTTTGATGTCATCGAATTTCTATTGGAATTCGTCGGTCCAGATGAAGGAGACTCCCTTCTTCATGAGCCGAGTGAACGGCTGATAACGTTCAAAGAGGTTTGATATTAACCACATAATGTATGCCAATCTTCCTTGAAGCCCGCAAAGTTCTCTGAGGTTCTTTGGTGGGTGCATTTCAAGGATTGCTTTGGTTTTGTCAGGGTCTATGTGAATGCCCTTTAAAGTTATGATAAAATTCAAGAACTTGCCATTGGAGACTCCAAGGAAGGATTTGGTTGGGTTCATCTTAAGATGGTGTGCCCACATTAGGTCGAACATAGTCCTCAAGTCTTGGAGATGATAATCTTTAGTGCAACTTTTGACAACGATGTCATCAACGTAACACTCTACCGTCTTGCGTAGATGTTCATGGAAGATGGTGCTCATAGCTCGCTGGTATGTATCACCTGTGTTCTTCAGACCAAAGGGTATGACTATGTAGCAGTAAACCCCTATCGGCTTTCAGAATGACGTATGCTTCTCGTTATCAGAAAACATCTTGTTTTGATTGTAGCATGATAATCCATCCATGAAGGACATATGCTCGAAGCCACATGTGTTGTCGATCATTATATCCTTAATCGGTAGTGGAAACTCGTCCTTTGGGCATACCGCATTTAGATCGCAAAAGTCAATGCAAATTCAGATCTTCCCGTTCATTTTGACGATGGACACGATGTTGGCTACCCAATCTGGATGTTATTTCTTGTGGATGAAGCCACTGGCTATTAGTTTATTTACCTCAACTTCGATGGCGTTCATAATGTCTGGATGGAACCGCCTCTACTGTTGCTTTACTAGCTTAGCATCGAGAAGGATATTGAGTTTGTGGACCACGATCTGTAGGTTCAGTCCTGTCATGTCTTCATAGCTCCAAGCAAAGACGTCGATATACTCTCTTACGAGTTGAAGCAGGGATTCACGATCTTCATCGGACAAACTTTTTCTGATTAAGATAAGTTTAGGGGAGGATTCTTCGCCCAGGTCGAATTGTACGACCTCGTCCTCAGTGAAGGTTCTCGCTGCTCGAACCGTAGCTCCCACTGTGCGTCCAGGAGTTGGGCCATGGTTCGATCTCGAAGGATTCAAGTGGGTCCTCATCCTCCTATTCTGGGTGAGCGGATGCCATATTGATAGATAGCGTCTTTTTAAGCATGTCTCCAATGCTTATATCGGATCCCCAAGTGGAGGATTCTGAAGAGTGAGAATAAACTTCTCCCTCTTCCTCATAGTCTTCGGGAGTATATGAAGGTGTAACGTACCCCAGACCATGTTGAGTCTTATGGTAGTAATCCTCGGACTTGCCTGCAGGAGAGAGGAGATGTAGAGGCAGTCGTCGTCCTTTTCCATAGTTCAGGCCTTGGTCACTTTTAAGATCATTACCCATCTTCTGGATAAGGTGCTTGGCTTGTGAGCTGTAGCGGTATACTTGCATCCTTCCGCTCTCAGGTTCTGGTTCTTATTCCTCCGGGATGAAGGACAATGAACATTCTATTCTGTCAAAGATGATGAGTTTCTCTCTCCTCCTTCTTGCTGGCATTGTGAAGTAGGAGTTTTGGCTAGGAAGAATTCGGTTCACTGCATAGGTAGTCACCTGTGTATGTAGTTGTGAGCCTAGACCGTGCTCTAGAGAGTACAATACACTTAAATGTGCGACCTCGGAGTAGTTCAAAGATAACTCTTTATTTATGAAGTAAGTTATCTTTTTCGGGGGAATTACATCATCTAGGGAACGAACATCAACATGAGCGGCTAAGTACTCTTCCAACTCATCCTTCCCTGGCTCAGTTTCTAGTGTGCGTGGTGGCTTCGAAGGTTTCCTGCAAAGTTTTACCACCAGTGGTTCTAAAGCAGTAGTGGGTACATGATCTTCTTTAGATGGTCGATTCGGCCTTCGTAGATGAACGACCAGGAGTTCTGGTGCCTTTTTGTGCAGCTTCACCACGAGGGGAGGAGCTTTGTCAGGGACACGTCCGTTGAGACAGACCCTCAAGGGTTCGTCCGACGTTGTGTCGGCTTCCGCTTCTTCGTCGACATTATTGTCACCTTTGTCTTGGTAGACCTTCTTGTAGAGGATTGATTCGGAGTAATAAGTCTCGACCCCTTTAAATGGGTCGACGTTGGCAAACTCCGTCTTGACAATGTCGTAATCATTAACGTACTTTAGGCACTAATGCAGAGTCGACGGCATTATCATGTACTCGTGTATCCATAGATGCCCCAATAGGACGTTATATGATACGTCTACGTCTATGACGTAGCAGGTGACCTCTGTTTTCAAGTCGCCGATCTGACATTTCAAGCGTATCTTACCTAGAGGGTAGCTTCTTCCAGCGTTGAAGTCACTGATGGCAGTATTGGTTGCTGTAGTCAGTGCATAGGGATGTCCAGGGTCTGAAACAGACTTCACGGGATGATGCTGATGGATGAACCGGGATCGATGTGCATCCAGTCCACTATGATGGCGCCGATATACCCTGTCTAATATATGGGACGATCGTGCCTATTATTCTTTAGCAACATGTCCTGCTGTGATAACGTGATGTTAGGTATCACCTCCGTCACATTATTGCAATGAGGACATACAATAAGGTTCTCAGTTGGCAGCTTGACCTGCCATAGGTAGATGTCAGCATTTTTTAATGCCTCCATGAGAGCATTCCAAGTGTCTTTAGAGAGTCGAAGAAGCTCAAACAGTGACAACTTTGCCGGGGTATTGGCCAGTTGTGTCAAGATGTCAAAGTTGTAGGGCTTCTCGAGCCCTTGAGCCATTTTCTTGTGCAACGGCTTATCGAAGCGAGTCTCTTTCTACTTCAGTTTGTCTGTTGCAGGGGGTTGAGACGGACCCAGATCATATATAGTAGGTGGAGGAAGGATGTCCTCGGGGGCATAATAATCCCGTTGGTAGGCGAGGTCCGACCTCGTTGCTCCTTCTAATGCTTCCTCGACAGAGGGATAAAACATGTAACATGCCTTGGACTTCTTCCCCTTAGACTTGGAGGTAGAAGGCGGCGCTCGCTGCGTCATATCTTGAACGAGATCCGTGTGAACCCATATGACCTCGCCCTTGGGCGTGCTAAGTGGTACCCTTCCGGCTATTTGGTCGCGAGCTGGAGGGAGGTTGACAACCTCCATCATTGCCCTCGGAATCGGGACAACACCATACTGGGCCTTCATTACTGGAAAGTTGCCAAACTGGAGAGATATCATGTTGGCGGTGACCGTCTTGTCATCGAAGTCCAAACTAAGAGCCTTGGTATCAAGAGGTGCTGGATGTATCACTTTAGTGTATAACAATCCTTCTTTGAATGGTGGACATACAGATGGTAGTGGCTGTACTTGGGATTATCAACCTGGTCTGCCTCCTCAGGACGTTTGATGTCGAGAAGTAGAAGATTGTTGCCCTTCATCAATATGTCAAAGATCGCCATAATGTCCTCATCTTCGAAGGAGTAAGTTTTCTTCGATTTTGGAGCCTCTGCAGGCTTCTGCTTGGGCTTCTTGGCTAGATTGGCAATAAGGGCCTGCTTCCCTTTGCCGTCATGGCTGTTATTGCCGCTGTTATTGTTGTTGTTGTTGTTGTAAGGATGTCTTCCCCTAACATCAGTGACGAGAATTTGTATGCCTAGCAGTCGGGCATCATTTACCTTTCTTTCAATACCGACAACGTTTATGATGAATGCCATCCAGTTTTTGAACTGGGCGTCGCCCATCCAGAGCCTGACGGCTGGTAGTAGATTCCTTCGATATGTGTCCATCAGTGTGGACTCGAAAATGCCGGAGGGCAAATTCAGTGCATCTTACCTGTATCATTTGACATATTCCCGTACATGCTCTTTCTCTTTTTGCATAATGTCCATCAGAGAGGATATCATCATGTTGTTTCCTCAGTCATATAATCGTCCAAGAAAAAGGCTTTTGAGGTCGTCAAACAACAAGATAAAATTGTATTGGAGACTGCAAAACCAATCAAAGGCCACTCCCAATAACGCCACGATAAAGAGCTTGGTGAGAAGAGCATCGTTGCGAGGTAGATGCCCCGTTGCCGTCTCGAAGTAACTCATGTACTAACGTCAAACGGAGTCAGGTTGAAGGGCTTGTACTTGGGCGGGTATGACACATCTCTCCACTCGAGGGGATATGGTTTTCGTACTCTGAGCTCGCGCAAGGTATGCCAATTTTCCAGTGAGTCCAGGCGGGCTCGAAGTTCTCCGACCTCCCTGATTGCTTCCCGTGCTTCATCTACTCTAGAAGGAGCAGACGATCCAGGCAAGGCGTGATTGCCGCCAGCGGGTGGAGAGGTTGCGTTGGAGTCCCCATTGGTCCTGGGATCCAGGATTGCCTGACCTGAGGCACTTGGCGGCTGTGACGCCATGCTTGCCTTAATCTCCAGCATTGTCTGGGTCAAGGTCTGCATTAACACGCTCATGGTTTGTATAATGATCTCGAGGGTCTCAAGGCGCTATCGATCGCTGGAGCTCTCGTGCTTATCCCCTGCCATGTATATTGTTCTTATATGGGAAGAGATAGATGGGATGGTAGATGTCGTACTTTCCGTCTCGGGCTCTTGCAGTGAATAGTCTTCAGGAAAAGTTGGTAGGGTGTCATCCTCTTTGGGCTCGGAGGGAATCCTACCCCCAACGTAAGAAGCTCCATCTTCTTGATAAAGGTAGTTACCTCTAGGAATCTCAGTGTCGGTTTCTTGGGAATCTCTGTCTCCTTGGAACATCGAGTTATTATAGAGTTCTGAGGGATCACTACCCCCATATTGCAGAGTTATCTGGGGTCTCAAGGAAGGGCTACCACCAGCAGCTAATAATTTATTTTTCGAGCGTTTACCCAGGAATACTCCTTCTATGGGCACCGTGGCTTTCCTCCGGTTTCTTGATGCGCTGGTTGAGAGTGAAGGATTGGAAGTGCTAGACTTCCATCTTAGTGTACCCATTGGCATCCCTACACACATCTCTAGTGTGGCCTCCTTTGCCATAATAAGTATATCATATCGGTGCTCTCTGTCGCTGTTGTTGTTGTTGATGCCTCGGTTGCTGTCGAGCTGGTGCTGTTACTGTCAAAACTTCCATCCTCTGCAACACTGAATCATGGATACGAATGCCAGGTGATGGTGCTGACGTTCGGGGTACTCCTCCACCTCCTTCACTCTGAGCATGAGACCTCTTCTGGCCTCCCGTCCTCGCTGACAACCTCTGCATGGTAGGCTCGTGCCTCCGAGCTGTTATAATTACTTCCTCATAAGTTTGGTATTTGTGCCCCTCTACCAGTTGTAGAATCTCCAAATAAATTCCTTGCTAGAACCTCATCGCTCATTCCGACTCCGTAGCCACCATGGTCGGAGAGAATCTACTCAGCCTACATAATTATGTTGCATATCCGTCAACAGTCCTACTAGCCTGCTTGAGACCGATAAACCTCTGCTGAAGCTCATATTGTATGACAACTCCAATACTTTATCCGAAGCCGAGTCCTGAAACTGTCCCAAGAGATAGGATGCCTCAAGCCAACCTCTACTGACGCCCACCAGTCACGGACAAGGTCTTGAAGCTGCAGTCGGACCTGGTCAACTTCTTCATCAGCTAGAACCTTCACTACTGCCAGAATAACCTCAATGTCTTACAACCATGCGTCTGTTATGATGGCATCCTCCGTGACATCTAAGTACCTCGGGTTAAGTCAACAAAATCTAATCGATGCCCCCGAATCAGTCCTTCCCCCTCTCTCCAGAGCCGTTTGTAAACCCTGACTCAATAAGATATTCTGCTCTTGTTGTTAAAATTCCTGATGTTGTTGTACCGCCATTTATTGATACTACGTAGCCATCATTCCCCGGAGGATCTTTCATAATACTGGGGTGTCAAGTACCGCTGATAATGCTGGTACTACTGGGAGTACGGGGATCTCAGGGGTTGGTTGCTCAACATGTCCAACTTTTGGTTCTACTATGCCAGCTTGCTCAACTACTGGCTCTATTCGGATCTGACTCCGAGCAGGTGCTACCTCCCATTGTCGCCTAGGGAAATATTTTCCTGCCATGCCTGCAGCTTCAGCAACTGAAGAAGCCCTAAAGAAAGGACAAGAAACATCAAGAATAGGACGGAAATGATCAAGTAGGCAAGCAGTTTTTACAGTTCAAGCATTGATATCGAGGAAGACGAAGAAAGATATCAAAGGGGATGTATTTGATTGAGATTCCTATGATCGTAACACCCTACAAGTCTAAAAATTCAGACCTACATGGGCCACCACTAAAACTTTGTTATGCCCCAGTACCGAAATACGGAGACGGACATGGCCAGCTACCCCGTACAAGGTATAGAACGTTGTATGACGGTCACGATTGTAACTAGACAAGGGGGTACATTCTACAAGCAAGTCACTTAGGGTCATATAGAACATCTAATATCTTAATCAGTCAAACGAGGATAGTAAACATATAATATATATATGACAAGGAAGTAAGGCGTCCCAAACGTCCTGCCAAAATATTCTAGAAATCAACTGTACAAAATGAGAAGCTGGCGGAGTTGCAAAAGTACATGACCATGATTAGTTGTAGTCTGATTAATTACAATCATGTAAGGAAACTAAATGTCCAGATTTACGGCTAATAAGTGTCAGTGGCTAAACGCCCAAAAAAAAAAAAGCATAATAACGAGCATGGATTAAGAAACCCACTCGTGTCCCTCAGTGGTGATCCGTCTGGTGCATGCCATTGTTCAGGGGAAAGTAAGCTGGATCCTCGAGTATTGGATCTTAACTTGGACATGCAAAACCAGTGGGGTTAGACCTCAAATAGCAAGTACCACAAAGGAAGCACGAATAAAGGAACACAACCAGTGGGTAATAAACTATATATATATATATATATATATATATATATATATATATATATATATATATATATATATATATATATAGTTTTGTCATATAGTTTCGGTCCATAGGTTTGCCATTAAATTCGAAGGTTCTAAAAGAGCTTGATTTAATCAACAAACAAAATAAAGTATAAAGAGGTCCTGGATGTACAATCTAAGTACAATATTTTTTTGATCTGGGGTGTAGCGATGGAAAAAGGAGTACTATGGCATCTCCTTTACTCCGTGGATGATCCGATGCAGGGTAAGAAAGCTTACGTTCTCTCTTCGCTCGTCTAGGTATGCTATCTCTCTGTATTGGCCGGGGGTGGTATGTTGTCTCTATGAAGCAGAAGAAAAAAAGGCCAGCTCTTAGAACGTTCAAGTTGCTCTTATTTATAGCCACCGTGTTAATGGGCTATGGATGCCGCATATTTGATGGCCGCATAAGGCTCCTTCAACAGAATGCGGTTAAAACTGTAGCCGCATACCATGGACAGATTGCCACATGGTCTTGGTTGAGATATGTTGTTGAAGAGATCTCCGAGTTATTTTTAACTCGTTGTGTGCGTGACTTGTTCAGCTATACGCGTAGTCAGAACCAACTGTACGAAGATCTCTGCAGTTGTAACGGAAAGATCTTATAAGTTAGAGGCCGCATAAAGGCTAGGCCGCATGGGACTTATAATCGCATACGTGCTCTCGTTTGGGCCTTGGTTGAATGGAAACTCTGGCCACATGACGTTGTGGCCGCATGTAAGCTCTCGTCGGGCTTTGGTCGAATGGACACTTAATCCGCATGGCGACGAGGCCGCATACGTAGGACACATGGTATGACACATTTATCGAATCCACTAATGCACTGATGTGACTTTTTGTCTTTTCCTGGGCCATCATCTTCACGATTCTTGAAGCATCTCAGAGTAACGAGTGATGTGTCAGAGCTTCTAACAAACATCAAAATCTGTGTCAGGGGTATTTTATGCGGCCTCCCTGCTCTGTGGTCGTTCAGGCCGCATATAGAATACTATGCCGCTTTTCTGCGACTTGGTTGATCAGGACGCATATGGATTCTCTGCGACTTGGTTGATCATGCCGCATGTAGCTTCTCTGTGACTTGGTTGGTCAGGCCGCATGTGGCTTCTCTGCGGCTTGTTGAGGGTGCATGACCTTTATGCGGCCTGTATGATTTTTCTTGCTTCTACAAGACCCCCTTCAATATTTTCAAAATGATAAGTTTGGAATACTTTGATAGAAGCATGGATGAGCGCTATTGGCCGCATATGCAGGGCATGCCGCATAGTCTCGTTGCCGCATAATTGTCTCTGCCAGCCTGTCCAATCATTAAATAATGAGATTTTCTTTGATCTTTGTGCGAATCTCTTGGGATTCTGGGTCGTCAGTGGATAAAGTGGCTCAACTAACGAGAAGTCACCGCCAATCGTTACTGCTGCGTGGATCGAGACGGATCAAAGATCGGGATTCGAACAGCCGTCGTCGTCATCCGTTGCCGCATAGCCCCTGTATATAAGGGGGAAGAGAGGGAGAGAGAGAGAGAGAGAGAGACGTATATTTCTCTAAACTCTTTTTTCTCTTTCCTCTTTCTTGCTGTTGCCATGGCTCCCAAGGTTGCCTCCTCCACCGCCATCGCTGCCAAGAGGGCCCCCAAGGGCAAAGGAAAGGCCAAGAGTAAAGGGAAGGGTCACTCTGCTGTGGCGGATCCTCCGTCGTTCCTTGTCGACGTTCAGTCGCCAATTGAGGGTAGGTTTTGTGAAGGAGACAAACACTCAGAGACACGTGTGCACCGTTGGACGCATGGATACGTCTTTGCGCTAACTACTCACTGTTGAAGAGGTAACCTAGCCGCATGGAAGAGTTTTGTCGCATGACTGACTCGGCTGCATGGGTGCCTATGCCGCATGGACGAGTTCTGCCGCATTATCGTGCCCCGATCCCGTAAGGGCCGATCGTCCTCGCTTGGTCCTACAGAATCGATCGTCCTTGCTTGGGCGCGATGCCATCCAAGCCTAAGTTGCGCTTGCACCAGTCAAAGTACCTTCACAAGACACAAGTTAGACGAAAGTATACATATATAGGCACGGAATATAAATGCAGAGAACCAAAGTTGAACACATTGATAGGAACACAAAATACTTTCTTTTTGTTAAATACTTGAACATTTGGATTACAAAGTGCTTGCTTGACTAAGCTACAAAATATGCCTTAGAAGGCTTACAACTCTTTTTATATTCCCAAAACTAGCCACAACGCCCACACATTACATCCTTTTAGTAGGACCAAAAACTAAAACATCTACCAAAAGAGGAGTTGCCCACTGGAGAGGAAAGCTAAGGAAGCAGCGCGAGCACGGTCCTGCCGGAAGGATGCGCTAACACCGATTCAGAATGCTTGCCAAGTTCTCGCATCCAGTACCTGGATATTTGTCCACAAACATGGGTCAGTACTACCATATGTACTGATGAGCGATCGTGGCTAAACTTACCTAGAAATCCACACTAAGTAAGCAGGTGAAGCTAGCATTATTAGGTGTTCTTTCTAGTTGTCTAGTTTCTTTTTAATAATTTATGTAAAGAAACATAGATAATAATTGAACCATGCTTATGATAATTCTTACCCACGGCCGAGCGGTTATCCCTGCAGCAGACACACAAGTTACCCACAATTTGCATATATGGATAAACTTATGAATCAATCTTGGTGTCAAAATGATAGGTATGCAAGAAGGTAAACCTAGCATGTGACCTATCTATATGATGGTCCATGAGTTGCCCCATTGATGGACAACAACACCCCCTAGATCCCGTAGGACCGGAACATCGAGGTGCTCTCACAATCCCTTCCGGACCGACCGATTTCTACTGCCCCAGAAATCGTTCGAGAGACTATTATCTTGTGCACAAGTTGTCCGAGACCAATGCATGACAAGGAACATTCTATCAAATAAAACTATTATGATGCACCAAAAATGAACAAGCATCTAACAATCTAATAGATACCCCCTAGATCCCGTAGGACCGGGACATCAGGGCGGGCTACTAGACTCTGCTCTTTTATTCTTTTGCATTGGACACAAACACTAATCATAAAAGGTTCAATGCATGATTTAGTAACGTAGCAGGTGAGTAAGAGGTACACATTTAATTGAAGTAAAGCAGTAACTCTATGTACATTTGCATGCAGTTTATTTCTTTTAGCATATCTTGTAGTAAAATTAACATTACCATAGGGACAAGCTATTCAAGTGAACTAGAGATCATTTTGTTAGGGCGTATGGACTGAAGGATTCATCGAAGGGCCTAAGCCACTCACCGATTGAATCGAACGAGAGGATGGGGAAGCTTTATGCAATGGTCACTCCTTGGTTATGCGTCCCAAAATTGAAATAATACTTGGTTAGCATCTTTCGATCTCTTTTCCTTAGCGTTTCAAAAAGAATGCGCAAGCGAGAAAAGCGAAACATAAAAACTAAGTCATCAAAAGCAAAACAAAACACAAAGCAACACAAAACCAAGAAGCAAAGCAACCAACGAAAACTCTTGGACTTATTTCAGTAGAAGCCGTTCGATTAATTTGAAGGGTTCATTGCATTTCGTCCGTGTTGATTTAGCGGTAAGGTTTTTTCGATACTTGATTCTCAACCGAGTCAAAGTAACAAGTGTTCCATAAGTAACCGTTTGGAGCAGGGCGTTACATAATACCCCACTGAGAAAAAGTTTTGTCCTCAAAACTTAAGAGATCAAGGAGTCGAAGATCAAGGCATCAAGAGGTCAAAGGAATCAGACTCACCAACATCGTGCCCGCTAGCATCACGTTCTATGTTCAACTGATACACTCTAGCTCTTCTAGGCTGATCAGTTGGCTCACTAGCTGGGGCTGGGTTCTGAGTCTGCCCACGATCTGTATTGTTATTTCGATTCTGCTGTGTGGACTTCCTCGTTGGAAAATCTCATAATTCATGGCCTGGTTGTCCACATTTGAAGCACAGCCTGTGGAGGAAATAACAAGTCTCTTTAATGTGACAGGGACGACCGTAGTAACTGTACACTTTTCTAGGCTTCTCGTCTATATCGTCCTTTTTCTCACCATTGTGGTATCTTTTTGCAAGAGGATTTCGAGGAGCCGATGTCTTTTCCGGAGCACTTCGTGGCATGAACTGCTCATTCTGTATCGCTGCCTCAAAAGCTTGGATGTATGATTTGTACTCCCGGTTCATAATATCCTTTCTCAGGTTATCATTTAGGCCTCTTATGAACCGATGTGTACGGGCACTCTCATCAGGAATATTTGAGCTAGCAAACTTAGCAAGCTTGGAGAATTTTGACTCATAATCTTCGACGGACATGCTCCCTTGCTTAAGTTCGGTAAACTCATCTTCCTTTCTTTGTTTTATTGCTGGCGGAAGATATTGTGCAAGAAATGCATCCTTAAACATTTTCGAAGTGATCTTACCATCTTGATGCTTTATGGCGAGATCTACTTTCTTAATTTGCCACCAATCATGTTCATGTAATCGCAGTTGCATGTCTGCACATGCCACCCTCTTGTTCGCAGGTATCGAAGCAAACTCAAACAAGCTCTCCAACTTTGCGATCCAGTCCATCACCTTATCCGGTGTGGTCCTGCCTTCAAACTCCAGAGGGTTCAACTTCAGAAACTTGGCACCTTTAAAGGTAGACTTCCTGGCAGCACGTCGAGGCTCGTTAATTTCTGCTAAGCCTGCTCCCTGAGGCGCAGTCGTGGCAGTCACAGGTGTCGCGGCGGTTCTCGATGCACCACTGTGGGCTACCAGTGTTGTCATTATCTGAGTCAGAGAGTCAAGCTATTATTGTTGTGCCAAGGCTCTAGCATCAGCCCGTTGCTGCTGAGCTTCAAACCGTTCATGTTGGGCCACATGACGATCATTTTGATTCTCAAACATAGCGATCAGCCTATCGATTTGGTCATCATTCACGCTTGTTGCGTGCGATGTCCCTTGGTTACTTGTTATGGTCATCTTGCCGCAAAAGAGAGTAGCTTCCATTAGTCTCATAACGTATTATAGACTTATTGCATGGAAAGTTAGGTTTTTCATACTTTTCAAGAGTGGGACATTAACACCTTCAATTTACTTATATAGATTCGCAACCATTTTCAAAATTCGAGACTTTTGAAACCGCTTAAAAACTTATATCATTTTTGAAAATGATATTTGAAGAGGACAAGGACATAAAGCCGTGCTCTGATACCACCTGTTGTGCCCCGGTCCCGTAAGGGCCGATCGTCCTCGCTTGGTCCTTACGGAACCGATCGTCCTCGCTTGGACGCGATGCCGTGCAAGCCTAAGTTACGCTTGCACCAGGAAAAGTACCTGCACAAGACACAAGTTAGACGAAAGTATACATATATAGGCATGGAATATAAATGCAGAGAACCAAAGTTGAACACATTGATAGGAACACAAAATACTTTCTTTTTATTGAATACTTGAAGATTTCGATTACAAAGTGCTTGCTTGGCTGAGTTACAAAATATGCCTTAGAAGGCTTATAACTCTTTTTATATTCCCAAAACTAGCCATTACGCCCACACATTACATCATTTTAGTAAGATCAAAAATCAAAACATCTAGCAAAAGAGGAGTTGCCCACTCGAGAGGAAAGCTAAGGAAGCAGCACGAGCATGGTCCTGCCAGAAGGATGTGCTAATACTGATTCAAAATACTTGCCAAGCTCTCGCATCCAATACTTGGATATTTGTCCACAAACGTGGGTCAGTACTATCAAATGTACTGGTGATCGATCGTGGCCAAACTCACCTAGAAATCCACACTAAGTAAGCAGGTGAAGCTAGCATTATTAGGTGATCTTTCTAGTTGTCTAGTTTTTTTAACAATTCATGTAAGGAAACATAGACAATAATTAAACTATGCTAATGATAATTCTTACCCACAGCCAAGCGGTTATCCCTGCAGAAGATACACAAGTTAGCCATAATTTGCATATATGGATAAACTTATGAATCAATATTGGTGTCAAAATAATAGGTATGCAAGAAGGCAAACCTAGCATGCGACCTATCTATATGACGGTCCATGTCACGACCCGCACCCGGTTTAGGGGCACGAGTGCGTGGGTACGTCCAGCCTACGCCGCAGCATCGGCGGTAGAACGCTGTCTAGGTCGAGTACTAACTAACAATCTCACGCTAGTATCCAACTCCATAAGGAGATTCGGATAATACTATAAAAATATTCACAACATACTCAATCACAACTACAGCACGATAGGAATTGAAGAAATAAAAGAATACAACACAAGTCTAGAGAGAACATAATCATACCTGCAATCATTACTTCCAATCCCCAAGTGTGTCGGAACCAGTCTACTAAGGTCACAGTCTGGAAAAATATTTTCCAGTCAGGAAGGAGCAAAGTACATCTCTAAATAGCAGTTCTATATAAATGACATAAACTATGTAGCAGTTCTAGATGGAAATATACCAGATGCATGTATAGGTACGAGAAATGTACAATGAAAGAAATACTGGAAATATTGTAAGTAACTGCAGGAAAAGAAACAATATGTTCATGAGCAAGAAACCTATGACTAAGTGTTTGAGTACTAGCTTTAACATGTGATCGGCTTGGGAACTTGATCAGGCTGGTTACATGTGATTAGCTATGATTCACAAAGGTCAGGCTAACCGTTGGTTAGCTATGATGCATGGAGAGGTCAGGCTAATCACACGTAACAGCTATGAAGCATGGAGATGGTCAGGCCGCACCCGACGTGAGACGTGGGGTGAGCTATGATGCATGGAAAGCTGGGTATGATCACATATCTACACTAAAATACTCTCCACCCCCGACTGGTATAGTAGATCCAATCATGGTACGCTATGGCACGGGATTCCCCAGGAAGGTAGCAAGTCTCCCCGGGAATCAGTGTCTGTACATGCACAAGATAACAAGGAAACAAGTCTTGTACAAGCTACACCATGAAAAAGGAATAACATCTCATGACGAGATCCGTGTATACCAATCCGTGTAACCAATGTGTCAAGAACATGGATATCTACACTAGATACAGTGAACATAGGAGATATCATAAATTAGAAACTAATCAGAGAATGTACTCGCCTTGGGTCCTTAGCTGTTAATACCAATGTCCTGTCCCAGAGTATCGTCTGGAGAATCCGACAGTCCTATAAACATATAACAATATCACTTGTATCAGATGCTACACTAACACACAATAGCAATACCCTGGCCTCAGGGCTATGCCAGGCATGGCTCTAGTCAACTAGGGTCACCTAGTAATTTACCAATTAATCATATTATCAATAAATAAATTAATACATATATATATAGTTATTCCAAAGTATATAAAATAGGTATAACTGTATGTACATAAGTGAAATTATATTTTATTTATGAAAAATATACATCACCCAATATTTAAGAATATATACATTTATACATTTATATACACTAAATAAAATATACTCATACCCTATATGTACATAAGTATATATATATATACCAATATACGTTTTTATACCAAAATACGTATATATCATATATGTGCAAAAGTACATTTTTAGAATATACATATATATATTGTCAACAACATTATTAAATATACTAATACTAATACCAAATTAAGTTTATACTTTGTCTATTAGGAATATAATAAAAGCATGTACAATATATATATTTTTATACATATATACAAATTATATATTTTATATATACTATACATTATGTGCTTTTAAAATTAATTAAATAATTGCTATACGTATTCATGTATTTAAACATTAATTAGATTTATGTACTATATATATTAGTGACAAAATATACCTGTGTTATTTCTTATACATATATATATACACTAATGAAATGTACTTATACCATATATGTATTCAAGTACTCATATATATATAACCAAAATACCAAAACAAGTATATATATATATATCAAAATAAATATGCATATTTATTTATATACCAAATTAATAATTACCTACATATACAAAATACAGATATACATATATACCAATATAACAATAATTATACTAAAAATACGTATTTATATATATATATATATATATACATATGCCAATTATATGTAAACTATACATTACATTGATTTATATACACTATACACCATTCATTAATTACTAATTACAAATAATTAATTGATTAATTCACTATATTACTTAACTAATTACAATTAATTAATTGATTAATTCAATACTTACTTTACTTAACCCAATTTATACAGAACAAAAGAGAGAAGAGGGAAGAAGAGGCTCACGATGGGGGTCTCCGCCGGGGATCGGCGCGGTGGGGGCTTCGTCGAGGTCACGCGGCTTCGACAGATGCTGAGGCGGTGGCGGGTCTGAAGCGACGGCGGCTTCGACGGATCTGAGGCGGCGGCGTCGACGGATCTGCTGTGGCGGTCGAACTCGAGGCGGCGGGTGCTCGATCTCGGCGGTGGTCGATGGATCTGAGGCGGCGGCGGCAGTGGAAGCTCGGCGGCGGTGCTCGGCTCGACGCGGCGGCTGGATCGATCGGCTCGGCGGGGCGAAAACTCGACTCGGCGGCGGTCTGCTCGATTCGGCGGCGGTCTGCTCGATTCGGCGGCGGCCTGCTCGACTCGGCGGCTAAATCTAGGGTTAGGGTTTCTCTGTGGGTGTGTCGGGGTCTGGGTTCGTGTCCGGGCTGGACACGATGGTGGTGCCGTGTGGTGGGGGGTGAACGTGTCCGGGCTGGACACGAGGGTGGTGTACTGTACAGGGATGGACGTGTCCGGGGTGTTGGACACAGGTTTGAATGTACTGTGGTGTGGGGTTGTGTCCGGGTGTGTCAGACACGAAAATGTAATATTGTAATGACTGGACACAGAAAAATGAATGGATACGGTGGGACACCCGGGGTCGGACCCGAGGCCATCACGGCTGACACGGTGATGCTGGACACACGGACACGAGCACACAAAAATGGTGGTGGCTGTTTGTTGGCTTTGGGAATTGTGAGGGCTAGCTAGGGTTTCTTGGGAATGGTGATGAAGGACTTAAATAGGGAGAGAGAGTTGTGGGCTAAAGGGTGAGGATTGGCCCAATAATGAATGGCCAGGATAATAAATAAACGAGTTTTCATGTGGGAAAAATGAGGGTGAAATTGGAAGATGGTAACCTTATAAAAATTAATAGAAAATATTATAATTTAAGAAAAATATTTTTAAGGGCTTCCAAGGCTAACTGATTAAATTAGCTATTAAACAAACCCATATTTAAAAACCCTAGAAAATATGAAATTCGTTTATTTACTATTCAAAAAATGGATATGAAAATTTATTATGAACAACTAGTCCTTCTATAATTTAAACAAATAATTTTATGATTTCAAGCCAAAAATATTCGAAGTTATAATATTATATTTACATCATTATTATTTATTTATTTATTTTATAAGTAATCGACATTTAGGAAAAATGATTTTTATAAAAGATTTTAAATCACCTTCTACAATCAAACATTGTTAAAAATCAAAATAAAAAAATTCAAGGAGAAAATATTTCATAAACTTGATATTTTAAAATAAATTAAAAATCTAATTATTTCGGAAATTAGAAATCGGAGGTTACAGTCCATGAGTTGTCCCATTGATGGACAACAACACCCCTCATATGTAACGCCCTGCAACCGTACGATGCATTATGCTGAGTCAGATTGAATGAGGCAATAGCTGGTTATATTTCGATTTGTTGGATTTGGGAACGAGTATTGATTTGAGTTGGTTTCATGTGCAGATCGCAAGCAGAGTTCGATGGATTCAGGTGTTCGTTCAGAGCAGTACTGGGATAGTAGGATTTGGAGCGATAATGCCATCTTTCTTAGTCTGATCGGTCGGATGATTTGGAGAGCACGGCCTGCTCGCACGGTCATACCAATTTAGTAGATCGTGCTTTGCATCGGACCACGGGTTCAAGGGATCGGCCGTATCGACAAGACAGGATGCTTAATGGAATCAGACTTGGTGAGTGGGCTCTGTCCCTTCTCCTCTACTCCTTCATGCCTAATAATATGGAACACACGTAAAGGCTTGAACAGTTGGACTGGAACTTGGTAATCACTATACTGTGGCATGCATAGAGTGTACATCGTTTGCTTGGATCAATTTGTGGATTGAGTTCATTTCGCGTTGGGTCAGTTGGAGCTAGAGTTGGATTATATTTGGGGTAATTGGAGAAATAGTTGGAATTATACATCTTGGTTGGAACATCGGGCAATTCGGGCGAGCGAACGAGCATGCATCCATGCACGAGTATCAGTTGGGTGATTTGTCATGCAAAGAGTGCAGTTCTGGTTCAAAAATTGGACAACTGCATCGGTGAGGGCATTGTGCCACTGTTGGGGCATTGTGCCACAGGATTGTTCTGAGCTAGGGGTGTTGCACCAATTGGAACATTGTGTCGAGAAGCGGCATTGTCACGCCTCAGTCCCATAATACGTAGGACTAGGACACATAAGCATGCCAGCCACATGGATATGGCAACTCCAATATATGGAAACCAAAACCCAAGCGTACCCTGTAATATGAATAACAATTCATCAGTGGCATAAACTATCATAAGTCGCAGTGTATAAACTAATCTCATCCACAGAAAATAAAATATAATGAATAACTAATATTTATAACTAGATCCCAAAATAAAGTATCTAAAGATGACAGTCAGAAGGAAACAAATCCACTGCCGAACTAGAATATAGAATAAATAAGATAAATATAATATAAGTACAACAACTACCAACTACTGAGACTCGAAGAGATGACCTGCTCAAAATATAGGTAACCAGTCCGGATCTGCGCTCCTGCGAATACTCATGAATATCTACACCTGAAAAGGGACCAGGTCCTCAGAGGGACATAACAAGATACATAGAAGCATGCCATAAAGTAAATACTGAATAAATAAAGGGGTTGTGCTAACCATCTAAGTGAATGCAATTTGAGGACAACTTAGTACGTATGGGAAAGTGTAGGCTAGACATATGCTGACGTAATTCACCAATCGTGACAACTGGATAGTATATGCCACATATGCCCCCATACAAGGGCGCTATGTAATATAATAACGTCCAGCTCCGAGGAGCATGGCATCTGCATAATATAACATACATATCGTTCCGAAGAATGTGGCATCTGAATAGTATATATATATCGTCCATATCACCCCAAAGAGTGTGGCATCTGCATAGTATATATTGTCCATATCGCTCCGTCGAGTGTAGCATCTGAATAGAGGAAGTGGGTGTCCTATACGCCTACTATTCGTCCTTTCCGCCCAATGATCTATGCATGTTGTATCCACAACACGCTTAGCTACTACGCCGAGGCATCGTAACTCTGGCTCATAGTCTCTCGTTAGAACAATAGCCCAACCTTACAACCAAACAAGGACAAGGATTGGACCATCGTACCACGCTAGTCTATGCTCCGCCTACTAATAACTACTAAGTCTTCTAACATGCATCACTATTAGCAATTATACCCTATCCGTCGCACGACCTATACGTACAGGTGGCCAACCACATACGCAGGTCCGTGCCCTACATGAGACTCACAACACGTGTAAGAAATGTGTCAATGCCTGGAGAGTTATACAGATAACTCCACAAATTTAGGTGGGTCTACTAGACACTAGGTCAGACACAAATCCTAACGTCAACGCCTTCGTTGACTGCACCCGAGCCTCTCTCGGACGCGCACAGTTATAAAAGCTAAAACAATAAATAGGCAACTAAATAATAACTGAAATGTAAACAGTACAACAAGGCAAGGTATACTTGCCTGGCAAGAGAGCTGCAAAGTATCAATAATCTGCTCCTGAAGTCGTGCAGGTAAATCCAATATCCTCGGGATATATGCACGGAGATGCTGATGACGACGATGTGGTTGACTACGATGATGACGAGGACAACGAGGGTGGTGACGATGACGTCAATAATGATGATAAGGGTTACGATGGAGGTGATAATGATGATAACGGCAACGAGGGTGACGATGATGATGATGGCGATGATGATGGCGAGGAAGATGATATGGGTGATGGAGATGACGAGGACGATGATGATGTGGGTGATGAATAGGTGATTAGGGTTGGTGTTGGTGATGACGAGGGCGATAATGTGGGCAATGTTGATGACGAGGATGGTGATGTGGACGATGGTAATGACGAGGACGATGATGTGGATGATGGTGTTTGTGATAATGATTGATGATGATGATGTTGGTGATGATAGGTTGATAATGGTAATGGTGGTGATGATGAGAGTGGATGATGATGATGATGGGGTGCTCCGGCCAGGGGGAGGGGAGGTCCGGCCAGGGGAGGGGAGGTCCGGCCAGGGGTTATTGATGACAGGGAGGAGAGGAGCAGGGAAAGGGGGAGGTCAGGGAGGAGTTGGGTCGAGGTCAGGGATGAGGAGGAGGGGTTGATGGTCGTGTTTACTGGTGGTGACCGGACTGGTCCGGTCGAGGAGCTCTGGTCGAGGTAGATGACCGGAGGGAGAGAAGGAGGTCGGGGATGTGTGGTGGTCGAGGGTGGATCCGGTCGGCGTTCAGTCGACGGTTGAGAGGAGGAGACAATGGCAGCGGTTCAAACCAAGACTGGGTCGGGTTCCAGGCGGTCGCGGAGGAAGGAGGGACTGTGGTCGACGGGCTCAGGAAGGGGGTGGACAGGCCTGGAAAGAGGGGAGAGGAGGTCAACGGTATAGGCGGAGGAGAGGACAGGCGGTTGGGGACTGCTCGGCGCTGTGCAGTCGGGGTCGTCGACGAGGGTGGTGGTAAAACTGGGACGAGGTAGAGATGCCGGCTCGTGTCGCGGTGGTGTCCTCAGGCGGAGGATGGAAGAGAAGAGGGAGGTGTAGTCGAGGTGGTTCAGAGGGATGGGTCTCCGGCGTCGTGGGGCAGTGGCCGACGGAGCTCCGACGAGGGGTCCGGTCGGGTTGCACCGGGAAGGAGGGAGATGAATAGTAAAGGGAGGGGTCGGCTAGCTGATAGGGTGATTTTGGGTTTTGGTTTTTGGGAAAAATAAAGGAAAGGTGATTTTATACATGTAGAATTTTTAGGTTTGTGGGTTGACCTAGGATTAGGGCTTGGTCAACACTCCTTGGGAATGGGCCTTGGGCTCACATGAGGATGTTTGGGAGGGCTATAAATCACATTGTTTAAAATACAAGGATAGATTTAAATAGGGCCAATGTTTGTGCGTTGCACGTTCCGAAAAATTACAAAAAAATTCATATGAGGGGAAAAATGGATTTCTTCATATATTGTCCAATGGTGTGGACACCTTAATGCAATTTTGTATAAAAGCGCCCAAAAATTGGAAAATTGCACAAAGATTGAAATTGAATTTAAATTAATTAAAATTAGTGCGCAAGATGTTCTAGAATTAATTAGAAGTGCTTGAAAATAAAATTAGGTGGGACACAAGTGTCATGGACATAGAGGATTCAGTGCAAAATATTAATAAAATTTGGGTTACACAAAACGGGTCAAGATTGTGTCTCCAATTTTGACTGGAACGCACAGGGGTACAAAGTTAGAATTATTTTAGAATTAATTAATAACGTCTGCGATGAATATTGTGCGACTAAAATGTAGCACAAGAAAGCATGATTATAAGTTACGCAAAGATCAGAATAGTAGGCGGTCACGTCTAGGACAAGGTTGTAAAGTTTATAGGAAGACAATGGCTAGTGTAGTGCTCCAATTATCGAAGCAACGGTAAGGTGTGCTACGCGTCATAAACAATACAAAATTAAATAAATACCGTGTTCTATTTCTATTTGGATTCAAACTAGCCCTAGTTTCTCTATCTATGCCAAGTAGACATAATTTTGGGTGAGGGGGTTTATAATATACCCAACTTAAAATAATTTTGTCCTCAAAATTAAAATAAGGCATAATTAGTTAATCCTTCACGTATATAAGGCAAGTCTATTGCAATCTCTTCTAAAATTTTAAAACTTATTTAAATCCATCGCAATCACTTTAAATTAGGTTAACCATTGTTTAATTTAAACTTCAACACATCGCACTGTCTTCTCGATTTTCAAATTAAATAATTCACATCTAATCTAATTCAAATTTATATGACATCCCACATTAAAAATTTATCTCGCAATCTCTAATTATTATAATCTCCTCAAAATGATTATAACCACATTTATTTCTATTTTTAACTAGTGAATTTCGTACTCTTCAGATTTTACTTTCAATTTATATCCTCAATATTTCAAATAGGTGATCCCACAATCAAAAATTTAATTCTTAATTCAAATTATCGAATTTGGAATTCAATCCGACCATGTTCATATTTAGAGTTCTATTTTATTTTTCTCCAGATTTAAATCGATGATTCAACCTTCAATACTCCAAATTTAAATCAAGTGCTCAAGGTATAAATATTTGGTTCGTCATATCCCCTTTTTTTGAAATTTATTGATCCTCATCATCTTACTCATTCTTCCAAAATTCTAAAAATTAAAATGACTTGAACCTCTCAATCTAATTTTACTCGATCACAATCTAAAAAAAAAATTCTCTCAAGTTGACAATGCAACTGCTACCCAACTTAGAATTTACCCATCTATCACATAAGGCTCTTTCATTTAAGAAAACTTATTCCTCAATTTTACTTAATCATGTTACTCAATCCTCAAAATTTAAACACCAAATATATCATATATGATATACCCTTAATCCGTTATAAAAGGCAGTCATCTAGTAATGTGATTGGCCTATGGGGTATATCTAGTACTCTCTGTATATCATACTTATACTAAGCATGAGGTTTCGTCTTTCTGAAATAAGGAAGGACGGAAAACAATAGTAAGGAGTTCAAGGGGGAGGTAATATATTAGAAGTATGGGGATCAAGGCGTTTAAAGAATTCAAATGAGAATTGTCAAGGCAGTTATAGATTGAAATCGTATTTTGGTAATTCCTATTCACATGCTCATATCAGTACAGTTATGTAACGGATACGATATGCTCAAACATATCTAGAGGGCAAGTACATTTGTATACTAATCACTATATATCTCAATCCATGTAAAGTAGTTATACGAAGGGCGAACCAAGCGTACTATGGTTGATCAGACCGTAATATACTGATTCTGAAATATATTAGTGTAGTACTCCAATAATACATGTCATGAACAAGCTCGATAAAGAATAAGCTTGCAAAACTATGCTATAATAGCAGCATAAGTCAAGGTAGTACATCAAATATAAGTACACTAGATGATGATGAAAGGAGGTACAAATTAATTCAAGTTCACAAAAATAAAACAAAATAAATAATAATAAAAAAAGACTCTACAATCTCTATAGTTATCATACAACCTCCTTGTCTAAGTCGCTAGTCGACCAAATAGGGCATAAATTTCTAAGTGTTACAGTCGGGGTAAACACTATCGTCTTATGAAAGCATATAGTTAATGTCATTCAATTATACTACATTAATCAGTCCAAAAAGGGCTTTGAGATATTAGGTTGTGAGGCATACTACCCAACTTAAAAATAATAAACTAATACTGCAACTGCCTTAGAGGAGATTCTACAAAATTACTTAGTCCTTGTAAATGAAGTAGAAACTTTTGTTAGGGTATACGAGAGAAAGATCTTGGTACTGATGAGGGTATCCTATTGCCATATATAGGTAATGTTCATCTTAAGTCTTAATCATAGTATTCATAGAATATAAGTGTTAATACTAAGAATGGAAAGTTACTGGCCTTCAAGGGAGAGGGAAAATATGACTCGTATCGAGTTATGGATACAAATTACGCAATTTAAAACTAAGAATAATCAGATCATAATCTAAAGGAACAACTCAAACTATCAAGTTCTAACTACCAAGCACATAATTCAAAGTTCAAATTAACAAACTATAACCCTAGCAAACTATATATCCTAACATAGAATAAAATCACTTGGCCTTCAATCAAAAGTGTTAGGTGGCACGTCTTGAAAGATGAAGAAGAGAAAAGCATAACATAATTTAGACGTCGCACAATTGATGAACGTTAAGGTTGCAGAGTAACAAGATATGAAATTAAAATAGAGGAACTCTAGATAATATCGTGGTTTTCTAAGGAAAATATGGTATGCTAATATCTGTGTTCGAGGTATGATAAAGAAAATATTATATTCATTCCTCTTGGCTTCCTAGGATATGGTCTGCTAATATCAAGACAATAAATCTAATGTATAATCTATAATACTATCTCACTATAAGAAGTTAAGTTTGGTCCTATTATTCAACCTTGGATTTCTATGGGTTCCTCAATGCTAGGGTCAAAATAATATGGTCAGATTTATAGCTAACCCTAGTAGCGTTTATACTACTTTCAAGTCATACATAAATACCTCAAGGGATATGGTAAATTAATCTATAGTTAAGGGATGCTAGGGTTCATTAAGTATTCTAACTCAGTGATATGAGTAGGAAAATTACCCTAATTATCATCTTAACAACAGGGATTCCTATATTCTAGGAGAGGCTATACTCAAGGAACTATTAGGGAAGCACATAAATTAAGCAGGATGCAGCTATTCAAATAGAACAGATTAGGAGGAAGATAAGTCATAGTCAATTATGGATGAGATCCTATACTCTAATCCTATTTGCAGGCTTGCTCGGTACGGTAACGTAACCGAGACAATATGCTTTCGACCTGTATGGGCCACTACTAAAAATATGTTACGCCCTAGTCCCATAATACGTAGGACTAGGACACGTAAGCATACCAGCCGCATGGATATGGCAACTCCAATATATGGAGACCAAAACCCAAGCGTACGCTGTAATATGAATAACAATTCATCAGTGGCATAAACTATCACAAGTCGCAGTGTATACACTAATCTCATCCACAGAAAATCAAATATAATAAATAACCAATATTTATAACTAGATCCCAAAATGAAGTATCTAAAGATGACAGTCGGATGGAAACAAATCCAATGTTGAACTAGAATATAGAATAAACAAGATAAATACAATATAAGTACAACAACTACCAACTACTGAGACTCGAAGAGATGACCTGCTCGAAATATAGGTAACCAGTCCGGATCTGCGCTCCTGCGAATACTCAAGAATATCTACACTTGAAAAGGGACCAGGTCCTCAGAGGGACATAACAAGATACATAGAAGCATGCCATAAAGTAAATACTGAATAAATAAAGGGGTTGCGCTAACCATCTAAGTGAATGCAATTTGAGGACAACTTAGTACGTATGGGAAAGTGTAGGCTGGACATATGCTGACGTAATTCACCAATCATGACAAGTGGCTAGTATATACCACATATGCCCCCATACAAGGGCGCTATATAATATAATAACGTCCAGCTCCGAGGAGCATGGCATCTGCATAATATAACGTCCATATCGCTCCGAAGAACGTGGCATCTGAATAGTATATATATATCATCCATATCACCCCGAAGAGTGTGGCATCTGCATAGTATATATCGTCCATATCGCTCCGTCGAGTGTGGCATCTGAATAGAGAAAGTGGGTATCCCATACGCCTACTAGTCGTCCTTCCTGCCCAATTATCTATGCATGTTGTATCCACAACACGCTTAGCTACTACGCCGAGGCGTCGTAACTCTGTCTCATAGTCTCTCGTTAGAACAATAGCCCAACCTTACAACCAAACAAGGACAAGGATTGGACCATCGTACCACGCTAGTCTATGCTCCGCCTACTAATAACTACTAAGTCTTCTAACATGCATCACTATTAGCAGTTATACCCTATCCGTCGCACGACCTACACGTATAGGTGGCCAACCACATACGCAGGTCCGTGCCCTACATGAGACTCACAACATGTGTAAGAAATGTGTCAAGTCCTGGATAGTTATACGGATAACTCCACAACTTTAGGTGGGTCTACTAGACACTAGGTCAGACACAAATCCTAACGTCAACGCCTTCGTTGACTGCACCCGAGTCTCTCTCAGACGCGCACAGTTATAAAAGCTAAAAAAATAAATAGGGAACTAAATAATAACTGAAATGTAAACAGTACAACAAGGCAAGGTATACGTGCCTGGCAAGAGAGCTGCAAAGTATTAATAATCTGCTCCTGAAGTCGCGCAGGTAAATCTAATATCCTCGGGGTACGTGCACGGAGATGCTGATGATGATAATGTGGTTGACTACGATGATGACGAGGATAACGAGGGTGATGACGATGACGAAGTCAATGATGACGATGAGGGTTACGATGGAGGTGATGATGATGATAATGGCGACGAGGGTAACGATGATGATTTTGTACATGCAGAATTTTTAGGTTTGGGGGTTGACCTAGGATTAGGGCTTGGTCAACACTCCTTGGAATTGGGCCTTGGGCTCACATGAGGATGTTTGGGAGGGCTATAAATCATATTGTTTAAAATGCAAGGACATATTTAAATAGGACCGATGTTTGTGCGTTGCACGTTCCGAAAAATTACGAAAAAATTCATATGAGGGGAAAAATGAATTTCTTCATATATTGTCCAATGGTGTGGACACCTCAATGAACTTTTGCATAAAAGCACCCAACAATTAGAAAATTGCACAAAGACAGAAATTAGATTTAAATTAATTAAAATTAGTGCGCAAGATGTTCTGGAATTAATTAGAAGTACATGGGAATAATATTAGGTGGGACACAAGTGTCATGGACATAGAGGATTCAATGCAGAATATTAATAAAATTTGGGTTGCACAAAATGGGTCAAGATTGTGTCTCCAATTTCGACTGGAACGCACAGGGGTACAAAGTTGGAATTATTTTAGAATTAATTAATAACTTCTGCGACGAATATTGTGCAACTAAAATGTAGCACAAGAAAGTATGATTATAAGTTACGCAAAGGTCAGAATAGTAGGCGGTCACATCTAGGACAAGGTTGTGAAGTTTATAGGAAGACAATGGCTAGTGTAGTGCTCCAATTATCGAAGCAACGGTAAGGTGCGCTACGCGTCATAAATAATACAAAATTAAATAAATATCGTGTTCTATTTCTATTTGGATTCAAACTAGCCCTAGTTTCTCTATCTATGCCAAGTGGACCTAATTTTGGGTGAGGGGGTTTACAGGCATAGTGCTTATGGGGATAACTTGAGATGGTACCTTGGGCTATAGTTGGAGAATGATTATGGATAGTTGGTTGGATGAGTATAGGATCGTTTGGTGGGGCAAAAATGTTCGATCCTCTCGTCATACCTACTTAGTGTCTACATCGGTCATGGACAACATGTGTTATACAGGATTTGGTTTCTTTAAACGGGAAGGCTCCGGGGCACTGGGACTGTTTGGCCATAGAGGAAGCAAATTGGTAACGTGCCTTGGGCGCGGTGCCGACGATTCAATACGATTCTGGCGGGCTAGCTACTCAGCGCTGTTTCGAGTAGAACTGCAGTTGATCAGTCCTTTATGGCTTAGCCAGCGACTTCATATAGATAAGAGTTGGTTTGCTTTGCTTTGGTTTAGTTTTATGCTTTTCGTGTAGGCGACGGCCACCTTGCCTCAGCAAGAGTATGCATATAGAAGGATGGATTATAAGGCTCGGATTGAGGATGGATTATAAGGCTTGGATTGAGGATGGATAATAAGGCTTGAAAAATGGTTCGATAGTATCTCGTGTTGCTTGGGTTTGAGTAGGACGGGTTGTATGCTAGTTTCCTTTTGAGTTGGATATCATTGCTTGTATATTGGCTTGAGTTGAATGCTTGCCTGTTTAACTTGATTTACAGTTTTCCTTAACATGTCATACCTATGCCATGAAATGAATCTAGGATTCAACTAGAAAGATCACCATATAACTGTTTGCATTCACTATTCTACTTAGTATCGGCTTAGACGAGTGGGTTACCCCACTCACCAGTACGGCTGTGTACTAACCCACGTTTGTGGGCATTATTTCAGGTACGCAGGTGTAGTGGCGCTGCTTAGATATACGAGGACATAATGTATGAACGGTAAGTACCTTTGTGGGCTAGAGAAAGAGCAAGAGTATTGCACTCTCCTTTGTGGCATTATCCTTTGTATCCTTTGTGGCATTTTATTTGGATCCTATCGAGAGCTTCGCTGCGTATACTCTGATGTGTGCTTGGTACACAATACTTGACTTTTGCTGCAACTTGGTCATTTTGATGATAACTTTGGTGTTTGACAACATCGCCTTATGCAAGCGCAACTCCAGGCTCGTACGATATCACGTCCCGATGAGAACGATTGTCCTACGGGAGCGCTGTAACGTGGTGATTCACGTTCAGCAGGGACGATTGAGCTTGCGAAAGATTGGGACGTGATATATTGGTATCAGAGCGCCTGGTTTATTTCCTCGGACTATCCTTTGGTTTATCACAAACTCTAAATAGCTTTCGCGTGTGGTTTAACTCTTGGCTCTACTAGGTGCCGTATTGGATGTTTCATGCAATAAGTCTATATATTGCTGGTTGTGGCTGCATGTTATTTTTTGTTGCGACACTTTCGTTGGTTTTTGGTAGATCGCTTAGCGTCATAGGGCGTTGTTGCATTTTTGCAGCAAGTTGAGAGGGGTGAAGTTGCGTTGGCTTGGCTTATCGTTCGTAGAATTTCTGGTTGCATCAGTAGAGCGGTTGATTGGCAGACGAGATTGGTTATGTGGCATGTTGTGAGTAGAAGCATCGAATGAGAATGGATCGTTGCACGAGTTGCTCGTGTAACGAATGTGTTGGATGAAAGTTGGATTTTTGGATGGGTATATCACATAGAGCATTAGCTGAGCAGGTTTTAGTTGGCTCTGGGATATCAGAATAGCGTTATATGAGTTGCTCATATAGAAAATATGAGGAACAGTTGGGTATTGGGTTGGATTACTTGGAAGAGATCGTTGCACGGGTTGCTCGTGTTGCAAAAGTATTGGACGGTTTGAGAAATAGTCAAAAGTATTGAGAATGGAACATGGCACAAGTTGTATAGAGAGATTGACAGAAGAGTTAAATGGTTTATATGTTGGCTGAGTTTCATGTCAGACTTGAGTTGGGGATGGTAGGATCACGCATAAGGGATGGTATAAACGAATATTGGATTAGTGCAAAGGAATTGTGATGCGAGTAGTAACTTGATTCGGAGTGGTATATGGTATACTATATAGTAAAGTTGGCATTAGAATATGTTGGATAGACCTTAAAGAAATTGCCTCAACGGACCCAGATAACAGGAATATAAGTTGGTTGGTGCACACCAACTAAGTTAGAAAGAATAAAAAATAGAGCAAGCAAATATTGAGTTGAGAAATCGAGAATGGACCTGTACAAATAGAAGTATCGTTGGACTTGAGAGATGGACGAGATCAGAATAGGCAATGGAAAGAGTGTTTGGAAATTTGAGCGATTCAGGCAGACCAAGTATTGGAAATAAGTTGAGATCGATCAGATGGAAAGCTGGATATTAGAGTTCGCTTGTACGATTTGGAAGTTCGGTAGAGCATTCATGAACGCAAAGAGAGAGTTGATCATGAGGAACAAACAGTTGGGATACGCTTGAATAAGCGATGGGTGAATCGAAGGATAGCGAGCACGAACTATGAATTTTGGAAACACGTTGGAGCTATTGGTTGAGCAATGAAACACGATTTGGTTTGAAGGTACAATGCGATGGATTCACACGAACTTAAAGTATTTTGGATATTGGTGATCGGGAAGTTTGACTCAGGTTTAGCGGAAGTAAAAATTTGGTAGAATGGTACAACAATGGTAGACAAATTCTTCGTAAGACATGAACGGGCATAAGGCAAGTATAGTTGATGTTAAGTTAGATTGGAAGTTAACACTTGCAGTATTGAGGCGGATTGAGGCAACAAGTAAAGGCAATATGAATTTGAGATTTATGTTGGAACTGATGCACGAGTTATTAGAGTGTGTGGACTAATCGGAACATAGAGAAATCAAGACGGGCTAAGGAATGGAACAAGAACAAGGATTATGGCGGATGAACTTTTGAAGATAGCTAAACGAGAGAGCAACATTGGAGCAAATCACTATGCTGCCGAGCAAGTTGGACATGCATTATGAAACATGGTATACAGATAAGAATTTGGAGCAAGTCTTTGGTTTCGGGAATCATAGAAAGTGGTAGTGCGAGAAGTCGAACATGGCAGTTCGAAAGATTTGATAGATTCAGGGCAGAACGACGGATTGATGGAAGACGGTTTCAATGAGCGCAGTTCTCGAATTATGGCTTGGATATATAGTAAGACTCTAGGTGGTTAAGCGGAATTTGGTTGACAGATTCGTCAGTGGTTGTGCATAAAGTTCTCGTAGTCAGAAGTTCATTCGGATGGAATGGTTGGATTATGGCTCAGATTTGTAGAGAAGATATAACATGGTTCGTAGTAACTATCCATCGTGATGACTTATAATTATCGAGCGTAGCTTCGAAACAATTGACCCTAGCGACTTGACTGCCAAATCAGAGATGAATATTACAGACCCATAGAATAACCCTTGCGGCGACGCATATAGAAATACGTCGAGGGCAGATGTAAGTAGTGTGTGTTGGAGATTGGCCTAAGTGACTGAGTGTTGGATTTGAGAGATTCTTGGGATAGCCTTCAGCTGAAGATGCAGCCGGAAGATCGAAGCGATGGTGGAAATGGCCTAAGTCAACTGATGAGAGTCGAAGTCGCAGATTTTTGAAGATGGCATCACCTATGACTCGTCATGCCTCAGAAGGGAATAACATTCATATGAATTGACGACTATGAAACTAGCTTGTGAAGTTAAAGCAACAGCTCATTCAGATCAAATTCTTGTAATACTGGAAGGGACAGATGTGCCTCAGATCTATAAGATGCATCAAAACTTAGTCTGGAATGCGTGCTCGTATAGAAGGCAAATATGATATCCTGTGCTTTGAGGCAATGAAAGTAGCACGAAAAACTATTCCATGTGCAACCTAGGAATTATGGCGAGTGTGTCCATGTTGAAATCGTGGCGACACTATCCTTATGGCGTGGCGATGAAATCTTTGTGGATCACATGAACCTCAATATAGATGTTCACCCAGTGAGGTATTGAGATTGAGGAAGAGGTGTTGGGCTGAGCTGATCTAAGAGCAAAGTTTAATATTTGGGTAAGTCGCCTAGCTGGGGTAGTATCAGTTGTGATGATCGTTTGGTACAAGAGATAATATTTGGAGATAGCGCATACAGAACATGGTGCGATTGGAGTCATGCTAGTGTTTGATTAGTTGAGTTTGGATGGTGCTAGTATGGATTTAGAAATAGTTAGATGGATTGAGTTAGAACACGAACTAATTCGAGTCAGGTGGGAAGATCGTCGGTGGGAAATCATCATACTTGAGGATAGCGCTTGTGCGAATGAGTTATGGAATGAAAGTCAGGATTGGTCCAATTGGGAGTAAAGCGAATGAATGCCTCAGACATAAAGATACCCTTGTAACTTGTCCAAATTTGCCATCGCTAAGCTCGGCTGAAATGCATGTATTTCAGGGATGCCTTAAATATGTGTATGATCTAAAACTAAGCGATATAAGGAATTTGTATTGAGATGCAAGGAGGATATAGGAAAATAGAATTTGTGCGAGCATTCAGCACAAGCGAGATGCTGAGTCTAGATCAAGAGAATATGAGTTGCATGGGACAGAGTTATGAATTTGGAGAAGCGGCATGCTAGTGAGAATGGATACTAGTATGGTTCGAGGACGAACCTGATTCTAAGTGGTATATTATGTAATACCCCACAACCACACGGTACATTACGCTGAGTCAGATTGAATGAGGCAATAGTTGGTTAAATTTTGATTTATTAGATTTAGAAATGAGTATTGATTTGAGTTAGTTTTATGTGCAGATCGCAAGCAGAGTTCGATGGATTCAGTTGTCCATTCAGAGCAGTACTGGAATAGCAGGATTTTGAGTGACAGCACCAAGAGCCCTATCCCTTCCTACTTGTCACTACTGTGGCAAGGTAGGCCATATTGAGAGGGAGTGCAGACGTAAGTTGGAACTATGCCTGATTTGCTGATCTAACCAGCATCCAGCCAAGGACTGCTCTGAGCACCGAGAGGGAGCACCAACGGTAGATCAACCAGCTTTACCAGCACCGAGGCCAGCTTATCCAGCATTGGGAGCACCACAGATGGAAGTTGGAGGAGTCAGACCACCATCTCCAGGAGGGTATCAGCAGAGACCACCTTTGGCACCTCAGGCAGCACTATTCCAGCAGGCTCGGCAGTAGAGAGGTCCAGCTCAGGGACAAGGACAGGCATTTGCATTGGCTATTGAGGAGGAAGCTACTGCAGGAAAGGTTATAACAGGTACTATATTAGTAGCTTTATTACCTGCTGTACCTTTATTTGATTCTGGAGCATCGTATTTATTCATAACTGCTAGCTTCGTAGCCACACATAGAGTAGCTACCGTACCCCTTCTGAAGACTAAGAGAATTCTTACGGGAGGTAGAATTATCCCAGTTAGTGACATCTGTAGATCTTATTCGGTAGTAGTCTGTGGAAGAGAGATGCGAGCTCAATTTATGATCTTTTTCATGCCGGATTATGATATTGTACTTGGTATGGACTGGTTAAGTCAGTACCATGCGACCCTAGATTGCCGGCTTGGACGGGTTATATTTAGACCGCTTGGACATCCAGAGTTTGAGTTTCTTCGGAAAGCTATAGAGTAAGGTGTTCAGTCTAATCTTAGGGTACTATCTGTAGAAGGGGAGTCAGGTTACCCAAGAGTTATATCAGAGTTTGTGGATGTATTTTCCGATGATCTTCCAGGTTTACCACCTGATCGGGAAATAGAATTCACAATAGACTTGACTCCAGGAGCAGAGCCTATCACTTCATCAGTGTACCGGCTAGCACCAAGGAGTTGGTAGAATTGAAGGAGCAAGTTGATGATCTTCTGGAAAATGGTTTTATTTGACCCAGTGTTTCACCATGGGGAGAACCCATACTATTTGTGCCAAAGAAGGATAGGACAGTACGCCTGTGTATTGACTTCAGGGCACTGAACGCTGTAACCATTAAGAACCGGTATCCCTTGCCATGCATTGATGACTTATTCGATCAGTTGAGTGGTGCTAGGGTATTCTCAAAGATTGACCTTAAATCTGGTTATCACCAGATTAGAGTGAGGAAGGAGGATATACCAAAGACAGTCTTTAGGACCAAGTATGGACACTATGAGTTCTTAGTTATGCCGTTTGGTTTAACCAACGCGCCAGCTATGTTCATGAGTTTGATGAACATAGTTTTTTATCAGTACTTGGAAAAGTTCGTGGTTGTGTTTATTGATGATATCTTAATATATTCCAAGAGCCACGAAGAGTACGAGGAGCATCTCAGAATCGTGCTAGAGACGCTGAGACAGGAGAAGCTGTATGCCAAACTCAGTAAATGTGAGTTTTGTATGGATAAGGTGCCTTTCTTGGGATAAATTATCCCAGGAGAAGGACTTTTAGTTGATCCAAAGAAGGTTGTTGCAATAGAAACTTGGCCTACACCTATATCAGTTGCAGAAGTAAAAAGTTTTCTCGGACTTGCTGGATATTACCGAAGGTTCGTAGAGAATTTCTCAAAGATTTCAGAGCTAATAACGCGTTTGACACGTAAGGACCAGGAGTTTGCATGGACGGAAGTTTGTCAGAAGGCCTTCGAAGAGTTGAAGAGGTGATTAACAACAACACCGATCTTGACTCTTCCTTCAGGATCGTGAGGCTTTGTTGTTTATAGTGATACGTCAGGCAGTAGACTAGGATGTGTTTTGATGCAACATGGTAAAGTTATCTCTTATGCATCGAGACAGTTGAAGGTCCATGAGAAGAACTACCCGACGCACGATCTTGAGCTAGCTGCAGTAATATTTGTACTAAAGATATGGAGGCACTATCTTTATGGAGAGAAAGTAAAAATCTTTACTGATCACAAGAGTCTGAAGTATGTATATACTAAGAAAGAGCTCAATATAAAACATAGACGTTAGCTTGAGTTGATGGTCGACTTTGATATAGATCTGTAGTACCATCCGGGCAAGGCGAATGTCGTAGCAGATATACTCAGCAGGAAGCCAACAACTTATTACTTGACAATGCAGCCCCAGCTATTAAAGGATCTACAAGAGCTCAAGATAGAGATTGTTTTGCCTAGACAAAGTGGCTTATTGGCGAATCTTGAAGTTAAGTCATCACTTATGGAGAGGATTAAGGCGGCATTACCCACAGATGCTAGATTTCGAAGACTTAAAGAGAAGACGAAAGCTGGCATGCAAACGGGACTTCGAATCCATGAGGATGGGACATTAAGGTGCAAAAATTGCCTATATGTTCTGAATGGGGAATTGAGACATGAGTTGATGTCTAAAGCACATAGCTCCATGTACTCTATTCATCCGGGAGGAACAAAGATGTACCGAAATTTGAGGCAGTATTATTGGTGGCATGGAATAAAGAGAGAGATTACACGATTTGTGGCAAAATATTTGGTCTGCCAGCAAGTTAAGGCCGAGCATCAGAGAACTGCTGGTATGCTACAGCCACTTCCCATACCCGAATGGAAGTGGAAATATATAACTATGGATTTCGTTACAGGATTTCCAAGAAGCCCCAATGGAAAAGATGTAGTATGGGTTATCGTGGATCGACTCACTAAATCGGTATTTCTTGCCGTTAGAGTTGGATAGTCCACAAAATTTCTAGCCGACATGTACATACGACAGATCATAAGATTACATGGAGTACCGGTTAGTATTGTGTCCGATCGTGACTTATAATTTACATCCCATTTTTGGCGAAGCATGCAAGAGAGTCTTGGTACCCGACTTAAGTTTAGTACTGCTTACCATCCACAGACAGATGGTCAGTCGGAGCGCACGATTCAGATCCTGGAGGATATGTTGCGATCGTGTATGTTAGACTTCGGAGGGTCTTGGGAAGAATATTTGTACTTGGTGGAGTTCTCTTACAATAACAGCTACCAGTCGAGCATCCAGATGGCACCATTTGAGGCTTTGTATAACAGGAAGTGCAGATCACCAATATGTTGGAGTGACGTTGGCGAGCGTCAGATACTGGGTCCAGAGTTAGTGATGTAGACAGTTGAGAAGGTAAAGCAGATTCAGAATTATCTTCATGCAGCTCAGGACAGACAAAAGCATTGGGCTGATACAAACAGACGACCTTTGGAGTTCAAAGAAGGATAGCACGTATTCTTGAGAATTTTACCTACTCGGGGTACTATTCGATTTGGGAGAAAAGGCAAACTGAGCCCAAGGTACATTAGACCATTTGATATTTTGGAGCGTATTGGTGAGATGGCATTGTTTGTGGTATTAAACGAAAGAATGAAAGTGTATTTCAATGACAGGGTTTATGCGAAACCCGCGCCCTTTGGTTTACAAATAAACTTGTACAATGTAATCCTATACGAGGATGTGGGAGTATAATTTATTTAATCTGGGTATAAATTGCTATAGGTGTCTGATCTGCAGTCGATCACTTTAGCCCTTGGACCACACGATGTTGAAGAAGTGCCGTAGAAGACAGGTAGCAGCTTCGAAGGTTGCAGGAGAGGGTGGATGCACGATGCCAAAGTCGTCGATCCCTGCTCTTTGCCTGAGCTCCGGTCTCTCTCTCTCTCTTGACCTTTTGATCTGGTATTGGTTTTTCTTGACCAAGTTTTCGACCCTCCAATTTGTCGACCTTGTTCGTTTTTTTCGACCTTGTTCCCCATTGATAGGGGTCTCTATTTATAGAGTTTTGGTGACAGTGACCACTCCGTCGGTATAAAAACCGAGGAGTGGAAAGTACAGCACCCCTTTACACAACGGTTAAGATAACCAATGCCTGCGTATAGATAAACTTTTGAGTGAGCATGTGACGCGTGTCCAACTAAGGGAACAAAATACGTATATTTGCTGCGAAGATCATGGCGTAGAAGCCACGTAGGTAGGTATCCCTTGCGTAGAAGAGGTTGGCGTAGAAGCCAAATGACTGTCACCCTGACGTAGAAGCCAAGTAGGCATAGAAGCCGAATAGGCATAGAAGTC
Source organism: Iris macrosiphon (assembly GCA_036927795.1). Classification (NCBI taxonomy): domain Eukaryota; kingdom Viridiplantae; phylum Streptophyta; class Magnoliopsida; order Asparagales; family Iridaceae; genus Iris; species Iris macrosiphon. The sequence continues at coordinate 213,577,511 of JAYESA010000005.1, forward strand.
GAACAGGCATAGAAGCCGAATAGGCATAGAAGCCGAATAGTCGTAGAGGCCGAGTGGTCGTAGAGACTGAGTGGGCGTAGAAGTCGCGTGAGCACAGATCCTGAATGGGCGTAGAAGCCGCTGCGTACCGTGCCAGAGTGCTGATGTGGACGTCTTAGCCGAAATTATGGCTTTTGAAGATATAATCAAATCTCTTGCAGAGATTTGCCACCATCTTATGCATTAAATGCGGAGGCGTGTTTTGAAGGTCTGCAGCCCTTCTGTGCATCCGTCGCAGAGACGTGTCTTGAGAGAAACTGTCACCGCTCTGTACAATTAGACGTGGAGACGTGCCTCAAGTCCCGTACGAAGTGCAGCTTTTGACGTGGCAGGCAGTTTGTCTACTGCGGAGCGTAAAACAGCTCATATTTGCCTGTGTAAAATAAGGCAGCGTATTCCCTTGTATGCGAAAGAGCGGTTTACGCTGAGGGAATTTCAGTAAACGATGGTTCGGTGATATTTTAACCAAATCCTCTGCATTAAATGCAAAGATCCACCATCATACTGTGGGGCGCATCCCGAGGGGTCTGCCATCGTTTCCAGCCGTCGTCTGGGTAGCCGTGCAGCACTTTTTGTCAGGAGTCAGAGGTCAGATTCACTGTGTGACTTGACAGGTTCATTTCGGGGAAGACGAAGCGTTCCTCGTACGCTTTAACGCTGCTTTAAGAGCGGATGAGTTTTACGCCATGGAGGCGATGAAGAACCCTGTTTACGCTGGAGCGGCCTGGACGTACTGCACTTACGCGGATGGTCCTTTGAGTTTATTCTTTACGCTGTATTTTAGCGAAAAAAGCTCTGTTGTACGCTTGATGGCTCTGAAGGCCTCTGTTTATGCTGCTTTGTATCAAGAGGCTGCGTAGATCCTCCCAGCATATTTTTCATGCTTCTACAAGACCCCCTTCAAAGCTTTTAAATTCCTCGGAATTTGAAATGCTTTGAATGAAGCATGAACGGCCCCTCGTAACTCGAAACATTTCTGAATGGAGCGTTAAAACGGTCGATGCTGACTTTATGGCGGATTTATTGGGGACCACTATGATCTCTTTCGCCTATAAAAAGGCTGGGGGAGTTAGCTTGTTCTCCCCACATTCCCATTATCATGCCGAGATGATCGCCGGAGTTCGTCGGGTCGACCTGAGGAAGAAGGAGATCATGTTCTTCCAGCATGTAGGGAGCCGAAAAAGACAGCATCTTCGAGCAAGTGTCCACTGCAACGATGGATCATGGAAGGATATCTTAGCCTCCCTTGCTCGGGATAATCAGCAACTTTGTATGGCGTTGTCCCAGGAGAGAGGAAGGGTCGTCTTTGACCACACAGCTTACAAGTGCTGTCTTCTCTCGTTGCCTCCGGTGACGAGAGTCAGACAGACTCGCTCTGTCCCGGCTTGAGCGGCGCACGGAGCATGGGATCTGCAAAATCTATGCAGGCCCAGCTCTGTATCCCCCTGCCAGCGATCTTCTTATTCATGACTGTGGTGGTCGATGAACTGCCCTGGAAGAAGAGGAAGACCTGCACCAATGCGAGAACCCGGTAGAACGGATTCTGGGGGCGATCTTCCGACGACGATGATGAGGAAGCCCTTTGTAGACGGGATTTCCCTCATATGTAGTCAAAAGAAATAAAGAAAAAACCCTTTGTAGACAGGATTTCCCTCATATGACTTTAATCTTTAATAAAATCGTCTTTCTTCTCTGCCTATGATCGTCTTGCCATACGTTGCTGTGAAGTCTGAATATGTGTAGCTTCAACACGTCTGAATCTTTATGCCGACTCTGATAGAAAGAGTATTAGGCCCTGTCCTTTACGTATAACGGATAGTCCATAGAACGCTGTTTAAGCATTTTGAACATTTAGAACTGTCCTGTTGCTAGGACTGAGGGACCGCGTAGAGCTCTGAACTGCTGCTTCTGATGAGCAGAAATTTTGTTCAGACTTTGTCTTCAAGAATGATCTCTCGAAACTCCCTTGGAACAGGATCGAGGTTTTGGCTGTCAAACTGATTTTGCCATCTTGATAGACGAGATGTTCAGACTGGAGTCTGGATGAACCTCCAATTTTGGACCCAAGAAGAGTAATTTCTCAATGTTTGAACTCTGTATGCTTCGGGTACTTGGGATGCTCTGGGTCAAGAACGAGTATCTTCTGTGTGAACTCTTGGCAATTGACCGCTTTGGGGACTGTTCGAATATGCGGAAAGTCATGGAGCGTGAAATCATCAGTCTGTAGCCTCTGAGCGTAAAATACCATCGAGCGTAAAATCGTAGACTTGTGGTTCCTGAGCGTGAAGTCGTAGGTTTGTAGCCTCTCGAGCATAAAAGCTACCGGGCACAAAGGCATCTGGGCATAAAACCATAGACTTATAGCTGTCGAACGTAAAGCTGTAGATTCGTAGCTGTCGAGCGTAGAAAGCTCCTTTAGCGTAGGACTGGAGATCTGTAGCCTGTGAGCGTAGAACACCATCGAACGTGAAATCGTAGACTTGTGGTTCCTGAGCGTGAAGTCGTAGGTTTGTAGCCTCTCGAGCATAAAAGCTACCGAGCACAAAGGCATCCGGACATAAAACCATAGACTTATAGCTGTCGAACATAAAGCTGTAGATTCATAGCTGTCGAGCGTAGAAAGCTCCTTTAGCGTAGAACTGTATATCTGTAGCTCCTGAAAAAAAAAAAATTCGAGCGTGAAGTTTGCGGATCTGTTGCTTCTGAGCGTAAACTGAGCGCCACCGAGCGTGAGATTATCGATTTGGTATCTGCTGAGCGTAAAGTCGTAGGTTTGTGGCCTCTCGAGCATAAAAGCTACCGAGCACAAAGGCATCCGGGCGTAAAACCATAGACTTATAGCTTACGAGCGTAAAATCGTAGATCTGTTGCTGTCGAGCGTAGAAAGCTCCTTTAGCGTAGAACCTGCTGAACCGTCTTGCACGAAAAACTTTTCGAATTTGCTGACTGTTCGTCTTTCAAGGGTAGTGGGCTGACGTAGCATCCAATCATAACCCACTATTAATTGCGAGATTTGGTTAGGATCTCGAGGAGTCCGTCCGAGGATTCGAGGAGTCGACCCGAACTCTATATATATCCCAAGCTTTTGAGAGAAAAACTTTTTATCTGTCTTCTGCGAAAGAGAGCTTTCGACTGTTTGAGTTTTTCTTCGTTCCTTCTCCGAGCACCTCGAGTCTTCAGAAATGTCGTCGAAACAAACCCCCTCCGCTAAGGGAAAGAGTATAGGTTCCTCTTCTCATTCTTCTGCCCCAGCGAGGGAGTCTTCGGTCGGGCAAGGCGAACTTCCTTCTGAGCGAAGTATCCCGCCGACGAGCAGCGCACCCGGTCTTAGAGGTAGAGCCTTTGGGGTGACAAAAACGACAAAAAATCCTTCGCACACGTTGAACGTGACCGCGCTAGGTCATCTTCTGTGCTGATAGCCTCTTTTGAGGAAGATGATGCACGGAGACATTTTCATCTTTTACGCCCATATTTCTAATATGTCAGCGTAAAGACACCATATTTTCGTAGTTCTGAGCGTAAAAGCTCTGGCTACCGAAAATTGGCGTATATCGTAAAATTTGAGTTTTACGCTTGTGGAAGGGATTTTTGGCGTAAAATAACCAAATTTGTACAATCCTGCGTAGAGCACAGACTGTTGTTTCTTTGGTCTGTATGTTTGTGCAAGATTTGCAATGACATATTTTCCTTGTACTTTTGCAGTTGATTTGGGTGAGTCTCCACTGGCCGAGGTGATGGGCTCCGCTGCCGGGATGTTGCACTCGAACTACCTGGAGGATATGTCCCACATGACATTTCCCATCTCCGGACCCCAGTATCCTGAGGGAAGGGAGTTTTTGATGTCGGCTCAGGGCGAGCGGACGCTGCTGAGCATGATCAATGGCGAGTCCTTGACATATGTAGACGGGGAGCAGTACATAAAGCCGGTTTTCCTCTTTGGGGACATGATTGATAAACAGTCCCAAACGAAGCCCAATAGGGAGCCCTGGGTTTTCCCTGCCGGGAATTTAGTTTTGTACCTGCCAACGATGCCGAGGGATTATCCTATCTCGGCTTTCTTCCACGCGATGCATCCCAGGAAGATGTCGTGGATGCTGACTCCTGATCTTCACGGCAAGCCGGGGAAGATCTTTCATCTGAAAGGAGCTGACCAGGGGTCATTTGTCAGTCGCCCTTCCGGCGTTGTGATGTTGTTCAGGGGACTATGCCCGGGCAGTGTCCTGAGTGAAGACAGCTCAGTGATCCAGCCGGTCCAATTGCCGACTTTCTGCAACGACTTTATGGGACGAGGCGGGGTATATCCCAAGGAGAATCCTCGGTGCAATGGGTGGATCGCCCCAACAAACTCCCGATGGACATGCCTAGTTGACTGGGCTTTGAAGCACTTTCGGAGAGAGCTGGAGGGCATTGGACTGTATGCCGCTATGAGTGCGACGAGCGTCGGGTTGCCTCCCAATCCTAATTTGTTCTTGGCACTGATGGAGTGATACATTTCGCTCACTGGCACCTTCGCCACTCCACTGGGGGAGCTGGGATTGGCCCTCCATGAGATGGCAGTTGTCTCGAGATTGCCCATGGGGGTTATCCCATATGAAGAGTATGTTCCCACCAACCGGGAGTTGGTGGACTTGGACCCTCGGGTGGCGAAAGTGTATCAGGAGCTGATGTATCAATATTTCGCGTGCACCCCTTTTTATAACGAGCCTTCTGATTTGGCTCACACCACCAAGTGGATGTCCTACCTCTTCTTCCACCGAGCCAGGGCTGCCAAGTCAGAGAAAGCCTCGGGGGGCAAGAATAAGCCCGTGAACTGTTTGGGCGTGCTTAGTGCCCAGGTCGTGGAGGATCTTATGGAGGAGGCTAAAGCTCCGGATCAGATTCTCGTCGAGGGGGTAGGAAAGTATCCTGAAGGCATTAAGGCATGTAGTTACTTAAGGCGCTGTCGCAGGCCTCTGTCTAAGGAAGCCCAGCTGGCTGGTTTCCTCTCCATATGGCTGCGTCGAGTAGTAGTGCCTGGTACTGCATCCGCGGACCGCATTCACCGGAACATCCTGTGGCCGGCAGTGCCCCTGGTGTTCGGGGCAAGACTGGGCTTGCTTCCTGCCATGGTGTACCGTATACAGGCTGGCCTGAGAGCCATGACTGATGGGTTGCTCGTTGATGAAGCTCGGCGTGAGAGTTTTCCCCGGGTGGAATTACCATACCTGTATTTGATGGGATGGTTAATTCTCCACAATCCCCGGGTGATGTCTCCTGGCTCCGGTAGCAGCTCGGGGGGTATATTCTTGCTGAATTACAAGGACTCTCCCTGGAATGTGAGCACAGTTTTAGACTGTCGGCTGGTGTTGAACCTCAGCCACGGCTGGAAGCTCCTCTGTACTCCCCCTCCTGTATATCGCAATCAATCAGGGATGAGGCTTGAGGATTCAGGTGGAGAGAAGACCGATCTTTCTCCGAAAGCTTTTAATTGGTTGGTCTGCATTAGGCCCTCCCATCTGCTGTACAGGAGCGAAGACCATTGCTTCTTCGAGCCATACCTGCCTAGTCGATTTGCCAGGCAGTTCGGGTACGATCAGTTGCACGTGAGCAACACCGTCACCAGCTTCAGGTCCAGGGGTGGACTCATTGATGGAGCTAGAGGGTGGCGATATTTCATCATGGGTTATACGGGAGCAACCTTTATCGTGCCGGTCGTTACAACCTCCACGGAGCTCCGCATTCTCCATTCTTATGCCCAGTTCTATGTGGCGATTAACACCTTCCACCGCGATTTTGATATGCGTGGAAGCTTCAGGGTGCCTTCTCCCAAGCCTGGGGGAAGAGTCGAGGTCCCCTCGGTTTCTTCGGACGAGGGTGAGGAGTCTGGTACTCCGGATGAGCCTCTGGTATCGGTGCCGAGGTATGAAGTACCTCCGCCTGCGGGGGCTTTGGTAGTCTCTTCTGGGAAGCGACGGGCTTCTGCTCCGAAGGAAGCTTCTCTTCGTAAGAGGAGGAAGGAGACGGTTGCTCGTCCTCTCCGCATTCTTGGTGTTGAGGCTCCCAGGAGTGAGCCTGTATCTCCCCATATCAGGGATGATTCTTTGGCTGGAGGTTCCTCGCCTTTTAGAGAGGGACCTTCTACAGTTCCGGCCGGCGGCGCGGGAGAATCCTCGCTAGAGGCTGCTATCGTGGCTACTGCTCCAGGTAGCGGAGCGAGATTGCCTGTATGGCCGAGGCAGATGGGAGAATCTTTCCCGAGGTCAGCAACGGGTAAAGCTCCCGCCGTGTCAGCGAGCACGTCTGGCGAGATTCCAGCTGATGAACCTCGACCGCGTCTTGGTGAAGGCTTGACAGAACTCTTGGCGATGTCGGTCGGCCCACCTCCTTCTCCAGGTATGACAGTTCGCATTGCGTCATTAAGGCATGGTTTAGCTACATCGGCTGCAGATGCGTCGTATATGCCGTTGGCTCCGGGTAAATATCGTCTTTATGTCTCCTTTTAGAAAGATTACCATCATACTGATATCAACTTTCTTGTCCTTTTCTCAGGGGATGGCGTCCACGGAGAGCACAGCGTTGAAGCACCTTCTGGCTCTGCTCCGGCTCCTGGCGATGATGTGGAGGCGCCTGACTTTGAGGAGGAAATGTCCTCGGGGGCTAACTCGTCCAGAGTGGTTTCGTCGTCTCAAGAGGAGGACGAACCCGTCATCGTGACCTCGCCCCTCGCGAGTATGCCGATGACTTCAATCGTTGTCGTCGCACCTTCTTCGGTCGCACCATACGTCGAGGCAGCGATTGTGGCCACCTCGTCTGCAGTTATCCCTGGAGAGGGACTTGTTGATATTGCGGCCACTCCTGGCGTTCAGTCGGATCTAGTTGCGTTGATCGAGCAACATACCAGCCTCTTTTACACCGGTTTGAAAAAGATGATATCAATGGTGTTGGCAAAGAGTCTAGATTTCGAGCACCTGAAGAAGACTTCTCAGTTTTCGATCGGGGCCATCAAGGAGCTCGGCGATCCTGGGGTAGCTGACGCCCTGGAGGCGGTAGTTAATGGTTTAGAGCAACCCATTAACGAATACTTGCAGCTGACTCGGGGCAGCTTCGATGCTGAGGTCCAGACCAGGTACGACTATATGACTGCGCGGCTCACTACCAAGCTGGAAAGCCTAGACAACTCCATCAAGACACATGAGCTGGAGATGGATAGAAGAAAAGCTGTCGTGGCAGAGGCTCTCGCTCTTGAGACGAAGTGCCGATCCGAGCATGACGGGAATGCAGCGAGGGCCTCCAAGCTGAGGAAAAAACTTGCTCGGGCAGAGGAGTGGGCTTCTCAATCGTTGGCGGGTCTAGACGTAGCGACTATGCGATTGAGCGCGGCGCGACGGGATTTGGACCGTACGGAAGCTGCCCGCGCGGGCTACCTTCAGGCAAGGGCTGAGCTGTCCTGTATGAATACCCCCGAGGCACGGCTGGAGCGGGCTCGCGTCGATGCCTTGGTTCTTAGGAATGAGAGGATAGCTGTACTGGAGCGGCTGATTCGCAATCTGACTACTCCGCCATCATGATGTATCCTTTCTCTTTTTGCTTTCCCAGATGTAATTCTGCTCTTTATCTGGAATAAATAAAAGCGACTCTTTTTTGACTTTTGTGGACCCATCATTTCGGAATGTAAATAACAGGTTTGGGCGAGAGTGATATCTGATGATAAACTCTCGATAAACTTTTAGCGGGACATATCTGTTCAGAGGTCATACGGACATGATAGAATGTAACCCAACTAATTGCGTTCTGGAAGTAGTTTTGTCAGAATTGAGATCCTCGCTATATTCTACTCGAGCAGGGGAGATTAAGCATAGTACCTTTTCAGGAATTTGCCGTTGATAGGAGCCACTAACAGGTCTCCATTAGGCTGGGCTATCCTGTAGGCGCCGTTCGAGAATGTTGTCTCGATCACATAAGGGCCTTCCCACTTGGGCTGGAATTTGCCTTTACTTCTGTGAGTAAGAATCATCGGCCTTCTTACGGCTAGAACTAGCTCACCGACTTTGAACACTCTTTCCTTCACTTTGCGATTGAAGGTTTTGGAAATGCGTGCTTGGTAGAGCGCGATGCGCTGCTGAGCTTGTAGGCATTTCTCGTCTAACCCTTCTAGCTCTTGGAGCCTTAACAGGTCATTCTTTTCTCGAGTCAGCTCACTAGTCACGGCTATCCTGAGTGACAGGATCTGGATTTCAATGGGGAGAACTGCTTCGCTCCCGTAGACCAGCGAGAATGGGGTGCAACCTGTCGGTGTTCGTACCGTTGTGCGGTATGCCCAGAGATATTCGCCCAGCTTCTCATTCCAATCTCTCTTGTTTGAAGAGACGAATTTCTTCAAGAGTTTGATAATGGTTTTGTTGAAAGCTTCCGCCAAACCATTAGCAGCTGGATAATATGCCGTAGAGGCAATATTGTGTATCCGATTTTTATCGCAAAATCGATGAAACGCTTGGCTGATGAACTGAGGCCCATTGTCGTAAATTATCCTCTGGGGTACCCCGAAGCGATAAATGACGTGATGCTTGATGAAGCTGATCACATTAGACGCCTTTACCTCAGCGAGGGGGATCGCCTCTGCCCATTTGGAGAAGTAATCCGTGATGGCCAGTATGAACTAGTGACCGCTGGAAGAAGACGGGTGAATAGGACCAATGATATCCATACCCCATGCTTCAAAAGGCCAGGACGCAACCGTAGGATGTAGATATTCAGACGATTGATTTATGAAGTCTGCATGAACCTGACAGGCTCTGTATTATCTTGCATACCGTATTGCATCTGCGATCATAGTAGGCCAGTAATAGCCCATTCTCCTGATGCGATCCTGTAGCTTAGGACCGGGTTGATGCGCTCCGCATACGCCATCGTAAGCTTCCCGGATAATCTGCTGTGCTTCGTCTTCAGATAGACATCTTAATAGCAGTCCGTCGTAGGTCCGATATATAGGCATTGTGAAGATGCATCGTAGTAGAAGCGTAATGATCGCCTTTTGACGGATACTGCTTCTTTGGGGTCCTCCAGCAAGATTCTGTATGCGACAAAATCCATGAAGGGACTTCTCCAGTCTCTTCTGGAGGGATCTGCGTTCACCGTGTGGCTGCATTCTATGTGAAAGTTGTTCTTCACGTAGAATAAATCTCTGTTAAGAAGGATTACCGAATCCTGCCTTCTTATAGGGATGGCTAAATTTACAGCTAGACTGGCTAGGGCATCAGCTTCTAGATTCTGAGATCGAGGTACATGCTCTAGGAAGAACCCTTTGAATGTCATGGCTATCTCGACCGTCGCTCGGTGATAGGGGATGAGGTCTGGATTCCGGACTTCATATATTCCTCTGACTTGATTGACGATAAGCAGAGAATCACCGAATGCTTCCAAGGACTCGACCCCCAGCTCTTTGGCGACTTGGAGCCCGATTAGCAGAGCATTGTACTCTGCCGCATTGTTGGAGCAGGGCTCGCTAAGAGAATATGCTCGGTAGATGACGAGCTGATCAGGAGTGACCAGGACGACTCCTACTCCTGAAACGATGTTTCCCCTAGGACCGGTTCTGGAGGCACCATCGAAGAAGAGTTGCCACGCGTCACTTTCCATCGCGGAATTACATTCTGCAACTTCGTCGGGAATATCCTCGTATAATTTGGAGGCCTCCGGGATCGGATGAGCAGCTAGGAAGTCAGCCAGCGCTTGGCCCTTGATGGACTTCTGCGGTACGTACACCATGTCATATGGTGTTAATAGCATCGCCCAAGTCGCAAGTCGGGAATTAAGAGCACTAGGCTTGCTCATCAGTACTCGAAGAGGGTTGATCCTGGAGATGATATGAATAGTCTGGCCGACGACATAGTACCGCGTCTTTTGGATAGCGAACATCAGAGCCAAACATTCCTTCTCCACTGGGTTGTACTGTTGTTTGGCTCCGACCATCATCCTGCTGAGGTAGTAGATAGCCTGTTCATGACCCATGTCGTTCTTCTGTGCGAGAAGAGCTCCTAGTGAATGATCCATCGCTCGAACATACAGCAAGAATGGTCTTCCCATGACGGGAGGCACCAGAACTGGCGGACTGGTGAGGTAGTGCTTGATATCTCCGAATGCTTGCTGACAGGCTTCGTCCCATATGAAGGATACACCTTTCTTCATGAGATAAGAAAAAGGCTGACATCTCCCCGAGAGATTGGATATGAATCGCCGGATGTAAGCCAGACGGCCTTGAAATCCCCAGAGTTCCCTCAGATTACGGGGCGGTCGCATTTCCACGATTGCCTGGACTTTATCGGGGTCCACCTAGATACCTTTGGCGGTGATGACAAATCCCAGGAACTTGCCACTGAATACCCCCAAAAAGGAATTCGTAGGGTTCATCTTGAGTTGATGTTGGCACATTAACTCGAATACCGTCCTCAAGTCTTGAATGTGATCACCCTTGAGGCGACTCTTGACGGCTATGTCATCTATGTAATATTCTACTGTTTTGCATAAATGCTCATAGAATATGTTACTCATAGCCCGTTGGTATGTAGCTCCGACGTTCTTCAATCCGAAGGGCATGACCGTATAGCAATATACCCCCAATGGTGTCCAGAAGGCAGTGTGCTTCTCGTCTTCAGGATGCATCTTGATCTGATTGTATCCTGAGAATCCGTCCATGAAAGACATGCGTTCAAAGCCGCAGGTGTTGTCGATCATGATGTCCGTGATAGGAAGAGGGAATTCATCCTTGGGGCAGGCCGTATTCAGATCTCGGTAGTCGATGCAGATACGTACCTTCCTATTTCTCTTCATGACTGGGACAACGTTGGCAACCCAGTCGGGATGTTGTTCTTCCCAGATGAAACCACAGGCTATCAGCTTCTTGACTTCAGCTTCAATGACGTCCATCATGTCCGGACGGAACCGGCGTTGATGCTGCTTCACAGGCTTTGAGTCGGTCAATATGTTGAGTTTGTGAGTAGCCACCTTCGGGTCTAGGCCCGGCATGTCCCCATAATCCCATGCAAAGACGTCGACGTATTCCTCTATCAGCTGTATAATTTCTTCCCTTTCAGCTGGGGGAAGATTATCACTGATAAATATTGGCTTTGGTGAAAGTTCACCCCCAATATCGATTTGGATAACTTCATCTTTGGTGGAAGGTTCTCTTTGCTCGAAGCGGAATTCTCACTGCGTATCCATTTGTTAAGCCCAAGAGTCATTCTCAAACGGCTCAGAATCCTGATCATCTGCTCCTGAGGGATCTGTCACCACCATATTTACTGATAGTGTTTGTTCGAGAGCATCAGTTGAGTCGGGGGGCGACGAGCCGTTCTGGGAGGAGGAAAAGATGTCCTCGTCTGACTTGGAAGTCGTAAGGGAGGTGGCATACCCTAACCCGAAATGAGTTTGTCGATAGCGGGGGTCACCACGCGGCGGCATTCGTCTGCCTCTTCCGTAGTTGAGGCCTGGCTTCCGCTTCAAGTCGTAGCCCATGTTTTGCATGATCTTCAGCGCTTACGGGCTGTATCGGTAAACTTGCATTTTCCCAGTATCGTCATTAAAAGAATCTTCTTGGATAGCTGGTTGATTGTGCATACGGCCGAAGAATATTGGACGCTGACTGCTGCAGGTAGGCGGGACAATGAAGATAGAATCCTCATGGGGTCCATACGTTGTGATAACGTTGGATGATGACGCTACTTCCCAGACATACGGACGGTAGGAGTTTATAGCTTCCAAGAATTTTTGTGCTATGGGTTCTACCTCGTCATGGGGAGTGGATTCCAGTTTTGACATTTGAGCGTCAATATACTGGAAAAGGGGATATTTATTATCATCTGAAAGTCCGTTCCTGGTTGTATTTACATCAGTCGGCTGCCTGTCGCGCCGAAGGTTGATGACCAAGGGTGGGGGCTTTCGGTTCAAAGTGATCACGAGAGGATCACTCCCTTCTCCTGACCTGGTCTTGTTCAGGTGGATAGCTATGGGCTCTATGGCTTTTGGACGGGTGGTTCGTCCTTTCACTCTGATTGACAGCGGTAGTGCGGCAGAGGGTTCTCCTGGCTCCCGGTGGGATCCCTTCTCTGCGTCGCCTGACACTTCTTCCGTGTGGTCTTGGGAGTACAACACGGCATCGGAATAGTAGGATTCTATTCCTTTGAACGGGTTTAGGTCAGCCACCTCCGTTTGTACCGTTCCTTGTGCGTCTACATATTTAAGGTATTGATGTAGGGTTGAAGGAACGATATTGTGGTCGTGGATCCACGGTCTCCCCAGTAAAATATTGTAGGATACCTCTGAATCGATGACGTAACATGTCGCCACCGATCTAAGGTTGCCGATCTGGATCCTCAGGCGAATTTTCCCCAATGGCTTACTTCTTCCGGCATTGAAACCCATGATCGTAGTGGTGGTGTAAGTCAATTCGCTGGTAGGAATCCTCAGTGGTCTGAGTAGACTGTGAGGGATGATGCTGATCGACGATCCCGGATCTATGTGAATCCGATCGACCTCCATGGAACCGACGTACCCGGTATAATAGAGGGGCCTGTCATGCTTGTTATGTTTTAACAACATATCGTCTTGGTGAAAGTGATATTTGGGACCACCTCCATCACACTGTGGCATTGAGGACACGCCACTGGTTCTTCGTCGGGGGACTTGAGCTGGGTCAAGTATGCCTCCGCCTGTATCAGAGCTTCACTCAGGGCTAGACGAGTGTCTTGGGAGAGCCTGAGTAGCTCGAAGATGGACAACCTGGCTGGTGTATTGGCTAGTTGGGCCAGGATGTCGAAGTTTATGGCTTCTCTAAACCTTTGCTTGGAATGTTTTTCACAGGTTTATCAAAGCGTACTTCGTTTTGCTTCCCCTTCTCCGCCGGGGTTGGTTTTGAAGGACTGATATCTGGTACGACGGGACCTTGCTCTGAAGGTTTGATTTCTGGAGCATCCGCCGGTGCACCTTCCTGACTTGCTCCGTAGTCGCTGAGGTAGGCTTTCCCTGAACGGGTTGCAGCAAATACCTCGTCTTCGTCCGATGTCGAAGAAGTCGCGATCATATGGCATGACCTGTATTTGGAGCTCTTTTTGGATGTAGGCTTAGTAGCCTTAGTTTCTTCCTCGAGCTCTGACACCAGGTCTGGATGAACCCACATAATCTCGCCTTGCCGGGTAGTCAGGGGTACCAGGTCGTGATTTTGATCCCTAGCTGGAGGGAGATTGACAATGTTCATCGTTGTCCGGGAGATAGGTGCAACGTCGTCCGGGATCTCTTGGGGAGGCAGATTGCCAAACTGCAGAGAGATCATGTTGGCCGTGACCGTCTTCTTGGTGTTGTGCAGAGTGATGGCCTTAGCATCGATTAACCCCTGGATCTTCCTTTTCAGTATGTAACACACCTTTGTTGGGTGGTGTACGTATTTGTGGAAGATGCAGTATTTGGGGTCATTAGTATTGCTGACTTCCTGGGGCCGCCTTAGCTCTGGAAGGATGATTTTGCCGCGGATGATTTTGCCGCTTTTGACGAGACACTCGAATATACTTGGGATATCGTCGTCGTCGAAAGAGTAGACTTTGACGGGCCTGGAAGTCCCGGGTTTCGTTTGCGTGGTTGCCACAATCTTTGGTCTGGCCGTATTGATTGCCAGGGCTTTTTTCCTTTTGGGACCACGAGGATGGTCGCTGCTAGGAGATGACCTCTTGCCTCTGTCAGAGTCGGAGATCATGATGCCATTGTCGCGCGCCTTATGACCGTTGTCTTCGGCGGCTACTGCCGAGATGATGAACGAGGGCCAATCATGGAACTGATATGGTCCTGTGAACACCGAGACCACGGAAAGGAGGTTCTTCCTGCAAATGTCTACTAATGCAGAGTCGAGAACTCCTGGAGGCATCTGTAAGGTGGCCTGATGAAAACGTTCGATGAAGATGCGAACGTCCTCCTTTTCCTTCTGCTTGACTTCGATGAGAGAGGACATAGACATGTCCATTCCTCCCTCGTAGAATCGTGTGAAGAATAAAGCTTTGAAGTCCTCGAAGGAAGTAATGCAGTTGTCCGCCAAGCTACGGTACCACTGATAGGCTACTCCTGAGAGACAGCCTTTGAACACCCGAGTGAGGAGAACGTCGTTCCCTTGTAGCAACACCGTCATCATACTAAAATAGTTCATGTACTGGCTTGGTGATGTTTTTTCCTCGAACAGGGCCATAGTCTGAGGTTTGTACCTCAGCGGGAAAGGGATCTCCTCCCAGATAGCTGGGTAGGGCTGGTTGATTCCCAGTTTCTTGAGCTGATCTTTGTGCTTCAAGGCGCCGAACTAGGCTTTCAACTCCCGTACTGCCTGTATCGGATTTTTAGTTGGAAGCGGGGCTACGGAGTGGTGCGGAGTTGGTTGTATCGTAACTCCAGCGGGAGGTAAGGCATTCTCTGAGTGAGGAAGCGGAGGAACTGCTGACTCTTGATCTAGCGCAGGCTCTTGGCTCGGGTTGGATGGTGGTAAGTCCACCCCCACACGTATCTGAGTTGGCGGGACTGATGCTTAAGCCATGGCAGTCGCGTACTGAGTTAGCATCATCTGGTGCATGTTCTCCATCATGGATTGCATTTGTTTCAGAGATGTCTCCAGTATAGTGATGCGTTGTTCCGCGTTCCCTGACGGCGAAGCTTCCTCGCATTCATCTTCAACGACGTAAACTCTCATCTCCCTGGGTGTTATTGAAGGATTAGTATAGGTCGCTGTAGAATTTGACTCTATACTTTCTGTCTCTGATTCGGGGGCTTGGCGACCCCCAGCGTCGAAATCAGAAGAGAACGAAGCTGGTTGTCCTGACCTCGCACGAGTGTTTTGGAACACCCCGGCTTCAGCGTTCCTGAGGAGCTCACTGAACCTCCTTTGGCTCGGGGGCCGGGAGGGATGATGTCTTGAGCTCGAACCTCCTCTACGTATGTGTGAAGCCATGTTCACAGATGCATGCGCGGGTTCCTCTTCCTAGAAAGACTGAGAGTAGCTCAATCGGTCGAAAACCGACCATTTTGCTTTAGAACAGCAGCAGTCAATCACAATTTTATGACTATTACAACATTGCTCGCTAGGGGCGTAATAGACATGTTGGAAGGTCCCCTTTCCTTACGCTTCTGGATTAGATATGTGCGCAAGTCAGGAGGAGTAGAGGAAGAAGACGAAGGCTTGTTTCTTCTGTTCCCATCAGTGGGCATACGGAGATTGGGCACCATGGTCTTTCCTACGCCACCTGTGTATAACAGATTGGCCATCTGGGTGGCGGATAATCCCCTGGAGGGATGCCTTTCCGTAATCTGAGCTTGTTTTACGCCGAGGGACTGTGCCTGGCATAAATTGGAGATTCGCTCAATCTGGCGTAAAGCTGGAGAGGCCCTCAGTCGGCCATCGGCTTCTCGCATAATCCGGAGGGTAGGCAGATTGTTTCCTTGCTGGCGTAAAGGCCGAGTAGCTAAGTATTCGCCTGCTTGCTTCCCCTCACGGAGATCACATCGCTCATCTGGTTTACCGTAGAGGTCAGATGTTGTCTTGTGCGTGGAGCGTGATCTGTACCTACGATTTAGCGTTGGAGCACCATCGAAAGTTTTGTCTGTACCGCACGTAGCGGGAGACTGATTTCTGCGCGTAAAGCGCAGTGGATACTCCTGGGTTAGCGCTGAGGCTTTGCCCGAAGTTTTGTCTGTACCGCGCGTAGCGGGAGACTGATTCCTACGCATAGAGCACAGTGGATACTTCTGGGTCAGCGCTGAGGCTTTGCCCGAGTTTTATCTGTACCACGCGTAGCGGGAGACTGAATTTTACGTGCAGGGCACGGAGGGAGCAATGCTACCACCTCATTGGTCGGAGAGATCGGAGAGATCGTAGAGTCCACAGGAATGGTAGAGGATGTCTTGGGCATCCACACTTTGCGCAGCTTCCTGTTGTCTTGGACGGAGAGAGAGTGAGAGCTACCCCCTGTCCGAAGCATGTCTTCGTAGGCCGACTGGTCGAATTGGACGACCAGTGTCTTCTTCACGGATCCCACGGATACCGCATCGTGTTGAGCAGTTGCTTCCTCATCAGAAGAGAAAGATGTCCCCAGCAGAGTCGCCATCTTGTTTGTGGTATTAAACGAAAGAATGAAAGTGTATTTCAATGACAGGGTTTATGCGAAACCCGCGCCCTTTGGTTTACAAACAAACTTGTACAATGTAATCCTATACGAGGATATGGGAGTACAATTTATTTAATCTGGGTATAAATTATTATAGGTGTCTGATCTGCAGTCGATCACTTTAGCCCTTGGACCACACGATGTTGAAGAAGTGCCATAGAAGACAGGTAGCAGCTTCGAAGGTTGCAGGAGAGGGTGGATGCACGATGCCAAAGTCGTCGATCCCTGCTCTTTGCCTGAGCTCCGGTCTCTCTCTCTCTCTCTCTCTCTCTTGACCTTTTGATCTGGTATTGGTTTTTTTTGACCAAGTTTCCGACCCTCCAATTTGTCGACCTTGTTCATTTTTTTCGACCTTGTTCCCCATTGATAGGGGTCTCTATTTATAGAGTTTTGGTGACAGTGACCACTCCGTCGGTGTAAAAACCGAGGAGTGGGAAGTATAGCACCCCTTTACACAACGGTTAAGATAACCAATGCCTGCGTATAGATGACCTTTTGAGTGAGCATATGACGCGTGTCCAACTAAGGGGACAAAACGCGTATATTTGCTGCGAAGATCACGGCATAGAAGCCACGTAGGTAGGTATCCCTTGCGTAGAAGAGGTTGGCGTAGAAGCCAAATGACTGTCACCCTGGCGTAGAAGCCAAGTAGGCATAGAAGCCGAATAGGCATAGAAGTCGAACAGACATAGAAGCCGAACAGGCGTAGAAGCCGAACTGGCGTAGAAGCCGAATAGGCATAGAAGCCGAATAGGTATAGAAGCCGAATAGTCGTAGAGGCCGAGTGGTCGTAGAGACTGAGTGGGCGTAGAAGCCGCATGAGCACAGATCATGAATGGGCGTAGAAGCTGCTTCGTACCGTGCCAGAGTGCTGATATGGACGTCTTAGCCGGAATTACGGCTTTTGAAGATATAATCAAATCTCTTGCAAAGATTTGCCACCATCTTATGCATTAAATACGGAGGCGTATTTTGAAGGTCTGCAGTCCTTCTGTGCATCCGTCGCAGAGACGTGCCTTGAGAGAAACTGTCACCGCTCTGTGCAATTAGACGTGGAGACGTACCTCGAGTCCCGTACGAAGTGCAGCTTTTAACGTGGCAGGCGGTTTGTCTACTGCGAAGCGTAAAACAGCTCATGTTTGCCTGTGTAAAATAAGGCAGCGTATTCCCTTGTACGCGAAAGAGCGGTTTACGCTGAGGGGATTTCAGTAAATGACGGTTTGGTGATGTTTTAACCAAATTCTCTGCATTAAATGCAAAGATCCGCCATCATACTGTGGGGCACTTCCCGAGGGGTCTGCCATCGTTTCCAGCCGTCGTCTGGGTAGCCGTGCAGCACTTTTTGTCAGGAGTCAGAGGTCAGATTCACTGCGTGACTTGACAGGTTTATTTCGGGAAAGACGAAGCATTCCTCGTACGCTTTAACGCTGCTTTGAGAGCGGATGAGTTTTACGCCATGCAGGCGATGAAGAACCCTGTTTACGCTGGAGCGGCCTGGACGTACTGCACTTACGCGGATGGTCCTTTGAGTTTATTCTTCATGCTATGTTTTAGCGGAAAAAGCTCTGTTGTACGCTTGATGGCTCTGAAGGCCTCTGTTTACGCTGCTCTACATCAAGAGGCTGCGTAGATCCTCCCAGCGTATATTTTATGCTTCTACAGGCGTATCGTCTTGCATTACCTCCATCTTTAGAGGGAGTGCATGATGTATTCTATGTCTCACAGCTGAGGAGGTACGTGACTGACCCAAGCCACGTAGTCGATCATTCTGAGATTGCAGTGGGCCCTAGCTTAAGATATTAAGAGCAGCCAGTTAGGATACTTGACATTAGTGAGAAGATATTGCGAGGTCAGACGATTAGACTGGTTCGAGTATATTAGAAACATCACTCCCCCGGCGAATCTACCTGGGAACGTGAGGATATCATACGCCAGCGTTATCCTCACATATTCAAAGATGCAAGTATGACCTAAGCATTTCTTCTAGTTACCATGTTTAAAATTTTCCTTTAGTAGTTAATTCTTTGATTGCGAGGACGCAATCCTCTTATGGAGGGTAGAATGTAAACACCTGAATTTTTCAAAAATTAAAAAAATAAATTTTTGGGAATTTTCTGTAATTTTTTAACTAATTAAAATAAAATTTCTTCTGAACTAAATATTTTTAAGTATTAAATTAAATATTAAAATATTATAAAAATAATATTTTTGGGTATAAAATAAAATCTTAGATATAGTATAATTTTTTTGGAATTTATTGGGCCCAGAAACTATTTTTAAAGACCTAAAAATAATATTTTTAATTAAACCAAAATGAACCAGACTGAACCGGATTATCCCAGCCTAAAATAAACCAAACCGAACCCAATTGAACCAAACCCAACTAAACCAACCCTAGCGGGTCGGATCTAAACCCGACCCGTATCCGAACCCAGAACCCGACCCGAACCCGCTACAGTAACCGCTGAAAACCCTTCTCCGACCGTTCCGGTGTTTCATCCGGTGGTTGTTTTGCCTCCGCGCCTACCGTAACCGCCCGCGGCCGTTTCCCCCGCAGCCGTTCACCCCCAGCCGTAACCGCCGCCCCGATCTCCGGTCCCCTAGCCTATTTAAACCCTACGCCACCGCCATCACCGCCCTCACCAACAACCACCCGGCCACCGCTGCTACAACCTCCCGGCCGACCTCTCCACTAGACCCACCGATCACCACCATCGACGACCTCAGCCGTAATCCGTCGACCCAGTGCACCGAGCAGCAATCCGCCGCCACTTGAGCTCCCCGGCCATCCGCCTCTCCAGGCCCGGCGACGTAACCGCGAGCCTGACCTCCGCGACCCCCGACGAAGAACCCTGGCAACCTCAGCAACACAGTAGCTGTCGACGACCGACCGAACGTCGCCGTGCCACCTCGCGTACATATTGAACAGTTGATTCCGACATCCTGTTCCAGTAAGCGTTTCTCTCTCCTCGTCACCTCATTTTTCGAACGGTCTGTTGTAACCCATTCCCCGCGTGACCCTCTCGAAACTCGTGCAACTTGTTCGGGATATCGTGTCCTGTGTCGATCGCAAACTGCGACGCAAAAACAGAAAAACAAATTTCAATTTTTGAAAATTCAGAATTTGTTCCGAACACCCCGGTTCACGACCATTTTACGTATAACCTGTTAACTAATTCTAATATCCACCTGAATAGTTATTTAGACCACCTAACCAAGTTTTAAACCCTGTTTTTAGTTTAATTTATGCTGCTGTAGATTGTATTTAATTCGAGGATAAAAATGACCAAAATATTGGTTATTTAAAATCTTAATTTTCTCGGAACTGGGTGCGCCCCGCTAAACGTGGCAACTTGGTCGTATGCAAAATTCACCGAAAGGTGCGTACTGTTAATACGGACGTGTGAGATTTCGCGAAAGTTGATTTGGATGTGCGTGCACATCGGAATCAATGCGTATCCGTTGACAACACCCCTTATCGGCCATGTTCTGAAACTCGTTGTAACTTCGTGTATGCTCGTCGTTTCAAAATAAAACTTGCTTGGACTCGTAGCAATACGCTGGTCCTGTGACCAAAGTTTGATTCGTTTCTGAGAACATTGACAAAATCCCATATTGTGGGCCCCACGGCTCCACTTGACAGGCAATTTTGTGATCGCCTCATCGAAATCCAGTTCTGGACATTCCGTTGGGTTCGTATCGTCGTTCTAGACTTGTAGACACTAAGTTTGACAAATTTGGAGAACTTTGTCTCTGACACATTTTTCGGTGCGAAGTAGAACGCATGTGGATCCCATTTTGTCCAAAAATGGTCAATTTTTCCCCTGTGTCCAAATTAGACTTATAGGTAGTCAATCCTAGCTATTTCATATCTTTTGAACATTATGGTAGTATTTATTTCAGCAACCGGAGGAGTACCTGCAGATCCCGCTGATACCAGAGCAGCAGTTGGAAACCAAACCCCAGGCAAGTATACCTTGCCATACTTGCAGTAAATTATTTCATATTATTCTCTTGATCTATTTCAGTGATGTATATGTTCAACCTAGGACCGTGTGATATTGCTTAGCGTCCGAATAAGATTCGAGTGCCAACGCCGTCCGTGGAGTTATGTAACGTCACCTAGATATTGATATTGCGATCCTATATACTATCGTGCTTACATTATCAAGTACGTCATACCACAGGACACCTGACACTGTTCATGAGACAGAATCTTCCTGAGATATTCATGGTGATTCTGTATAGGTTACAGGATTTGTGACATAAATATTACATATGCTTAGCTATCATTATGACTTCCTACATCAGTTAGAGGTCATGATCTTGCGTGACATGGACATGAGACGTCGTGGACATGAGACGTACGATTATATTGGGTAGGGAGAGACACACAGGCTACAGGCTGATTATATATATATATATATATATATATATATATATATATATATATATATATTATTGTGAGGCCGTAGACTCTACATCAGAGCTACGCACATTACGTGATATTACTGCTACCGGTTCCCCGATACAGAGCTTGTAGTAGTCTCATCCTGAGTACTAGTGATGCTCTCACTTCCATATCACAGAGCTGGTTATATAGTTTACCCTATTGATTCATTTATTATTGCACTGCATTTATTTTGACTTGAGTTATTCCTGTACCTTGCTATGTCCCCTAAGGACCTGGATCCGGATTATGTCCCCAGGTATAGCAGAGGAGATCTATCCCGAGGTATACGGGACAGGAGCAGAAGCAGGAGCAGACAGTGGAGCTGAACCAATACCTGAGGACGAGGTGATGATCGAGGATTTCTCTTGAGTATCTGTTATCTATACTCAGTCTTTTATGAGACTCTTTTATTTCATATTTAATGAACTATTATATCAGACTTATTATCGGGTTGTTCTCCGATATACTTTATTGAGACTTGATGTTGGTTATATTTTATTATGCTGATATTGATCATATTTATCTTCCATGGATGAGATTAGATTGTGACATATTTATTAGACCTTTATTGATGTTTTACAGCTTAAGTACACCTTGATGGGTCCATTAAATTGGGTTTGCCCATTAGAGTGTGCTGCTGGCCATTGCCACGTGTCTAGTCCCTCGGTATTTTGGGACTGGGGCGTGACAAAAGCAGTTTTTGATACATCTTCTTTCTTTACTTTTGCTTGATGATAACCCGACCTTAAATTTTTTTTTTGAAACCACTTACGCTCCTCCAAGTTGATCAAATAACTCATTAATTCTTGGTAATGGATATTTGTTCTTGATTGTTACCTCATTCAATGCTCTATAATTAATGACCAGTTGTAATATGTCATCTTTCTTCTTCACAAACAATACTGATGCTCCCTAAGATAAAATACTTGGTTGAATAAATCCTCTTTTCAATAGTTCTTTTATCTGTTTATTCAACTATACTAATTATTCTTTATTAATAGGATATATTTTTTTTGCTACTGGTGCTGCTCCAGGAACTAGATCTATAGTAAACTCTATTATTCTGTCCGGTGGTAATCCCGGTAATTCATCAGGAAATACCTTTTAAAATTCAGATACTATCATCAAAAATTGTTCTTCTTCAAGGTTTTGGAATACTCCTAGAATTGGCAGCCTAAGTTCTTCAATCTTCTCTATTTGATCTTCCTTATGATCTCAAATAAATTTACATATTTCTCTTCCTAGAAGTGAAATGTAACCCTTCCTTTACTACAATCTATATTAGCTACTGCTAATGTCAATCAGTCCATTCAGAAGACTATATCATAATTGATCATTTGGAAAAACCAAAAGTCTTACTCGGAATGATTCAACTCCAATTCTGATTAGACATGCCTTACATATATGGATAACTTCCACCAATCCATTTTCCATTAAAATTATCAGTTTCTTAAGTAATAGTCCAGTTTCTATCTCATGTAAACATATAAATGCAGCATATATAAAGGAATGTGTAGCGCCTGATTCAAATAACATTGTTGCTGGATAGGATAAAACTTTTATAGTACCTGTCACAACTTCTCCAGGTAATTCTGCCTCATTAGTATAAATCTAGAAAGCTTGGTCATGCTTCTTCTTGCCAATATAAGTTTGTTGTGTTCTTTGAGCTTGTTAGAATTGTTTCATTTGAGGTGGTAACAGAGGCCTATACTGACTTACTGCAGGTACCATAGTGTGCATTACTGGTGCTGCCTACTATATTGGCCTTAGTGCATTTAACATAGGCCTTAATACATTCCCCTGAACTACTTGTCTCGGGTAAAACCCTGCATTCATAGGTCTTGGTACAAATTATTGATATGGTGTAATAGGCCTTATTATAGGTATCTGGGGACACTGAATAATTTTATGATCTGTTGCTCCACATCTTAAACACCATCCATGATATTTTCTACATTGTTTCCTCAAATGGCCTGGGTTCCTAATAAATTTGCATATGGGTACACCTTTTGCTATTGTCATTTATAGTCGCTTGGGCTGACTTTGCCATTGATTCTTTGAAGAAGATGATCCTAGTTCAAAATTTCTCTTCTAACCTCCAACCTTTGTTACTTGTCTATCTTTTTGTATCATTTCTTGATCTCGTGGCTTCTTCAGTTATCTCGGAATATGTTTGGCATC
This sequence comes from Iris macrosiphon, assembly GCA_036927795.1. Classification (NCBI taxonomy): domain Eukaryota; kingdom Viridiplantae; phylum Streptophyta; class Magnoliopsida; order Asparagales; family Iridaceae; genus Iris; species Iris macrosiphon. Next base: position 213,600,350 of record JAYESA010000005.1, read on the forward strand.
TATAAGGTGCAACTTTGCCCTTAAGTAATTCTTCAGTAGTCCTCAACCATTGCCCTGCTTCTAATGGGCTTTCAGTTCCACAAAATTTCTTTAGAATTAGTTTTATAAAGTCGACAATGGTTCCAGCTTTCTGTTGGGGAGGTGCTCTAAGTTGTTCTTGTATATATGCTGAGGTAGCTTGTGCAGCATTAACATGTTGATTAATAATTTGTAATAGTTGTTGGAAATTTTGGAGTATATCAGCGACACTTGTCTCAACTTGGTTGTTAAGAGGGGACTGGAATTCAGAATCGTCCATTTCTAAATAGAAACAAGGAATGTATAATATTTTTAATAAACTAACAAAAGTAGTTATAATATCATCATCAACAATAATTAAAATCGAAAGAACAATTATATAAAAGTATAACAAAATAAATAAGGAAACTACATACTTTATTTACAGAAACAATATATTATACAGTGTTACGAATAAACACAACCACTATTTACATCTGATGTTATACTAAATTGAACTATAGCAGACAAAAAGACAACCTTATATCTATCTTACACACAAACCAGTCTTATATACATATACACTACACACATAGTAGTTTTATTTACATAACCATATTCTATCCTCCCTTGATATCTTTATCCTCTAGATACATATCAGCCTAATCTTGAAGATAGTTACTTCAGGGTGAAGCTCCATCCATTCTGGTAGTGTACCATTAAAATCACCCATTTATGCTGATTGTAGAGCCTTGATAACTATGTGGTATGGGATCATATATATATTCGAGCCTACTTGATATTCATCTTCATAGAAAATACTGTACACTGGTATATTCTAGCCCTGTGCTAATTCCCATCTTCTCCTCGTAAAATTGTAATATCTATGATGAGTCCGTCGTCTATAACCCAGATATACATGAGGTATAAATTGAGGCATGATCTACACCCAAGAAGACTTTATATCAGTAACCTCAATTAAATCTTAAATACAACTATAGACAATTAATAATAAATAACTCATGAATCATGTTTCCTTAGAACATAAACACATGTTATGGAAATATGAACTAAGTATATTGATTTTATTAACCTTACAATACCTAATACTTATATCCTAAGGTTCTTGTTAGACTTTTTCTAAAATCAATCTTAGGGTCTTATAGATATAATTAACAGATCTGCAACCTAATTGTAGATTGTTATATATCTATAACGCAGACCTGCATGGACTACCACTAAAAGACGTGTCATGTCCCACTTCCAATACATGGTGAGTCGAGTACTTAATCAGCATCCTCAAGCTACGTGTTTTACGAATAAACCTATATTCGTAACCACGATTGTTTCTTGTAAGTTCTAGGATAAAGTATAGGATAAAACTAAACCATCAACAAGCAAGAACTAAGCACATTCATAATATCATTATTCTTTATTTACATCTCACAAGTCTGAGTTCTATCTTCCAAAAATAGTATACAAGCTACTCACTAAAATATACAACCACATAACTATCTCCCATAAAGATTAATACACACATAATTATACAAGAACACAAAATAAAGTTGTTCTACAAGAGGCATCCCTTACTTTTTAGTCTCGTCCACATTATATAAGGGAAGTATCTCGTCTTCATCGTGGCCTTCATCTAGTGAACAAAAACTAGGTCATCAAAGACATGCAAGTCGTTGATTCAAGAAAGGTGAAATAAATGAAATAATATGATACTGAAGATCAAGTATAATGCTGAATAAACTCTGAGTACAAGATAAAGTATGACTTTTAAAAGACTTCTAAAGTGATCTTAATACAATAAAATAATTGTAACCGATTTGTTCCTTAACTCCTAAAAGTCACTAACACAATCACAATATAATTTTTCCTATATGATGATGCAAGTTAGAGAACATGTTTGGATCTCACATTTGAGCATTATCTAGGCAATAATCCCGTTACCAGGGATCAGGTGGTGGAAGGTAGGCATGGTGCTTAGTGGTCCGGACACTCCTCTGCGGGAGCGAAATTTTAAACTTCAATTAATACCAAATTCGACTTTTTACCGAATTAGGGTATCACGAAATTCACGAGCATCAAGAAGGTAGGTGATCTAAGCACTCACCCGCTCACAACGCAAGGCCTTGCAAAGAAGATATATGTATTGATCAATTTTGTTAATTATATTGTCAAGATTTTATACGATGTGATCCAAATTGTTCTTCCCCACCAAATGTTCTATTATACAATCACAATCAATCCTAAGTCCATTCTAGTAATTAAAACTTTGTTTTTTCGCTCAAGTATACATCTTGATTTGTATTTCTGGAATACAAGTATCACTTGCTGGAATGCTTTCAACTATTTGAATAATACCAAATAAATTTTTTATACATGTTAATCTCACTTAATACGAGAATACAATCAACAGAGTATTCCAGAACCAAGGAAACAAGATTTGATAATTTAATCGCGTACATATTTACATGTCCATATTCTTACGAGTTCAAGACTTAGACAGTTGACCTCCAAGTATTTCTCGAATATAGTGAGTCTATCTCAAGTCGATATACAATTATCTAGGTTTAGGGTTCGGTACGATACCACGGTGTTTAAGCTTCAAAATTAGGCTGTCTTTCGAAATCCTTATAATTTTGAACAAAGTCTCCTTTGTATTTTGAGCTTCAAACACAGTTAAATAACCGATTCGGAGCAACTCACTATAGAATTGACAAGGGTCAGAGCCCCTTCGGTGGAACAGCTCTACACCGGTCACACACAGTTAATATGATAGACAATAAATGCATAGAAGCACAAAACTAAATTGCAAAAAAATCCTAACATGTATACCCTACCTTGTATAGAGTATAACTCCTATATTATAAATCTAAATACCATCGAATTATATACAGTTGGAAAGCTTATTGAATTCTCTTCGATTTATGTTTATACATAATCGAATTTTGACAACGTTTAATAGGTCAAAACTGGTCTACAAAATAAAGTATAAAATGTACAAGATTTCGATTCCAGAATTTTACGTTGATGATGCACGGCCAATAACTCTTATTATATACACTCAAATGCTATCATATCTTATATGGTTGGAAAGCTTATCGAATTTTCAATAATTTTTGTTCAGACATATCCTAGTTTTGAAGAAGTTTAATAGGTCAAATATGACCTACACAAAAATGTGCACATATGTTCCAGATTTTAATTCTAGGATTCAACACCTCTGTTGCACAACCCATAACTCCTATCATATAAATTCAAACTCTATAGTATCATATACCGTTGGAATTCTTATTGAATTTTCAATGATTTTTGTTTAGACATAATTAAATTTTGACATGGTTTAATAGATAAAAATTGACTCGAAAAAATACTGTGCGTAGGAACGAATTCAGCACGTATAAACCTAGTTCTATCTCATGTCCAAGCCTCCTACGGGTGTGTCACCTTAACGAAAAAGTCTTAGAAACATGTTCTAAACTACATATATTAATCTCAGAATTTATCTATAATATAAACTTTACTTGAACAATAAAATTAAACTAAAAATAATATAAAAATTATACTAAAAGAAAAATTGTATAAAGAGTACAAATAGGAGGAGGACTTGCCTTAGCTCTTGTAGGCTTAGAGTTTATGTAGGGAAGAAGAGCTAGGTATTTGGAAAGATAGAATGATCTTTAGAAGAGGTAAAGTAAAGAGGTAAAAGTTTTTACATAAGAAAGAAATAACTAAGCTTCTTTATATTAGCTAATTTCTTATATATTAAAATATTACACTCCTTATCTATCTAAGATATTTCATGAAATAAGAAGCAAGTAGAATAGAATGGAAAAAAACCCGCGCGCGCGCACACACACACACTTGCTTGGCTTCCTAAGGAAGCTAAGTACTTATGTCATAAGGGTATTTAAGTAATTTTTATGTAAAGTCAAAACATGTTCTAAATAAACCTATTCATTTTCTAATCAAACTTAATCTTTTACACTAATTAAACCTTAATCCATGAATGACAAGCACATAGGTGACAAGCTAACACATCTAATAAAATATATTAAAATTTTATGTAAAATAAATAATAATATTTTATTAAAAATTTTGAAAACCCGAAAAATTATATTATTAAAATAATACAATTTTTCTCGTAAAACTATTTTCTCATAAAACTTGTATTTCTAAATAAATAATAATAATAATAATAATAAAAATAAATTTTGAAATCAACTATTTGAATGCATTTTCTATGCGTAAAGAACTGAGCTAGAATGAGATACAACAAATATATACATGTTATTTGTTTCAATTATATCTCCTATCCATTCTTAATTTTTTTTTTCTTTATATGTTCAAAATTTTACAATTTCAGTCCATCTATCCTAAAACAGTAAACAACTATTATTTATTTATACATAATTTTATTTTTATAATTATTCTAATATAATCATATACAGAGTTTTATTATACATTATTTATATATAAATTTGTTTACAGAGAATTTTTTTTTTTAATTCTGTGAAGGATTCCAAGATTCTTGAAAATTCTACAGAGAAAAAAAAATATTAATAACAAATATATTCAATATTATACTATATTATAAGATCTCAACGATAATTTTGTAATGACATAATTATTATACTAATTATATTTATAAATAAAAAATATAGGATAAAATGAATATAAATATTGGATTATTAAGTTTGAGGATTTTCTCTCTTCCTTCTCAAATTTGAATGCCGATCTTTCATTCTCAATTTTTTTTCTCAAATTAAAGTTGGGTTGGAGAAAGGCATCAAATAGATGATTTGAGGACTTGGTTGAAAATGACCTAATCATATTAAAAAGTAGGAGCAATTAGCATTTAAACCCTGAATTTTATATTAATGTTTTGATCGTGAATTTTTATCTTTGCTTTTTTTTTTGGGTGATTATATCGTAAACATGAGTACAAAGGACAATAATCAACACATGTTAAAAAAAAATAGAAAAAAAAATCTCGGATCTAAATTTTCTAATTGGATAGTCAGAATTTAAAGTGTAAGTTGATATAAAATCTAGGATCTAAACACTAATTACTCTTAAAAAGTATTGTTTAAGAAAATATAATATTGGGACAAGGACGATGGCTGGACCTGGAGACGTTTAGTCTTGTCCACGTCCCACCGACTAAATTCTAAGTTAATAGTTTCCCAAATAAAAAAATAAAAAAAAATAGTTTCCCAAATGTTTCATGTGTCAACATTATTAGGTATATGCACACTGATCTAAGACACCTAAGAATGCAAATTTCCTTAAAAATTATATAAATTAGGTGTCATGTGGTCTTCAAGCTAGTGAGTGGTATGCATTAATTGTGGCAGCTAAGTTTAGTCCCCATTGTTAATATATATGTGTACTCTCTGTTGAGAAGTATCAGATTCTCCACTAATTATGATGATCAACCAACCATAATGTATATTTTAATGGAAAGACGAGCATTATCTAGAGAACCTCTCATGCATATTTAACTTCAAACTCCAACCATGTCATGTGCTGAGTGCACACTTTATTAAGACTCAAGATGATATGTACACATCACATGTTATAGAAAAGGTTCATGTACATGATTAGTAAATATATAAGAAATATTTTACTTAATTGTCCTCTCCTCTCGTTAATTAATTGTTTCCTCAATCACCTCTTGTGTCATTGACATGTGAAAAAGAAAAAAAAAAAGAAAAACGAAAATTGTATAGAAAATATTGAAATTCTCTATAATTGCGTAAAAGATACAAAATTTAGCATACTTTGAAATATAGACCAAGTCAATACGTCTTTTAAAAGGACGTAAACTTTTATTCTATGTTTAAAAATTAAACTAACAATTTATGTATTTTTTAAGGACATAAAATTTATGTTTAATAATTTTTTATTGGAGTAAAATTTATGCCCTATTTAAAGGGGTAAATTGTCATGTGTAAATTTTACTTCTTGGGTCATCCTCTCAAAGTGATAAAAGAGTTGATTAATTGAGAAAAGTTTGACATTTGATGTTCACAACATGTATATTTAGTATTGATTTGATGCGACATATGGGCATTTGTTATCAAAGTGAAATAATTCGACAAAATGCGTCCTTTATAAAGGCGTAAAATGTAAATAATAAGAATTTATGTCCTTTAAAATTACAAAAAAACGTATTAGCCACCCTCAAATCGGCTAATAAAACTTAATGAAAAATCAAACTAAAATAATAAATTTTACTTCCTATAAAAAAGGCTTAAATTTTTCAAAAAAAAAAAAAAACGTCCTATTATCCAGCGTATTGAAATTGTATTTGATATTCCACTAAACTTTGTACCTTTTGTTCAAATTAAGAAAATTTCAATACTTTTTATACAACTTTTATAAAAAAAAAGTTTTTGGCACGCACTTTTGTGCGCATCTATATACGCCTGCGGCAGTTCCGTCCATTCCCCCCTCTCTTTCCTCCTGCATCGTATCCGACCTCCTCGCCGCCGCATGTGTGTACAAGCGCGCGCAAAAGTGCGTATAAAGTAATACAAATGAAAAAAAAAAAAAAAATCCTAGCCTACCTCTCACTTTGATATTTTGTCAGTGAGATATGTGCAAATTGTAATCAATCAACAAAATAACTATATAATTTTTTTTACTACAACAAAGTTTTTATCCCACAGGAAAAGTATTGTTCTTACTAAATTTCAAAGTAGAAGATAGCAAAATATATTTTTGGTAATATTCCATTGTCCAATCAAGATTTGTGACTTGCCAAGTGTGACTCAATTTGGGCAGGTACCTTGGTTGCTTTAGGAGGTTGTCATGTTCTGGCAATAAACCAAAGATGTACATGATGAGTAAAAAAGGGCAATGCTTTGTCTACAACCAAATACTTACAATCTTCTTACAACAGTCACGTGGCGGCCACGTAACGGCCGTCCGTTGGAGGAGAGAAGAGAAATGGGATCCGGTGGTTGTTCGGTTGACCGTCACGTGACAGGAACGTCATGTAACAACCGTTCGTTGAAGGAGAGGTGGAGTCAGATGTGACCCACATAGCAGGAGGTAGAGAGATTTATAAGAAGGTTGTAAGTATTTGATAGTAAACTTAGCATTATTGGAGAAAAAATAAGAAGAAAGTAGACCACAAAGAGGCATCTAGTGTACGGTGTAGTTTGCTTAATCCCTAATTTACTTCCTAGAGTTGGATCCAGTTAAGATGACAACAGGGACTTGTCATTGTCTGTTGGGTTCCACTTTCCACTTGAATATGTATATTTTTAAGTTTTTATGTTAATTCTTGCATGATGAAATTGATTCTACCAGGTCCGAATCAAAGAGCAAGGAATTTTTTTTTCTTTTTCTTACAACTGCAGTCCGAACAGCAGACAAAGATGCAAATTGTTTTGGTCACCGATTGATGCACACCCCTAACACCAAATATGCAAATTGTTTTGGTCAATTAACTGTCCATTTATTTATATTGATTTAGTCATTTATTTTCAACTAGCTAGCTTTACATTTATTGTCAATTAGCTAGCTTTCCTTTTATTTGTGCTTGATCTTAGGCTATAGATGTGGCTCTAAAATGTAGGAGCTGTGTATAAATGTGTAACCTTATTATGTGAATATTAAGAAAACAATTTCTTCACCATTTTATTTCTTTTTTTGCTATCAGAGCCGTATCGTGAAACACAAAATCAGAGCCGTATCGTGAAACACAAAAGCTTTATACACAACCAAAACATCCATGGCAGACGACGAAGACCAGAAGCTTGTGGAGCATGACAAGACTTTGATTTCTTCGAAGTCTCCAAATCCATAGGAAAATTTTAATAGTCCATTATTTCTCCATCATTCGGACCAGCCTTGCGTAGTCCTTGTGTCACAACCTTTGGTGGAAGACAACTATCAATCCGTGAGCATGTCTTTAATGATCAAGAATAAGAAATGATTCATTGCTGGATCCATTCAAAGGCCAACTGACAACAAGGATGAAGAACAACAACAATGGGATCGCTGCAATACACTTGTATGTGAAAAGAGATCTCAGGATGTGTCATTCACTGCAAAAATGCTCGAGGTATATGGCTTGAATTACAAGAGTGATTTTCTCATGTGGATATTGTTCAACTATTTTACATAGAGAATGAGATTCACGACTGTGAATAAGGCAACAAATCTGTGACTTCATTCTTTACCAAACTCAAGAGTCTTTAGGATGAGGGAGATGTGCTTTGTGTGATACATGCTTGTAGCTGTGAAGCAGCCAAATAAATCAAGGCTTACATGGAAACTCAAAAAACAAGAAAGTTTCTGATGGGTCTGATGATTCTTATGCTACAGTTTATAGCAATACACTTTTACTGGATCCATTAACAAGCGTAAATAAGGCGTACTCACTGGTGCTTCTGTCACCCCCACTTTTTCAACTATGAGTAATTTGATAATTTGGCCTAGTTATTTAATTTTAGGAATATAATATTAATATTAGTGGGCCATGAATATTTATTTGATACTTGTATTAGTTATTTAATTATTAGAGTGCCATATATTTAATTAGAGGCTTGTAGCATTTAGTTTAGTTAGTGGGCTAGCCTATTTAATTTGACTTGACATTAGTGGACATAAATTAGACTTGTCATGACAAATAGTGAGCCAACATGGACTAGGCCCAATGAACCCATTCCCACTAATTAACTAAGGAGAATTAGTTTAATTGCAATTACTTAGAGACTTCCAAAAATACCCACCCTTAATTATTCCTCATAATACATCATGTAGGGGTATTTGGGACCTTAGCATGCAGCTTGGGGAAGGAGTAATGGGCCGACCACTTGAAGAGGGGCTCTCCTTCTCTCTCCTCCTCATTTGCATTTCATTTTGATCAAAAAATCTTATCCTGGCATAATTTGGAGTTTTACACAGGTTCGCGTAAAACAGGGGAAGTCCTCAAACGGCCTCCAGCGTCACGCGTAATCTAAAGAGTGGGCAACTTCTTCTCTTGGGGGCGTACAAGCCCAGAGGTTGGGAGATTCGCCACTTATTTTCCCTTGATGTGATCCAAGGGTCCATCTGCCTCATTATAGACGGGAGATATATTTTTACGCGTAGGGCGCGTTTGAAATTTTCGAATTGGCGTTGAGGCCTTGTCGGAAATTTTGTCTGCCACGTCACAGACAGGAGACAAAGTTTTACGCGCAGAATGCATTCTAGACTTCTGGATTGGCACTGGGACATTGTCAGAAGCTTTGTCTGCCATATCACAGACGGGAGATAAAGTTTTACGCGCAGAGCGCGTTCTAGACTTCTGGATTGGCACTGGGGTATTGCCAGAAGCTTTGTCTGCCACGTCACAGACGGGAGACGAAGTTTTACTGGCAGGGCGCGTTCTAGACTTCTGGATTGGCACTGGGGCATTGCCAGAAGCTTTGTCTGTCATATCACAGACGGGAGACGGGTTTTTACGCACAAGACGTATAGGTTGTGATGTCACAACCTTGTTGATCAGAGAAAGAGAGCCTGCAGGAAGGGTAGAGGATGTCCGGGGCATCCATACTTTACGCACCTTCCTATTATCCTGGACAGAGAGGGAATGAGAGCTACCCCCTGCGCGAAACATGTCTTCATAAGCAGATTGGTCGAATTGGACGACCAAAGTCTTCTTCGTTGACCTGACGGATACAGCATCGTGTTGAGCAATGGCTTTCTCGTCAGATGAGAAAGTAGTCTCCAGAAGAGTCGCCATCTTATGTTTGATGATAAACAAAAGAAATTGAAAGTAGGTTTATACGAAACACTTTCTTTGTTTACAAACAAGAAAAAAAGAAGTACAATTAATCCTATACGAGGATGTTAAGTACAAAAAATAATTCTGGAAAAAAATTGCTATAGGAGTCTGATCTGCGGTCGATCACTTTGTCCCTTGGACCACACGATGACGAAGAAGTGCTGTAGAAGAAGAAGAAGCTTCAAATATTGCAGGAGAGATTAGATTCTCATTACCAAAGTCGTCAATCACTACTCTCTGTCTGTGCTCTCTCTCTCTCTCTCTCTGATCTCTTGGTCTCTGATCTTGATCCTCTCCTCGATCTTCTTGATCTCGATCTTCTTCTTTTTTGTGACTTCTGATCTCCTGTGACCGGAAGTCTCTATTTATAGAGCTCAGTCAAAGTAACTGTCCAGTCGGCGTAGAAGCCAAACTGTGAAGAGAGTTGCACTCTTTACACGGCGGTTATAATAACTGCTACCCACGTCTGAATGATCTCCTGAATCCGCGTGTGACGCGTGTCCCATTATGAGGTAACGCGTATAATCGCTCATCGAATATCACGACATGCAAGCCACGTAGGTAACTGTCTCTCGCGTAAAGATGGTTGGCATAAAAGCCAAATAACTGTCTTGTTGGCGTAAAAGCCAAATAGTTGTCTTGTTGGCGTAAATGCCAAGTAGCTCTCTTGTTGGCATAAAAGCCAAGTAGCTGTCTTGTTAACGTAAAAGCCAAGTAGCTGTCTTGTTGGCATAAAAGCAAAGTAGCTGTCTTGTTGGCGTAAAAGCCATAATAGCTGTCTTGTTGGCGTAAAAGCCAAGTTCTGTGTAAAGCTTGATGCTGCATAGGTAATAGATAACCAGCGTAAACTAGCCAATTATCCTTCCTGACTGAGGTCTTGAGCGTATTCTAGACTAAATAGCCTTATCACGTACCTTTGCAAGTATAGCCCGAGTTGGCGTATTTCGAGGAGATAGCATACGGCGTACTCCTATAGTTAAAAATAGCCTGGCTGGCGTATTTCGAGGAGATAGCATACGGCGTACTCCTATAGTTGAAAATAGCCTGGTTGGCATAACATGCAGGGATGGTGGTGTGAGCGTATTAGCCCTTGTTTTAGCTCTCTCAGTCATTAAAAATAGAACAAAATCTCGTGCATTAAATGTAGAGATCTGCCCCCATCTCGTGCATTAACTGTAGAGATATGCCTCGAGCTCTGTACGAGAGACAGCTTTTGACGTGGCATCTGATTTTGTCTCATGTTGAGCATAAAGATTCATTTCTGCCCATGTAGAATAGGCAGCATATTCTTTGAATGCGTAAAAATGACTTGTATCAAAGATATGTCACTAACCGACAGCCCGGGCCTCTGTGCAGAATCATCATTACAGTCGTCCTCTCGATCATCGTACAGTACTCTTTGTCAGAAGTCAGGTTCACTGCTTTGTCTGACAGGTTCATTCGAGGAATACGAAGAGTTCCTCGTACAACTTCACACTGCATTAAAAGCAGACATATTTTACGCCGGAGGGAGGTGTAGCAACCTTTTTATGCCAAAACAGCCTGGAAGTGCTGCCTTACGCGGACTGTTCTGGAGCTCTATTTTATGCTAAATAGCGTTGAAGCTTTGTTGTATGCCAATAGCTCTGAAGTCATATTTTATGCCACACAGTGCTGAAGCTCTGTTTTACGCGGGCTTCATGCATGTTGGAAATTTTATGCGTATAATTCTTCAGCGTATTTTTATACTTCTACATTAGGGAACCTAAATTCACATGACCTAATCTACTGTGCCACACATTTGAAGATTTTACATTTGAAACAACAAAGAAAGGATCTGAAATTTTATTCTCGGTACTCAAAATTAAAAGACCATCTCTTACAAATCCTTTTCCAATAAAGACGTCATTCTTAGAAAATACTACTTTATTTGCTTCCATAACAATCTTGTACCCTGAAGCTACAAGAAGAGATCCACTAACTAAATTTCTTCTGATAGACGGCACATGTAATACATCATGAAGAGTCAGAATTTTTTCTGATGTCATCTTTAGATCTATTCTTCATCTTCCTATAATCTGTGCCGCTGAGCCATCTCCTAGAGTTACACCTCCTCCACATAATTCCTGATAGTTTAAAAAATAGGAGCGATAAAAGGAAACATGAACATTAGCTCCAGAATCCAACCACCAATCGTCAGAATGGTAAAAAATATTGACTAAGGGTTGATAGCTTACAGACCTGAAGGAACTAGAAAAGTCGTTGAGAAGCATTTTGCTTCTGATTTGGCAGGAAGTTTTCCTTGTAAGAGGTCTGGACAGCTTCCTTCTTCTTATGGAAACAGTTGGTGGATATATGGTTTATTTTTCCACACATAAAATAAAATCTCTTCTGATCCTGAGTTTGACCAAAGGTTCTTGGTTTATTATGGTGATGGTTTTGGTGGTGAGGCTGAGGGTTCTGCTTCTTCTTGAAGAGTTTCCTTTTGGGTTTGTGGTGATGATGAGGCTTGGGTTTGCCTTGGGATTCTATAAGGTTTACCTTAGCTTTAGACTCAGACTTAGGGTTAGACCTTAGCTTAATTTGTTCTTCTGTTCTAATTTTCTTTAGTACTTGAGCAAAGGTAAGGTCACCTTGTGTATGAATAAGATTTTTCTTAACATCAGACCAAGAAGGAGGGAGCTTGTATACCAAACAGGCTATTTTATACTCCGTAGAAAAAAAAGTACCTTTGGCTTGAATATGCCTAAGATATTCTTAGAATTTATGTATTTGGTCATTCATGGGTTTATTATCTACCAAAAAATATCTATTGAATGAGAAGGAATTGAATATTTCGATTCTAGCATCATCACAGCTATATTCATCTTCCAAAGCTTCCCAAAGTTCTTTAGCACACTTATATTCAAAGAATATGTCATATAATGATTCAAACAAAGCGCTTAGAATTCTGTGGAAGCAGTGGTAGTCTATTTCCTTAGATATTTTAGGTTTAGAGGAGCTGGTGGATTTGGACACTCCTACGTCAGACTCGGTGTTATCAGAATCATTTGTGTTGGGTGTGGAACCATCAATGGCTGAGATCAGCCCTAAAGTTGTGAGCCAAAACTTCATTTAACTCTGCTATCTCTTAAAGAATGTCTCGTTGAACTTGGCAAGTTTAGCAGTGAAAGTCTCATCCTTGCCAGTCATGATTGCTATTGAGAAAAACTGAAACTGAAAGATATGTATTTACTCAATAACAATGTCCAATGATTTAGAAAATAGTTCAAGTAATTTTGCTAATCAATCTTAAAATCTTTAGTCTATCAAGTATAGATTAACTTGGGTTAGATGTAGGGGCCGGTTCCCAGCTAGCGGTGGTCCGAAGACACTAAAATATTGTGTCGTTTAGGACTATTTACACCCGGTTGACAGAAGGACCCTTTCGGCTTATACCCAAATTTATCTTTATTTTTAGAATTAAGACTCAAAGAAATTTGCAGTTTCATTTTAACTATTTATTTACTTCTAGAAAATAATTTCTATTGTTCTAAGATGCAGTAGAAATATGTTCAAACACTATTTTCACAAGGCAAGGTATTTAAACAACTTGATATGTAAGAAATTGTTCAATTATAATTGAAATTTAAAAATGATACAAGTTGTTTCAGAATCTTATTCAAATAAAAACTACTAAAGTTATTTAATTATTTGCTAGTCACAAAAATTGTCTTTAAACAATATGAACAATATAGTTGCAAACAACCAGATTAAGCAACTAAGCTACAGCAGAAAAAAATTTATTGGTACAAATAATTTTATTGCAAACAACCAGAATAAGCAACTATGAACTTGTTATTCTATTGTTACAGTAGAAATAATTTTATTGCTACAGTAAAAATACTTTTATTGCTAGAAATTTTTTTTACTGCAAACAACAAGGATAAGCAACAATGAATTAGTGATTCTATTGCTACAGTAGAAATAATTTGATCGCTACAGTAAAAATACTTTTATTGCTAAAAAAATTTTATTGCAAACAACAAGGATAAGCAACTATGAATTAGTTATTCTACGATTAACAATTATTTTTCGTAGATTGTTATTAATATTTATAATATAAATATATATTATTTTGCAGAGATTTATAAGAGAACAAAGAAACTAAAAATTGTTACCGGCCTCCGGAGAAATCGTGCACGAAGCACTGCCCTAAGAGTTGATCCGAGATCTATGTGCAGACGTTTCTCGGAAGCTCCTAGTGGTAAAACCTCCTGACTACCGGGTTCTCTTCGTTGCACACAACTCGGAGAGAGAGGCCGAACTTAGCTCTGCCCAGAGCAAGAATTTGGAGAACAGAATGTGGTTTGAGAGAGAGAGAGGTTTCACGCAGGAGAATTTTCTGTCTAAAAAATGAAGGAGGAGGAGACCATTTTAAATAGGCTAGAGCTTATACACAGCCAGAGAGAGGATACTTAATGGCTCATAAACAGGCCATTAAGGAGCAAATAAAACGTGAAAAAAGGCTGTCAAAAGAGCTGTGGCAAGGTTCAAAGAATCTGGAAATGAGCATCAACGTTCAAAATTTGAATGAGCCAAATGAGTTAAAAAATTAAATAGCGGCAAAAAAAATTTTGGATCCCAGCCCGAACCCGAAGAACAAATTGGATCGGCATTCGGCGCCCGCAGGTGTGGACACGTACCCGCACCCGTTATGCGCGCCGAACCGAGCCGAGCCGAGCCAAGCTGGACCGGGTGGCAACGCGCACGTATGGCCCAAGGGGTTCCCCACACAATATTTTTAAAATGAAGAGAAACTAATATATACATACAAGGATGAGTTGACTCATCCGATGTAGGACTAAAGAAAAGAAGAAAATTGAACTTTTGCTCAAACAAAGCCAACAGATATATTCTTCCATCTTTTAGCTTATTCTCAGTCCTACACTTCCATTCGTAGGCCAACTACTACCTATTTTCTTCCATCACAAAAAAAGGAAGTTTGCATATGAGGAACGGAGAATTGGAGTGCTCTACAAAACCTCCCTTAGATTTCATTTCATGTGGATACCATGCACGAGAGAAGATGTGTAGATAGACTCTGAAAGAATGATAGCGTGAGGAATAGAAGAAGAGATCAATCATTCATGCATGCATGCACGCACAGATGACTGGCAGAAGGGGAATTCCACTTCGTTATCTCAATTCGTTTCGGAGGATCACTGCCACCACATTGTCCGGTTGACAATCCAATTATTTTATTTCTAATCCCTTATGTACATCACATGCAGCGCAATACATTATGGTTGAACGTTAGGTTTATTCAGTTTCAACCGAATCTAAATAGTCAAAATTGAATAAATAAAAATTCAAAAAATCTAAATGACAATCTTATTATTTTAGTTCTAACTTTAATTTTTTTTAGTATTTTCAAAACTGAAATTAAACCTATTTTTTAAAATCAAACTTAATCTCTTATTCGACTCGGTTCGATTTTCGGTCCAAAGTCGAATAATGTTCACCCCTACGATGCAGCCGAGGAACTTTAGGCTCTGTTTATCAATTATAGAGGGGTAGCGGTTATGAGTTTAGAGTACCGATTATGAACAGTTATGAAGATCCAATTTTTTGTGCTTCTAAATAGCAACATTTAAATTAGTCCAGCACATGCTTGGTAATCATTAACGAGTGGTTCTGGAAAAAAAAAATTACACGATATTTGGACATAAATAAAATTATTTATATTTGATCAAAATAATAGAAACACATGAAATAATAGAAACGTCCGGATGAAAGTAAGAGAAAGATTTTAAAAACTTATAGGAAAAAGTAGCCGTAGTTTAAAAAACAAAAAGAATAAAAACACATATGAGAAATAAAAAATATAATATAATATTAGTAGTTATAATTATATATTTTTTGTGAGAATATAAATTCAATAAAAAAATAAAAAATTCAAAAACTATCGATTTTTGATGTTTATACAGACGTCCAAATTTATATTACACCATTTTGAAGGATTTTTGAGCCGTCCAAAACCAGTACCACAAAATATTCACAAGCAGGAATTTTTAAAACACTTCATAAACGGTCTGTTCAAAAACATCCCAAAACCGGTAAAAAAAACGGTTACCAAATAGAGCATTATTCGATTTTGGACCGAGAATCGAATCGAATCAAACCGAATCGAATTGAATAAAATATTCGATTAGATTTGAAATTTTTTGGTTCGATTCAATTTCAGTTTTGAAAATACAAAAATTTCTTATTCGATTTCGGATTTGAATTTTTGTCCATAATCGAAAATCGAATAAGACTTGCACAGTTATGTAAATATTTTTAATTTTAGGCATATTTAATGATTAAAAGGTTATTTATGTATATATTTTGAAAACAATAATTCTATTTATGTGTTTTAAGCCCACTTTGATAGTTTAATTGATCCAACTCTAAAATACAACGAACGTATGTATAAAAATCATACTTTTCGATATAATTTAACGACAATTCTAACTTTTGATTCGATCCATTAAATAATAAAAATAACCTAATTAAACAAATTGAATAAACCTAATTGATTATCAGTTCGGTCCGGTTTTCGTTGTTGCGGTTTTAAAACTTGGTATCTAGATAGATAGTCCTACATTGCCAAAAATTCCAAGTGTATATTTCAATATAAGATTATTCTTTGTATTGACATGTAAACATGGAGTTTGGTAGACCGTGTGGCCGAGATGGTAGGTTTTTTTAAGAGGTGCAACGTTCGAATTCTTATGGAAATATTTATGTCTTTTGTTACTCCATTCTTTGTGATTTTTCTTAGGAGCTAAGTCCAAACAGGACTTAGCGACTCGGACTCGGAATCGGACGAAGGACACAAAATGACGCTTTAAGGACACTTTTGCACGAGGATCCTACGCACGACGAGCTGCATGGATCGAACTGTGCAAGCGTGCTACGTGGGGCGTTGCGCGAGGCTGCGTAGAGCAACTGTGTTGAGTTGTTTGGTTATCCAAAGGAGTTATTTTCCAATTAATTGGGGGGGCGGGTTACAACAGTAATAGCCCACTTAATGGACATTTAACTCCTAATTTACTACCTATTATAGGTAGCGGGCTGCTCTAGGGACTGCCTCTCCCTATTATATATTCAGGTGTTGTTCCTTTTAGAGATAGAATAACATAATATATCTTGTGCGAGAGAGAGCTATTAAGAGTATTTTGGAGGAATGAAGTTTTGTTCCAGAAAAGAGTCCAAGTATTGTCGAGAAGTTCATGCAAAAGTAACACAGAAGCGTTTTAGAAGTTTGTTGTTCTAAACTTGATGGTTCCTGGGAGCAAATCAATGGATATAGATCGAATCTTACTTTGAGAAATCATGCAACTTAGCTCACTATTTATTCTTTTCATAATTCAAGATGTATAGCTTATTCCTAGATAGCTCATTTATGTTTACTGGTCCCCCGCACCCAGATTCTTTACTGCTTGTCCATTCGGCATAGAGCTTTCCAATTTAGACTATGCTTATCGTTTTAATCACCCCAACGAGCGTGTTCTTCAAATTTTCATTCTGTCTTCTTCTTATTATAGCAACTGTGTTATATTTTTTGTCTCACTCGAGTCAGTTTCTAATCTTCAATTTTTATCTTTGCAAAAGGTCATTTATAAGTTTTTTTAATTTTTGATTTTTTTTACGTACTTCATATGCAAGTGATTGACATGCAATACAAGTGGAAGAAGGACAAAAACCTTTGCAAGTTGTTGATTATCAATGCCATAGATGATTCCATAGCATAATCATACAGCAAGAAGGTGAATGCAAGAGATGTCTGGGAGTCTCTTGAGAAGCACTACAAGACCGACGAAAAAGGTCCTTCCTAGTACTACTACTGCTAAACTAATTTGCAGCTCCCCTCCAGGAAAAAATCCTCCATGTTGCAGGGAAAAATCCAGCAACCACTGCTCCTTACCTGGTCTAAAAGTTCCCCCACCATGTCTGCAGGCACTTACAATGCCTAGCTACTGACTAAAACCTCGCTTGTTGCATATCCAACACCCTTGAAAGTGGTGCCAGGATAACCAAACTTGCATGTTCCAACCCTAACTCAACTAGGTAAACCTTGACTGTGCGGTGCACATATCAGCACACTTGCAGACTTCCTATACTCTCACATTGCTGCCAATTTGCTCTTACAGCATGTTGAATTTGTTGCAACTGACTGTAGACCACCCACAGTCCTATTCCCAGCACTCTCTGCAATCCAGTATACTGCAGTTGCAGTATACACTGCTTGCAATACAACTCAAACCAATCCTGGCATACACACAAGTTATCAAACAAGCTCTCTTGCTCGACACTATACTTCACTTACTAATTCCTGACTTTGCACTTCCTGTGACACACCCTCTTGAACACCCACCTCCATATACAACTCAGTGTAGTGCACATCAGGACTGCCCATACCAAATACCTGCAAGTAATGCTGCTAAAAACTTGTTGTAGCTTCCTTACTTTCCAATGTATGTACCCTCAAGCAAGGCCTGAGGACAAGCCTACAACAGACCCAATGCCTGATACAACTATCGTGATACAGTGAAACTTCTTGCACTCTAAATACTGATACATTAGCAGCCACATCTGAGCACTTAACCCTATTACTTGTACACCCTCAATCACCTATCAAGCTTACTCACATAACACTAGCTAACACATATACATTAGTCATAAAGCAATTCATCAAACATCTATAGTGCACCATTAGGATACTCATGATACGCATCCAACCCAAGTACCAAAACTCTCAATGCTCAATTATTACCAATTATACATATCAATTACATCTATATATAACTAATGCAATGAGTTACAAAAGAAATTGAAGAGTAATTATACTACTATGCATAAATTCTTTAAAATGTGTCCCATTATCAAATCGTATCACAAAATACCATGATACGCTCTACTTGTGTTCAATTATGGACACATATCTAGTCACACTATCAATCTAAGTCTAATTAGGCCTAAATATCTTAATAACAAATACTTGATATATCAATCTCATAATTCCCCTTAATTGAGCACAAAAACCTATGTAGAAGTCACAATATAGGTTAATTGGGCCTAGAACTTTTTCCTATGGGTAGCCCTAAGACATAGGAGGGTTCATAATAGTCAAATTCATGAATTATAGTCTAAATTATAGGAGATTTTAGAATTTTACCTATTGGAAGATGGATTTTCAATGAATTGCTCCAATGGACACAATTAGGACACAAGATCCTAGCCAATTCCTCCTTCTCCAAGTGCTCCTTACAATCCAAGTTCCAATACTCCTTAGATGATGTAATTGGAAGGGAATAAGAGTGAATTGAGATAAATTTGGTAGAGGGATGAGTCAATTTGGGGAAGAACACAATTATGAATCTAAATTGAAATGAACTAATAAAATAAAAGAGAGAAAGACCCCCTCTATGTGGTCGGACTCCTTTCTCCTCTCCCAAGCAACTACACAATGTCTAAAATACTCCTACTAGTTAGTTATGAGGAATTAATTAAGAGGGCTATATTAGAAAGTATCTAATTCTAATAAAAATTAATCTAATCTCTTTAATTAACTAAAGAGAATGAGTCTAATGGGCCTAGTCCAATGCTGAGCTCAATATATCATGACAAGTTCTAATTAGGTCCCCTAATGTCAACTCCAAAAGATTAGGCTAGCCCACTAACTATAAAATAAATAGCACAACACATAATAAATAATTAGTAGCATAATATATAAATATTTAGTCACAAAATATAAAATACGCTAAATGACAAAAATATCCTCATCTAAAAATATGATAGTGACTAGTCTACCCACCTTAGAAAAATATTTTCCTCAAAATTTAAGGAAGATCTAGCATTACAACAAGCAACCACAACAAGCAAGAAAAAATAATATCTCACGGCTCAAAGAGATAAGGATATCGCTCGCGCATCTCGGCTTCCCTCTCCCAGGTAGACTCTCCCGGAGAGTAATGCCGCTACGCGACGCGTACCAAGAGAATTGTCTGGTTCTGCAGCACCTTCTCCCTGCTATCCAGAATCTCCACTGGCTGCTCTGGATAGCTGAGAGTCGGACCCGCCTAAATCTTTGAGTGATCTAATACCAGACTAGGGTCTGCCACGTACTATCTCAGCTGCGACACACGGAACACATCATGCACTCCCTCCAGTGCTGGCAGCAAGTATAGTCTGTAGGCCACTGCACCGACCTTCGCATTAACACCGAAGGGTCCGATGTACCGTGGACTAAGCTTCCCGCATCCACAAAAGTAAATCGTGTCCTGTGTTGAAGAAATCTGCAAGAACACCAGATCGCCAACCTAGAAAAAAAATAGCCTTAGCACTCCATCTAAAATAAAGCAATCACAAGCAATATAAACAAAACATATACCTTAAACTCCAAGGATCTCCGGTGGCTATCGGCCCAATGCCGCTGTCTGTCCTGCGCCACCCGAAGTCTATCTCTAATGAGCTTCACCTTCTCAGCTACATCCATAATCATCTCTGGTCCCAACAAAGCTCTCTCACCAACATCATCCCAAGATAGAGGAGTACGACATCTCCGTCCATATAAAGCCTCGAATGGTGATATCTCAATGCTGGCCTGGTAACTTTTGTTGTAAGCAAACTCTACCAGGTAAAGATGATCCTCTCAAGAGCCTCTGAAATCCAAAACACAAGTGCGAAGCATATCCTCGAGAGTCTGAATAGTCCTCTCCGACTGCCCGTCTGTCTGGTGATGATATGCGGTACTAAACTTGAGTTGGGTGTCCAATCTAACCCGCAAACTCCTCCAGAAGTAGGATGTGAAACGACTATACTAATCCGAGATGATGATCACAGGAACTCTATACAATCTGATAATCTTTCGTACAGACATCTCCGCTAGCTTCTCCGTAGACGTACCCACTTTGAATGGCAAAAAGTGGACCATTTTGGTCAACCTGTCTACGATGACCGAAATTGCGTCTTTAACTTCTAGAGAACGCGTAAGCCCCAAAACAAAATCAATGGCCACATGCTCCCACTTTCACTCTGGAATGGGTAAAGGTTGAAGTAAACCACCTAGCCTCTGTCTCTCTATTTTTACCTACTGGCACACTAAATATCTGAATACGAAGTGCGCTACCTCCCGCTTCATACCATAACACCATACATACTCCTTTAGATCTCTATACATCTTGTTGGCACCTGGATGCATAGAGTACTATGATCGATGCTCCTCTTGAAGAACCACCCCGCGCAATATCCCACTTGGCACACACAATCTGGTACCATACCACAATGATCCATCCTCAGCAATAGTGAAGTCCTCTGATAACCCCATCTGAACATGTTCTCTGATACTTCTTAGAGATATATCATCATACTACTTAGCTCTGATCCTGCCCATCAGCTCAGACTGTATCTACAATCCCCACATATGCATCTCAATACCAGGTACCAGCAACTCAATACTCAAGCTCTCAAGATCGGCCAATAAATGTATGTTCGTAGTCATGTACATAGCCATTGGATACATGCTCAAGGCATCGGCGACTATGTTGGCCTTCCCTGGATGGTACTGCAATGATATCTCAAAGTCCTTCATCATCTCTAACCATCGTCGATGTCTCATGTTCAGCTCTTTCTATGTAAACACGTACTTCAAACTCTTATGGTCTGTAAAGATCTCCATATGCTCTCCGTACAAATAGTATTTTCATAATTTTATAGCAAAGATGACCGCTACCAACTCTAAATCATGGGTAGGGTAATTCTTCTCATGAGAACGTAATTTCCTGGAACCATAGGCAATCACCTTCTCGTTCTGCTGCAAGACACAACACAAACCCTTCCTTAAGGTATCATTATAGATAGTGAATCTACTGATCCCGATGGCAACGGTAATACTGGAACTGTCATCAATCTTTTCTTTAGATCATCAAAAGCGGCCTGACATTTCTCTATCCAGAAAAAATCTGCATCCTTCCTGGTCATCCTAGTCATCGGCTCTGTAATCCTGGAGAAATTATGTACAAATCTCCGGTAATAACCTACTAGTCCCAGGAAACTCCTAATCTATGCCACTTAACTTGGAGTAGCCCACGACTCTACTGTCATGATCTTCTTCGGGTCAACAAAGATCTCATCACCTGTAACCACATGACCAAAGAATTCAACCTTGTCAAGGAAGAACTTACACTTTGAGAGCTTGCCATAAATCTTCTCCTTCCTAAGAGTGTCCAAAACTATCCTCAGGTGCTCCTCATGCTCCTTTGGGGTCTGCAAATACACTAGAATATTATTAATGAATACCACCATAAACTTATCAAGGTACTGGTGGAATACCTTGTTCAACAAATTCATGAATACCGCCAGGGCATTGGTTAACCCAAACGGTATCACCATAAAGTCAAACTGGCCATACCGAGTCCGAAAAGCTATCTTCGAAATATTCTCCTTCTTTACTTTCACCTGGTGGTAGCCCGACCTCAAGTCTATCTTCTAGAATACCTTCACTCCGCTCAACTGATCGAAGAGATCATCAATCCTCGGTAGCGGGTATTTGTTCTTGAGAGTGAGGTTGTTCAAAGCCCTATACTCGATACATATACGTACCGACTCATCCTTCTTTGGTACAAACAATACCGGAGCACCCCATGGTGATAAATTGTATCTGACGAAGCCTTTATCCTATAACTCATCCACTAGATTCTTAATTCTGCTAGTTCGTTGTTGTTGACCCCATAAACGTGCTGAGATATCAGCTCTACGCGTGGCACCAAGTCTATCAAGAACTTCAAATCTCGGTCTGGCAGCAAGCTCGACAACTCCTCCGAGAAAACAATCATAAACTCTGTTATCAATGGATGTGGCAACTCCTTCTCTTCCACCATGGCTCCACAAATGATATCCTTGCTCTGCTCCGCTGCTCCTTTGGCAATGTCAAACTCTGTCTCTCCTGGCGGTCTAAATAAAACTCTGCCTCCACGATAATCTATACTAGCATGGTGCCAACTCACCTAATCCATCCCGAGTACAATGTCATAACTCGGAAGTAGCATTACGAGTAAGCACATACTCAACTTTCTGTCCCCCAGTGTAACTTTTCGATCCTTATAAACATCACTGACCAGGATAATGCTACCCCCAGTCGTAATCTTGCAAGTCCCAGCCAAAGGTTCAGTCTCTAAATGATGCTTAAGAGCAAATGATACAAATACAAAACTATGAAAAGCACCAAAATTAAATAAAGCATAAGGTCGAATAGATTTAAGGAGAACTGAACCTGATATAACATCTCCGACCGGCTCCTCCTCCTCAACTGTCATGGCGAAAGCTCGCCCTCACTATGCACCTCTCGACTGTTGTTAGTATTGGGTGAACCGCTGCTGCTGGGTCGGTAAAGGAGGTCCCCTCTGCTGAATAGTAGGTGGCCTCACTAGTGCTCTCTGTGCCAATATTTCTCCAAGAACAGCTCAAACCGAAGCCAACATACACTTCCTCAACTGGTGGCCTGGCTCTCCACGATAGAGGCATACTCCAAGCCTTTTCCTGCAGACCTCCCGTGTATGCCCAATCTTTCCACAGTGAGTGCACTGTGGGGCCTACTTTGTCGGTCTCGGGGCCTAGTGTTCCTGCTGTACTGGTGATCGAAATAGTACATGAAACTGTTGTCTCTGTGGCTAGAAGGTCCTCTGCTGCTGGAAATGGGTTTCCTTAGCTGGACCCGCACTACTGCTAGCTCTATCTAATGTGTCTCTCATCCGCTTGGACTTGAGCTCCAAGTTATCCTTAGCCCTCTGTGCATCCATCAGGATCTCCTCGAATATCGTTGTGTGGTATCCCTTAGTGAGGGATTTGACCCCCTGATCAAACCCTTTCGGAACTTCCTGGCCTTCCCTAGGGGATTCTGCCCTGCCAAAAACCTGTCTAACCTGCAGTACTCTGCGGCATACTCGTCTACTGTTATGCTCCCCTAGACGAGGTCCTGGAACTAGCTCTCTAGGGCACTCAGAGCCATGCCCGAAAAGAACTTCTCCTTGAAAAGCTCTTTAAAATCTTTCCAAGTCAATCATGGCACTGCGATCCTCAGGTCTGTATGGAACCATGTCAGGGCAATGTCAAATATTTGGCTGCCCGCTGCCTCCACCTGTAGACTCTGCTAGTCGCAGATTCCTCTCTATGTCCTCAATCCAATCATCGGCGTACAAGATCCCCTCTGTGTCCTTGAAGTCCTTGGGCCCCATCCTCTTAAAATCAATAATGGTACCCAGCCTCGGCTACTGCAGGACAGGATGAGACGGTACCACCTGTGGCTGAACTAGGGCAACCCTCTATACTGCAGCAAGTGCTAGATAATAAGCATTTTCTATCCCCTACCTCATTATGTCCGACTGGCGGTGCTGAGCCTCCGCATGGGCCCTCTGGGCCTCCATTATCTTCCAAAATAGCACAAATATATGCGCGACATCGACTAGTGTTGGGTTTAGTGGAAGCTTCTCTGAAACTACTGGCACGATCCTTTGAACTGGAGGTGGAATACCCCGAAAAGCTACTGCTGAAGCCCACAACTGGACACATGAGGCAACCCTCTGAGCTGGAGGAGGTGGAGTAGTAGTTGTTTTCTGCCTCGGAGGTGATGAAGTAAGTGACCTCGCTGAAACTGCTCCAGAGCGCTGGGATCTGGTCTTCGACGGTATCCTGAAGACAGATTCAAAATAAATGAATCAACATTGTGAAAGATACGATATCATCAAAGAAGGACAGTTATATTTTAAAGAAAACAAATATTCAGATTGATAAGGATAATAAATCAATAGATTGAAAATATTTCCTAGTTGTGATTAAGTATCCTCTCATCCTATATCCCTAGTCCTATATCCTATGGCAGTCTTTTAATAATACTCCAAGTTTGATTACTAGTACTTGGACCTGCATGGGCCACCACAAAAATGCGTCACGACCTATGCCCGGTGTAGGGGCACGAGTACATGGGTACATCCATCCTACGCCGCATCATCGATGGTAGAATGCTGTCTAGGTCAATAATACTATCTACGCATCTCACACATAATATATAAAGTACTTGTCATGATATCTCCAATCCAAATGGAAGACAATATGATAATATAATAATGGTAATCAATACTCAATTCACAATATAAAACTAGAGAAAGATATGGCACGATATGGAATAGAAGGAAAGAAATACTGAGTCACAATACAATCTAAGTCCAGTCCAACAGTCTAATCACAACTCAATGATCTCAAATATAATACATGCCATGATGTCTAAAATGAGACAAATACAATATTATCATAAAAATATCTAAGTCTCCTCGACTACTGGTACTATCTCAACATGCTCTATGGGTGCTAACTCAACTAGCTCGCCATCCTGTGGCCCGTAGTGTCTAGGAAACCAGTCCTCTAATAAATCATCTAAAAAATATATCCATTCAGGATTGGAGCGAAGTACAACCCAAAAGCAGTTCCAATAATTGAAAGAAACTATGAAACAAAAATAGCAATGAAAATAAATGATGGAAGTAACTGCTATAAGCACCCTGATTTTTAGAATTAAATTTTAAATTTATTAAACTGGTATTCTAAAATTATTGTGATTAAGGGAATTTTTATTTTATTTTTAGCTAATTATAATATATAATATTCATGGATTTATAATTATGTGTAATTAATTAATTATTAATATTATGCAGAAAATATATTTTTGGGTGTACAACTATTAATAGTATATTGTGTAATTTTTCAGGAATTTATTGAGGTCCAAAACTATTTTTAAATATATATATATATATATATATATATATATATATATATATATATATTAAAAAATTTAATAAAAGAAATAAACCAAACCCATAACCCATTAACCTTAACCCAAACCCTACCCATTAGCTAACCTAATCATAATCCTAACTAAAACCAACCCCCCCCTTTCTTTCCATGTACAGGAAAGCAAACCCACCCCCTCTTCTCTCATATATACATGTATATATACTACATATACAAACACCAAAACCCTAACCCTAACTCCAATCCTACCTCCACCATCACCCACACCAGACCACGGTGCCGCCGCAAACCACCGCCGTCTGCCGCCCACACCCGCCCCCACCCCCCGCGCACACACAACACAGCTGCGGCACCTCCTTCACACGTAGCCACCGCCTTTCTCGCTCGTCCGATTCACGTTCCGTCTTCGCTGGTACATTCACAACATATTCCTCTAGGATTTCCTTCAAGTGGAACAAATTTAGGAACCCCAGTTTGATCAAAAAATTGACCGAAAGTTTGCCGAAAAACTGTTCGAAAACAGTTCAGAATTTTAATCCAAGTACCCCTGCTCCCAATTTTCTACCATCTCGTTTAATATTTTCAAAATATAATTAAAGGAAATTTTTCACAATATAACCAAAAATTTTACTGTTCTTTAGTTTTTATTAGTTTGCTTTAATGGTAAAATTATTCTTGTTCCAAAACGACCAAAAACTTATTTCTAAAATACCTAAAATCTCGCGATACAGGGTGCGTCCTGCCAAACGAGGTAACTATGTCGTGTGTGAGTTGCATCGAAAGGCGTGTATCATAAACGCGGACGTGTGGGCTTTCGCGAAACTTGAATTGGATGTGTGTGCACACCGGAATCAACGCGTATCCGCCGAAAAATACCGTATTTATCTTTTTTGACACTCGATGTAACTTCGTGTGTGCTTGTCGTTTTGCAACGAAACTTGTGCCATCAGATTCGCAGCGTTATATTGGTCATGTGACCCAAGTTTGGTTCGATTCTGAGAACGTTGACGAAATATTATTTTGTAGGCCCTATGGTTCCATATAACGGGCAATTTTGTGATCGGCTCATCGGAATCCAGTTTTGGATGTTCCGTTGGGTTTATATCATCGTTCTAGACTCGTAGACACTGAATGGGACAAATTTGGAGAACTTTGTCTTTGACACGTTTTACGGTACGAAGTAGGCCATATGTGGACCCCGGTTGATCCAAAATTACCAATTTTGTCCCTGTGTCCAAATTGGACTTATGGATAGTCAATTCTAGTTATTTTTAGTATTATGAGAACAATGGTGATGTATGTTTCAGTATCCGGAGATGTACGTGCAGATTCCACTTTTCCTGGAGCAGTTGACAAAGTTTAGAAACCAGACAAGTGTACCTTGCCATGATGTATTACAGTTCCTTGCCTTTATTATATTATTTAGTTATTATAGTTATTTTATATGGTTGATGTGTGTGTTTACCCTAGGACCATGAGACATTGCTTAGCATCCGAACAAGATTCGGGTGCCGACGCCGTACGCGGAGTCGTGCAACGTCACTTAGAGAGTTGATTCTTCGATCATATTTTTACGTGCTTGCTTTACCAAGTACGCTATACCCTAGGACACTTAACACGATTTCATGTGATAGAATATTTCTTGAGTTATTAATAGTTATTATATATAGGCTTACAGGATTCGTGACATGAGACATGCATATTATATGGATATTATTATGACTCGTTGCACTAGCTAGAGGTCATGATCTTGCGTGTTATGGACATGAGACGTTGTGGACATAAGATGTGAGGTTATATTGGGAGAGGAGAGACACACCATACTACAGGCTGATCATTGATATATATACTATACTACTGGAGGTGCTGAGGCACGTACGTCGGAGTCGCAATACACTAGGGGTGCCTTGGACTCTATCTCAGATCTTTGGCACCTATATAGAGCCTTGATACTACTTGCTGCTATGGGCTCTCCGACACAGAGCCTGTAGTGGTTTCAGCCTGAGTACGAGTGATGCTCTCACGTGCATATCACATAGATGGTTACAGTAGTTTACCCTTGAGTATGTGGCATTATATTGTTTTACTTTTGGCATGTTGTTTATTGTACCTTGTTACGTCCCTCTGAGGACCTGGTCCCCTGCCAATTTTTACAGCATAGACGGTTATGGAGCCTTTGGAGTTGCTAATGGAGTTGCTTGTCTTGCAGGCAATGGTATCAGGTACTTATATCATATCTACCGAGTTATAGTTATTTATTTATATTATTTATTCATCTGCTGATGTAGCCTAGTTTTATAAAATTATATTTCTTTCTCGAGTCTATTCAAGTTTGTGTGTTACTGGGCGGCCGACTTTAGCACATGTAGCTTATTCTTGTGTATTATGTTCATTGTGGATTGAGGCATAGATATTTATATTTACTTGATTATTTAGATAGTGACCATTATAATACAGCTTATACGTATTCGAGTCAGACCAGAGTTTGGTCGAATACGTAGCTGGCATGTTACGTATTCCTAGTCCTACGTATTTTGGGACTAGGGCATGACATATTTTTGTGGTGGCCCATGCAGGTCCTGATTAAATCATTTCGGTTACTTTTCGGTACCGAGCGAGCCTGTAATCAGGATTAGTAGTATTAGTATCTCAATCCACAACTGATTTAAAATTTCCTTAGCATTTGATTATCGTCCTTGGACTTCATAATTGTACTCGTTTAATCCCCTCGACATCCTTATTATTGTTTATCATCTCTCCCTATTTCAGAGAGATGGGCGTTCATGCGTGGTGTTTCCTCCGGAAGCAGATCCTTGTCAAGGCGGAATAAGACATGCTGGATATAAAATTTTAAGAAGATTGTTACCCTTAGTAGAGTAGATAGATAGGTTATTCCTATATGCTAGAGCTAATATAGATTGTTAGGATAAGAATTGAATATAGTATTGAGTTTAAGGATTAGTTGTATTACCCCCTCGACTGCATCCCTATCCTTCCTATCAAATTCTTATCTTGTGTTGCATATATGGCCTCGTGCTTTTGCAGCAACGATCTTCCTAATTATAACAATGAGTAGATCCTTCCTCTTTTCCTAGTTGTGCCCTAATTATAAAATCAATCCCTTAGTTGGTACCACTCATTGTGTTAATATCCATATCACCATAGGTATCCGTTCTTTTTTACTCTAATCCCCTTGATCTAGTCATCATGACTCGATTCTCCAAATACCTTCCTAATCGTGCCTTATTCAACCATATAGACTTATCAAAAATTCTTCTTGTCGTGGCCTGAATTTTGGTCTTTTCGTCATCAATGTCAATTAATGATCGAAGTCTCTCTACCACCTTGCCTTAGTTAGATCTGACTCAGTCATTTCTTCTGCCTTGTAGAAGCTTGACCTATACAAGAGCAGTAGTGGATGGGTAGTAATTTCTCTTATAAGGTTGTTGATCAATAGCACCCTGATAGTTTCTAGGTTCCTTTAGAAAATTCTTGATTACGACCACTAAATCCTAGAATTCTTGTAACCTTATTTAGAAAATAGGCCCTTCCAGAAATCTTGTTAGCAGGACCATGACCTTAGTTTTGGATACCAATTTAATTTTTATAAGTTGGGTGATCGTAGTCCCTGGTTTTAGTGTAGGATTATTTCTGGAAATTTAGGGTAAATTTAAATTTATTTTGGTGTTAATTAGGTTAATCTCAAACGGATTAAATTACCTATTAAATTTTTGTATCCTTGATACCCTTTGTTGTGGCTCGGATATTTGGAGCACAACATTATCCTTTCATTTCCAACAACTTCTCCCTTATGACCTAGACTAGTCACTTTATACCTATGACATGACTATCACTCACAAACTAGCCTTCCCATATTTTGTTTTAGTCACACGACATTCGCGATGCAATTATATACACATGACACATAGATATCATTTTCGGTTGCGGTCAATTTTAATACTCAACACCGACTCAATTCTTTTGACAACCTTGACATTCATAAGCCTATCTGAAACTTACTCACTGATGACACAACTGTTACTTCCAAATATACATACCCATGCTCCATATAGACCCCATAATATTTGTGGCATATCTTCTTCTAAACCCTATATCTAACTCCGTTGCAATAGAATTAAATTATACATAGGCAACCCAAATATTCCAACCACTGGTATACCCGTATCCCATTCATGCCAACCTAAGTCCATGACACTTTTGTTGCTTTAAATTAAACCCCTTATACTCTTTACACAATACTAAACATCTTGATGAGTTATATCACCTTTTGACGCTTATTGCTGAACCATTCATCGGCATCCATAATATGCAATGAACAACTTCTTGGTACTATCTCACCCTAGTTGTATTTGTCTATGATAATTCCTATTGTCTTATAGACTCATGACCTAATTAGAAGTAAGGAGAACTGGTAAAACTTTCTTTATAGAGTTATTGACTCATTAACGTTATGGTAGTACATAGATATCTTTTGATATGCTGTGACAACGGTCACAAAATTCTTACCATCTCGAATCCCTCCTTGAAGTTAGACTTACTAAAAATTCTTAGAAATATGATCATGACTATAGTTCTTGCGGCCAACTTCATTCTTATAAGTTGGGTAGAGCCTTGAGTAAGCGTACCCTTATTATTAAAATACGACGTCAAAGTAGGACTCCATTTGGTAATTGCGTCCCCATCTTTAGTGCAACCTTGCTTAACTAAAATCTTTTCTACTATGTTTATTTTTAATTTCGAGAATTATAAGTTGGGTAGATTGTAAGCACCCTGATTTTTACAATTAAATTTTAAATTTATTAAATTGGTATTCTAAAATTATTGTGATTAAGGAATTTTTATTTTTATTTTTAGCTAATTATAATATATAATATTCATAGATTTATAATTATGTGTAATTAATTAATTTTTAATATTGTGCAAAAAATATATTTTTGGGTGTACAACTATTAATAGTATATTGTGTAATTTTTTTTGGAATTTATTGAGGTCCAAAACTATTTTTAAATATCCATATCCATATATATATATATATATATATATATATATATATATATATATATATATATATAAAGAAATTAATAAAAGAAATAAACCAAACCTATAACCCATTAACCTTAACCTAAACCCTACCCATTAGCTAACATAATCCTAATCCTAACTATAACCAAACCCCCCCCCCTTTTCTTTCCACGTACAGGGAAGCAAACCCAACCCCTCTTCTCTCCTATATACATGTATATATACTACATATACAAAACACCGAAACCCTAACTATAATCCCACCTCCACCATCACCCACACCAGACCCCGGTGCCGCCGCGAACCACCGCCTCTCGCCGACCTCCGCGTCGACCGCACCGTCGTCCACCCATCCCCCCACCCCCACTCGCACACACAACACAGCTGCGGCCCCTCCTTCGCGCGCAGCCACCGCCCTCCGTGCTCGTCTGATTCGCGTCCCGCCTTCGCTGGTACGTTCATAACCTAACTCTCTAGGATTTCCTTCAAGTGGAACGAATTTAGGAACCCCGGTTTGATCGAAAAATTGACCGAAAGTTAGCCAAAAAATTGTTCGGAAATAGTTCAGAATTTTAATCCAAGTACCCATGTTCATGCCCAATTTTCTACCATCTCGTTAAATATTTTCAAAATATAATTGAAGATACTTCTTCACAATATAACCAAGATTTTTACTGTTCTTTTAGTTTTTATTAGTTTGCTTTAATGGTAAAATTATTCTTGTTCCAAAACCACCAAAAACTTATTTCTAAAATACCCAAAATCTTGCGATACGGGGTACGTCCCGCCAAACGAGGCAATTTCATCGTATGCGAGTTGCATTGGAAGGCGCATATCGTAAACGCGGACGTGTGAACTTTTGCGGAATTTGATTTAGATGTGCATGCACACCGGAATCAACGTGTATCCGTCAAAAACACCATATCAGCATTTTCTGACACTTATTGTAACTTCGTGTGTGCTTGTCGTTTCACAACAAAACTTGCACCAACGGATTCGCAACGTTATGCTAGTCCTGTGACCCAAGTTTAGTTCGATTCTAAGAACGTTGAGGAAACGACATTTTGTGGGCCCCGCGGTTCCACATAACGGGCAATTTCGTGATCGGCTCGTCAGAATCCAGTTCTAGACGTTCCGTTGGGTTCGTATCGTTGTTCTGGACTCGTAGACACTGAGTGGGACGAATTTAGAGAACTTTATCTTTGGCACATTTTACGGTACGAAGTAGGCCGCATGTGGACCCCGCTTTGACCCAAAATTGTCAATTTTGCCCCTGTGTCCAAATTGGATTTATGGGTAGTCAATCCTAGCTATTTCTACTATTCTAAGAATAATTGTGATATTTGTTTCAGCATCCGGAGGTATACGTGCAGATTCTAATTTCCCAGGAGTAGTTGACGAAGTTCAGAACCCAGGCAAGTGTACCTTGCCATGATGTATTACAGTTCCTTGCCTTTATTATATTATTTAGTTATTATAGTTATTTTATATGGTTGATGTGTGTGTTTACCCTAGGACCGTGAGACGTTGCTTAGCGCCCGAACAAGATTCGGGAGTCGACGCCGTACGCGGAGTCGTGCAACATCACTTAGAGAGTTGATTCTCCGATCCTATTTTTACGTGCATGCTTTACCATGTAAGCTATACCCTAAGACACTTGTCACGCCCCAGTCCCAAAATACATAGGACTAGGAATACATAAGTATGTCAGCCGTATGTATATGACAACTCCAATATATGGATACCATAATACACATGTACGCTGTAATATGAATATTAACTCACAAGTGGTATATAATTATCACAAGTCACAGGACATAACTAAATCTCATCCACAGAATCAAATAGAAATAAATAACCAATCTACTATATAACTGAAACTCAATATGAAGTATCAAAGAATGATAGTCGGGTGGAAACAAATCCACTGCCAAACTAGAATATAAAGGAAACCAAATAGGTACATCTAATGAACCATGAGACTCGAAGAGAAGACCTCCTCGAAAGAGATAAGTAGCAAGTCCTGATCCGTGCTCCTAAGAATAGTCAAGATCGTCTACACCTGAAAAGGGACCAGGTCCTCAGAGGGACGTAACAAGATACATAGAAGCATGCCAATTGAATACAGTAAATATGCATAATAGGTGGAAAATATATAAGTACGCTGTACAAAAAAATCTATATAAAATGCATAATGAGGACAACTTTTCAACGTATGGGCCTGGGTAGGCTACTCGATCTAAATCTCATAACTCACACACACGGCAGGGACATCAGAAATAGACATACTTCGGGGGTAGCGACCAGCACGACATCAAAAATCGACATACCTCGGGGGTAGCGACCAGCGTGATACACTACCGTAGTGCGTGCTAGATACTATGGTTTGCCAGGATGGTTATAGCCCATACGCCTACTGATTGTCCTCCCCTCCCATGATACTATGTGTCAAGTGTGTGTCAACATATATATAGTATATAATTATAACTGAAAGAAAAATACACATGCAATGAATATATAAAAATATAATAGGCATACAAAAGTACTGTAAGCAATTTGGCATGGTATCTTGCCTGGGTTGAGAAGGATGAAGTCCCAACTCAATGCGTCGTCCGATCTACCCGTCACATAAATTAAACAAGTTAGGTTACAAAAGTGGGTGAATAGTTTTTGCCATTTTAATATATTTTATCTCTGAATAAAATAACCTAAAATAATATTTTAATCTTATTATAATCTGATTTTATTTTTAAACCCTAATTTTGGTCCAAAGAAAGTCAACTTTATGGATTTGTGATCCATAGTACGCAAATCGAGGCAATCCGTTGACCAAAAAGTCAACCGACTCAAATCCTGGATTTGTGTGTGAAATGCTATAGATTTCAATGCTACCTGAATACCGTAATCAACGATTTCATAAAATCACAAGTCGGTAAAGAGTTATGTCCATAAGGGAGCACAAATGACAATTTTTGGTGGTTTCCTATTTACCTATACGTTGCACGAATTTTACAGTAAATTAAACTTATATATTAAATTTTGGAAATATTATTTTGTATAATTTCATCATGTCAACTTTCCGAAACTTCAAACGGTTCGTAATTCTGAATTCGGGATCTCCCAAAATTTTGAAAATACGAAAATATGTCTGATTTCGGGCAGCTGGCACTTTTAGAATTTTCTGGAAAAATAGGTTCATAAATTATTAAAATAATTTATATATTCAGAAAACTAACCTTGATATGGTTCTAACAAAAAAAACTAGAGCGCGTTTGGAGTCCGGAGCTAGGAGATATCGTCTTTTTAAGTCGTGATAACTACTAGAAAATGAGGCTGACAAATTTTGACTGTTTTTGAACGAAAAAGAGGTGAATTTGGGGAAAAAAAATATGAAGGATGAGGTATTTATAATGGTGGACACTACTTAATTGAATACGACTAGAATTGGTTAATTTGGATAGGATTATGATGAATTTAAATAAGGATAGGATATGCATGAAGTTGTTTTCCTAGTAGGCTCAGGATTTGAATTAATTTAAAATAGAGTTTGGATTTTCTCAATAATTTATAATCTTAAATAGAATTAAAGATAATAAAAATAATTTATATATAATCTTATTAATATCTATTAACACTAAATTAGCATCTATCTAATATTAAGACTATATATATCCAAATAAATCCTAAATAATATCAAAAATCCAAATAAATTTTTTAAAATTCTAAAAAATTACAGAAAAATATAATTAAATATTTTAACCTAAAATAAATATTTGGTAAGAACAATATGTAAGTATGGTCTCATAGTAAATCATGGAAGTCCTAAAAATTTATGTTTCCTATGTTTTAGTTACCCTAAAATTCTAGAAAAAAATCTACAAAAATCTAAAATAGCCTAAAAATAATTCTAAATAAATATTTATATAAGTAAATATATTAAAAAATTTATTTTCTAATTAACTAAGAGAATACTCTAAAGAAATTTAATATTTAAAATAATCTATAATAAATATAATAATATAAAATATACACAAAATACCTATTTTGGGTGAGGGGGTTTACAATCTACCCAACTTAAAATAATTTTGTCCTCAAAATTAAAAATAAGGAATAATTTGTTAAATCTTTCACATTTGTATCTAAGGCAAGTCAACCGCAATCTTCTCAAAATTTAAATAACAAAATCTATTCAAATACATCACAATCTCTTCAAAATTAAAATAACCACTTTTAAATCAAAATTTAACCTATCATAATCTCTTCTAGATTTTTAAATATTCAACATCCAAATTTATTTCAAATCTATATGACATCTTCAAGATTTAAATAACCCACATTAAATTTTACATCACGATTTTCAACTATCATAATCTCCTATAGATTTTAAACAATTCTAATCAAATATTATTCCTATACTTCAACTTAAGAATTTTGTACTCTTCAAATTTTAAATTCAATTTCTATTATCAACATTTTAAATGGGTGATCCAACAATCAAAATTCAACCTTTACTTCAATCATCAAATTATAAAATTTTAAATATAATTCACCAATTGTTCAAGTCTAAATTTCTATATTTATCCTCAAAATTTAAATCGATGATTCAACCTTCAATATTCAAAATTTAAATCATGCGCTCAAGGTATAAATATTTGGTCCACAATATCAAGATTTTAAAATTAATTAATCCTCATCGTCTTAATCATTCTTCTAAAAATTCTCAAAATTAAAATGACTTAAATCACTTAATCTAATCTTACTTGATCATAATCTAAAAAAAATTTACCTCAAGTTGATAATGTAATTTCTACCCAACTTAGAATTTATCCATCTATCACATAAGGCTATACATTAAAAAAATATTCCTCAAATTATTTAATTATTTTATTCAATCCTGAAAAGTTTTAATACCAAATATATCCCCTATGATATGCCCTTAATTACAAAATTAGTCACCAAGTATTGTAATTGGCCTATGGGGTATATCTAGTACTCTTTGTGTATTAACTTATACCAAGCACGAGCGTTCATCTTTCCAAAATAGGGGAAGACGGAAAACAACAATAAAGAATTCAAAAAGGAGGTAATATAATACAAGTACGGGGCTCAAGGCGATTTTAAGAATTCAAAAGAGAGTTGTCAAGGCAGTTGTGGATTAAAATCTTATTTTTGGTAAATTTCTATTCACATGTTCATATCAGAACAGTTATGTACCTGATATGATATGCTCTGACTTGTCTAGAGGGCCAGTATATTCACCTAACAAGTTGAGTCAACTATATATCTCAATCCACGTAAGGTAGTCATGCGAAGAGCGAACCAAGCACACTAAGGTTGATCAGACCATAATACACTGATTCTAAATAGACAATTGTATTAGTGTGTGCACCCAATAATACATATGTCATGAAAAAGCTCGATAAAAGAATAAGCTTGCAAAACTATGCTATAATAGCAGCATAAGTCGAGGTAGTTCAGAAAATATAAGTACGCCAGATTATGATGATAGAAGGTACAAAAATAATTCAAGTTCACCAAGAAGATCGGTGTTGTGCCTCTACAGTTGCTATACTAACTTCTTATATAAGTCTCTGGTCGACCAAATGGGAGTATAGGCCTCTAAGTCCTACAGTCTAGATAAATACTATCTTCTTGTGCTAGCATATAGTTAATGTTATTCAATTATACTTCATTAATGGGTTAAGAGGACTATGTGATACTAGGTTATGAGACATACTACCAAACTTACAAAAATTTAACTAAAAGTGTTATTGAATAACAGAGTGTATATACCTAGTACAAGTCACCTTTTTAACCCCTATCAAGCACGAAAGAAAGATAAGATTGACATTGTGAAAGAATCAAGCAAGATGCAATACGAATAATCAAATAAGAATGTAAAATAAAATCAAGGGAGATAATTAAATAAGTGGATATGATCCTATACTCTAATCCTATGCACATGTGTCACGCCCCAGTCCCAAAATACGTAGGACTAGGAACACGTAAGCATGTCAGCCGTATGTATATGGCAACTCCAATATATGGATACCATAATACACACGTACGCTGTAATATAAATAAATCTCACATGTGGTATCTATAATATCACAAGTCACAGAAGTACTAATCTCATCCACACAACAAGTCACAGAAAAGAAATAACTAAACTAGAATAAAGAGTCTGAATAATCCAACAATGATAGTCGGGTGGAGATAAATCCACTACCAATGACTATATCAATCTAAAATGAGATAGAAGAGTAAAATCTCCTATATAAAATAAAGTGATGATATAAGAGTGTCAGCTAAAGTATCCATTGCTAGAGATAATCAATGATGCTCAATGGTTAAGGTCTCCACGGCAGAAAGTAATGCGTCAGGTCCGGGTCCGTACTCCTGCGGGTACTCATGGTCGTCTATACCTGGCAAGGGACCAGGTTCTCAGAGGGACATAACAAGATACATATAAGCATGCCAATTGAATACAGTAAACATGCATAATGTTTGAAAATATATAAGTACGTTGTACAAGATAATCTATATGAATGCATAATGAGGATAACTTTTTGACGTATGGGCAAGGGTAGGCTACTCGATCTAAATCTCACAACTCACACACACGTCTAGAACATCATCAGTCGTCATACCGCGGGGGTAGCGACCATCGTGACACCATCGACCGACATACCGCGGGGGTAGCGACCATCGGACATGACTACCATAGTGCGTGCTAGTTACTACGATTTACCAGATTGGTTATAGCCCATACGCCTAATGGTTGTCCTCTCATGATACTAGGTGTCAAGTGTGTGTCAATATATCTAATATATAGTAATGACTGAACAAAACTACACATGCAATAAATATACAAAAATATAAATAGCATGCAAAGTACTGTAAACAATTTGGCAAGGTATACTTGCCTGGCAAGGAAGCTGCAAAGTCCCAATAACCTGCTCCGGAAGTCGCAATCCAATATCCTCGGGGTCAGCGTGCACAGGCACGAGAATCGGGGGTGACTGCTACAGGTTGTCTACGGCGAGGGTGATAGGTCCACGATAACGACGATGACGAGGGTGAGGATGATGATGATGATAAGGATTTAGGTGATAATGATGATGATAGTTATGGTGATTAGGATGATGGTGATGATATGGATGGTGACTGGGATAATGGTGATGATGTGGATGGTGACTGGGACAATGGTGATGATGTGGATGATGACTGGGATTATGGTGATGATGTGGATGGTGATTAGATGATGATGTTTTTAATGGTGATGATGATGATAATGGCAATGGTGGTGATGTTGATAGTGGTTGATGGTGATGATAATGGCAATGGTGGTGATGATGGTAATGGGTGATGGTGAAGTTAATGGCAATGGTGGTAATGATGATAATGGGTGATGGTGAAGTTACTATTCCGGCCAAGGGGGGTCCGGGCAAGGCGGAGGAGACTGTAGACGAGGAGGAGGAGTTCAGCAAGAAGGAGGACATGATCAGGCGAGCTGCGGCCTAGGTGCAGCGGAACACAGCGGGCTCCGGCGTTGATGGGTGGTCAAGGTTCAGATGGGAGGTTGTTCAGTCGACCGGAGGGGGAGAGAGCAGGGAGAAGACAGTGGTGGTGTGGAAGAAGGTTGCTGGTGGATGGCGGAGTCTCAGGCGAGTCAAAGGGGGGAGGTCGACGGTGGCATCGAGGGATGTCGGGAACGGAGGAGAACGGCGGGGGTGTAGTCATTGGCGGGGGAGGTGATGGTGGTAATGGTGGTCCAGAGAAGAAGGACTGGCCGGGATGATGAGATCTTGCTGTGAGCGAGGTCAGGGGGTCAAGGACGAGGCAAATGGGGGTGTTCCCATGCGAGGCGGGGTGGTTCAGGCGGTGGTCAAGGGGTTGTGGTCATGTGCTCCGGCGATGGGGGAGTCGTCGGGTGCTGCACAATCGGGGTCGTGCTGTGCAGCGGCGGAGGTAGAAGAAGAGGGCGGTGGTGATGGTGTTTCGTTCAGGCGAGGCAGAGGAGAAGGAGATAAGGAAGAGGGCAGGGAGGTCTTGGCTCCGGTCGGCGGTTGGGGGCTGCTCCGGCCAGCGGTTCGCAGAGGAAGAAGGTGATGAACAGTAGGGTCGGCTAGGTATGTTTGGGGTTTAGGTGAAAAAGTAAAAATAAAGAAAGGAAAGAAAAAGTTATGTTATACATGTAGAATTTGGGTTTTGGGGTTGACCTAGGAATGTAGGCTTTGGTCAACATCTCCTTGGGGTGGGCCTTGGCTTGTCATGGGGATGTTTGGAGGGCTATAATTTATATTGTTTAAAATGCAAGGATAGGGTTAAATGAGGGGGCGATGTTGCACGTTGCATATTCCAAAAATTATGAGAAAATTTACATGACCAAATAATGAAGGGGAAATTTTGGTTTCTTCATGCATTGTCCAATGGTGTGGACACCTTAATGCATTTTTGCATAAAAGCGCCCAACAACTAGAAAATTACATAAAGATAGAAATTGGATTAATTTAATTAAAATTAATACGCGAGGTGTTCTAGAATTAATTAGAAGTACATGGGGATAAAATTAGGTGGGACACAAGTGTCATGGACGTAGAGGGCTCAGAATAGAATATTATCATAAATTGGGTTGCACAAAACGGGTCAAGATTGTGTCTCCAATTTCGATTGGAACGCACAAGGATACAAAGTTAATTTTATTTAAAATTAAATATAAATGTCTGCGACGAATGTTGTGCGATTAAAATGTAGCACAAGAGAGTATAATTATAAGTTACACCAAGGTCAGAATAGAAGGCGGTCATGTCTAGGACAAGAGTATGAAATTTGTAGGAAGGCAGTGGCTAGTGTAGTGCTCCAATTATCGAAGCAACGGTAAGGTGCACTAAGTGATATAAATATTGTATAATTAAATAAAATGCTGTGTTCTATTTCTAATTGGATTCAAACTAGCCATAGTTTCTCTTTCTAAGCCAAGTAGCCCTAATTTTGGGTGAGGGGGTTTACAGCAGGCTTGCTCGGTATAGTAACGTAACCGAGATAATATGCTCTCGACCTGCATGGGCCACCACCAAAATATGTCACGCCCCAGTCCCAAAATACATAGGACTAAGAATACGTAAGCATACCAGCCGTATGTATTTGGCAACTCCAATATATGGATATCATAATACACATGTACGCTATAATATGAATATTAACTCACAAGTGGTATATAATTATCACAAGTCACAGGACATAACTAAATCTCATCCACAGAATCAAATAGAAATAAATAACCAACTACTATATAACTGAATCTCAATATGAAGTATCAAAGAATGATAGTCGGGTGGAAACAAATCCACTGCCAAACTAGAATATAAGGAAAACCAAATAGGTACATCTAATGAACCATGAGACTCGAAGAGAAGATCTCCTCGATAGAGATAAGTAGCAAGTCCTGATCCGTGCTCCTACGAATAGTCAAGATCGTCTACACCTGGAAAGGGACCAGGTCCTCAGAGGGACGTAACAAGATACATAGAAGCATGCCAATTGAATACAATAAATATGCATAATAGGTAGAAAATATATAAGTATGTTGTACAAGATAATCTATATAAAATATATAATGAGGACAACTTTTTGACATATGGGCATAGGTAGGCTACTCGATCTAAATCTCATAACTCACACATACGGCAGGGACATCAAAAATTGACATACCTCGGGGGTAGCGACCAACGCGACACCAGAAATTGACATACCTCGGAGGTAGCGACCAGCGTGATACACTATCATAGTACGTACTAGATACTATGGTTTGCCAGAGTGGTTATAGCCCATACGCCTACTGATTGTCTTTCCCTCTCATGATACTATGTGTCAAGTGTGTGTCAACATATATATTGTATATAATTATGACTGAAAGAAAAACACGCATGCAATGAACAAATAAAAATATAATAGGCATACAAAGTACTGTAAGTAATTTGGCAAGGTATCTTGTCTGGTCTAAAAAGGATGAAGTCCCAACTCAAGGCGTCGTCCGATCTACCCGTCACATAAATTAAACAAGTTAGGTTACAAAAGTGGATGAATAGTTTTTACAATTTTAATCTATTTTATCTCTGAATAAAATAACCTTAAATAGTATTTTAATCTTATTATAATCTAATTTTATTGTTACACCCTAATTTTGGTCCAAAGAAAGTCAACTTTACATATTTGTGATATGTGGCACGCAAATCGAGACAATCCGTTGACCAAAAAGTCAACCAACTCAAATCCTGAATTTGTGTGTTGAATGTTATAGATTTTAATGCTACATGAACACCAGAATCAACGGTTTCATAAAATCATAAGTCGGTAAAGAGTTATGTCCATAAGGGAGCACAGATGACAATTTTCGGTGGTTTTCTATTTACCTCTACGTTGCACGAATTTTACAGTAAATTAAACTTACATATTAAATTCTAGAAATATTATTTTATATAATTTCATCATGTCAACTTTCTGAAACTTCAAACGGTTCATAATTTCGAATTCGAGATCTCCCAAAATTTTGAAAATACGAAAACGCGTCTGATTTAGAACAGCTGGCACTTTTAGAATTTTTTGGAAAAATAGGTTCATAAATTATTAAAATAATTTATATATTCAGAAAACTAATATTGATATGGTTCTAACAAAAAAAACTAGAGCGCGTTTGGAGTCCGGAGCTAGGAGATATCGTCTTTTTAAGTCGTCATAACTACTAGAAAATGAGGCTGAATTTATGACAAATTTTGACTGTTTTTGGACGAAAAAGAGGGGAATTTTAGGAAAAAAAATATGAAGGATGAGGTATTTATAATGGTAGACACTACTTAATTGAATACGACTAGGATTGATTAATTTAGATAGGATTATGATGAATTTAAATAAGCATAGGATATGCTTGAAGTTGTTTTCCTAGTAGGCTCAGAATTTGAATTAATTTAAAATAGAGTTTGAGTTTATCTCAATAATTTATAATCTTAAATAGAATTAAAGATAATACAAATAATTTATATATAATCTTATTAATATCTATTAACACTAAATTAGCATCTATCTAATATTAAGACTATATATATCAAAATAAATCCTAAATAATGTCAAAAATCCAAATAAATTTCTTTAAATTCTAAATAAATTACAAAAAACTATAATTAAATATTTTAACCTAAAATAAATATTTGGTAGGAATAATATGCAAGTATGGTCTCATAGTAAATCATGAAAGTCCTAGAAATTTATGTTTCCTATGTTTTAGTTATCCTAAAATCTAGAAAAAATCTACAAAAATCTAAAATAGCCTAAAAATAATTCTAAATAAATATTTATATAAGTAAATATATTAAAAAATTTATTTTCTAATTAACTAAGAGAATACTCTAAAGAAATTTAATATTTAAAATAATCTATAATAAATATAATAATATAAAATACACACAAAATAACTATTTTGGGTGAGCAGGTTTACAACACTTGATACTATTTCATGTAACAGAATCTTTTTTGAGTTATTCATGGTGATTATGTATAGGCTTACAAGATTCGTAACATGAGACATGCATATTATATGGATATTATTATGACTCGCTGCACTAGCTAGAGGTCATGATCTTGCGTGTTATGGACATGAGACATTGTGGACATGAGATGTGAGGTTATATTGGGTGGGGAGAGACACACCATACTACAGGCTGATCATTGATATATATATACTA
This sequence comes from Iris macrosiphon, assembly GCA_036927795.1. Classification (NCBI taxonomy): domain Eukaryota; kingdom Viridiplantae; phylum Streptophyta; class Magnoliopsida; order Asparagales; family Iridaceae; genus Iris; species Iris macrosiphon. The sequence goes on from JAYESA010000005.1 coordinate 213,642,731, forward strand.
TACTACTGGAGGTGCTGAGGCACGTACGTCGGAGTCGCAATATACTAGGGGTTCCTTGGACTCTGTCTCAGATCTTTGGCACCTATATTGAGCCTTGATACTACTTGCTGCTATGGGCTCCCCGACACAGAGCCTGTAGTGGTTTCAGCCTGAGTATGAGTGATGCTCTCACGTGCATATCACATAGATGGTTACAGTTGTTTACCATTGAGTATGTGGCATTATACTGTTTTACTTTTGGAATGCTGTTTCTTGTACCTTGTTACGTCCCTCTGAGGACCTGGTCCCCTACCAGTTTTTGCAGCATAGACGGTTATGGAGCCTTTGGAGTTGCTGATGGAGTTGCTTGTCTTGTAGTCATTGGTATCAAGTACTTTTATCATATCTACCGGAGTTATGGTTATTTATTCATATTGTTTATTCATCTGCTGATGTAGCCTAGTTTTATAGACTCATATTTCTTTCTCGAGTCTATTCGAGTTTGTGTGTTACTGGGCGGCCAACTTTAGCACATGTAGCTTATTCTTGTGTATTATGTTTATTGTGGATTGAGGCATAGATATTTATATTTACTTGATTATTTAGATAGTGACCATTATAATACAGCTTATACGTATTCGAGTCAGACCAGAGTCTGGTCGAATGTGTAGCTGGCATATTACATATTCCTAGTCCTACGTATTTTGGGACTGGGGCGTGACAACTGTCCTAGTAAATATCACAAAAAAGAGTGTCATGATAAATAATGGAAATAAACTGAGAACAATATGGTGAGGAACATCAATGTAATGAATTGGAATAAAGGAAATATAATAATAAAATATGTCTTGAACTATTAGTAAATTATGTGATCGGCTTGGGCCTAACACGGGCTATATATAAAAGGGAAGCTAGCATGATCACACGTGAGTTGCATGATCTACTAGCTATCACGGGCTATACTATATCACAGGCTATAAGGTATGATCACATATCCACTAATACTTCTTCAACCCTCGACTAGTATACGGATCCAAATCATGACACGTTATAACACGTATATCATAATGCATGGTCTATAATATAATGCACTATAATCACAGTCTATATAATCACGAAGATATTACGATAATTACTGAGTAATCATGAAGCATGACACGACGATCACTGAGTAATCACAACAATAACATCTCATAACAAAGATCCACCATACCAATCTGTGTAACCATCGTGTCAGGAATCAAATATCTCAATACTAAATACATGTAACATAGAGAATATCAAATAAAAAAACTATCAGAGAGTGTACTCGCCTATGATCCTGAGCAAATGGTACGACTCGGTATCCGAACTGGTTTCACACAACCCTATATATGAATATCATGTCAATTGGGTGTAATAAAGTGATAAACATGCTAAAATACACTAAATATAATTTTTTTAGGCCATTTCTAGGTCATATTAGTCAAACTATGTCAAACTAGGCCAATACCTTGATATTAGGTCCAGACCTAGCTTCTAGGTTGATAACTTGAGGTATTAGCTATACTAGTTAATATACTAAGTATTATATATATATATATAAATTTATATATATACTAGTTATAGTATTATCTAGTATTACCTTAGTGTATACTGAATACCTTGATACGGACATTCATACTCAGTAACCAACCCTTGCTCTAATACTAACTTACTGAAATCTGATACCATAACCAACCTAAACCTACACCTATACCAATATCATTATAATACTCTTTCACTTGCCCCTCACTTCCACACTGCTAATATAACATACCCAGACTCATCAAGTATTGTTTCTACCAGGTGGTCCCTCCTAGCACTGCTACTGTTAAACTAATCTGCAGCTCCCCTCCAGGTAAAACTCCTCCATGTTGCAGGAAAAAAATCCTGCAATCATTGCTCCTTACCTGGTCTGAAAGTTCCCCCACCATGTCTGCAGGCACTTGCAATGCCTAGCTACTGACTGAAACCTCACTTGTTGCATATCCAACACCCTTGCAACTGCTGCCAGGATAACGGAGCTTGCATGTTCAACCCCAACTCCACCAGGTAAACCTTGACTGTGCAGTGCACATATCAGCACACTTGCAGAATTCCTCTACTCTCCTCTTGTTGCCACTTTGCTCTTACAACATGTTGTATTTGTTGCAACTGACTGTAGACCACCCACAGTCCTATGCCCAGCACTCTCTGTAATCCAGTATATATATACTGCAGTTGCAGTATACACTGCTTGCAACACAACTCAAACCAATCCTGGTACATACACAAGTTATCAAACAACCTCTCTTGCTCGACACTATACTTCACTCACTAATTCCTGACTTTGCACTTCCTGTGACACACCCTATTGAACGCTCACCTCCATATAAAACTCAGTGCAGTGCATATCAGGACTGCCGATACCAAATAGCTACAAGCAATGCTGCTAAAAACTTGTTGCCGCTCCCTTACTTTCTAATGCATGCACCCTCAAGCAAGGCCTGAGGACAGGCCTGCAACAGACCCAATGCCTGATACAACTGCAGTCATACAGTAGAACTCCTTGTACTCTGAATACTGATACACTAGCAGCCACATCTGAGCACTTAACCCCATTACTTGTACACTCTCAATCACCTATCAAGCTTACTCACATAACACTAGCTAGCACATATACAATAGTCATAAAGCAATTCATCAAACATCTATAGTCCACCATTAGGATACTCATGATACGCACCCAACCCAAGTACCAAAACCCCCAATACTCAAATATTACCAATTATATATATCAAATACATCTATATATAACTAATATAATGGGTTACAATGAAATTGAAGAGTGATTACACTACTATGCATAAACTCCCCAAATGGGTCCCCGTATCATATCGTATCATAAAATACCATGATACGCTCTACTCATATCCAATTATGAACACATATCTAGTCCCACACTATCAATCTAAGTCTAATTAGGCCTAAATATCATAATAACAAAAACTTGATGCATCAATATCATAATTCTCCCTAATTGAGCACAAAAATCTATATAGAAGTCACAATATAGGTCTATTGGGCCTAAAACTTATTCCTATAGGTAGCCTTAAACCATGGGAGGGTTCCTAATGGTCAAATGTATGAATTAGAGTCTAAATTATAGGAGAATTCAGAATTTTACCTATTGGGAGATGGATTCCCAATGAATTGCTCCAATGGACACAATTATGACAAGCTCCTAGCCAATTCCTCCTTCTCCAAGTGCTTCTTGTAATCCAAGCTCCAATGCTCCTAAGATGATATAATTAGAAGGGAATAAGAGTGAATTGAGAGAAATTTGGTAGAGGAATGAGTCAATTTGGGAAAGAACACAATTGGGAATCTAAATTGAAATAAAATAATAAAAGGAGAGAGAGAAAGACCCCCTCTATGTGGCCGGCCTCCTTACCCCTCTTCCAAGTAACTACACAATGTCAAATATACCCCTACTAGTTAGTTATGAGAAATCAATTAAGAGGTCAATATTAGGAAGCATCTAATGAAAATGAAAATTAATCTAATCTCTTTAATTAACTAAAGGGAATGAGCCTAATGGGCCTAGTCCAATGGTGAGCTTAATATGTCATGACAAGTTCTAATTAGGTCCCCTAATGTCAAGTCCAAAAGATTAGGCTAGCACACTAACTATTAAATAAATAGCACAACACATAATAAATAATTAGTAGAACAATATATAAATATTTAATCACTAAATATTAAATATGCTAAATAACAAAAATACCCTTATCTAGAAATGTGGTAGTGACAACAGCGGCATTTGCAACCCATGTCCTGCGGGTCTTCGGGTGTTGAGCACTCTTCTTGTTAAAAGCGGTTGCCGCATGAGAGGTGGACGCATAATGTGCGGTCCCTACGACAGGGAGAGTGACGGGGAGCACGTGCTCCGTAGTTGGGTGAGGCACAGCGGCCTTTGCAACCCATGTCCTACGGGGCTTCTTAGACTTTGCCAGCTTGGAGAAGTGTCGCCCTCAGAGAGCATTTTCTAAAAGGCTTGCAGGTCGAAGCGTATAACCAGCATCCTCTAGGTTGAACCCAGCTTCGACGCGTCAGACTGCGTCACGACCTTCTCATCAAAGGAGAAGGAAGTCCCAGCAAAGTTGCCACCTTGTTCGCTATTACAATAGGTTTGAGAAACCTTCATTTAATAACAAACAAAAAGAGTACAAAGAAATCCTAGACAGACAATCTAAGTATAATATTTTTTATCTGGGTAGTATGACGATGAAGATCGAGTACTGCAGCGACTCTTTTACTCCGTTGATGGACCGACGAGTGAATGAGGGATGTTTTCTTCTCGCTTATCTCTCCTAAGCTTGTGTGCACGTACGTAGCTTGCCTGGATGGGTATAGTCTCTCTGAAGAAAAATAAGGCCCCCTTGGGACGTCCAAGTTGCCTTTATTTATAGTCATCATGTTGATGGACTATAGGTGCCGCATATACTTCTGTTTGGTGGCCGTAGGGGACTCCTTCACAAAATATGGTTGCAATTATAGGCGCATAGTATGGGTTAAGTCCAGGACAAGCTGCCACGTGGATGTTTTGTTAGGATTTATTATTGCTGGAGATCTTCACGGTTCTCATCTTTTGTTTGTGTGACTTGATCATCTTGACACGTGGCCCGCATTTAGTTGGAGAGAATCACTTCAGTCGCAACAGAAAGATTTTGTCTCAGGAAACCTTGTCACGTTTGACGTATAGAGTCTGAGACGCATAGGATGTATGGCGTCTGGAATGCATGAGGCCAGAGACACATGGGACGCATGGAGTCTGGAACGCATGGGGCCAAAGACGCATAGAATGCATGGGACCAAAGACGCATAGAACGCATAGAGTCTGGAACGCATAGGACCAGAGTCGCATGGAGCGCATGGAGTTTGGGACGCATGGGGCCTCATACACGTGGCATTTGCACGCTTGTCAGAAGTTATTATTATTCTAACTAGAGCTTCTTGTTGCTTAGTATGCTCACATCTTTCGAGGCGTTCAGAAAATTATTTTTGTCATGATTCTCTGTCAGACATAATCTTGGTGTTAGGCCTTTATGCGGCCAATATTTGGGGTGTATGGATGCTATTTTTTCTTGGTCGCATGGTCATCTTGCGGCCTGATTTCTTCTGAGTTGATCTTGGGACGCATGGTTGTTAGACGCATGGATCCAGATTTTTCATGCTTCTACAGTTGTGCGCAAGCTCTTGCGCATAGGCTCCTGCGAGGGTTAAGCTGCGCACGACAATCTGCACGAGTCAAACTGCACGGGCGGCTGTGTGTTGTTCACGGTTGCACAATGTTGTTGCTGTGTAGAGATGCAATGTTGAGTTGTTCAGTTTACAGCAGTAACCGCCCAGTTAATGGACAATTAACTTCATATTTACTGCTCATTATGGATAGTGGGCCGCTCAAGGGGCTACCTCTCCCTATTATATATTTGTGTGTTCTTCCTTTTGGAGATAGAACAATGGAATATATCATATACGAGAGGGAGATGCTGAGAGTATTTTGGAGGAGCGAAGTTCTATTCCAGAAAGAGTAGAAGTGTTGCCTAGGAGTTCCTGTAAGAATAACACAGGAGCGTTCCAGAAGTTCATAGTTCTGAACTTACTGGTTCCTAGGAGCAGAACGACGGATCTAGGTCGAATATTGCTTTGAGGAACGGTGGTTTTGATCACCCCAGCGAGCGTGTTCTTCAAGGTTTCATTGTCTTCTTCCTAATGTAGCAACTGTGTTACATTTTTTTTGTCTCATTCGAGTCTGTTTGTAATCTTCAATTTATGTATTTGCAAAAGGTCATTTGTAAGTTGTAATATTTAGTTTCTTTTTAATTACTTCATATACATATTATATTCTAGGAATAATATTGGTTATGGATAATTTTGATTCGCTTTTGGTTTTAGATTTTTAAAAATTCGGTTTATTCGATTTTGACTAATTCGATTTACTTGAAACCAAATTTTATGTAGAGAAAGATTAGGTCGTAGGCTCTCTACTAGAAAAATAAAACTATTTGGACACGTATGTAATTAGGGGTGCAACTCAGACGGGTTGGGTCGGGCAAGAGCTCAACCCGATGAATCAAAAGCCTAGTCCAAGCCCAAGCCCGACCCAACCTCAGGTTCAACATATGTAGCCCAAGACCAAGCCCGGAGGACCGGGTTGGGCTCGGGTTGGGTCGGTTCTATCAGGTTTATCGGGCTCTAATATGATATTTGAAATAATTTTAAACAAGAACATTATTAAAGACATAATCAAATAGCAATCAAACTCAATCATTATAACATACAAACTGAAATGAGGTTTAGGATAAGAAGTTGAAGAGTTTGGGTAGAGAAATTTGGGGTTTAAACATTTTATTTAAGAAGTATGAAACAATATATATATATATATATATATATATATATATATATATATATATATATATATATATATATATCGGGTTTCGGATGCTTTGGGTAACCCGACACATGAACCCCGAGTCCAACTTGTTCGGGTTCAAATATTATAACCCGAACCAGAGTATCTTCAACCCGAACCCAACCCATTAACAGATTTATCTAATCGGGCTCGGGTTTAGCCCGTCCGAGTTGTACCCCTATACGTAATTAACTTGATATGTACTCTAGTCTTGTAAGATGTAAGGGAGCAAATCTACTTTTCTCATTTTTGGTATCCCAACCCTGTCCCTCCACCTAGGAAAATATGAGTCCCACTGATTTTATAAAAAAATAACACCCACAGTCAGTGGAACCCATATTTTCATAGGTGGGGGGACAAGGTTGGGACATCAAAAATGGGGACATCAAATCTGTTCTTTACATGTAACATGTTGTGATCTCATCTCTATTCTTATAACGAGGTTTGAAAATGACTCAAAATTGAGCCGTCTAAGCCGTTTGTAAATCCTCTACCATTTATTAAAAAATTAATATTACGCAAAAAAGTTGTACGAAAAAAAATTTAAATTTGTTATAAATAATACGATAAGGAATCAAACATAACCAACTACGTACGGAGAATGCCTCTCACCTTAACCACATGAGCTAGAAGTCGTGTTTGGCTATAGTTATAACATTACATAGTTAAATAATTAGTTAAAATTTATTTACTTTTTAAATTTTAATTACATGAGGATATACGTGAGGATATACGTACGGTTTAGACGTCTAGCATTTTCAAGACTTTTTATAAAGAGAAGATATATCCATAACAAATTATAATTAAAATATAATCAAATTTATAACAAATTTTAATTAATATATATATATATATATATATATATATATATATATATAACAAATTTTAATTCAAATATATTTAAATATTTATCTAATTTATAATAATATTAGGAGAAAAAAATACATGCAATGCAATTACATTTACTAGTTTGAATAATGAGTAATTATTTGACATCATAGGAATCAGTTAGGAGCACATGAGAGAATTGTAACTATTTGATGTTAGGATGAGTATATATCGATGCATATATGTTATATATCGATCTCAACCCAAACGAGAATTTTCACATGCATGCGGCCTCTTGCTTTTGTGATGGAAAACCCATATGCATGTATCTGGTAAAGTTAACTACTCCTTTCACCATGTGACTCGAATGGCGATCATGTTGGGAAGAAAATCAAACGAACAAGCTCAACAAGTATATTTGAACTTGGTTAGACTAAACTATCGAACAAGTTATATTCGAGCCGAACTTACGATCGAGCTAAAATATGGTGTTTGAACTCGGTTCAATTAGAGACTCAAAATGATCGAGCTCGACTTAATTTAGCTCGCGAGTTCGAACGAACACGAACTGAGTCTGAGCCAAGACCGAGCAAAAAATTTATTAAACTTGTTATATAAATTATTACATTGTTACTCTCAAGTCTTAATTCACAAAAAAACAATAACATATAAGAGAAAAATCCCTAATACGAATATATATGTATATATATATATATATGTATATATATATATATATATATATATATTTGAAGAAAATATACTTTATTGAATAAATAAACCCGTCATAATACATACCTACGGATTAACACTTTCCCCATACTAATTTCTTCCCTCCATACATTTGATATCCCTATCTATGTATTGATAATACCCGATATTGTCGTAGCTTTGCCTTCGAATACTATGCAGTTTCATTCCCTCCAAACATGTCATACTACTGAAAGCAGTCTGAACCTAGCCTTCTGGTATATCTTTACTCCATTGCTCTCCAGTTGTTGAACTTCCTCACATGCCTCGTATAATCCTACCAGGTTCCTGCTGTCAGTCATATATCGGGACCTATAATGTTGCCAAATAGACACAGCCCACTGATATCTGAAGAAGATATGGTCCCTACTTTCTTTTATATATATATATATATATATATATATATATATATATATATATATATATATATATATATGAAAAAATGGATATGAATCATAGGTTCATATTTCTACATGAACCAATGCACATGTGGACCAATATGAATGGAGTGTACTAATGCACATGGGTGCACATGGGATGTAGGAATCCATTTCTATTGGTCCACATGTGCATGACTAATATAGAAATATGAGCATATGGCTCATATTCCGTTTATCCATATATATAACTTGTTGATATTATCCTTTTAGAAATTTTTACAATAAGAAAGTAGGATAGAAACACAATTTTAGAAATCCCCAAATAAAATAGTCTTAGGAATTGCATCACATGCACGTAGATGGCTGTAAAACGATTCAAACAATTCGTGTTCGGCTCGGTCAAAGCTCGATTCGAAGCTCATTCATGGGCTGGCCGGTACCGAACTCGATCGATTTTTTTTCGTTCGAAGTGATGTTCGAACCAAGTTCGACCGTAGGTTGTTCGACTCGGTATTGTTTGCGAAGAAGTTTTTGAGTCGACCAAAATCAGTGTCTCAAAAAAAATAACAACCAGCAATTTTTAAAACACTTTATAAACGGTCGGTTCAAAAATATTCCAAAACCGATAAAAATATCGTTACCAAGCAAACCCTAAGTAACAACAGCAACTTCATGCAAATTAAGCAGTCTCAAGGGGCTATCTTGGTAGAGATGGGTTTGGTGGACTTGATGCTCTAGGCATCCGGATCGAAGAGAGAGAGAGAGAGAGAGAGAGAGACTTGAGCGGTGCAGTTGGCACCTGAAGGAGCCCCAGTGCACCGTTGGAGAGAACTACACTCCTCCGGCACCCTTTGGCGACCTCGGGGGTTCCTTCTTTATTGCTTCACTCGAGAGAGGAAGCTGTCTTAGTTCCACTGGGAGCCATTGATTAGTTTTACAGCAAATTTTTTTTTTTTTTGGTAATGTCTGGCGATACGCACGAGACTTTGCGCATACTATGTTGCATGTTATTTAGGTCCACTGTCCCACACATTTTCTGTGGTTTAATCTTGATACCATCCGTCTAGCCAAAGAGGATATATCTCTTCTCGCTGACCACAAGAGCCAGTTGAGTTTGGTTTCAGCAAATCTTTCACTCACCTCATATATGAATAATGCTATTTGTTCCTCCTAATAAGGCTCATCCCAATTTCTACCTTCTAGATTTAGAATTTAGGAGCTCATTTTGTAGAATAATAAGATCTATTACAAGTTCCAATTTCTAGATTCTCAGACCTAATCTATCCATAGGAGCTATAGGTTGGGTCTGAGAATTTCTAGATTTAGAATGTAGGAAATCATTTTGTAGAATAGTAAGTCCCAATTTCTAGATTATAGATTTTATATTTTGTTTTCCACATTAATTTTTGATCACACAATCTTTGGGACTAAAGGTCATTTTTATCATTTTATAATATTCTCATCCAAACCCAACACATTCTACATTTACTTCTTTTTTAACTTTGGGCCTAAAGATTCAATTTTGAGCACCAACTACCAACTACTAAGGATTCTCTTATATGGCAACTGACGTGACGATTTTTGTGACAACTGACATAATAAATTTAAATTTTAAAATTTTACATTAATATTAAATTTAAATTTAACATTAAAAAAATTTATATGATTAATTTTTTTTGTTAAAATTTATCATATCAGCTATCATGTTAGTTGCTATATATTGCTATTTAACATACCAAGTCGGCTGCTATATAAGGAGAGATGGTTTGGAGGAACACTTTAAAATGATGGGGTGTGTGTGTATATATCAAAAATGTTGTAGAACCATCCGGGTGGTTCCATATGTTACATGGAGTAGATTTAGATTGGGTGGTTGAGATTAAAATATGTAGACCCCACCACCTTTTAATCTTATCCATTCAATTCTAATCCAAATCCATAATGTGAAATCACCCGGGTGATTCAAGAACATTGCGCTCTCTCTCTCTCTAATATAAATATATATATATAGTTTTTAGGAGTTTTATTATTCTATTACATTTATATCCTCACAAAAAATATATAATTAAAACTACTAATATCCTATCATATTTTTTTTCTTTTTCATCTTTGTTTTCCTTCTACTGCTTTCAAACTATGGCTAATTTTTTTAATAAGTTCTTAAAATCTTTCTCTTCTACTTCCATCCAATCGTTTCTATTGTTTCACGTGTTTCTATTATTTTGATTAAATGTGAACTTTTATTTCTTCCAAACTACTACTATTTTTTTGATAAGTTTCTAAAATCTTTCTCTAATACTGTTATCCAGACATTTCTATTATTATATGTATTTTTATTATTTCATGTGTTCTTATTATTTTATTTATATATAGCATATATGTAATTTTATTCGTGTAAAAAAAATTCAGAACCATTCGTTAATGAATTATCAAGGGTTGAACTGGTTTAAAAGTTGCTACTTAAAACCACCCAAAATCAAATCCCTTGTAACCGCTCATAATCGATACTCTAAAAATATATCATAACCACTACCTTTAAAATTGCCAAGCATACCCTTAGGCCTCGTTTGGTTCACGGAAAGGAAAGAAAATCAATTCCTTGTTCTTTCCTTTCCTTTGGAAAATTATAATTTACATCGATTTTTTTTTCGTGTTTGAAAATTAAGAGAAAAAATGAATACTTAAATGTGGGAAAGTGAATCATTAGTTTGATAGAGGGAACCATCTTTCTGCTAATTTTCTTTCCATTGAAAATCACTTTTCTTTTCTCCTCAATTTTTTTGGCACTCAAACATAGAAAAATAATATTTTTTTTCCAACCCCATAATTATGTGAACCAATCGTGCCCTTAAAGCTTCCAAAGTATTTATCTGATTGACTGGTTTATTTCAAGTGATCAGCTGGCTTATAGCTTCAGGTATATGTATGCAAATTCGAGTTTTTACATTTGAGAACAGAGAGATTAGAATTAGCTCAATCTTGGTGCGCATGATTCTTGTTCAGGATATGGGATTATGTCTTAATTTAGATAGGAAAATCTTTACATATATATATATATATATATATATATATATATATATATATATATATATATATAAATAAAAGGGCTATTTGATTTTACCCTCTGTTATAGGAAAATCTTTACATATATATATATATATATATATATATATATATATATATATATATATAAGGGCTATTTGATTTTACCCTCTGTTAGATTAGGTATATTGATATTACCCTCCTGTTAGCAGAAAAGTTGAGAATATCCCTTGAAAATATCGCTAAAATTTTTGAAAATGTCATCAAAAGTTTTTAAAGTATCGTTAATGAGTTTTAAACGACACTTTCAGCAAGGTATTCTTAACTTTTGATCTAATATGGGGTGATATCAATATACATAATCTAACAAGGGGGGATAAAATCAAATAACCCTATTTTTAACCTAACCAAAGCTAACCCCCCCCCCCCCCCCCCCCCCTACACCCACCAAGAGCAAAGTCGCACCCATATATATATATATATATATATATATATATATATACTCGTAATGTGAACGTGCATTGCACATGCATAAAAAAAATCTAGAATATAAATTTATTGTAAAAAAATATTATTCCTAGGAATTGAACTTAAGCAATCAAGAAAAATGCCTTCCACCTTAACCATTTACTAGAGTTATTTAGTTATAAATATATCATATTAGGTATTTAATACTTGGTTAAAAAAAATTAAATAATTAGTGGACTATTTAGGTAGTTATTTAGTTTTCTTTTTATTATTTTTTTAATTCGTTTAAATGATAATATACATACGGCTTAGACGGCTCATTTTTTAGTATGGAAATGCTCTAGAACCATCCAGGTGGTTTCATATGATGGAACCACCCTATGTTACATATGCTGGATTAAAATTTAGTATGTGAGATAAAAAGGTAGGGGTGGGGAGGGGTGTCTACACATTTTAATCTCAATCATCCAATCTTATATAAAATTATATAGATAGTACATATAATCTACACACACACACACACACACATATATATATATATATATATATATATAGGGTAAACTTGATATAAGTCATAGTACTCATATTTCTACATGAGTCGTGTACATGTGGACCAATAGGAATAGAATCATACATTCCATGTGCACCCATGTGCACTAGTATACTCTATTCCTATTGGTCTATATGTGCATGACTTATGTAGAAATATGAGCACTATGGCTCATATCCCGTTTACCCATATATATATATATATATATATATATATATATATATATATATATATATATATATATATATATATATATATATATATATATATATATATATATATATATCGTGTCCTTTTGTACGAGGTGTATATATGAACCCAACCGAACTAACCCCTATGACTCACCCAAAACCTTTCTACCTGGCTTTACCACTCTTCTTCATTAATTCACATGTACATAAATAGCAATCCATCCTTCCCTTCCTCATTTCCAACACCTACAGCAACACGAGCACCTATTTTTCCCCTCTACTTATTCATCTCCTCCTCTTCTTCACTTCATCCTTCTTCCTCCTCTCTTTCCCCCTCCCTCCTCCGCTATTACTGTCATTGCTGCAGCCTCCATCTGTTGCAGCTGCTACGACTGCCGCTACTGTCGTCCGCTGGTCGTCGGCCACGCCCACCGCTCATCGGACCACCCTCTGGCTTCCCTTCCTCCTCCGACTCCTCCTCCTCCTCCTTTCAAATCCTAGGTATAATCCTCCCATCTCTAAAAAAAATTCCCCAAATTCATTCCTATATAAAACTATGTCAGAATTTTAATTCTTAAAATTTTGATTAGGGAAAGAATACAAGGAAGTCATAAACCAAATTCCATTTGAAAAAAGTTTAGGTTGTTCAAGCAAGGCAAGTTCTCAACAGAATCTTAGATTTCTTTCAAAAACCTTTATATTGGTTATAGTTATCTCTAAGCCAAAACTTTGGATATGTATTCTGATTTGATTATGTTAGAAATAGTCATGGAACTTAGAAGTTTGACCATGATGATTATGACACTAGAATGGATACATAGTATTTGTTAAATTGTCTCACCAAAGATTCGACTCTTAGATATGGCAAAGATTTGACTCTTAGATATGGCTATGATTGTTGATATACTTGCTTAAAAATATTATATAATATTCTAAGATTTAGTTGTATGAGCATAAGGTTGGGACACGGTATAAGAAATGGTTATAACGTTCATTACAATTATGGTAGTATTACTTTTACTATGAGACTATTGATATATGTGTAACTAGCGAAAAAAAATTCATATTGCTTTTGGCATATATGACAAGAAATATATATATATATATATATATATATATATATATATATATATATATATACTTTTACATAGAAAATTTTTCTACCATTGCATGTTATTATGAGAAAGTTCTCTAATTAATTTGGTCAATTTATCATACAGTACGTAGTTCTTAAAAGTCATATATATGTATAATCTATATGGTTTAACTATAGACTATGTAAAATACTAAGAAATACGCTTTATTTCATAATATTTTATATATTTAAAAATATGTCAAGATTTCTTTTATATAATAAAATAGGCCTAAATTATTATTGTAATTAGTAAGGTATGTGTTTGTGATACTATATGTAATTTGATTGGGACCTAAGATGTGATCAATTATGGTATTATTAATAAGAAATCTATGATATGTGCAATAATTTGATAAGTATTACAGCTATTCATCTCTAATGATTTAAAGATTTAGCATAAATTAACATAAGATTAAATTGACTGAGATTGCATGAACTTATAGTCATACTAGCTACTCTATTAATTTGGTGCTATTCCTATAAGAAAAATGTTATCTAAAATTATGAAATTGGATCTTAGAATTCACTAAGAGCCAATATTTCTATTTTTTTTAAAGTTGCTAATTGTAATATCTAATTTACCTTCTCATGACTTATAACTTACAATTACTTTCTAGCTAGGTAATTTAATTTACATGTGTAGGTTTTTGAATAGGATTTGATTATTATCATACTTCTAACAATATTGTGATTCTTGACTTTGAATAGCATGAACAAAAGGGAAATTTGCAAATAAATAAATAAATAAAATAGCTTACTTGCTAAGGTAAGAATTTTATACTTGATTAATATATATATATATATATATATATATATATATATATATATATATATATATATATATATATATATATAGCGTGGATACCGGTATTGAGTTGTTCAACCGAAGGGGACGGCGTACCTGGAAAATGCTACGGAGGGTTGCTCCAGGTCTTATATATATAAATTGTTAAAAAATCTGGAGCTCGAATGTCACGATCCGCACCCGGTATATGGGCACGAGAGCGTGGGTACGTCCAGCCTACGCCACAGCATCGGCGGTAGAACGTTGTCTAGGTCATAATACTATCTAAACAATCTCTCACGAATATCCAACTCCATAAGGAGACACAGATATCACAATATAATATGGAATATACTCAACCACATAAACTAGAGCACGATGAGATCTCGAAGCAAGCAAATAAAATACAAGACAAGTCTAAACAATAATAAATAGTCTAACCTGCAATCAATAACATCCAGTTTCCAAGTATGCTGGAAACAAGTCCTCTATGTCACAGTCTGAAAAAAATATCCAGTCAGGATTGGAACGAAATACACCTCTAACAGCAGTTCCACATATATTGACAAAAACTATAATACAGTGTAAAGAAATACAAGACAGATATGAATACTGGCAATAAGAAATACTGGAAGAAGAAATACTGGAATAAAGGAATACTGGAGCATATCATCATCAATGTACATCTAGCAATGAAATAGAAATACAAGTATACGCAAGAACAATGAACTGGTATATAAGTGTGTACAAGAACAATAACTAGAACATGTGGAGATGCTAGATCCATATACTAGAGATACATGTCAAGAATCATCTAACTAAGTGTGTGAAACATCAGCATATCATGTGATCGTCTTAGGACTAATAAGACTCATTACATTGATTAGCGATCATCCTTGTACAGTCAGGCTAACCACATGTAACAGCGATGAGGCATGTAATGGTAAGGCTGCACCGACGTGAGGTGTGGGTGAGCTATGATGCATGTAAATTTTGGGTATGAACACATAAGCTACTAATATTTCCCCATTTTCTCCCAGCTAGCACGATGGATTCCAATCACGACTCCTCGTGACAGGTCTCGATGATGTCAACTCGTGTAAACAACAGTGTCAGAGTCATGTACGCTATACAACAAGAATTATAGAGATAATCAACATAATGGAAACTGTCATAGAATGTACTCGCCTGTGGTACTTAGCTGGTATGAATCAGAGTCCAAGTGACAGTCCAAATAGCCTATGTATTACAAATTTACCATGTCAAAAGATAATTTATTTTAATTTATTTAATTCTGGAATAATTACTCTAAAATCCTATTTTAATCTTAGTATTCTGATTTTTATGTTAATTCCTAAATTTTGTCCAAAGGAACTGAATTTTATCAACTCGAGACTCATGGCACGCAAATCGAGGCGATCTGTTGACCAAAAAGTCAACCGACACAAACTCGACTTCCATGCATGATTTTCTATAGATTTCAGCATCAAAAACATGCTAGAATTTATGGCTCGTCCGAATTCAAATTCGTTTGGAAATTATGGCACATACAAGTTTCGTATTGTTCACCGATGGTTAAATTCTAACCTAGAAGTTCTACAGAATTAACAGTATTTAAATACTTTGAATTAAATTCTGGTAAAAACATATGTCAATGATCTGGACATTAGCTTTCCGAAACTTTAAACGGTTCATGATTCTGATTCCTGGTTCTCCCGAAATCGCGAAAATATCGAAATATGTCTATTTTCGGACATGTTGTGCTCTACGAATTTTTCAGAATTTAATACTCATAATTTCGTAAAAAAATTTATATAATCAGAAATCTAACCTCAATATTGTTCTAACGCAAGAAACTATGCCTCGTTTGGAGTCCGGAGCTATGCGCAATGGCTTCTGGAAGATGAAGGAACCCTAGATGGCAATTCTCCAAAATTTGGCTCAAGGAAAACCCTAGAAATTAATTACTAAACTATTATATATATAGAGGAGAGAGAGAGCAGCCGCGGCTCGGAGAGCGCCACGTGGCAGCCATCCAACGCTGTCCGCTCAGATCCAACGGTCAGCGTTCGATGCGGCTCGGCTCAGCTCAGTCCGACTCGGACTAGGACGCGGCTCGGCTCGGCTCGTCGCACCCACACCCACCCCGCGGTCGCTGATAGGCGGGCCCCGCACTGTTGGCTGCGGGAGGCTGACAAGTGGGCCCCTGTTGGCTGACTGGGCAGAAATAATTACTTTTTTGGGTTTTTATTTTCAGAAAATAGTTTTTAATTCAGTTTTTCATAATTAACTCAAAATAAATGCTAAAAATAATCAAAAAATTCCCAAAAAATTCTAGAAAATATATTTGACTATTTAGAACCTAAAATAAAAATTTTGGATATTTTTAGTTATATTTGAATCTAAAATAAATTCTTGAAAGTCCTAGGAAATTAGGGTTACCAGTTTTTAATTAACTAAAAATTATGGAAAAATCCCAATAGCCCCAAATTAACCTATTAACAACATTTAAGCACGAATTTTAGGATACGGAGGTTACATCAAAATACAAAGAAAATTCTGCCAAAAAATTTAAGAAATTTCAGTAGTTAACCAAATTCTTGAACTCCAGAAAGTATCGTTATACCGAACCCTAAATTTTTAGAACACTATATTACAAATTAGTGACTGGCTCCTAAAAACCTTGAATTTATTTATTTAGGGGATGATTAGTAAGAGTTTAGGATGCGTAAGTCACAGACACACATCATTCAATCAAAACCAAAATTAATCTTTAATATTGCCTGCTCTGTATCAATTGAAAGATTGTTGATTTCTGAAATATGTATTTTGTATCTATGATTATCCCAAAGTCAGGATATAATATATTAGAATCTTAAATATAATATATACTTGTTTCTAGAAATTTTAAACAAGATAAAATATTGTATCCATGTACATTTTCGTATGTACACTTACGTGTTAAAAACGATATGATATACAGAGCAGAACTAATAAGATAATAGACTAAGAATTGTTTGTAGCATTAGGTTAGAGCATTGGGCGGGAGAGAATAACTTGAATATCACCTACGAAATCCCGCAATATAATAACAACAAAAAACTGATCAGTAGTTAAGCTCTTTCGCAAGGTTTTGCGAATTGAGTGTGTGAGGCTTAGATCACTTACATGTACATGATTCTGGACATACCTATTTCGATTAAAAGATCGATTAGGTGAATTATTTTGGACGTACATATTTCGATTAGAAAGATCGATTAGGTGAATTGGTAATGTATCTTATTTTACTCACTGGATGTGAGAGGGCCGGACTCTAAGCACCGTGCTACCATGCCACAGCCTGATTCCTGGCCACGGGATTATTGTTGGAAAACTAGTTAAAGTGAATATTCAAAGAGTTCTTCTCCGAATTGCATTATCATTTAAAAAAATTGTTTATATCTGTGGTAGTGAAATAAGGTTGTATTATTTGATTAGTTAGACACTATAAGAACACTAGAGTATGAATTAGTTAGAGTCATAGGTAAGAATATAAACCTTCTTCAAAACCTACTTTTCCAATTTCTATGCGAAGGTTACGAATATTCAACTTCCGTTCCCTTAATGTATCATATCATATTTTTATTTTCTTACCGTTCTTGACCGAGGACTTACTATCGTTCTGATGACCTAGTATTGTTCACTAGAGAAAAATAAAGTTCAAGGCGAGATGCTATCTTTATATAATATGGACAAGGTTGGGGAATGATCTTTAGGTGGTTTTCAAGGATACAACAAATGTATTTTGTAGCTGAAAAATTTATGTAAATTAATAATTTTTGGTGTAAAGACTAAAACTCGTCTATGTATAATAGCTATGTACATTAGTTATGTTATGTCAATGTAAGTATGTATGTTTAC
Organism: Iris macrosiphon; assembly: GCA_036927795.1. NCBI lineage: Eukaryota > Viridiplantae > Streptophyta > Magnoliopsida > Asparagales > Iridaceae > Iris > Iris macrosiphon. The sequence continues at coordinate 213,661,210 of JAYESA010000005.1, forward strand.
CATTTCTTGTAATCCTATCCTAGACATTACGGTCGACAATCGCGAATATGGATAGAAAAGTTTCATATATCGCGTAGCCTAGGGATGTGTTTATACGTTGCTCGCTGTATTCCGGGAGCGGAACATGACAATATATATATATATATATATATATATATATATATATATATATATATATATATATATATATATATATATATATATATATACAATACAAACTTTGTATCGATACATTCCATACAATTGCATTATAAAATTATGAAAGTACAAGAAAGTCCTTCTAATCTGGACCATTGGATCAACAATCAATGGTTCAGATTTTGCTTGTATCAATACACAGTTTGTATTTAAGAATTTTCCTATATATATATATATATATATATATATATATATATATGTGTAAATTTTATTCAGGCCCTCCAAGAGGCTACAACGCATCCCGTGTCACGGCCCAATCCTGTAAGGGCCGATCGTCCTCGCTTGGTCCTTACGGAACCGATCGTCCTCGCTTGGGCGCGATACCGTACAAGCCTAAGTTGCGCTTGCATAAGGCATAGTACCTGCACAAGACACAAGTTAGACAAAAGTATACATATATACAAGCACGGAATATAAAATGCAGAGAACCAAAGTTGAACACATTTGATAGGAACAAAAATACTTTCTTTATTGAATACTTGAATATTGGATTACAAAGTACTTGCTTGACTGATTACAAAATATGCCATAGATGGCTTACAAATCTTTTACAAACACAAAATTAGCCACAACGCCCAAACATCATATCATTTTAGTAGGACCAAAATCAAAACACCGAGAAAGAGGAGCTTGCACACTGGAGAGGAAAGCTTTGGGAAGCAGCATGCTTGCACATTCTTTTTGAATCATAAAAGAAAGAGATCGATTGATGCAAACCAAGTGTTGTTGCAATCTCAAGACGCATAACCAAGGAGTGATCGCTGCGTAAGGCTCCACATCTCTCGCATTGATTTGTTTGGTGAGTGGCTTCGGCCCTTCGATAAATCATTTGGTCTGCACGCCTTAATAAATAAATCGTTAGTTCCATCAGTTACATGTTTGTCTGCTCAATTATATCAGCATAACAAGATAAAATAAAAGATAGAAATTGGCATGCTAGATTTGTAGAACTGCTATCTTACTTTTTTATATAAAAAGAACCACTACTTGAAACTTAGAATTGTCATTGAACTCGTTCCGAGAATTGATACTTGACCCTTATCGCTTGAATCAAATCGAATATGACAGATTAACTTATTGAAGAGCTAAGGCTCTATAGAAATGAGATAATGCATATTGTTCAAATTATTGTAATAGAATTTTTCTAGTCTGATAGAATATTTTTTATCGCATCGGTCTCGGATAACTTGTGTACAAGGTATCGGGTCTCTCGAGCAGTATACTGGGGCACTGGGAACCATTCGGCCTGGGAGAGACTAATCGGAACACCCTGAGGCAATAAAGTCCTCGCTATTAGTCGGGTGTTTGTGTCTATTAGTTAGCTGGTTCACGTGTCAAAGCAGTCATTGAGCATATCTTTGGTGTAGTGTTGGGCTGTGATAACACCGCTACTAATCATAGATTTTTCCATGGACCATTATGTAGTTTGGTCGTATGCTAGATTTACCTTCAATGTATACTTGACACTTGATTCCAACACAGAGGCATGAGTTATATACATATATGAAAATTGTTGCTAACTTGTGTATCTGCTGCAGGGATAACCGCTCGGCCGTGAGTAAGATTTACCATATGCATAGTCTATCTATTGATTATGTTTTCTTAGCATAAATTATTAAAAAGAAACTAGACAACTAGAAATATCACATAATAGCTACCTTCACTTGCTTACTTAGTGTGAATTTATAGGTGAGTTGGCAATGGTCGCTCACCAGTACATTTTGTAGTACTGACCCACGTTTTTGGATAAATCTCCAGGTCTGGTAGCGAGATTTTGACAAGCATTTTGAAGCTTTAGGAGCGTATCCCTTCAAGCGGAACCGTGCTCGTGCTGCTTCCCAAAGCTTTCCTCTCCAGTGTGCAAGCTCCTCTTTCTAGGTGTTTTGATTTTGGTCCTACTAAAAGGATAGTTTGGGCATTGTGGCTAATTTTGTGTTTGTAAAAAGAGTTGTAAGTCATCTATGGCATATTTTGTAATCAGCCAAGCAAGTACTTTGTAATCCAATATTCAAGTATTCAATATAGAAAGTATTTTATGTTCCTGTCAAATGTGTTCAACTTTGGTTCTCTGTATTTTATATTTCGTTCTTGTATATATGTATATTTTTGTCTAAGTTGTGTCTTGCGCAGGTACTATGCCTTGTGCAAGCGAAACTTAGGCTTGTACGGCATCGCACCCAAGCGAGGACGATCGGTTCTATAAGGACCAAGCGAGGACGATCGGTACTTACGGAATCGGGGTATGACAAGGTGCTATCAGAGCGCGACGCTAGTGGGCACGATGTTGGTGAGTCTGATTCCTTGACCTCTTGATGCCTTGATTCTCGACTCCTTGATCTCTTAAGTTTCGAGGACAAAACATCTTCTCGGTGGGGTATTATGTAATATCCCGCCTCCAGCAGTTCACTAATGGAATACTTGTAACTTTGACTCGATTGATAATCGAGTCTCAAAAAAATCTTACCGCCAAATTAATCACAGACGGAATGCAATAAATTCTTCCAACTGATAGAACGGCTTCTATTGAAATGAGTCCAAGAGTTGTTGTTAGATATTTTGCTACTTGATTTTGTGTTGCTTTATACTTTGTCTTGCTTTTGATGATTTGGTTTTCATTATTTGCTTTCCTCACTTGCACATTATTTTTGAATCATAAGAGAAAGAGATCGAATGATGCTAACCAAATGTTATTACAATCTCAGGACGAATAACCAAGGAGTGATCGTTGCGTAAGGCTTCCCCATCTCTCACGTTGTTTCGTTCGGTGAGTGGCTTCGGCCCTTCGATGAATCCATTGGTCTGCACACCTTAATAAATAAATTACTAGTTCTCTCAGTTGCATGTTCCTCTACTCAATTATATCAACATAACAAGATAAAATAAAAGATAGAAATTGGCATGCTATATTTGTAGAACTGCTATCTTACTTCTTATATAAAAAGAACCACTACTTGAAACTTAGAATTGTCATTGAACTCATTCAGAGAATTGATGCTTGACCCTTATCGCTTGAATCAAATCGAATATAACAGATTGACTTATTGAAGAGCTAAGGCTCTATAGAAATGAGATAATGCATATTGTTCAAACTGTTGCAATAGAATTTTTCTAGTCGGATAGAATGTTTTTCATCGCATCGGTCTCGGACAACTTGTGCACAAGGTATCGGGTCTCTCGAGCGGTATCCTGGGGCACTGGGAATAGTTCGGCCTGGGAGAGGCTAATTGGAACACCCTGAGGCAATAAAGTCCTCGCTATTAGGCGGATATTTATGTCTATTAGTTAGTTGGTTCACATGTCAAAGCAGCCATTGAGCATATCTTTGGTGTAGTGCTGGGCCGTGATAACACCGCTACTAATCATGGGTTTTCCCATGGACCATCACGTAGTTAGGTCGCATGCTAGATTTACCTTCGATGTATACTTGACACTTGATGCAAACACAGATGCATGAGTTATATACATTTATGCAAATTATTGCTAACTTGTGTATCTGCTGCAGAGATAACCTCTCGATCGTGGGTAAGATTTACCATATGCGTAGTCTATCTATTGTTTATGTTTTCTTAGCATGAATTTTTAAAAAAAACTAGATAACTAGAAAGATCACATAATAGTAATGTTAGCTTCACTTGATTACTTCGGGTAGATTTCTAGGTGAATTTGGTCACGGTCACTCACCAGTACATGTTGTAGTACTGACCTACGTTTGTGGGTAAATCTCCAGGTTCTGATAGCGAAAGTTTGGCAAGCATTTTGAAGCTTTATGAGCGCATCCCTTCAAGCGGAACCGTGCTTGTGCTGCTTTCCAAAGCTTTCATCTCCAGTGTGCAAGCTCCTCTTTCTAGGTGTTTTGATTTTGGTCCTACTAAAAGGATATGATGTTTGGCGTTATTTTTATACCCCAGAACCAGAATACTGGAGAGCGGGGGCGGACGTAGCCAGCTACGTACACCAGAGTACTCTATACCCCGAGATACGGTCATGGCTGTCTAGACATGTGAGAGTTTACTCTACAATCCAACAGTCATTCCTAGGTCAAGAGTCCTAATTGTCTCAATCTCAAGCAAGCAATAAGTTACAAGAAGCATAATCACCAAACATATAATAATAAGGCATCCCAAACTATACATACATAGATGATCATGAAGCTAGTTACCCAAAATAAAGAACTAGCAGAGTGCAATATTACATGATCAGCTATAGCTATAGTCTAAAATATGCTTTACATGTAGGCCCGCAGGCTAGAATATCAAATACCAAAATACGAGCTAAACACGTGCTGGATGGCTAAACGTCTCAAAAGTACAAGTACAAGATCAGGTGGGTGATGAAGAATCAAGTCCTTAGGTGCTCCTGGTGTTCACCATCGGGAGACAAAAAGTACGGGATATCCTCTGGTGTTGCTCCAAAATTTGGCCATACAAAACCAGTGGGGTTAGACCCCAAAACAATAAAATACCACAAGGGAGCCAACTTAGGAACTAAAACCAGCATACGAACATTCAATAGCATAAGAAAATATGAATAAGAGCAATATATAAATAAGCAGTTTAAGCAGTTTCAGAAATCAGTAATGGGTACAGTTCAGGATTAGTAGCTGGATTATCCAAGACAAGACATGACTAGAAAATATGCAATCATAACCAATCATGACCTACGGCTTACTACCATAAACTAACTAGGGTTATCACAATCCTGGTTACTAACAAATGCAGTTAAGATTCCATACAGCCACATGCCCTGCAGACTATCCAGGTTATCTAGACTTAAGAATACATAGCATAGATTAATTTAAGTATATAGTATTTTACTTCTATATTGCAACACTCGGCGGTGTGCTGAAAGTGTGCCCCTCTCGACGGAGAGCTCTAAATCCATCAGGTGTCGCTGGGATAATGGAATTGCATGTAGCCAGAAAATCTCTCTAGATGCTTCTAGATAATTATTCTAGTTATTAACATTGGCAAGTTATCAAGGATTTCTGACCGTGGTGCTCAGAAATCTGCCTTAGACATGATGCAAGACTGGACAATAGTTTGACAAGTATAATCAGGACAAGCATGCAACCACGGGAATTATCTTATCAGTACAAGCATATCAGTTCTGAAGATTCTAGCATGTCCGGAGTGAGCCATGCCAAGCCACTATCCGGTTTCTTAGTAAATATTTGGTATCTGGAGTCAGGGATAAGGTTCATTCGGTACAAGTCAGGTGTTTAGAGTTCTTAGTTTAATAGTGCCATTATATTCCATGTTCTGGTAAGTGTAGCATCCAGGTTATAAGCAATTTAGAAATAACATGTATCATATGAATTTAACTAATTGGGCCAAGCACAAGGAGTAAATAATCCATAAGAGAACATATAATAAAAGAAAATATTCCACTATAAGTGCTAGAGGTGCATGAGATGAGCTGGCTGCATGCAAGAAGCTGGTCGCATGCATGAAGTTGACCGCATAGAAAAAATTGGTCGCATGCATGAAGCTGGCCGTATAGGTTAAAATAATGTACACTCCTCGGGACAAGGGTTGAGTGACAGGGAACAAACACAAGGTCAAGAAAGTGAAGGAAAGACAAAATTAGTGGAAACCGTGTGAATGCGGCGCTGAGTCATGCATTGGAAAATGATGCATAGCTCAGGGCCGCATGGACGACTCGGCCGCATGCTCCTCTGGGCCACATAGAATCAGAAACTTAGAGAAATTTCTTTCGTTCAAGTTCCATGCATCTGGCCAAGGGACGCATGTGCAGATTCAGTCATGCGTCCAACAAGATGGCCGCATGCTGAGTTTTCGGTGAGGAGTCCAGGCCGTATGCCAAGCAGGCCGCATGGAGCTCCTTCGTCCCAGAACAACAAGTTTCAGCCATGGAAAAGCTCCAAGTCTAAAATCTAGTCCCTCCATGAAATCCTCATTTTCAGCCCAAATCCAGGGAAATAAATTTCTAAACCACTTGAAATCAGATGCTCTCTCACATAGATCAACTAGTTTTGGAAAACAACAAGCTTTAAGAGATCAAAACCATAAAAACTCAAGAATGTAGATCTAGTCCAACCAAGCTATCAAAACCAAAAATACCAAGAAGTAAATATGTAGAGGAGTTCATAGAGCACAATAAAGACTAATAAAATGTAAGAGATTCACAATAATGTAAAAGTGCAAGTTCTTCCTCACTGGCAAGATGTACTTGTCTAAAACCACCACTAAATACTACCACTACTACTAATGGAAAGGGGAGGGGGGCGGCCTGGGCTGCCCTCAGCTAGGGAAGAGTGGAGAAGAAAGGAAAAGAAAATAAAAAGAGAAAAAAGTGAAAGAATTGGGAAGAGAGAAAGACAGGGGACATAACAAGGGTGGTTAACACTATTCATAAATCTAGAAATTACATGAGAGCAACTAGAGAAATTTAGAAAAATATACGGGAAGCAATATACAGCAATAGCACACATATACAAGATATGAACATAAAAAATACACGATAGTGAGACGAGTCTCACAACTCTCACCTCCTTAGAAAAAATTTGTCCTCAAAATGTTAATAAGGCACAGGATCTAGCAAGAAGACTACAAGAATCAGACAATAAAATAAGCACCATGGTACGGGTGTCAATCACAAGCTATGAACTATCTAGAACAAGGCAAGCATGCACAAGACAAGATCAGGGTACGGGATATACGAACAAGTATACCTCACGAGTCAAACAGATATGGGTATCGAGCTCGGATATCATCATCGCACTCCCAAGTTGACTCATCCGGTGAGTGATACCCCCAAGCAATTTGGACTAAACGAATGGTCTGGCTCTTGATAATTTTCTCTCTCTGGTCCAAAATGGATACAGGACTCTTCTCATACGAAAGGTCGGTACCAACAACCAATTTTGAATGATCTAGGACATGGCTTGCATCCGATATGTACCGTCGCAGCTGGGATACATGAAAAATATTATGGATACATGAAAAATATTATGTATCTCACGAAGCGACGGCGAAAGAGCAATACGATAGGAAATATCTCCTGCTCGCTCAAGAATATCGAACGGGCCTATGTATTACGGACTAAGCTTTCCCCGTACACCAAACCTAATGACATCGCGAGTAGGCAAAATCCGAAGGAATACATGGTTGTCGACAGAAAACTCAAGAGGTCGCCGATGCGAATCAGCCCAATGACGCTGGCGATCTTGTGCTACTTGAAGATGCTTCCGGACTTGCTTGACTACTTCAACTGTTTGGGCAATCATCTTGGGACCAAGCAATTGCCTTTCGCCAATATCATCCCAAGCCATAGGGGATCTGCACTTCCTGCCATAGAGTGCCTCGAAGGGTGCCATTTGGTTACTGGCCTGCAAACTGTTATTATAGGAGAATTTGACCAAGTGCAGATGATTCTCCCACGAACCACCAAAGTCAAGGGTACATGATCGAAGCATATCTTCTAGAGTCTGGATGGTTCCCTCCGACTGTCCATCTGTCTGGGGGTGATAAGCCGTACTGAACTTCAGGCGGGTACCTAAGCTCCTTTGAAGACTCTGCCAAAAGTAAGAAGTAAATATAGAATCTCTATCTGAAACTATGCTAAATGGTACCCTAAGCTCCTTTGAGGCTCAGCTTTAACTTGTTGACATACCAAACATCGAAAAATAAATCGAGCTATCTCGCGCTTCATTCCATTCCACTAAAAATGCTAACGAATGTCTCTATACATCTTGGTTCCGGCGAGATGCACTGAATATTGTGAACTATGGGCCTCCGACATAATCTCACAATGAAGGTCTCCGTTAGGTACACAAAGACGATTCCCAAAACGGAGAATTCCATCACTGGGAATGCTAAGTTCTAATCTATGTCCTACCTCACACTCTGCTCTGAGTCGCTGAAGCTTGGTATCTGCTGACTGTGCTACCTTGATTTTTTCTACTATACCGGACTAAACTTGGAGACCTGCCATCAATGATGCGTTGCCAGGCAATACTACTTCTACACCAATCTCTTGAAGATCTTCTAAAATCTCTCACTGTACTATGAGAAAATAAGCTCTTGCTCTCCGGCTCAAGGCATCTACTACCACATTGGCCTTCCTAGGATGATATTGAAGGTCAAGATTATAGTTTGTCATCAACTACAGCCATCTTCTTTGCCTCATGTTAAGATCCTTCTGGATAAAGACATACTTCAAACTCTTATTATCAGTATAACTCTCTACTCGATTTTTATATAAGTAATGTATCCAAAGTTTGAGTGCAAAAATAATTGCTCCTAACTCCAAGTCGTGCGTCGGATAATTTCTTTCATGATTCTGAAGCTGTCGGGATGCATAAGCTATAAACTTGCCATGCTGCATTACAACGCACCCCAGTCCCTTGTCGGTCGCATCACAATAAACTGTGAATCTGCCTGTCCTATCCAGAAGCGTCAAAATAGGTGATGTGATTAATTTTTGCTTAAGCTTATCGAAAGAGGTCTAACATGTATCTATCCAATCAAAGCGCACATCCTTCCGTGCTAGCTGTGTCAAGGGTGCAGAAATTCTAGCAAAGTCTATCATAAATCGTCGGTAATATCCCGCTAATCCCAGAAAACTATGAACTTCTACAACTGTCCTGGGTACTGGCCATGTCTCAACGGCTTCTATCTTCTTAGGATCTACCTCCACTCCACCTCTGGCAATGATGTGACCTAAGTAGAAAATATGATCAAGACAGAACTCGCATGTTCTTAACTTTGCATATAACTTATGCTCTCTGAGAATTTGAAGAACTACTCGAAGATGTTGCTCGTGGTCTGCTTCACTCCGACTGTACACCAAGATGTCATCGATGAACAATATCATGAATTTGTCCAGGTAAGTCATAAAAATATGATTCATGAGATCCATAAATACTGCTGGACATTGGTTGCTCCAAAAGGCATCACTAGAAACTCCCAATGGACATATCTTGATCTGAACGTCGTCTTGGGTATATATATTGCTCTCTGACTCTGATTTGATGATATCCAGACCGTAAATCAATCTTCGAAAACACGGTCGCTCTATTAAGCGGGTCGAACAAGTCATATATCTGAGGCAATGGATACTTATTCTTGATGGTTACCGCATTGAGGGTACGATAATCAATACATAATCGTGACGTATCGTCCTTCTTTTTCACAAGTAGCATCGGAGCTCCCCAAGGTGATCCACTAGCAAGGATGAATATCTTGATTCTCAATTCTTCAATCATTCGGTACAATATTTCTAACTCTAAAGGCGCCATCATGTAGACTCTCTCTGATACTGTGGCTGTTCCGGGAAGTAGATGATGGTAAACTTAATTTCTCTTTCTGGTGGCATGCCTGGAAGTTCTTCTGGAAATACATTTAGGAATTCATCAATAACTCTGGGGAATCTTACTTCTTCCGCTACTGCCATTCTCAAGGTTGCTGGTGAAGACTCTATGTTGCCTCTAGAAAATAAGAATTCTTCTTCTCGGGGAATATGAAAGATAACCTTGCCAGCACGGCAATCTATCATTGTGTATCGAGTACTTAACCAATCCATGCCTAAGACGACGTCATAATCTCCCATAGGAAATTCTATCAAACTAGCAGAAAATTTTTGCCTGCACACTACGACTAGACACGATACATAAACTCTATCGACTGCCAAGATACCGTTACCAGTAAGTATATTGAGTCTTACTGATAAGGATTCGGGTTCCAAACCTCGCAATCGTGCAGACATAAAAGAATATGATGTACCTGAATCAAATAATACTGAAGCTGAATGAGAGTGGACGAGAATGGTACATGCCACTACTTCACCTGAAACTAACTGGTCTTCCACAGTGAGTGTCATTGCCTAACCTCGTTCTCTCGGTTCTGGTCCTCTCTGCTGCGGACCTCCTTGCCTGACCTGTGACTGAGCTTGGGCATGCGCATACTGTTGTGGCCTTTGTTGCTAGTATACTTGAGATTGGGTTGGCAAAGGCCTATGACTCTGGTTCTGCAAAGCCGACACTGGAGCCCTATACTGTGGTCATGCCGGGAAAGACGATAATGAACTAGCTCTGTGTGGGAAAGATCCCACTCTGTATCCTGGAGCTCAACAGGCTAAACATAATCCTTGTGCTTTGTGGCACTCAAAAAATACGTGCCCAGGTTTCCCACAATGATAACACCCTACTGAAGATGATGTCATTTGATGTTGGGGTCGAGTTGGTTCTGTTTGTTGGACCGAGGCTGTTGATGTTGGCCTCTTCTTAGATCCAATGGTTAGGACCCTAACTGTCGGGGCTGGTGCTGAAGACTGGGAGTAAGAGCCTCCTGAGGTGTGGGTCCTCTTCCTCCCTCCAGTTCTATCCATAATTCTTTGGGAGGTATACTCATGCCTCCTTGTTGCCCGCAATACAACATCGAAAGTCTGAAACTCATGTTGTTCTACTGTCAATATGATCTCCAGGTGAAGTCCCTGCTAGAACCTCCTAGCTCTATCTAATTCGGTAGCCACCAAGGTGGGAGCAAACCGACTTAGTCTGCAGAACTCTGTCGCATAGCCGTCGATGGTCTTGCCCATCTGCTTCAGGTTGTTAAATCTTTGTTGAAGATCATAACGCGATACCGTGTCAAAGTACCTCGTCTGGAACCTCTCGCTGAAGACGGCCCAAGGGACGGGTACTGCTAGAGAAATCATTTGTGCTGCCCACCAGTCTCGGGCCAAGTCTAGCAACTGCAGTTAAACTACTGAGACTTGCTCTCTGTCAGGCACTCATGATGCCTCTAGGATAGCTTCAGTATCCTGAAGCTATGCATCTGATGCAATCGCATCTTCGGTACCATAAAAATACGAGGGTTGGAGGCGTTTGAAGTTGTTTGCTGAGTTTGGGGCACGATGTTCGCCTCTATCTAAGGCCTCATATACTGACTGGGTGAAAGCGTCACCCCGTCGCTCTTGAGATGCTAGTAACTGCCTGATGATCCCCATCAGGGTCTTTATATCACTTTCTGCATTGGGTGGTACTGGCAGGACTGACACTGCGAGTACAACTGGCAATTTTGGCTGGACCTATTATTCCATATCTTGAGCCATCCGGGACTCTGCTTCAGAATATTGTGGCTGAACCGCAAAGAGACGCTGACTGGCCGTTTGTTGTCCTGCTACCAGCAAAACTCTAGTTGGCTGACCGGAAGGATCAGGAACAGTGTCCCTGAAAGATAGAGAATACTAGGATCAAATCGGAAGGATATGATAGATCGAGGATAAAAGCAGATGTTGAATCAAGATTTATGGGATACTGCCACGCCCCAGTCCCAAAATACGTAGGACTAGAAATACGTAACATGCCAGCTACGCATTCAACCAGACTCTGGTCTGACTCTAATACGTATAAGCGGTAATATAATGGTCACTATCTAAATATAAATATCTATGTCTCAATCCACAATGAACAGAATACACAAGAATGAGCTACATGTGCTAAAGTCGGCAGCCCAGTAACACACAAACTCGAATTGACTCGATAAAAAATATGAGTCTATAAAACTAGGCTATATCAGCAGATGAATAAACAATATGAATAAATAACAACTCCGGTAGAAATGATATAAGTACCCGGTACCAATGTGTCACTACCCTATTCTAAAATAGGGATAGTTTTGTCATTTTCATTGCATGATATATATATATATATATATATATATATATATATATATATATATATATATATATATATATATATATAGTGTTCTTTAATGCATGGGTTAGTGGACTAGACCTAAAAATCCACTAGATAAACCCCTGACCAAAATATAGGATTATGGATTAAATTAGTATTATTCGGGATTAATTATTGGGGTTATAATTAACTACTGTATTTTTATTCAATTGTTGTATCTTACCGTTGCTTCGATATTTGGAGCGCTACGCTAGCTTTTGTCTTCCAATAAATTTTACACCCTTATCCTAGACGTGCCAGTCTTCCATTCTGACCTTTGTGTAACTCATAAATATTCTCTCTTGTGCTTTATTTTAGTCGTACAATATTCGTTACAAAAGTTTATTTTTAAATCCAAATAAATCTAAATTTGCATCTTTGTCCGTTCCAATCAAAATTGGATAGACAACCTCGACCCGTTTTATGCAACCCAAATTATGACAATATTCAATTCTGAGTCTTCTACGTCCATGACACTTGTGTCCCACTCAATTTTAACCCTATGCACTTCCAATTAATTAAAGAACACCATTTACACAAATTTTAATTAAATTGGTATAAGGACCCAACCTAACCCAAAACTAGACCCAACACCAACCCAAACCCCCACTCACACTCTCAAGGTTCATACTAAATACCACACACCCTTTTAACCCACTACATCACACCAAACATGGTGTTTTTTCTTATTTAATCCCAAATCCCACTGTTTGTGCAATTTCCCAATTGTTAGGGACTTTTATGCAAAAATACAATGAGGTGTCCACCTCCCATTGGATCCAAGCCATGAAGAAATACTCCCCCTCTTTTGACCGGTCATCCATGAAATTTTCCCCCATTTTGGAGTGTACAACACTCTAACTTTTTCTCTACACCATCCTAGCCCTCCATTCAAAAACTAGCCCATCTCCACCCTTCATTTTCCTTCATGTAGAAACCATCCCCATCCCTAGGAGCATCAGCCGGCCCTAATCCCAAGAATATCACCCTCTCTTCTCTCTTCTACATAAACACTTCTCTTCCTCCTCTATTTTTTATATCACATCCACTTTTCTTCAAACCGAAACCTAACCCTAAGCCATCACCATCTTCATAATAACTTCGGTCATCTCCCCGCCGGATTAACACCTCACCATCACCACCTTCTTCCCTGACTCCTCCGGTCTTCCACCGCCAGAGCAGCTGCCACAGAATCGCCATCACCCCGAGCAACAGCCACCATTCTCCTCCTTCCATCACCTCACAGCAGCCATCATCTTCTCCCAGACCTTCACCCGTCGAAGCACCATCACTCGACCCCGGCCTTACATCGCCACCATCTACACCACAGCCTCCATCATCATTACCACCATCATCATCTCCACCGTCGAAATAGACCTCTCAACCACTACCACCGACTTTATCATCATCATCTCGGTCATCCCCGACTTCCTTCTTCCCCGAGCAGTCGCCACCGACACTTCCCCCGCCATAGACCCCGACTTCATCACCTCCCACGACCTCCCCAATAACACACCATCCCCGAGCCATCGGCCACCATAGCCTCGACCACCACAGCCAACTTCACCTTCCCCATGATCTCCCCGACAGCAGTCTCGACCACCAAAGCCACGACCACACCCCGGCTATCACCATCATCATCTCCACCACCACGACCCATGCTACTGCTGACACTGTCGTCGTTGTCCACCCGCCGGAGCACCACCCTGCATCGCCGGAGACTGACCTCCACGGGCCGCTGACGAGCGTCACCCCTCCTCGGTTATGCGCACACCGAGGTTTGAACTTGCCTTTTTCCTTCATATTGTGTTGTTGCGTGACACTGTGTATTGGTAAACCCTAATAACTAGTGTGTATATGTGTGCATATATAAATAGTATTTAGGTTTAGTATATACCTCATGGGAATTAAGTTGTTAGTTGTGGGTATCACATATTTCTATATGATTGTATGACCATAGGTGTTAGTTAACTGCCTTGTGTACACTAACATACTAGCTAGGCTATATGTTAGTGTTACACAAGATTTGGAGATTTAGAGATGTGTTAGTATTAGTTATTTGTCTGCTGTGCACGGTATTCGAGGACATGACACCTGTGTATTTTGGACGTGCACACTTGACCCTGCTAGTTGACCAGTATCACCTCTGCTTGTGTTAGTTCTAAGTACAGTGTAATTGTGTTTGTGTGCATACTAATGTAACGAATGATGTTATTATATTATTATATTATGTATATAGGATCGTTGGATCATTCAGGCGAGACTTCGGGAGCAGGATATTGGTATTGCCAGCTCAAGACCACAGGCGAGTATATTCTCTGACAGTTTTTATTATGTTGGTCATCTCTATGATTCTAGTTGTATAGTGTACTTGATTCTGACACTATGGATACACGGGTTAGCATCATAGATACTCGTCACGAGGAGTCATGATTGGGATCTATTGTGCTAGCTGGAGACGGAGAAATATTAGCAGATTATGTGATCAGACCCTACTAACATGCATCATAGCTCACCCCACATATCATGTCGGGTGTAGTCTGACCATTTACATGCCTCATAGCCTGTTATATATGATTATCCTGACTATTGCTCGCATTATTGATAACCAGATGGTTAGCCTGACCTCACATGTATCATAGCCAATCATATATAACAAGCTTGATCTCGTCCCAAGCCGATCACATAATAGACTGATATTTCAAACACTTAGCTAGATATTCTATATCTTTATTCCAGCTCACTTGTTCTAGAATTTACTTATATTTCTGATCATTGCTAGTTGTACTATTGCTGATTACATATTCTCCAGCGTTCCTTATTTCTAGTATTTCTTTATCTTGTATTTCTTTACACTGTATTATAGTTTTTGAAAATATAAATATTACTGCTGTTTAGTGCTTGTACTTCGCTCCAATCCTGATTGGATAACATTTTTCCAGAGGACCTTGAGGACTTCTGTCCTACACACTATAGGCCAGGGGTAGAGGGAGACTACATACCAGAGATCTTAGAGGAGTCCCTCTCCTTAGAGGAGACACAACCTACAGCTTTTTAGTCAGTTATATCTATGCATCTTTTATTCTAACTTGAGACTTGGACTGTATTTTATGATGAGACTATTGTTGAGACTTTTTATGTTGGACAGCTAGACTTTAGTTTATCATTGTATTTTGTTGTTGTGCTTGACTTATGTCAGTACTCCTTATCCTCATAGCTTATCGTGCCATTACTTCCTATAGTTATTGTGATTGAGTATATATTATGAATTATTGATCTATGTATTATTCATTGTCCTCCTTATGGAGTTGAGATCATTGACAGGTTGTGAGTTATGTTTAGTAGTATTTGAGACCTAGACAGCGTTCTACCGCTGATGCTGCGGCATAGGCTGGACGTACCCACGGCTCATGCCCAAATTTTGGGTGCGGATCGTGACACATTTTTAGTGGTGGCCCATGCAGGTCAGACTTCACAAGTTGTGCGATATCGTGGTAGTGCGATGACTTAGATGTAATACTGCGAGCCTGCGATATGATATAGGACATAGGACACTAGGATGAGAGAGGATAGTCAATCACAAATTTTTTGAGAGATTCCTGGGACGACCCTTGAGAATCTTATTCTAAATTCTAATTTAATTTTTTTCCTTGTTTTCGTCCGTTCTCACTTGTTGTTATTGAATTTGATTCTTGTTGATCGGTTGTTAAAATTAATTCTTGGTGTCGTTGTTGAGTTTGATTTCATATCGAGATAAATTTTATGGACTAAAATTACGGTATCATCTGATGACATATATTGACGAGGACAGTGAGAAAGATGAAACGTCTGCTTTAGTTATGGAGCATAGAGTTCATCGTAGCCATATTAGCTGGCATAGCAGAAACGTAGGGACCTGACTTCGGATGTATATATATATATATATATCTTAGTTATGAAATTTAGAATTTCTCGCAGCTATACTAGTCGGCATAGCGAAGATTTTAGACGACATAATTATAGAGTTGCATACCTAAGTTATGAGATCTATCGTTTATCGCAGCTATGCTTACTGGCGTGGCGAGAATTCTGAGTGTCATGATTTCGGACAAAGGTGTATGATTATCAGATTGTATCTTAAATTGGTTCTTAAAGTATCATCTCAATACTTATCCACTTCTGTTATTATAGGACTTTGTTCCATCATTTTTTGCCAGCAGTAGAGATACCTTCAGTCCTTAGTCCAGTTCCTTATAGAGCTTCATTCCATTAGGGTTCCTTGTTAGTGTGGTAATTGGTGACTTGCAATTAGGTCTGTATCTTAAGTATCAGTGTTGACTGTTGGGAGTGTGGCTTGTGAGTCTGTCAGTGTTTCTTGGTTGGACATGTGAGCCATAGGCATCAATCTAGAGATAACCCGTAGCATAGTACCTTGTAGCAATAGTTCTATGATAGGTGTCATTATAGTTAGTATTGGTACTATAGGTAGAAGGGGGAGTAAAGAGTATCAGTGATGGTTCCAGGAGTTAGTATCATATTCAGCATGCCAGTTCTGGAT
This sequence comes from Iris macrosiphon, assembly GCA_036927795.1. Taxonomy (NCBI): domain Eukaryota; kingdom Viridiplantae; phylum Streptophyta; class Magnoliopsida; order Asparagales; family Iridaceae; genus Iris; species Iris macrosiphon. The sequence goes on from JAYESA010000005.1 coordinate 213,677,640, forward strand.
AGTCATGAATTCATGTAGTTGGGTGATCCATGTAAACAATTAAGTATCAAAGAAATTGTGTTGAAATTAATGGAGCATGATATTCAATTTGGTGGTTAATACTTGGGTGTGTCAAGAGTAAAAAAAATTGTATATACATAAAGGGTATTAGTGAGTGTGCCATAGTAGGAGGGCACCCAAAAGTGTATAGGAGAGTGTAAGAGAATAAGAATACATTGTGCTAAGTAGTAAGATTTGTGTTACAGATAAAAGCAGGGCCTTGATGTGAGTAGATATGAGTGTACCGGTATATGACTAGTGGTGGATGTATCACCTGATATTGAGGCCAGTGATGGGTTAGAAGCAATAGATAGAAGAGTGTCAAGAAATTGTGTACAGGATGCACAGTGGGTGATGAGTGTCAGTATGATGAGGTAATCTAATGATGAAGCTAGTGTTACTATACCAAGAGTGCTAGTGTTTCTATATCAAGGATTAGTTGAGCTATGTGCTAGTAACAGTAAGTACCTCATGTGATAATATTATATTGGTGTATCAGTTAATATGGATAGAAAATTATTGGAAGTAATAGTGCAAGTAATCCAGGCAGTACAAATTTTAGTACACAGTTGAGGGGTATAGACAATTGGTGTGTTTGTGTGTACATTGAGTGTTAGAGACTGTGAGTATATATAGGTATACTTAGATAGATGTGGGTAAGAAATATATATCAGTATATGAGTGGATGATGTGCATGTGTAAGGATCTGCTTGCTTGAGCATGCCTGAGATGGCACTATAACTGACTTGGGTGTCCATCTAGAGTTGTATTAGAGGGAGAAGTACTTAGTGTGGTGTTGTACTTGGTGCGTACTTGAGTGATAAGAACAACTAGTATAGACAATTGCAGTAGGTAAGAGAGCTAGCTGTGGGTATGCTTGTAGTAGAAACAGTGGTACCGAAGGGATAGGGGTATCAAACTTTGGATGCATCATTAAACATATGGTTATGTTAGAGGTTCTTGGTATCAGATTTTGGTATCAATATACAGGTGTGTGCAATGTGGATGTATCCATGGATATCTTGTGAACTAGTGATTAGTTGATGTGGGTATCAGTATGTAGGGATAGGAATTAGTGAGTGAATATGCCAGAGTTAAGTGTATGTTAGAGGATGAAGGTGTGTCCAGGTGATACATATCATAGTATTTGAGTGTATCAGAGTGTAGAGTGCATCACATGTATCAGGGTATTTGGGGATAATTGAGTTGATGCCATAGTTGAGAGTGTGGATCTAGTACAGCAAACCTGTGTAAATATTTGAGCATCGGAGCACAAGTTTGAGGTATAATTCTTTGTCCGATTGTATGTTCTTGTGCTAGTTTAATTCAATTTCGAGGACAAATTTTTTTTAAGGGGGATAGACTTGTCACTACCACATTCTAAAATAGGGGTATTTTGTTATTTTATTTATTATAAGTATTGTGTATATTTTATCTTATAAATAATTGTATGATATATATATATATATATATATATATATATATATATATATATATATATATATATATATATATATATATATATATATATATATATATATATAGTGTTCATTAATGCATGGGTTAGTGGACTAGACCTAGAAACCCACTAGATAAACCCCTGCCCAAAATATAGGATTATGGATTAATTTAGTTTAATTCGGGATTAATTATTGGGATTATAATTTACTACTGTATTTTTATTCAATTGTTGTATCTTACCGTTGCTTCGATATTTGGAGCGCTACGCTAGCTTTTGTCTTCCAACAAATTTTACATCCTTGTCCTAGACGTGCCCATTTTTTATTTTGACCTTTGTGTAACTCATAAATACCCTCTCTTGTACTTTATTTTAGTCGCACAATATTCGTTACAAATATTTATTTTTAAATCTAAATAAATCCAACTTTGCATCTTTGTCCGTTCCAATCGAAATTGGAGACACAACCTCGACCCGTTTTGTGCAACCCAAATTATGATAATATTCTATTCTGAGTCTTCTACGTCCATGACACTTGTGTCCCATTTAATTTTAACCCTATGCACTTCCAATTAATTAAAGAACATCATTTACACTAATTTTAATTAAATTGGTATAAGGACCCAACCTAACCCAAAACTAGACCCAACACCAACCCAAACCCCCACTCACACCCTCAAGGTTCATACTAAATACCACATACCCTTGTAATCCACTATATCACACCAAACATGGTATTTTTCCTCATTCAATCCCAAATCCTAGTGTTTATGCAATTTCCCAATTGTTAGGGACTTTTATGCAAAAATACAATGAGGTGTCCACCTCCCATTGGATCCAAGCCATGAAGAAACACTCCCCCTCTTTTGACCGAGCATCCATGAAATTTTTCCCCCATTTTGGAGTGTACAACACTCTAACTTTTCCTCTACACCATCCTAGCCCTCCATTCAAAAACTAGCCCATCTCCACCCTTTATTTTCCTTCATGTAGAAACCATCCCCATCCCTAGAAGCATCAGTCGGCCCTAATCCCAATAATATCACGCTCTCTTCTCTCTCATACATAAACACTTCTCTTCCTCCTCTATTTTTCATATCACAGCCACTTTTCTTCAAACTGAAACCTAACCCTAAGCCATCATCATCTTCACACCAACTCCGGTCATCTCCCCGACGGATCAACACCTCACCATCACCACCTTCTTCCCCGACTCCTCTGGTCTTCTACCGCCGGAGCAGCTGCCACAGAACCGCCATCACCCCGAGCAACAGCCACCATTCTTCCCGACCTTCACCCGCCGGAGCACCATCACCGACCCCGGCCTTAAACCGCCACCATCTACACCACAGCCTCCATCATCATCACCACCCTCATCATCTCCACCGCCGAAGCAGACCTCTCAACCACCACCACCGACTTCATCATCATCATCTCGGTCATCCCCGACTTCCTTTTTCCCCGAGCAGTCGCCACCGACACTTCCCCCGCCGGAGACCCCGACTTCTTTACCTCCCCACGACCTCCCCAATAACACACCATCCCTGAGCCACCGGCCACCATAGCCTCGACCACCACAGCCGACTTCACCTTCCCCAGGATCTCCCCGACAGCAGTCTCGACCACCATAGCCATGACCACACCCCAGCCATCACCACCAGTCACCACCACCAGCATCTCCACCACCATGGCCCGTGCTACTGCTGACACTGTCGTCGCTGTCCACCCGCAGGAGCACCACCCTGTACTGCCGGATACTGACCTCCACGGGCCACGGACGAGCGTCACCCCTCCTCGGTTATGCGCACACCGAGGTTTGAACTTGTCTTTTTCCTTCATGTTGTGTTATTGCGTGACACGTGTATTGGTGAACCCTAATAACTGGTATGTATGTGTGTGCATGTATAAATAGTATTTAGGTTTAGTATATACCTCATGGGAATTAAGTTATTAGTTGTGGTATCACATATTTCTATATGATTGTATGACCATAGGTGTTAGTTAATTGCCTTGTGTACACTAAAATACTAGCTAGGCCATATGTTAGTGTTACACGAGATTTGGAGATTTAGATATGTGTTAGTGTTAGTTATTTGTCTGTTGTGCACGGTATTCGAAGATATGACACCTGTGCATTTTGGACGTGCACACTTGACCCTGCTAGTTGACCAGTATCACCAATGCTTGCGTTAGTTCTAAATGCAGTGTAATTGTGTTTGTGTGCGTACTAGTGTAACAACTGATGTTATTATATTATTATATTATGTATATAGGACTGTTGGATCGTTCAGGCGAGACTTCGGGAGCAGGATATTGGTATTGCCACCTCAGGACCATAGGCGAGTACATTCTCTGACAGTTTTTATTATATTGGTCATCTCTATGATTCTAGTTGTATAGTGTACTTGATTCTGACACTATGGATACAAGGGTTAGCATCATAGATACCCGTCACGAGGAGTCATGATTGGGATCCATCGTGCTAGCTGGGGACGGGAAAATATTAGCAAATTATGTGATCATACCCTACTTACATGCATCATAGCTCACCCTACACATCACGTCGGGTGTAGCCTGACCATTTACATGCCTCATAGCCTGTTATATATGATTAGCCTAACTATTGCTCGCATCATATCTAACCAGATGGTTAGCCTGACCTCACAGGTATCATAGCCAATCATATATAACAAGCATGATCTCGTCCCAAGACGATCACATAATAGACTGATATTTCAAACACTTAGCTAGATATTCTATTTCTTTATTCCAGCTCACTTGTTCTAGCATTTACTTATATTTTTTATCATTGCTAGTTGTACTATTGCTGATTACATATTCTTCATGTTCCTTATTTTTAGTATTTCTTTATCTTGTATTTCTTTACACTGTATTATAGTTTTTGTCAATATAAATGAAACTGTTGTTTAGTGCTTGTACTTCTCTCCAATCCTGACTGGATAACATTTTTCCAGAGGACCTTGAGGACTTCTGTCCTACACACTATAGGCCAGGTGTAGAGGGAGACTACGTACCATAGATCTTAGAGGAGTCCCTCTCCTTAGAGGAGATACCGTATGCAGCTTTTTAGTCAGTTATATCTATGCATCTTTTATTCTAACTTGAGACTTGGATTGTATTTTATGATGAGACTATTGTTAAGACTTTTTGTGTTGGACAGCTAGACTTTAGTTTATTGTTGTATTTTGTTGTTGTGCTTGGCTTATGTCAGTACTCCTTATCCTTATATCTTATCGTGCCATTACTTCCTATAGTTATTGTGATTAAGTATATATTATGAATTGTTGATCTATGTATTATTTATTGTCCTCCTTATGGAGTTGAGATCATTGACAGGTTGTGAGTTATATTTAGTAGTATTTGAGACCTAGACAGCGTTCTGTCGTCGATGCTGTGGCGTAGGCTGGACGTACCTATGGCTCATGCCCAAATTCTGGGTGCGGGTCATGACACAATGCCTGCAAGACATGCAACTCCATCAGCAACTCTAAAGGCTCCGTAATCGTCTATGCTGCAAAAACTGGCAGGAGACCAGGTCCTCAGAGGGACGTAACAAGGTACAAAAATAGTATGCCTTAGCATGACAGAAAGAAATAATGCAACGTCGGTGTAATCTAGCATAACCACCTAAGTGAGACACAACTTTGAAGACAATGTTCTACGTGTGGACTGTCCAAATATAAAATCGTAGCTCCGAGCACAGAGACACATGTGACGTACCGTAGCTCCGAGCACAGAGTCACATGGGTGATACTACGACTCCGGATACAGGAGCACTACATAATTAGGAACATATACATATATATAGCGCATGTAGAGTAGCCCAAACGTCTAGTAACTGTCTTCCCCTTCCAAAGCGGTTAACGAGTGTTCGCTGAACCTGAACCTCTATCTAACAGTCTCGTCATGCTGAAGTAACTATTAACAATCACGAAACTAAAGTCATCCCAGAATCTGGTCATGCAGACAGTATCAGGATACAGGAAGTCTGGTACAATGACGGTATCTGAATGTGTCCTAGGGTTCTGATATAATCAAGTAGGTACATCAAGGTATCGCAAACATCTATCAATCGATACCAGACGTTATCAACGAACGTCTGCACCCGATTATGACCCGGATGCTAAGTAACGATTCTGATCCAAAATGCGCACAATGCATAGAATATATAAATAGAAATCTGGAAACTGAGATACAGGATGGCAAGGTAAACTTACCTGGATCCGGATGCTGAAGGTGGGGCTCCGGTACAACGTCCAAGTCCACGAATCCCACAGTATCTAGAGACGATATATAAGATTAATCAATAAACTATCACGATGCTATTCTAAAATAAGAGGTGACACACGTCTAGCATAGGCTTCAGTCTTAGTTACATATAGCTCACATAGGCACTAACTAGAGGGTTGACCCGAGTTGACTAAAGGAACATTGCATCAAATATGATCAATCATTAGTATAACATCACCAAACCAAATCTCCAATCTCCTAATATTTATCATAAATTTTAGTCGTTCGAGCTATGCTCATCCTCAACCATACCACCCTTGTATTCACAGACGTTATTATGCATATTTCATTTATTCATCCTCAAATAAATAAATTATTAATTATCAAGCTCTCAATTAAATAACCGTCATCTTATTATTCTAACACCATTTCACATATATATAGCTACTCCTCAATAAATTTGTTATTAATTATCAAGCCCTCAATAAATAACCGTCTTTATATTATTACAACACCATTTCACATTTATACACCTACTCCTCAATATCCATTATAAAAATGCAAGAAGTATTCATAAACCCTAACCCTAACTAGGTTCTCTTATCATAACAACATAACTACACTAACAAGGAGAAGGGTAAGGATTTACCCCGGTGGCTGCCGGTGGTGACAGCGGTGATGCTGCATCTCCGGTCAGGGATGGCGTCGACCGCAGGGGTGACGCACGTGTCGACCGAGGTGGCGGGGGTGCTCGACTGTGTGAAGGAGGCATTGCTCGAGGTGGTGGTCGAGGGAGTGGTGTAGCTGGTCATGGAGGTGGTGGTGCTAGCCGTGGAGGTGGTAGCCGAGGGTGGTGCTGGCCGTGGAGGTGGTGGCCGAGGGTGGTGCTGGCCGAAGTTGGTAGTGGTGGTCGAGTGCACTTGGCCAGAGTTTGTATGCAGCGGGTGACTGGAGGCAGTGGCAGAGGTGGCAAGTGAAGGTGGTGGTCGAGGTGGTTCATGGAGGAAGGGAAGTGGGTGGAGGTCGAGGTGGCTGCAGGTGATGGCGGGTGGAGGTCGAGGGGGTGCAGCAGCTGCTGTAGGTGATGATGGTGGAGGTGCTGCGGTGAGACTCGGCCGGAGTTGTGTGAAGGAGGGTCGAGGGAACGTGGTGGAAGTAGGAGCAGTAAGGTGGCTGAGGGTGGCGGTGCTACTGCGGGTGATGGTTGTTGGAGGAGGCCGATGTAGAAGCGGGTGAAGGCCAGTGCGGGTGGAGGCCGGAGTTGTCTAGTTGAAGAAGAAGAAGAAGAAGAAGAAGAAGAAGAAGAAGAAGAAGTGGGAAGGAGAAGAATGCTTCGGCTGAAGGAATAGGGCTCGGCTGTGAAGAAAGGAAGAGGGAGGAGAGAGAGAGGGGTTGGTTTTCCTAGGCTTCTAGGGATTAGGGTCCTCTCATTGGGAAAGGTGTGAGGAGGAGTAATTTTATAGGAGATTGTGTGGTGGGGATGATGTTGCATTTTGAATCAAGGACCTTGATTCATCATGAAGAAAGTGTTCAAAATAAATAGGGAGAGAGAGAGAGTTATTTGACCGGTCCATGAGAGGGAGGGGGGTTCTTCATTGGCCTTGACCAATAGGGTGGTGACACCTAACACCTTATTTGCAAATAAGCCCCTTAACTTTTGGGTATTTGCACATAAAGAAAAAGGGATAGGGATTTGGTATAGGAAGTGGTGTTTGGTGTTATGTAGGGTGAGGGAGTGTTGTGTGTTTTGCATGGGCTTCATAAATGGGGTATTGGATTAAATTGGGGTTAAGTTAGGATTTGTCAAAGTTGGTATCCCTAATTTAATTAAATAATGTGCCATGTGCTCTTAAATTAAATAGGGGCACATGGGGTCTCAATTAGGAGTGACACAAAGGTCATGAACGGTGTAGGCTTGGTGACAGTCTTGGCCCCTTTAATTGGTTCGGCGAAACGGGTTGAGTTTGTGTCCCCAAATTGCTAGCAACGACATAGGTACGCAACATAGGATTAAAAAATTGATTTCGGGACTGGGAAGTTGTGCAATTAAATTAGAGCACAAGGGAGTGTGTTTGTGAGTGACGGAAAAGTCCAGCGCCTAGGTTGGCTTGTCAAGTTAAGTGTGCAATAATTTGTTGAGAATTTAGGGATATTATTAGGCTCTGAATATTGTAGCAACGGTAGGGTGCACTTAGGGTTTAATTAAAGAACTAGACAACGTAGCCTAATTTCTAAACCTCAAATATCCTGATGCTAAACCAAAATTTTCTAACCCTATCTAGTCTACCTAAAAAAAGAATTTGAGAGAGTTTACATCCTTCCCAACTTAGAAGAATTTTGTCCCCGAAATTAAAAGTAAAGTACGAATAAGAGTTACGAGAATTAAAAAAGTAAACAGGTAATCGAATGCAGTACGCAAATTCGTATATCGGTCCTCAAATAAATACGGAAAACGCTATCAAATGGAATCCTCGCGCTCCCAGGTAGACTCGCCTGACGAATGATGCTTCCATGCAACCCTGACCAGTCGAATAGTTTGTCCCCTTAAAATCTTCTCACTGCAATCGAGTATCCCCACTGGCTGCTCTGCATATGATAAACTGGGTCCGACTGAAATCTCTGAATAATCTAGCATGTGGCTAGGGTCTGCCACGTATCTCCTCAACTACGATACGTGAAATACGTTTTGCACTCCTTCTAATGATGGAGGCAATGCAAGACGATAAGCCACTTTGCCAACTCGCTCCAAGATGTCAAATGGTCTGATGTACCTCAGACTCAGCTTTTCTCTGCCCCCAAATCTGATGGTAATACGAGTGGGTAATATCTTCAAACATATAGGGTCGCCTTCCTTGAACTCCAAAGGTCTGCGCATTTGTCCAATGCTTCTGTCTGTCCTGTGCTGCGCGCAGGTGGCCCTGAATCTGCTTCACTTTTTCCACTATCTGTGTCACCAACTCTGGACCAAGTATCTGATGCTCTCCCACGTCACTCCAACATACCGGTGACCTACACTTCCTGCCGTACAGTGCCTCATAAGGTGTTTGCTGTATGATGGCTTGGTAGCTGTTATCGTATGAGAATTCCACCAAGTGTAGATGGTCCTCCCAAGATCCTCCAAAGTCGATCATGCACGCTCAACATATCCTCTAGTATCTGAATTGTGCGCTCTGACTGGCCATCAGTGTGTGGATAATATGTAGTGTTGAACTTGAGGCAAGTTTTTAGACTCTCCTGCATACTCCGCCAAAAATGTGACGTGAATCTGGAATCACGATCTGATACAATGCTGACAGGCACTCCATGTAGTCGTACTATCTGCCTCATATATATATCAGCTAATATCTCCGTGGATTGTCCAACTCTAAAGGGCAAAAATGCGCTGACTTGGTAAGTTGGTCCACGATAACCCAGTTTGTATTCCTTCCTGCTAGGGCTTCTCGAAAATCCCGTGATGAAGTCCATGGTAATGTGCTCCCCCTTTCACTCGAAATAGGAAGCGGATGCAATAGTTTTGCAGTCCTCTGATGTTCAGCCTTGACTGGCTGACAGACCAAACAACTCGCCACGAATCTCGCAATCTCCCTCTTCATCCCATGCCACCAGTAGTGTTGTCTCAAATCTCGGTATATCTTTGTACCCCCGGGATAAATAGAATAAATTGAGTTATGGGTCTCGGTCATCAAATCCTGGTGTAGCTCGCCACTCGGAACGTATAGGCGATCTCCATACCTCAACGTTCAGTCTTCATGAATCCAGAGTCCCATCTGAATATCGGCCTCTGTCCTCTCTCGCAGTCGTCAGAATCTCGTATCTGTAGGCAGGGCTGCCTTGATCCTCTCAACCAAAGTAGACTGAACCTCTAGACTGGCCACATGTCCATCTATACCCGGCAATACAACCTCTATCCCGAGCTCCTGAAGATCCTCTAACAATTGTCGCTGAGTCATCAAAAAGTATGCCATGGCTTCCTGCTTAAGGCATCTGCTACTACCTTCGCCTTGCCAGGGTGGTACTGCAACTCTATATCATAGTCTGTTATCAACTCTAGCCATCGTCTCTGTCTCATGTTAAGCTCCTTCTGAGTGTAGACATACTTCAGACTTTTGTGATCTGTGTAAATCTCAACCCGCTCTCCAATAAGGTAGTGCCGCCATAGCTTTAGTACAATTATCACTGCAGCTAGCTCTAGATCGTGCGTCGGATAGTTTTTCTCATGAACTCTCAGCTGTCTCAATGCGTAGGCTATCACCTTGTCGTGCTGCATCAGTACACATCCTAATCCGCTCCCAGATGCATCGCTATACTCCACAAATCCTTTCGATCCCGAAGGAAATATCAAAATCGGTGCTAATGTCAGACGCTTCTTCAGCTCATCGAAAGCCGTCTGACACTCCTCAGCCCAGATAAACTCCTCACTTTTATGCGTCAGCCGCGTCATAGGCTGAGTGATCCTCGAAAAGTTTTCCACGAACCTCCGATAATATCCGGCAAGTCAAAGAAAACAACTAATCTCCGTAACTGATGTAGGGGTAGGCCACGTCTCCACTGCAGCGATCTTCTCCGGGTCAATTGTTAGTCCATCTCCAGTGATTATGTGTCCCAGGAATGGTACTTTATCCAAGCATAACTCATATTTGCTGAGCTTGGCATACAACCTCTCCTGCCTCAGCGTCTCCAACACGATCCTAAGATGCCCCTCGTGCTCCTCCTGGCTCTTGGAATATACCAAGATGTCTTCGATAAATACGACCGCAAACTTATCCAAGTACTGATGGAAAACCTTGTTTATCAGGCTCATAAATACTGCTGGTACGTTGGTTAATCCAAACGGCATGACTAGAAACTCATAATGCCCGTACCTCATCTGAAAAGCTGTCTTCGGAATGTTCTCCCTTCGTACCTTGATCTGATGATAGCCGGATCTGAGATCGATCTTCGAGAATACACAAGCGCCACTTAGCTGATCAAATAAATCATCGATGTGCGGCAAAGGGTACTTATTCTTTATCGTTATAGCATTTAACGCCCTGTAATCGATACACAAACGTACCATTCCGTCCTTCTTCGGCACAAATAAGATGGGTGCTCCCCATGGAGAAACACGAGCCCGAATGAAACCCTTGTCTAAGAGATCATCTACTGGGACCTTCAACTCAACCAACTCATTCGGTGCTAGTCTGTAGACAGGGGAAGTAACTGGCTCGGCTTTGAAAGTCGACTCTATAGTGAACTCTATCTCTCTGTCAGGTGGCAGGCCTGGAAGATCCTCTGAAAACACATCCTCAAGCTCTGATATAAAGTGAGGGTACACCGGTTCACCTTCTGCAATGTGTGTCGCTAAGGTAGGTTGGACACCATGCTCTCGGGATCCCGAAGAAACTCAAACTCAGGGTGATTTGGTGATCTAAATATAATGCTACCACGTCAGCAATCTAGCATCGCATGGTATTAGCTCAACCAATCTGTGCCTAGGACAATGTCATAGTCTATACTTAACCTCATAATAAATTTTTTCGTTCTATTTACAACACTAATCCTCCTACAAAAAAAAAATCTTCCTTCCCTAATGTACAATTACTCTTCTCCTCAAATTTCGTCCTACAATTGTATTTCTCAAATTTCTTCTTTCCGTTATTTATTGCTCTGAGTCACATAGTGCAATTATAATAATGGTATCACCCAAGCACATGCTAGAATTTCTGGTATCAGATCATCATCTTCCAAGTGAGAGCCTAAAATTTTATCTTCTTCCGTTCATAATATCGTTTCTGATATCGCTATCATATACTACAACTAATTCCTAGCATTTGGCTATGCATTCCATAAATTATTCTAGAGGGTTAGGATCAACGATCTTTCTAGCTCCCAGTACTTCCCAAATCACTGCTATCTCACGTACGGGTAGGGTTTTACCAGTTCTAGGAACATACTACTAGGTCCAATTGTCATGCTAACAATCTACACTAGTTCTAGAATCTAAAAGATCCTATCAATCTACCCTACTAAGGGTAACAATCTTCTCAGAGAATATTACACAAATTATGTCTTCTGTCGTCTGGACTACGATCTTCTTCTGGAGGGAACCATCAGGCACAAGCATTTGTCTTTCCGAAATAAAAGGAGATGAGAAACAATGATAACGATATTGATAAAAAATGAACGAATACAATTTGGAAGCCCAAGGGCGATAATCAAATATAAAGGGAGTTTTAAAAATTAATTATGGATTGAGATCTTATTCAACAATAAATCCTAAACTACAGGCTCATTTGGTACAGTAACGTAACCAAAACGATATGCTCTTAGACCTACATGGGCCACCAAAAAATATGTCACGTCCCAGTCCCAAAATACGTAGGACTAGGAATACGTAATATGCCAGCTACGCATTCGACCAGACTCTGGTCCGACTCGAATACGTATAAGCGATAATATAATGGTCATTATCTAAATATAAATATATATGTCTCAATCCACAATGAACAGAATATACAATAATGAGATACATGTGTTAAAGTCGGCCATCCAGTAACAAACAAACTCGAATAGACTCGAGAAGAAATATGAGTCTATAAAACTAGGCTACATCAGCAGATGAATAAACAATATGAATAAATAACAACTCCGGTAGAAATGATATAAGTACCAGGTACCAATGCCTGCAAGACAAACAACTCCATCATCAACTCCAAAGATTCCATAATCGTCTATGCTACAAAAACTGGCAGGAGACCAGGTCCTCAGAGGGACGTAACAAGGTACAAAAATAGTATGCCATAGCATGACAGAAAGAAATAATGCAACGTCGGTGTAATCTAGCATAACCACCTAAGTGAGACACAACTTTGAAGACAATGTTCTACGCGTGGACTGTCCAAATATAAAATCGTAGCTCCGAGCACAGAGACACACGGGGCATACCATAGCTCCGAGCACAAAGTCACACGGGTGATACTACGACTCCGGATACAGGAACACTACATAATTAGGAACATATACATATATATAGCGCATGCAGAGTAGCCCAAACGTCTAGTAACTGTCATCCCCTCCCAAAGCGGTCAACGAGTGTTCGCTGAACAGGAACCTCTATCTAACAGTCTCATCATGCTGAAGTAACTATCAACAATCACGACCCTAAAGTCATCCCAGAATCCGTTCATGCTGACATTATCAGGATACAGAAAGTCTGGTACAATGATGGTGTCTGAATGTGTCCTAGGGTTCTGATGTTACCAAGTAGGTACATCAAGGTATCACAAACATCTATCAATCGATACCAGACGTTACCAACGAACGTCTGCACCCGGTTATGACCCGGACGCTAAGTAACGATTCTGATCCAAAATACGCACAATGCATAGAACAAATAAATAGAAATCTGGAAACTGAGATACAGGATGGCAAAGTACACTTGCCTGGATCCGGATGCTGAAGGTGGGGCTCCGGTACAACGTCCAAGTCCACGGATCCCGCAGTATCTAGAGACGATGTATAAGATTAATCAATAAACTATCACGATGCTATTCTAAAATAAGAGGTAACACACGTCTAGCATAGGCTTCAGTCTTAGTTACATATAGCTCACATAGGCACTAACTAGAGGGTTGACCCGAGTTGACTAAAGGAACGTTGCATCAAATATGATCAATCATTAGTATAACATCATCAAACCAAATCTCCAATCTCCTAATATTTATTACGAATTTCAGTCGTTCGAGCTATGCTCATCCTCAACCATACCACCCTTGTATTCACAGACGTCATTATGCATATTTCATTTATTCATCCTCAAATAAATTAATTATTAATTATCAAGCTCTCAATTAAATAACCGTCATCTTATTATTCTAACACCATTTTACATATATATAGCTACTCCTCAATAAATTTGTTATTAATTATCAAGCCCTCAATAAATAACCGTCTTTATATTATTACAACACCATTTCACATTTATATACCTACTCCTCAATATCCATTATAAAAATGCAAGAAGTATTCATAAACCCTAACTAGGTTCTCTTATCATAACAACATAACTACACTAACAAGGAGAAGGGTGAGGAGTTACCCCGGTGGCTGCGGGTGGTGACAGCGGCGATGCTGCATCACCGGTCAGGGATGGCATCGACCGCAGGGGTGGGGCGCATGTCGACTGAGGTGGCGGGGGTGCTCGACTGTATGAAGGAGGCATTGCTCTAGGTGGTGGTCGGGGGGTGGTGTAGCTGGTCGTGGAGGTGGTGGTGCTAGCCGTGGAGGTGGTAGCCGAGGGTAGTGATGGCCGTGGAGGTAGTGGCCTAGGGTGGTGCTGACCGTGGAGGTATGAGGGTGGTGCTGACCGTGGAGGTGTGAGGGTGGTGAGGATGATGGCGGGGAAGGTGTTGGTAGTGGTGGTCGTGGTGGCCGAGGGTGGTGCTGGCCGGAGTTGGTAGTGGTGGTCGAGTGCACTTGGCCAGAGTTGGTGTGTAGCGGGTGACTGGAGGAAGTGGCGGAGGTGGCGAGTGAAGGTGGTGGTCGAGCTAGTTCGTAGAGGAAGAAAAGAGGGTGGAGGTCGAGGTGGCTGCAGGTGATGGCGGGTAGAGGTCGAGGGGGGTGCAGCAGCTGTTGGAGGTAATGATGGCGGAGGTGATGCGGTGAGACTCGGCCGAAATTGTGTGAAGGAGGGTCGAGGGAACTTGGTGGAAGTATCAGCAGAAATATGGCCGAGGGTGGCGGTGCTGCTGCAGGTGAAGGCTGTTGGAGGAGGCCGATGTAGAAGCGGGTGAAGGCCGGTGCGGGTAGAGGACGGAGTTGTGTAGTTGAAGAAGAAGAAGAAGAAGTGAAGAAGAAGAAGAAGAAGAAGAAGTGGGAGGGAGAAGAATGCTTCGGCTGAAGGAATAAGGCTCGGCTATGAAGGAAGGAAGAGGGAGGAGAGAGAGAGAGGGGTGGGTTTTCCTAGGCTTCTAGGGATTAGGGCCAGCTCATTGGGAAAGCTGTGAGGAGGAGTGATTTTATAGGAGATTATGTGGTGGGGATGATGTTGCATTTTGAATCAAGGGCCTTGATTCATTATTAAGAAAGTGTTCAAAACAAATGGGGAGAGAGAGAGTAATTTGACCGGTCCATAAGAGGGATGGGGGTTCTTCATTGGCCTTGACCAATAGGGTGGTGACTGTAATGCCCCGAAACCGCACGGTGGATTACGCTGAGTCGGATGGAATGAAGAAATAGCTTATTACATTTTAATTTGTTGGATTTGGGAACGAGTATTAATTTGAGTTGGTTTTATGTGTAGATCGCTAACGGAGTTCGATAGAATCAGATATTCGTTCAGAGAAGTACTGGGATAGCAGGATTGGAGCGATAATGTCGTCTTCCTTAGTCCGATCGGTCGGATGATTTGGAGAGCACGGCCTGCTCACACGGTCATACCAATTAAGTAGATCGTGCTTTGCATCGGACCACGGGTTCAAGGGATCGACCGTATCGGCAGGGCAGGATGCTTAACGAAATCAGACTTGGTGAGTGGGCTCTGTCCCTTCTCCTCTACTCCTTCATGCCTAATAATATGGAACACACGTAAAGGCTTGAACACTTGGACTAGAACTTGGAAATCACTATACTGTGGCGTGCATAGAGTGTACGTCGTTTGCTTGGATAGATTTGTGGCTTGAGTTGTTTTCGCATTGGACAGTTGGAGCTAGAGTTGGATTATATTTTTGGAAGTTGGAGAAACAATTAGATTTATGTAGAAACAGTTGGAATTATACGTCTTGGTTGGAACATCGAGGTAATTCGGGCGAACGAGCGAGCGTGCATCCGTGCACGAGTATCAGTTGGGCGCTTTGTGATGCAAAGCGTGCAGTTGTGGTTCAAAGCCGAACAACTGCATCGGCGAGGGCATTATGCCATTGTTGGGGCATTATGCCACGGGATTGTTTTGAGCGAGGAGTGTTGCACCAATTGGAACACTGTGCCGAGAAGCGGCATAGTGCCTATGGGGATAACTTGAGATGGTGCCTTGGGCTATAGTTGGAGAATGGTTATGGATAGTTTATTGGATTGAGGCTAGATAGCTTGGTGGGACGAGAATGCTCGATTCTCTCATCATACCTACTAGGAGTTTGCATCGGTCATGGACAACCTGTGTTGCACAGGTTTTGGTTTCCTCGAACGGGAAGGCTCTGGGGCACCGGGACCGTTCGGCCATGGAGGAAGCAAAATTGGTAACGTGCCTTGGGCGCGGTGCCGGCGGTTCAATGTGATTCAGGCGGGCTAGCTACTCAGCACAGTTTCGAGTATAACTGCAGTTGCTCAGTCCTTTATGGCTTGGCTAGTGACTTCATATAGATAAGAGTTGGTTTGATTTGCTTTGGTTTGGTTTATGCTTTTCGTGTAGGCGGCGGCCACCTTGCCTCGGCAAGAGTGTGCATATCGAAAATTGGATTATAAGGCTTGGATTATGGTTCGATAGGATCACGTGTTGCTTGGGTTTGAGTATAATGGTTTGCATGCTAGTTTTCTTTTGAGTTGGATATATCTGCTTTTATATTGACTTGAGTTGAATGCTTGCATGCTTTACAGTTTTTCTTAACATGTCATACATTTGCCATGAAATAAATCTAGGATTCAACTAGAAAGATCACCTATAACTGCTTGCATTCACTATTCTACTTAGTGTCGGCTTAGACGAGTGGGTTATCCACTCACCAGTACGGCTATGTATTGACCCATGTTTGTGGACATTATTTCAGGTACGCAGTTGTAGTGGTGCTGCTTGGATATACGGGACATAATTTATGAACGGTAAGTATCTTTGTGGGCTAGAGAAAGAGCAAGAGTATTACATTAGCCCTTATGGCATTCTCCTTGTGGCATTTTTATTTGGACCCTATCGAGAGCTTCAATGAGTATACTCTAATGTGTACTTGGTACACAATACTTGACTTTCGCTGCAAATCGGTCGTTTCGATGACTACTTTGATGTTTGACAACATCGTCTTGTGCGAGCGCAACTACAGGCTCATACGGCATCACGTTCCGATGAGAACGATTATCCTACGGGAGCGCTGTAACGTGGTGATTCACGTTCAGCGGGGACTATTGAGCTTGCGGGAGATTAGGGCATGACATATTGGTATCAGAGCGCCTGGTTCATTTCATCGGACTTGGTCCTTCGCTTAATCACAAACTCTAAATAGCTTCCGCGTGTCGTTTAGCTCTTGGCTCTACTCGGTGCCACATTGGATGTTTCATGCAATAAGTCTACATATTGCTGGTTATGGGTGCATGTTGTTGTTTTTGCGTTGCTTTCGTTGGTTTTTGGTAGATCGTTTAGCGTCGTTGGACGTTGTTGCATTCGTATAGCAAGTTGTGTAGTGTTGTTGCTTTTGTGCAGCAAGTTGAGAGAGGTGTCGTTGCGTTGGCTTGGCTTGGCGTTCGGGGAGTTTCTGATTGCTTCAGTGGATCAGTTGGTTGGCAGACAAGATTGGTTATGTGTCATGTTATGATTAGAAGCATCGAATGAGAATGGATCGTTGCACGAGTTGCTCGTGTAGCGAATGTGTTGGATGGAGTTTAATTTTTTGGCTGGGTATATCATATAGAGCATTGGCTGAGCAGGTTTGAGTTGGCTTGGGAATATCAGGATAGCGTTGCACGAGTCACTCGTACAGCAAATATGAGAAATATTTGGGTATTGGGTTGGATTACTTGGAAGAGATCGTTGCACGGGTTGCTCGTGTAGCAAAAATATCGGACGATTTCAGAAATAGTTAAAAGTATTGAGAATGGAACATGGCACAAATTGCATAGCGAGATTGACAAAAGAGTTAGATGGTTCATGGGTTGGCTGAGTTTAGTGTCAGACTTGAGTTAGAGATGCCAGGATTCACGCATAAGGGATGGCTCGAACGGATCTTGGATCAGTGCAAAGAATTGTGATGCGAGTAGTAACTTGATTTCGAGTGGTATATGGTATACCACATAGTGAGTAAGGCTTAGAATATTTTGGATAGACATCGATGGAATTGCCACAACGGACACGGGTAACAGGAAGACGAGTTGGTTGGTGCACATCGGCTGAGTTAGGAAGAATAAAAAATGGAGCAAGCGAATGTTGAGTCGAGCAATCGAGAACGGACTTGTGCAAATGGAAGTATCGTTAGACTTGAGTAATGGACGAGATTGGAACAAGCAATGAAAAGAGTATTTGAAAATTTGAAGGATTTATGCAGACCAAGTATTAGAAATAAGTTGAGATAGTCAGATGGAAAGCCGAATATCATAGTTCGCTTGTACGATTTGAAAGTTCGGTGGAGCATTCATGAATGCAAAGAGAGAGTTGAGCATGAGAAACAAACAGTTGGGATACGCTTGAGTGAGCGATGGGTGAATTGAAGGATAGTGAGCACGGACTACGAATTTTGGAAACACATTTGGAGCTGTTGGTTTAGTAATGAAACACGATCTGGTTTGGAGGAGCAATGCGATGGATTCGTACGGACTTGAAGGATTTTGGATATTGACGGTCGAGAAGTTGGACTCGTGGTTTAGCGAAAGTAAAATTTGGCGAAATGGCGCAACGATGGTAGATGGATTCTCCGGAAGACATAAATTAAAATGAGGCAAGTCTAGTTGATGTTAAGTCAGATTGAAAGTTAACACTTGTAGTACTGAGGCAGATTAAGGCAACAAGTAAAGGCAATATGGATTTAAGATTTATGTTGGAACTGATGCACGAGGCATTGAAAGAGTGTGGACTAATCAGAACATAGAAAAATCAAGACGGGCTAGGGAATGAAGCGAGAGCAAGGATTATGGCGGATGAACTTTTAAAGATAGCTAAACTAGAGAGCAACATTAGAGCGAATTACTGTGCTGCTCTAGCAAAGTTGGACGTGCATTGTGAAACATGGCATACGGATAAGAGTTGGAGCAAGTCTATGGTTTCGGAAATCATTGCAAGTGGTAGTACGAGAAGTCGAACATGTCAGTTCGGAAAAATTTGATGGATTCAGGGCAGAATGACGGATTGATGGAAGATGATTTCAACGAGCGCAGTTCTCGATTTGTGGCTTGGATAGATAATAAGACTATAGGTGGTTAAGCAGCGTTTGGTTGACAGGTTCGTCAGAGGTAGTGCATGAAGTTCTCGGAGTCAGAAGTTCGTTAAGATGGCATGGTTGGATTATGGCTCAGATTTGCAGAGGAGATATAGCATGGTTCGTAGTAACTGTCCATCGTGATGACTTACAATTATCAAGCGTAGCTTCGGGACAGCTGACCCTAGCGACATGTCCGCCAAATCAGAGATGAATATTGTAGACCCATAGAACGACCCTTGCGGCAGCGCATTTTGGAATGCATCAAGGATGGATGTGAGTAGTGTGTGTTGGAGATTGGCCTAAGTGACTGGGTGTTGGATTTAAGAGATCCTTGGGATAGCCTTCAACTGAAGATGCAGCCGGAAGATCGAAGCGATGGTAGGAATGGCCTAAGTCAACTGATGAGATTCGGAGTCGCATATTTTTGAAGATGGCATCGCCTCTGACTCGTCGTGCCCCGGAAGGGAATAGCATTTATATAAATTGACGATTGTGAAACTAGCTTGTGAAGTTAAAGCAGCGGCTCATTCAGATCCAATCATTGCAATACTGGAAGGGACAGATGTGCCTCAAATCTACAAGATGCATCAGAACTTAGTCTGGGATGCGTGCTCGTATAGAAGGCGAAGGTGATATCATGTGCTTCAAGGCAATGGAAGCAGCGCGAAGAACTATTCCATGCGCAACCTAGGAATTGTGGCGAGTGTGTCCACGTTGAAATCGTGGCGACACTATCCCTATGGCGTGGCGGCAAAATCTTCGTGGATCATATGAACCTCAATATAGATGTTCACCCAGTGAGGTATTGAGATTGAGGAAGAGGTGTTGGGTTGAGTTGATCTAAGAGCAAAGTTTGATATTTGGGTAAGTCTCCTAGCTGGGATAGTATCAGTTGTGATGATCGTTCGGAGCATGAGATAATATTTGAAGATAGTGCATGCAGAACATGGTGCGATTGAAGTCATGGTAGTGTTTGGTTAGTTGAGTTTGGATGGTGCTAGTGTGGATTCAGAAATAGTTGGATGGATTGAGTTGGAATACGAACTAATTTGAGTCAGGTGGGAAGATCATCTGTGGAAAATCAGCATACTTGAGGATAGCGCTTATGCGAATATATTGAAATAAAAGTCAAGATTGGTTCAATTGGGAGTAAAGCAAATGAATACCTCGGACATAAAGATACCCTTGTAACTTGTCCAAATTCGCTATCGCTAAGCTCAGCTGAAATACATGTATTTTAAGGACGCCTTAAATATGTGTATGATCCAAAACTAAGCGATATAAGAAATTCCTATTGAGATGTAAGGAGGATGTGGGAAAATAAAATTTGTGCGAGCGTTCAGCGCAAGCGAGATGCTGAGTCTGGATCAAGAGAATGTGAGTTGTATGGAGCAGAGTTATGAATTGGACAAGCGGCATGCGACAAGGAATGGATACTAGTATGGTTCGAGGATGAACCTGATTTTAAGTGGTATATTATGTAATGCCCCACAACCGCCCGGTGCATTACGCTGAGTCGGATCGAATGAGGCAATAGCTGGTTATATTTTAATTAATTGGATTTGGGAACGAGTATTAATTTGAGTTGGTTTCATGTGCATATCGCTAGCAGAGTTCGATGGAATCAGATGTTCGTTCAGAGAAGTACTGGGATAGCAGGATTGGAGCGATAATGTCGTCTTCCTTAGTTCGATCGGTCGGATGATTTGGAGAGAATGGCCTGCTCGCACGGTCATACCAATTGAGTAGATCGTGCTTTGCATCGGACCACGGGTTCAAGGGATCGGCCGTATCGGCAGGACGGGATGCTTAACGGAATCAGACTTGGTGAGTGGGCTCTGTCCCTTCTCCTCTACTCCTTCATGCCTAATAATATGGAACACACGTAAAGGCTTGAACACTTGGACTGGAACTTGGAAATCAATACACTGTGGTGTGCATAGAGTGTACGTCATTTGCTTGGATAGATTTGTGGCTTGAGTTATTTTTGCGTTGGACAGTTGGAGCTAGAGTTGGAGAAACAATTAGAATTATATAGAAACAGTTGGAATTATACATCTTGGTTGGAATATCGAGGTAATTCGGGCGGACGAGCAACATGCATCCGTGCACGAGTATCAGTTGGGCGCTTTGTCATCCAAAGTGTGTAGTTGTGGTTCAAAATAGAACAACTACATCGGCGAGGGCATTGTGCCACTGTTGGGGCATTATGCCACAGGATTATTTTGAGTGGCGGGTGTTGCACCAATTGGAACATTGTGCCGAGAAGCGACATAGTGCCTATGGGGATAACTTGAGATGGTGTCTTGGGCTTTAGTTGGAGAATGGTTATGGATAGTTGGTTGGATTGAGGCTAGATAGCTTGGTGGGACGAGAATGCTCGATTCTCTCATCATACCTACTTGGAGTTTGCATCGGTCACAGACAACCTGTGTTGTACATGGTTTGGTTTTCTTGAACGGGAAGGCTCCAGAGCACCGGGACCATTCGTCCATGGAGGAAGCAAAATTGGTAATGTGACTTGGTTGCGGTGCCAGTGGTTCAATACGATTCAGGCGGGCTAGCTACTCAGCGTTGTTTTGAGTAGAACTGCAGTTGATCAGTCCTTTATGGCTTGGCCAGTGACTTCATATAGATAAGAGTTTGTTTGCTTTGGTTTGGTTTGTGCTTTTCGTGTATGGGGTGGCCACCTTGCCTCGGCAAGAGTGTACATATCGAAGATTGGATTATAAGGCTTGGATTGTGGTTCGATAGGATCACGTGTTGCTTGTGTTTGAGTAGGACGGTTTGCATGATAGTTTCCTTTTGAATTGGATATATCTGCTTGTATATTGGCTTGAGTTGCATACTTAACCTGCTTTACAGTTTTCCTTAACATGTCATACCTTTGCCATGAAATGAATCTAGAATTCAACTAGAAAGATTACCATATAACTGTTTGCATTCACTATTATACTTAGTGTCGGCTTAGACGAGTGGGTTACCCCGCTCACCAGTGCAGCTGTGTACTGACCCACGTTTGTGGGCATTATTTTAGGTATGCAGGTGTAGTGGCGCTGCTTGGATATATGAGACATAATGTATGAACGGTAAGTACCTTTGTGGGCTAGAGAAAGAGTATGAGTATTGCATTAGCCCTTGTGGCATTCTTCTTGTGGCATTTTTATTTGGACCCTATCGAAAGCTTCGTTGCATATACTCTGATGTGTACTTGGTACACAATACTTGAATTTTGCTGCAACTCGATCGTTTTAATGATAACTTTGATGTTTGACAACATCGCCTTGTGCGAGCGCAACTATAGGCTCGTACGGCATCACGTCCCGATGAGAACGATTGTCATGCGGAAGTGCTGCAACGTAGTGATTCACGTTCAGCGGGGACTATTGAGCTTGCGGGAGATTGGGGCGTGACAGTGATACCTAGCACCTTATTTGTAAATAAGCCCCTTAACTTTTAGGTATTTGCACATGAAGGAAAAGTGATGGAGATTTGGTGTGGGAAGTGGTGTTTGGTGTTATGTAGGGTGAGGGGGTGTTGTGTGTTTTGCATGGGGTTCATGAATGGGGTATTGGATTAAATTGGGGTTAAGTTGGGATTAGTCAAAGTTGGTATCCCCAATTTAATTAAATAAAGTGTCATGTGCTTTTAAATTAAATGGGGGCACATGGGGTCTCAATTAGGAGTGACACAAAGGTCATGAACGGTGTAGGCTTGGTGTCAGTCTTGGCCCCTTTAATTGGTTCGACAAAATGGGTTGAGTTTGTGTCCCCAAATTGCTGGCAACGACATAGGTACGCGACATAGGATTAAAGAATTGATTTCGGGACTGGGAAGTTGTGCAATTAAATTAGAGCACAAGGGAGTGTGTTTGTGAGTGACGAAAAATTCCAGCACCTAGGTTGGCTTGTCAAGAGTGCAACAATTTTTTGGGAATTTAGGGCTATTGTTGGGCTCCGAATATTGTAGCAATGGTAGGGTGCACTTAGGGTTTAATTAAAGAACCAGACAATGTAGCCTAATTTCTAAACCTCAAATACCCTGATGCTAAACCAAAATTTTCTAACCCTATCTAGTCTACCTAAAAGAAGAATTTGAGGGGGTTTACAGATACAAATTTGATGTTGGAGGAGATCACGGAGTAGCATGATTGAGACATTTAAACAATGATGAACCCCCACACTTCTAAATTTTCAGACTTGCATGGGCCACCACTTAAACCGTATCACGCCCCAGAACCAGAATACTGGAGAGCGGGGGCGAACAAAGCCAGCTACGTACACCAGAGTACTCTATACCCCAAGATACGGTCACGGCTGTCTAGATATGTGAGGGTTTACTCTACAATCCAATAGTCATTCCTGGGTCAAGAGTCACAGTTGTCTCAATCTCAAGCAAGCAACAAGTTACAAGAAGCATAATCACCAAACATATAATAGTAAGGCATCTCAAACTATATATACATAGATGATCATGAAGCTAGTTACCCAGAATGAAGAACTAGCGGAGTGCAATATTACATGATCAGCTCTAGCTACAGTCTAGAATATGCTTTACATGTAGGCCCGCAGGCTAGAATGTCAAATACCAAAACATGAGATAAACACGTGCTCGGTGGCTAAATGCCTAAAAAGTAAAAGTACAAGATCAGGTGGGTGATGAAGAAGAAATCCACTCAAGTCCTCGGGTTCTCCTGGTGTTCACCATCTGGAGGCGGAAAGTATGGGAGATCATGCGGTGTTACTCCAAAATCTGGCCATACAAAACCAGTGGGATCAGACCCCAAAACAGCAAAGTACTACAAGGGAGCCAACTTAGAAACTAAAACCAGCATGCAAACATTCAATAGCATAAGGAAATATAAATAAGAGCAATATATAAATAAGCAGTTTCAGGAATCAGTAACGGGTACAATTCAGGATTAGTAGCTAAATGATCCAAGGAAAGACATGACTAGAAAATATGCAATCATGACCTACGGCTTACTACCATTAACTAACTAAGGTTATCACAATCCTAGTTACTAACAAATGCAATTGAGATTTCATACAGCCACATGCCCTGCAGACTATCCGGGTTATCCAGATATAAGAATACATAGCATAGATTAATTTAAGTATATAGTATTTTACTAGTAGATTGCAACACTCGACGGTGTGCTGGAAGTGTGCACCTCTCGACGGAGAGCTCCAAATCCATCAGGTGTCGCTGGGATACCAGGATTGCATGTAGACAGGAAATCTCTCTAGATGCTTCTAGATAATTATTCTAGCTATTAACCTTGGCAAGTTATCAAGGATTCCTGACCGTGGTGCTCAAAAATCTACCTTAGACATGATGCAAGACTGGATAATAGTTTGACAAGTACAATCAGGACAGGGACAAGCAGGTAACCACGGGAATTATCTTATCAGTACAAGCATATCAGTTCTGGAGATTCTAGCATGTCCGGAGTGAGCCACGCCAAGACACTATCTGGTTTCTCAGTACATGTCAGGTATATGGAGTCAGGGATCAGGTTCATTCAGTACAAGTCAGGTGACGAAAGTTCTCAGTTTAACAGTGTCATTACATTCCATGTTATGGTAAGTGTAGCATCCAGGTTATAAGCAATTTAGAAATAACATGCATCATATGAATTTAACTAATTGGGCCAAGCACAAGGAGTAAATAATCCATAAGAGAACATATAACAAAGGAAAACATTCCACTATAAGTGCTAGAGGTGCATGAGATGAGCTGGCCGCATGCAAGAAGCTGGCCGCATAGGTCAAAACAAGGTCCACTCCTCAGGACAAGGGTTGAGTGACAGGGAACAAACACAAGGTCAGAAAAGTGACTGATGTGACTGGCCAATAAAGCGTATCAGAGAAGTGACCGATGTGACTGGCCAATAAAGCATGTCAGAGAAGTGACCGATGTGACTGGCCAATAAATTGTGTCAGAGAAGGAAAGACAAAATCAGTGGAAACCGTGCCAAGGCGGCGCTGATGTACTTGCCTAAAACCACCACTAAATACTACTACTACCAAGGGAAAGGGGAGGGGGCCGGCCTGGGATGCTCTCGGCTATGGGGGGAGAGGAAAGGAAAAGGAAATGAAAAGAGAAAAAAAGTGAAAGAATGGGAAAGAGAGAGAAAGAGAGGGGTTATATAACAAGGGTGGTTAAAACTATTCATAAATCTAGAAATTACATAAGAGCATCTAGAAAAATCCAGAAAAATATATGGGAAGCAATATACAACAATAGCACACATATACAAGATATGAACATAAAAAAATACGCGATAGTGAGACGAGTCTCATAGTTGTGGCTAATTTTGTGTTTGTAAAAAGAGTTGTAAGCCATCTATTACATATTTTATAATCAGCCAAGCAAGTACTTTGTAATCCAATCTTCAAGTATTCAAAATAGAAAGTATTTTGTGTTTTTATCAAATGTGTTCAACTTTAATTTTCTGCATTTTACATTTCGTGCTTGTATATATGTATATTTTTGTCTAACTTGTGTTTTGTGCAGGTACTATGCCTTGTGCAAGCGCAACTTAGGCTTACACGGCATCGCTCCCAAGCGAGGACGATCGGTTCCGTAAGGACCAAGTGAGGACGATCGGCCCTACAGGATCGGGGCGTGACAGTCCGAAGGCTTACAACCAATCCAGTTCGAAGGCCGATATATACAATCCCTAACCCGAAGGCCCAGCCCAGCCCGAAGGCTACACTCCGGCCCAAAGGCCATATCCGGTCCGAAGACCTCACGCAGTCGAAGCCGCACTTACACCTTGCATCACATCCGCGCACCACCCGAGTCACACCGCACCACTCTACCGCACATGCACTGCACCCATCAACATCCCACCAGTTAAATTCCCTAAAGGAGAATTAAATGGCATCTAGGAGGCTCGACCCCGCAACCGCCTGGGGGGTATGCTTCAGTCTTAACCTTTAGACTAGGACCTCATTGGCATATATATATATATATATATATATATATATATATATATAGAGAGAGAGAGGGAGAGAGAGAGAGAGAGAGAGAGAATAAGGGAGGTGAGATGGCACCTCACTCTAAAAACAAGAGTGGCGGTGACGTGGCACAATCTCAACCACACAAACGAGGGGAGGGGGTTAAGTGCAAATTGTCAATTATGAAATATGTGGTTGGGATTGTGCCACGTCACCGCCACCCTTGTTTTTAGAGTGAGGTGCCATCTCACCTCCCTTATTCTCTCTCTCTCTCTCTCTCTCTCTCTCTATATATATATATATATATATATACTCCTGCAGAAATAACTTGCGAGACAAACATACATATGTTTCCTATCTAATTTTTTCTGTTTAAAAAAATATTAGATCTCTTATTTTAAAAACAAACATATCGCTATCTTAATAAATAAGTCTAATCTATCTATTTAATTTCTTAAACAGAGATAGATTTATTTTTACTTTTTTTTTAAATAGAGAGATTGATTTATTTTTTGTTTTTAAAATAGAGATGGATTTATTCATTTTAAAAATCTACAAAATATTTTATCTTTCAAAGCAAATCTAAAAAATAATCTATCTTTAAAAATAAATATAGTAAAATATATTTAAAATATTAATGTTAATTTTAACTTTACTATTAATGTTAATGTTAATGTTAATGTTAATGTTAATTTAATATTAATTTTAATGTTATTTTTTAAGTGTTAAATGTTAATGTTAATATTAATATTAGTTTTAATAGAGATTGATTTATTCATTTTAAAAATCTACAAAATATTTTATCATTCAAAGCAAATCTAACAAATAATCTATCTTTAAAAATAAATATAGTAAAATATATTTAAAATATTAGTGTTAATTTTAACTTTACTATTAATGTTAATGTTAATTTAATATTAATTTTAATGTTATTTTTTAAGTGTTAAATGTTAATTTTAATTTTAATTTTAATTTTAATTTTATTTTTATTTTTATTTTTAGTTTTAATTTTAATTTAGTGTTAATTTTAATGTTATTTTAATTTTAATATTAATTTTTTTTTTAATTAAATTTAAAATTAAAATTAAAATTAAAACAACCAGTGGTGATAGTGACTACCCTAATGACCGGCAGCTGCAAATTTCAGCTACCTCATGAGGCAAAAGGAGAATTTGTGTGTATAAATAGGGGTTTCGTTCCCCTGGTTTGGGTGTGCTTTTCCTTCCAGAATGATATAGCATATATTCTTTCTGCCATATTACTGACAGTTAAAATTATAATTAAAAAATAACACTAAAATTAAAATTAATGTTAACATTAATATTAATATTAAAAAATTAATGTTAACAGTAACTTTAAAATTAATATTAATTAATATTAAAAATAAAATTAACATTAATGGATCGATGCATAAGAATTGAAAAAAGTAAATCTATCTTTATTCTGACATGTTTTAAAATAGAAATAGATTTATTTTTACTTTTTAAAATATAAATAGATTTTTTTAAGATAGAGATAGATTAATTTTTTTTTAAAAGAAAAAAAATTTAATCTTTTTAAAGACAAATAGATTTGGAAGAGACACGTATGTTGTTAAAGTTCCGTAACTTTTCGTAAAAACTTTTCCATATAATAATTTTTTTTTTTTTCTTCTCTTAACCCCGGGCAGAGTACAGTCGCTTTCCCTCCCCCCCCGGGATTCGATCTGTGCCCGCCCCTCCCATGTACTCATGGCCTTACCACTAGGTCATGGCAGGATAACTTAGGAATAGAAAAAAAAAATTTATATATATATATATATATATAATATATATATATATATATATAGAGTTATATATATATATATTGCATCTTTGTTTTTTGTGGATCATTATGAAGATAACACGGTAAGGAATTATATATATATACGTTGGGCTCATTCTAAGGCTCGAAGCTGCATTTTTAACGGAAGGTTTATTTTGGATAAATGGTCACTTTTCCCTAAACTTAGGAGGCACGTAATTTTGTGCTCTGTGCCAACTTTTACAGCAGTAACTTCTGTACTCCATCGCGGGTTCATAAGGACCGTCGTCATGCAATTACAGACAGCCAAGTATTCTGAACAAATCAACAATTGTTTCCTATTTATTGTGTACATTAAGACAATAAGCTTGTTTAGTGGGACACTTATCTCGTAAATATCCTTTTTTATCGCAGGCTTAGAATAGTTCCTATCCATGAACTAAGAAAATGAGAGGTGCTAAGAAAGCCTTGTGTCATGATTGATGATGGATTCACCCAATATTTAGCAAATTTTCTTTCTACTATTGTTCAATGAGATCTGTGTCAATGATATTAACTGTATATGAACAGAAATTGAGCCAATGTTGACAGAACGAAGGACAAAAGAAGCTGGCCATCATCATATTCTCCAGTCCTCCGGTGTGCTTAAAACTCAATTTCAATTATAGTGAGAATCGGTGTAAATTTGAACATTGTAAGAATGTAAAAACATGCCAGTTACCATCTGTCACGTCTGGCCTGGTCACTAGGGGAAAAAAATGGACTGTGTAAGTATATTTCTCATCACCATTTGTGTGTATACTTGTAAAAGTCAGCAATTTTCCCAGGCAAAAAAACAAGCAACGCTCTCAAAACAACACAATTTATCAGGCTCAGAAGCAAAATGGTGGCATAAGAATCACAATCTTTTCGCGAAATCATACAGCACTCTCGAAGCACCCTAATCCGTCAAAGGAGTCGCATTACAATAGAACCAAAATACCCTCAAAATATCGGAGAGGCGTCAGGTTGCACTCTTCACGAGGTCATTTTGAAAACTATGAATTACTTGCAAACACAATAGGATGGATCATTATTCCTATAGAGGTCAAGAATGAAACCTCAGTAGCCCAGGATATCAGAACCTAAACAGGCTTGTAAATCTAGCACACCTTGCGTGCATATTCCATCAAAAAAGAATCATGGGAAGCATCATACTCCAACTTCAGGATTATCAACTCTTATACTTTGCCAGTAGAAAAGTCGGGCCTTATATCCATACGTGCTCTCTACGGTATTCTCGAACAATGACTGGCACGCTTGTGGGTGGGAGCTGCATTGAAGAAGTTACATGTGTTAATTCAGAATGGCATGGCATTAACAGAACAAGGGACAGACATGCAAAAGTCTTGTGTTCAACAGCTCAAGAGTTCCAATATGCACATATGATTGGATGCAAAGCTACATTCCTCACTTTTCAATAAATGATTGGATACAAAGCTACATTCCTCACTTTTCAAACATAGTTTGCAGTATCTGCCGATACCGATCCGATACGGACGATAGCGATACGGTTTGGCATGTCCCGATCCGATACAGACCACTAACTAATACCGACATTGAACTCTCTTTTCCGGTCAATTCGACAGAAAATTGAACAAAAAAAGACCAATAAGCAAAGGTGTAAAAACATAATAAGGTTGTAAAATCATGTAAAAGAAGAAAACATATCTATCGCATGTAAATCAATCTGCAAGAGTAACTACTATTTCATTCAATTTCAAATTTTAATAAAAAAACAACACTATAAAAAACAACACTATAAATACTTAAAATTATGCCTAAATGTATCAAATATATTTTATAAAATGTAAATAATTTATTATTAATTATTTGCTTTCCGATACCAAAAAATCCGATATCACGATCTGAAACCACCGATACTGTCGATCCCAATACTCATAGAAACGGTTCGATACTGATTCTGATGCCGATACTGCGAACCTTAGTTCAAAGTAGCATGCTCAAGAGGAAGGAAACTTTGATACCAACTACCATGACGAGATTGCAAAGACAAGGGAGGTGCACAATATGAGGATTTACTAGACCAATCTAACATGGTTAGAGCTTGAAATAGATCCCCATATAGAAATTATGTATTGACAGAAAATGATAGCTAGGAAGTAGCCCAAGAAGGAAGAGGAATCCAAGCAGTGAAAATGGCAATTCCAAAATCCTAAAGATATTGAAATCGCCATACAAAGAATGAACATCACATAAAAGGAAGAGCGGGAAGGTGTATAATTATGATTACTGATACAAGATGAGAGAAAAATAAGCTTCAAATTTTCATCTAATAATTATTTACAGAGCATAAATTCTAAGCTTGAGTCTCCTATAAAATGGCTTCAAATCTATTTAAAAAGAGGTTCTTCTCAGAACCTTTTCATACTAAACTAAACAAGAAAATGTACAAATCAGGCCTCCACCATTGGCTCTTGACGTTAAGCAATCCTGATCAAGTTTCTAAAGTCCAAAGTGATACAAACTATCATATTTTCAAACCCCTATATGTGGAGACCCTTCTTTCCTAATCTCTCTTTTTGACACTCCCACTTTTACGTTACTTCACTTGGTAAGTTGCTTCACTCCGCACTATCACTCAATGCCAAAACCAACATCTACCATAACACGGGCACGGTCTGTATAGTGAAGCCCACCATTAGACATACTTCCATGGGACTTCCATTCAGCATACCCCGAAAATCCCAGTATTCGACCTTTCTCTCCTATCTCATTATAGTTTCTGAGAGTCCTACATTATTCTTGTTATAGAGTAAGAGACAAGAAAAAGCTCAGCAGCATCAGTACACACAAACAGCAAAACCAATTGCATGGCGATGCACTATGGTAGAAACCATGGAAACAAATAGACTGTTAAGGAACAATTGAGTATAATATAAGGTAGGTATTAAACAAAATGGAACAGGATCATATAGGGGCTGAAATGGATAGTATAGGCAACAAGTAGGTGAGGTTTGTATCATCTCTTTTGTGTTGGGCCAATGAGTCACTGTCTGCTTTAATTTATCGTTGGTGACTGCATAGGGGTGATGAGGACACTAGCATCGCTAAGTTAGCATGCATATGAGCTGAGGATTCATTGTTAGTTGAAATCCCATCAAATTTCAACTTATACTCCATTCAATTGAAGATTGAAGTGTTCCAATATACTATAAAATAGGCCTTAGACGGCTTTATATTGAGATATTATAGCAGACGTAGTCCAGTTAACTCGAGGAATCAAAAACTTCAAGAGGCTCCTCCAAAAGAACACTAAAAGTGAACATAAGCAGCAAACAGATATATAATGATCTATAAGTACTTCTAGCATATTTGTTCAGATAATCATTTTACACTATTAAGTTGATCAGGTCAGTTTCTCTAAAAGTCTCCAGTTTGTTTAGAAGTTTCATAAAAGAATTTATTGTACGTATATCATGACTAGCTCTGAGTATCAGACTAAGCAGTGATAAAGACACAATAACCATGCAGCCACTTAAGCACAATTTACTATTTGCCATGTAATTGTGATTAATGGACTGCATTTGGTCAATCACCAAGTGGCCCTGGAGTGAGAGCATAACAGAATAACTAAATATGACATTGATCATGAGAGGAAATGACAACATTTGTGTTATAGCAATGCACCCAACAAACCATAGAAATTATCAATACTTGTTGAGGGCGTAATATTCGTTTAGCCAAATTACTTAAAATATTCAAATTAGATATGAGGTCTACCTATGAAAGGTACCTAATAATCTCAGTAACACAGAGATTTAATAAGTTCTCTTAGATCCCATCACAAGTATGCATCTCTAAATTGTAATAGGAAATGACTTTACTTCCACAATGATGGAAACAAAAGCAAGAAATATCAGTTGAAACTAAAGTAAAGATGTATCATCTGTAAACGCATACAAAGCTGATTTGAAACTACCTACACAATGATTGACATTAATTATAAGAAAATTGTAACTATTGAACTTGATAGAGATAAACTAACCATTCCATAATCTGTAATAATCATCGATACATAGTCGGAAGGAGTAGCATCGTAACTGTAAAAGACAGCAGGTAAAAATAAGTTTCGGAAATATCTTGGAAGAGATAAAACTTGAGAACTAATATTAATCAAACATACGTAAGATTCAAAAGCTGCAGATTCTCATTGTTAGCCCAGTTATCTAAATGATTCAAATCTTTCCTTCCACGAACTTTGGAGATTACGTCCGGATCCCCTGTAGTATAAGATTATAGATAAAACAATGGTGATGGCAAATGAACATGAGATAACACAGATGAAACAATCTAGATTTGCAGACCTACCAAGTTCATTCGAGCATATAGAATCTAGTTGCACTCTTTCATGAAACTTATATGCCTCACAGCATACTAAAACAGGAACATGGAATGCATGAGCGACCATAGCAACACATGCTGTTCCAACTCTAGAGTAAACTGTTCCATTAGATAAAACAGATGAAGCCCCAAGAAGAACTCGTGAGACTTCGTGCATGATATAAGAGATGGCATTTATGTGTGTATAAGTACAACTAAGTCCCTTCGCCACCAACCGACGGAGCAATTTCTGTCCTTCGAGCTTTGGGCGAGAGTCAACTATCACAACACGGAACTGTTTTCCAAGCTCATGGGCATGTAGCAATATCATTTCAACGACAGTAGGTGATCCATAAGTGAGCAGTACATCACCATCTCTAATTTTTGTAACAGCATGCCTAACAATAACTTTATCAGCAAGTACTATTTTGTCATTTATGAAATGATCAATCTCCTCCTGAAGATTAGATTTCTTTTCTGACTCTGACAGGTTATCTGGTAAATTTGCAATCCTATTCTTCAAAAATTTGATAGCATTTCCCATGCTGATTGAAAGGGGTCTGCATTCTGTAAAAAATGACACATAACTATTAATTTTTGCAGTCATATCTCGAATGAAAAGCTTTTCCTGTGGAGTAGAGTAGTCTTTAATGGCCTCTCGAAATGCTAGAAGCATTGCAATACAACGTGCATTGCCACCAGAGATATCCCCTGACAAATACTTCAATCCAACCTGATAGCAATTGTGAGTGGTCACATCAGAAAATATAAGAAAGTAAATTGTGTTGAATCAGTTAACGCACAGTACGAATATGAAGCAAACATATCCAATTCAATCTCATTTTTCTAAAGAAGCAATAGAAAAATATTTCAAATCATAAAACCTGAGACTGACGGCAAATTGTCTAAAAGGTTAACTAAGTTTAATTTATAAGGGCTTTAAGCATCCATCCAGAGATTTGGTGCAAATCGATAAGAGCATTCAAGAGATGAAGATTTAAAAGTAGAAAAATGAAAAAATGTATTGGCATTGAGATGAAAGAAGAATGAATGATGAGATAGACTCTTTGCTATGGGTTAACAGCTATGTTGCACGAGTACCGACACGGATACGGGTAAGGACATAATACAGGTACAGGATATGCACATTTTCAAATAGGTACAATGTAGTCACCTATGTTACAGGGCAAGGATACGAACATGGGCACCATTTTCCCATGTTTGTGCAACCTAGGTCGACTGCAACAAACTTGAAGACATCTAAAGTTCCATGAAGTGAAAGGAAAAGAGAGGACAAAACTTATAAAGACACTCCTTGCGATTCGGGTAGGGTGGCTGGTTTTCAAACCCTTTGTTGCCTGCCATGAAGCGATCAAGGCCTATTCAAATCGAGAATATTTTCTACTTTATAAACTTAAGAACAGAAAATGCAGTAATTCTGAGTCATGTCCCTTTCTTCCTCTCTAATAACTTTGTATAGTGTGCTCATTGTTTCTTATCATCAATCATAATCTGAGTAAAATGAAATATTAACATAGCCAATAGAAATCCTCTTGATGGACTTTTGGTTATACAAAAAGTATATATGGAGGTAGAATAGGGGCGGACACACCATAGGCTAGGTGGCTGCTCCCCCGAGTTTCGGTTTCTCCTATATAGTCTTTGTTTGTCATATTATTTACATCATTTTCTTTACGAATTCATTAACAGAATGGTGGACCAGTTGGTAAATGAATGAGGTTATAAACATGACTTTAGTTCAATACTCACTAGCCACATTATGATTAGGGCTGTCAATGGTAACCAATAACCCAATAACCTGACCCGATTATTTATAATTATACGGTATGGATTCAACAAGTAAATCCGGAATTCTTAGGGGTTAGGGTTTGGATATATAGCTCCAAGTGAACCCAAAACCCAATACCGGTTTACATATAACAAATATCAAGTTTATCACATATATTTGATCCAAAGTATGAATGTTATATCAATTTTAGAAGCAAAGGAATTTGACCCGAACCTGAATCCGACCAGTTGACACCCGTAATTATGATTTATTTATAACTATCTTTTGGTTTATAGTTATATTTTTGGTTTAAAATCTTTTTTTTTTACTTTTAATAAAATCTTATATAATGCCCCCATTAAGTTTAAGTTAATGTATTTTCAACTCCCGTAGAAAAAAAAAGTGCTGCTACTATGGGTTATATATGCAGTGTTATAAAAGGCGCGACGATCACTCAAGGTGCTAGAGCCTAGGCACGATTGGCACAATGAGGCATGATTTTCATTGAAGTGAGGCATATTTTTTAGTTTTTTTTCAAATATATATTTTCAAATACGTAAACTCATATTATATCGAATCGATTCAAAACACCATTAGAATAGTAAAAAGTAGAATACATAAAATCATAAAGATAACAATTAACATTTAACAATTGTTAAAACTCAAAGAAACTATCACAAGTTCATAATAATATAAAATTCATAAAACCCTACAAAATCATCATCATCCTTATTAGCATATCTATCACCAACACTACCAATGAATTTGTAACCCTTCGTCGTGGTCATCCAATAAAAAGCATATTAGTTACAATAAAAAGCATATTAATTACAATAAAAAGATTAGTTGGCAGATTTGATAGTGTTTCTATCCATAGGATCCAGTTGGTGACAATAGTGTCAACCATTATCTTTTCCTGCTCGACTTGATAACATCAAAAGTAATCGAAGAAAGCCTATTAATTACAATAGAAAAATTAATTGACTTATTATATAAACACTAAAATACTAAATATATCCATTACAAAAAAAAAGAATAAAAAGAAAAGACATTCGATTAATGGACCTGGTGAGCTTCACCTACACCTAAAAAGTAGGTGTAGGTGCATGATGTGTGTGGCTCATGTACGCCTAGGTGAATGAGCCTCATCTCAGAGAAAATGAGGCACAACACAAGGGTGAGCCTCGGGCCTTAGGCGCACGCCTCGTGCTAACGCTAGATACATGGAATGCACAAGAGAATTCATACTTCATCATCATTCACTTAATACTAGAAACAACCAGTACACTTTATAATCATATATAAATTATAATACAAACAAACACCAACTGACATCTGGTGTCTACTAATCAGGATGTTTGCATTATAATGCTCACAAATTACACAGCAGCTAGCACATGAGCCACTATTAAGACCTGTGACAAAATGGTAATGCATGCATGCAGTCAAAAGTTTCCTGAAAGATCTGAAAAGAAAAGAAAAAGAAAAGAAAAGGTGGATGGCTCATTATACCTTGTATACAGAAGGATGCATTGGATCAAGTTGAAAAATCTTTGATTCAAGATCTGGAAGTTGTGTTCCATGGACATACTGAGGCAAATGCCGAAATAATTCAACCCTATTTCTTGCTTCGAATTGATTCACAACAGCACGACGCTTAGCCTTTTCAACCCTATGCATATCATCAAATTGCATGCGTGGAGGAGGAACATCTTTCTTTCTATCTTTTTCAGGAGGGCGGTCAACGGCCTTCTTCTCGGGAGCTGCAACTGTGGCAGTAACATGACTCGCATCTTTCTTCTGTGGAGACTGTTTCACAGCCTTAACCTGCCCTGAGTTTGTAGGAGCACCAGAAGGCTTGCCTCCTTGACAAAAGTAATATTCACCACTGGCACGCATTAGATGATTGATATACACACAAATGAAGTTATTATGTAATGGAAAAGCTAAATGCAAGAGGGAAAAATACTAACGTTTAAGAGGATAAGATGAGAAGTCAAAATTGAAATAAAGCAAAAGATTTGAAGTACTAGAAAATTACAATTGAAATCAACACACTGGCATTTGTTTAAGCTATATCACAACATCAAAAGATATGTAAGAATGAACAAAATATTCCTAGCATAGATGAAATGAGTAGATACATCTAATAATGCCTATCAAACAAAATATTTCAATGTACACATAAGAAGATCATAAGACAATAAAGAATTATGGAAACAGGTGTCTTTGAAGAATATAATGTTGTTTAACTTCCCTATGCCTATGGAGGCCACAAACAACTAAACAAACCAGTCCTATTGTTTACAGCCAGTGTGGAGATTATACCAATATATGGTCATGGTGTTCAATAACATACAATAATTTTTCACTTCATTAGGGCGCAGTGGATGAGCATCTTGGAGATCTTGGAAGTTATAAAGGCCTGACCATGGTCTAGTCACCAAGTCCATGAGATATCTCCCTGATGACAGGGTTGTTACTTGTTAGAGGTTTGGGTGCCATCACCAATCAGCATGATGAGTGTCATCTAAGCTGTGATGCAGTGTCAATTGGATGATATCAGTGATCTTCTACTGCCACTGAGCGTGATTCACCCAAATCACACCGATCTTCGGGCACCGGAGAGCAAGATCCAATCGAGATCATGTAGTCATCTCGGAATGGTCATGATCACAACCACCTCTGAGAAATATAGTGCTAACTTTACCTCAAACTTTACTTGGGAGACGAACCTTACCAGGGAAACAGCAATAAAACAAAAAAAAATATTATCTCGGAATTTGTGTAGAGATTATTACCACGGGGATGTTTTTCAATGTATATATCAACTTATTTTCCTTCTCTAAAGAGTCCAAAGACAATGAAGCAATTTGCATATTATCATGAACAGTCGAGATTTCCACACTGCATGTTTTCCATCAATACATTATAAAACTTGATTCATTTTTCTAGAAAGACCAACACAAAAGCAAGTCGTATTTCCTACCGTAATACACAACGTAAGTAGAGACTTGCACAGCCTAAGTTCGGAATTTGAATCTTGCTCCAAAGAAGATGATTATATGTGTCCAAACCTTCGCTCTGAGATCCAAGATTCAACCAGGTTCAATGTTTCCAATCTTGAACGTCCCTCAAGTGGATGACACACGAAAGATGATGATTTTCTACTTTGCTAAAGAAGGAGATAAGTTTTTAAGGCAATGACGAACCCGAGACTCAATCGGGTTTCGGGTACTCCCTGAACTGTTCGCCAGCCATCAGGTCAACATTAGGGCCCCAGACGACTCGACTGGTTTTCCTTCTTGCCAGTCCTGCCACCCGCTTGAGACGGACCCGAATCTTAGCCCTTAGTCTCTATGATCTGACCCAATATCAAATTTCAAAGCATATCACCCTTTGTAGCCATCAACTCGAGCTTCTGTTCTTCGGTGATTATGATAGCCACTCCTTGCTTCTTCGTTCTCTGTTGCTTCACCGTCAACAATCTGGCCTCATCCTTTATTTTCTCATGACATCCAAATAGAGATAGATCAAGGTTGGAATCATCATATCAAGGTTGATCTTGGGACCCGGAGCAGAGGCTTGGATGCATGATGACGTCTTCTATGGAGCAAAATCGAATAGTTCAGTTTGTGGGATTGACTTCACAACTCTTTGGTAAACCGAGCATATCATTCTGAATTTAATTTTCTAAGATTTGTTAGGCTTATTTGTGGTTAGATTATTAATAATCCATGCTTCATAATTAGATTTCCCCGGTCTCAAATTGCTTTATTGTGAATTGACCCATATATTGTCCTTTAGGTGTTGTCATGTGTTACTAAGTTTCCTCGGCCAGGTATTTGGCACCACCGGCTCAAGAGGTTTATATAACATTTTTGCAATCTACCTGTAGAGCCTATTAAATTTAGGACAGTCAAGTCAACACACTTGATTAGTAAAAGGCATTTACAAGAATGATGTTAAGACTTGAAGATGATTAAAAAGAATTGATCTTTAAAAAGGTACCAACAACAAAAAACCTGGCAGGAATCTCAATCAAATAAGCAATACAGGGCACTGCTCTAAAAGGCGTCCGCCTAGGAGGCGCTAGGAGGTTGGTATCCACCGGATGCCCGCCTAGGTGCCGGCCTAGTCCCCCCGACACCCTACTATGCAATGTTATGGGATTTTATGAACTTTTTATGCAATTTTCATTAGGTTTTTTTTTTTTTTTTTTAACCGCCTACATCTAGGCGGCCGCCTAGGAGGGCTAGGCGGCGGGTGCACGCCCGCCTAGCGCTTAGCGCTTTTCACAACCTTGATACAGGGTACTTGAAGTATGGCAGTTGGGATACCAACTACCATTCTAGTAGAGTATGGAAGATGGAAAAGCAACAAAAACTAAAAAGAGTTAAAACACCCTGATCAAGCAAGCATAAGACCCAAACAAAACTCACAAGACAATTTTTGCATTTATGTTGTATTAGCATGAATGAACTTGCTTAAGCCTCTTATTTTCCATTCCATCTCAAGAAAATGAGGAGAAATCCCCATGCTGGCACAAATATGTACCATTCATTTTCTAACATGCAATGCATCACAGTTAAACCAGCTTTCGATATGAATTATCATCGAAATGCTCTAGCATTTTAGAAATGGGGACAACAAGGCACATCTATACACCAGGCAAATGAAACCAATATAAGTCCGGATACAACTTGTTTAGTTTTTTTTTTCAATTGAAAGTAGCATAAACATATGCTTAAGCCTTTATCTTCTGATCTCAAGGTAACAGGGACAAATTTTCATGCTGCCACAAATATGTACCATCATCCATGTTTCAAGCATAAAACTTAGCGCCCTCAAACCAGCTTTTCATTAGGTAAAGGCAGGACATTAAAAGAAAGAAACATCACACCATCACCTACAGTTTATCAGGTTTGAAGTCTTTACAATTTAGGAGAAAAGTTCCTCTCCAATCAATTGACACCAATGAGAGGTATTCAGTTCACTGTCATCTGTCTAACAGAACATGTCAATATAAATTAATCCTACCATGTATTAGTACTTTGGAAAATACCATAAAAGTTAAAGATTGGACATATGTTCAAATATTAGAGATTTAGCAATAAAAAAGTAGTGCATATGCACAAAACAAATGCATTGAACAATACAATTTAACTGCCAGAAATACAGTGAACAGACTTAATTACTTACCAGCCTCCCTTGCTGCTGCCTTCGCAGCACGTTGAGCCTCCTGAATGGCACGTCTATCAGCTTTTGATGTTTTCTGTTTTAGTGGTCTTGAAGTACCAGCCCCATTCAGTTCATTATGTGTCTCTAGTACTGCTCCTCCATCTTTTTCTACAGAAAATGATACTTGTTGATATTTGAAACTACTCGCATTACTAAAAAATATGAGCTACAAAACACTGTAGACAGTGCCTATCTGCAAACATATAGAACAATTTTATGTATCCAGCAATAAACATTTTAGAGAGTATAAATATTTAATAAAGAATTAAGCCATCTAGAGAGTATAAATATTTAATAAAGAATTAAATCATCCATAAGGCAGCTGAAAATCATTTTACATTTTAAGAAGAGTACTGATCAAGAATGACGACCTTTAATAACTGGATAGAAGTTCCTTTAGTACCTAAATTCTAATTTATACAATAATGTTATTAAATCATGAAAGTGTCATGTTATAATTGTACAAAAATCATACAACTATGTAATTATTCACTAAAATTAACAAACACAGATTATGTTTACTTTAGCATTTTCGTTGCTAAATTTTAATAAAAATTAACATTTTTTCCAATGTGTCAAAACTCAATATTCTGATACCCTTAGTGGCAGACCCAGAACTTAACATAGGATTAAGGGGAAGCATTATATATAAATTTATAAAGAAAAGAAAAAAAAATACTAATAATGTACCTAGAGAGAAATGAACTGACTTCCAAGCAAAAATCCCATCAATTCACCAATTGTGACACTATTTAGTTACGAAATTTGTAATAAAGTTAATTTAATAATAGAGCAAAGAAACTGCATAGTAGGCAAGGTTGTAAAAGGCGTTAGACGCTAGTCGGACAGGCACAGGACGGTTAGCGCCTAGCCCGCCTAGGCGGGCACCTAGGCGGTCGCGATTGACAAAAAAACAAAAAACCATTGAAAATTGCACACAAAAAAGTCCATAAAATCCAAAAACATGCATAGTCGAGGGTAGGGAGGTCTAGGTGGGTGCCTAGGCGGGCATCGGATAGGCACCAGACGCCTAGCAGCTAGGCGGTCGTCTCGGCCGATTTTTAGAACAATGATAGTAGGAAACCGAAACTATCATGTTATAATTTTATAAAAAATCATACGACTATGTAATTATTCACTAAAATCAACCAACACAGATTATGTTAACTTTAGCATTTTCATTGCTAAATTTTAATAAAAGTTCACATCATTTTCCTAACGTGTCAAAACTTGATATTTCAATACCCTCCCTTAGTGGCCGACCCAGAAACTTTTTGAGGGGAGGGGGAGGGAGGGTTCTTACTTAGAAATAAAAGGGGCATTATATAAAATTGATCAAGAAGATCAATAATCTTTGTTTTGACTTTAGTGTCAATATTGTCAGTCATCAAAGATTCAATTATCTCTTGTTTATCTTTAAAAGTTGAAGTATTTATAGATAAGACATTCATTGCTACTATCGATTTATAGTAGTCAATGTTATTATTTGTAACGCATTCGTTACATTCACAATCAGTACTACACTCATTAACAAAGGTACTAGATTCATCATAGGATGAACTTTCTTTATAATCATAATTGATCATTAATTTGTAAAGAGTTTTTCTTAACCATTCATCTTCGATTTCATCTAATTTCTTTTTAGTATAGTAGTGACCCAATTTGGCACATTTGTAACATTTTACTATTTTATTTTTTTGTAGAAAATTTCTTCTTTGAGTAATTATTATTTTTCGTAGGAATAGTATCCTTTCTATTGTCTTGTCTTTTGGAAGAGTATTTCTTCCTTTTATAAGGTTTTATATAATCCATATAATCCCTTTTATCTTTGCATTTAGAATTAGAAGGCTCTTTAGAGGTTTCTATAGCGAATTGACCGCAAAATTCTCCTAATTATTTTTTCTCTGAAGTTATAGAAGCAAAAGAAGAAGATGGTCTTCTAGAAATTGATAGTCTAGTTTTTTCCTGTGGAGTAAATCTTACTTCCACATCACCATCTTGTGTCTGAAATATTTGATCTATCTATGTGTCCATGATAGCTCTAAGAGGAATATATCTCAACAATTAAAGAAGTTGAAAATCCAACAGAAGATTAAATTAATTGAAGACTTTAAATTGCAAACTTGTAGTAATATCCCAAATGCTTTCTGGGACACGAAGCAACATATTGTTACTCTTTCTTATAAGGATTCTTTTAATGAAAAGGACATCCCTACCAAGGCTAGACCTTGTCAGATGAATCAAGAATATCTTGAACTTTGTAAAAAAAAAAATATTTATTGCATAAAAAATTAATCATAAGATCTTACTCCCCATGGAGTTGCACAACAATGCAGCGGATGAGAGGCTAATCTTTTAGATGGAATCTTGAAAGATTTTATTTATCGATAATAAGTGATTACAGAGTACAAGCTTAGGAAAGCATACAGAACATAAAAGATAAAAATAATGCCCACACTATAAGAGGGAGTGATCCCTATTTATAATACAAAGTCGATGATTTCAACTATTGGAAGACCGCCAGATGTAGGTAGTTGTGACTGTCGTCTATCAGTGGAGAAATTCCTTCTGATCTTCTTTATGCCATTTTTATTAGTGACGTGTCGCTATCAACTTTATTTTTCTTGTTGTCGGTTGATAGTGGGAGCCATCACATCCTACTTTTGGCTGAGTAGCCATCTGTCGTCTTCATTCTTTATGCAAAGTAATTCTACTTTGACAATAATTGATTTCCATCGTCCACGTTGATTGCACCGCATTATCGCTAGTCTCATTCGTCAGCAATGTCGTCAACATATGCTTCTTCGTCTTCAACATTTTGCTGTAGGTTCTTGTAGAATATATCCAGATCCAGATCAGTATCTAGACAAGTATCATCAATTCTTTTGTTCGACATTTTCGAACTATCATATGCCATAGAACAATCATCTGTATCAAATATAGACTCAAATTGAGTTCTCATGTACTGAAGGCATTTCTTCTTTAATGTTTCCTCGGTCATTTGAGAATTTCTTCTTCTCAGAAAGTCTTTCAATTTTTTCAATGGACTTTTATCCATAATCTCTCTTTATTTGAGACTCAATAAGGATCTCATTATCCTTAATAGAATTTTGGATTGCTTTTAATTTATCATTTTCT
Organism: Iris macrosiphon; assembly: GCA_036927795.1. Lineage (NCBI taxonomy): Eukaryota > Viridiplantae > Streptophyta > Magnoliopsida > Asparagales > Iridaceae > Iris > Iris macrosiphon. The sequence goes on from JAYESA010000005.1 coordinate 213,719,778, forward strand.
TCAATTTGATTACACCATTTAATTAGAAATTTTCTAACAAATATAGAAAAATTATTTGAATCAAATTCACATTTAATTGTCCATTTGAAAACGTATGGTATTTCGTATTGGACAAAGAAGTACATAATACTCTCCCCTAGACTATCAATTTCTAGAAGACCATCTTCTTCTTTTGCTTTTATAGCTTCTTCGTCTTCAACCAAAGATAAAGAAGAGAACGAAGAAATTTAAGTAGAAAAAATAACTTTTAATAAGGATGCTTTTAATTTATCATTTTCTTCAATTTTCTATGAAATACCATACGTTTTCAAATTTTGGATTGCTTTTAATTTATCATTTTCTTCAATTTGATTACACCATTTAATTAGAAATTTTCTAACAAATATAGAAAAATTATTTGAATCAAATTCACATTTAATTGTCCATTTGAAAACGTATGGTATTTCGTATTGGACAAAGAAGTACATAATACTCTCCCCTAGACTATCAATTTCTAGAAGACCATCTTCTTCTTTTGCTTTCATAGCTTCTTCGTCTTCAACCAAAGATAAAGAAGAGAACGAAGAAATTTAAGTAGAAAAAATAACTTTTAATAAGGATGCAATAGCACATCCTCAGTACACTACTAGGAATCAATCAGATTCCCCTACGGCTTCAAAAATTAATCAAAGATGATTACTATAATCATCTTAGTACAACCGATACGATAAAGCCATTTCGTGATTGGTTTTTAGATTATTATGTTACAACAGAATAAACATAAATAAATGTGTTGGAAAAAAGTGTTTGGACCATTAATACTGTATTTGTTGAAACCAAAATAAAATCTGGATATCCTCCGAATGAACCAATAAGGTTCTCAATCAAGAATATGATTGAACCAATTGATGCTCTTTTCTCAAAATAATTGAGAGTAAAGAAGAGACCATCCAAGAATTACAAAAATTAGTAAAGCAAAATAATTTTACTAATATATATGTTCAAATTATGTGTAAACAATTGACCCAAATAGAAACGGTTCTAGAAACATTATTACATAAGATTAGTGTAATGAAAAATTTGGATCTTTCTGATATGCCATCGTTAAAAGAAACGACAAATATCTCTATTAAACCTTCTAAGTAACCAAAATAATGGAACTATTCCTTATGCTCAATATACTTATGAAAATCTTATTATTAAGTGTATAGAAGAAGGCTTAGTTTTATGCAATGATTTAAAGGTAAGAAATCAATTGAAATCTCAGATATTGTCAAAGAGAATTAGGATAATTTTGCGATCAATTAGCCATAGAAACCTCTAAACATCCCTGGATATATTCTATAAGAAGCTACAGCAAAATGCTGAAGAAGAAGAAGAAGCAGATGCTGACGACATTGCTGATGAATAAGACTAGCAATAATGTGATGCAATCCACGTGGACGATGGAAATTAATCATTGTCAAAGTAGAATTACTTTGCATAAAAAATGAAGACGACAGATGGCTACTTAGCCAAAAGCATGATGTGATGGCTCCCACTATCAACCGACAACAAGAAAAGTAAAGTTGATAGCGACAGGTCACTAATAAAAGTGACATAAAGAAAATCAGAAGGAATCTCTCTACTGACAGACGGCAGTCACAACTACCTACACCTGGCGGTCTTCCAGTAGTCAAAATCATCGACTTTGTATTATAAATAGGGATCACTCCCTCTTATAGTAGGAGAATTATTTTTACCTTTTATGTTCTGTATGCTTTTCTAAGCTTGTACTCTACAATCACTTATTATCGATAAATAAAACCTTCCAAGATTCCATCTAAAAGATTAGCCTCTTATCCGCTACATTCAAGTCACCTTCCTGACTCGTTTTACAATTAGTATCAGAGCCATGTTGGCTCAAGGCTGAGGTAATTCTGCTTCCTCATAATTATGTTATAGTCAGTATTATGTAACTTTTTGATATTTCTTGTTTCTTTATTACTATGGCAATTATTATGGTAAAACTATTGTATTAATGGATTATGGGTGGTTTTATGGATCTCTCGAGGTGATGTGTTTATGTCTAGTTGTATTGGCCCAGGTTTTAGGACTCAAGTCGCGTAGGCATGTTGTGCCGAGATGGCCGTGTTTCGTCGTAAATCGTTGACAGCTATGTGCTAGAATTTTACTATCATTAGATCGTTTCTTAACCACTAATATAGTCGGTCAGTTAAACGCAATAGTTTCTTTGATAATTATCCCTAGTAAAATTGTTAGCAAGATTTATATCATTAAGTTTATAATGGACTATCTTCATAATTTTGAGTGAAGTAAAACCTCTTCATCTCCTGATGAATACTTTAGCAATCGGTTCCAATAAAAAAGCTCTTGATAAGAGCAAGGCTATCAAGAATGCTCAAAATGTTGAGTTTCCCTCTGAATTAGAGGACATTGAACAAATGGACTATATTAGCATTCTTAAGAAGCTCTAATCTCTTCTGAATTAACCTATCTTGAGATTTCAGAAGTTTAATCTCTATTTTAAAATATTTTATTTCAGACTGAAGCTCCTGTATTATTGCAGGTTTCGTCTGTCTACCTTTATATCTAGATATTACTTCAGATATATTATAATCCTCATTACTATGTTTTTGAATCATATTATTAGATTCATCCTGATCAAGAAGATCAATAATCTTTGTTTTGACTTTAGTATAAATATTGTCGATCATCAAAGATTCAATTATCTCTTGCTTATCTTTAAAAGTTAAAGTATTTATAGATAAGCCATTCATTTCTACTATCGATTTATAGTAGTCAATGTTATTATTTGTAACGCATTCGTTACAAACTCTTAGTGTTGCTAATAATAAGGCAATAAACACTCCCTACAAGATTACAGATATTAATATCTATAAAGATACAATATGTATCCCTTTACATTTAATTGTTGTAAAGGAAATATCTCAGCATGTCATTCTAGGAACTCCGTTTCTCGAGAGACTTATGCCAATTCAAGAGATAAATAGAGAAAGAATTAAAACTAGCTATAAAGGCAAAAGAATAACTTTTGAGTTCATAGTTAATCCAATTGTTAGAATATTAAATGAAGTTACTTTAAAAGAAAATCAGATTAACTTCTTAAAAGAAGAAATTGCTCAGGTGAATATATCTCAGCAATTAAAGAAGTTGAAAATCTAACAAAAGATTAAATTAATTGAATAGGACTTTAAATTGCAAACTTGTAGTAATATCTCAAATGCTTTCTGGGACAGAAACCAACATATTGTTACTCTTATGAGGATTCTTTTAATGAAAAGGACATCCCTATCAAGGCTAGACCTTGTCGGATGAATCAAGAATATCTTGAACTTTGTAAAAAAGAAATCCATGATTTATTGCATAAAAAATTAATCAGAAGATCTTACTCCCCATGGAGTTGCACAGCATTTTATTTAAATAATAATGTTGAGAGGGAACGAGGTGTCCCTAGATTAGTTATCAATTACAAACCTTTGAATAAGGTTCTTAGATGGATAAGATATTCAATTCCTAATAAAAGGAAACTTCTTAATAGAATTGTTAAAGCCAAAATTTACTCTAAATTTGACCTAAAATTAGGTTATTGGCAAATACAAATTAATAAAAATGATAGGTATAAGACTGTTTTTACTGTTCCTTTTGGACATTATGAATGGAATGTCCTACCATTTTTGTTTAAAAAATGTTCCTTCTGAATTTCAGAACACTATGAATGAAATATTCATTTAGCACTCTAATTTTATATCGCCTTTATAACCTTCTACATCATTAGAAGGTTTAATAGAGATATTTGTTGTTTCTTTTAACGATGGCATATCAAAAATATCCAAATTCTTCATTAATCTTCTTGAATCTATTACCCTTAACCTGAAAACCAATGGTTAATCGTACAGAATCATTATAGTGGGGGTGATATCTATGAATGGACCATAGATGGAGCTTCTGAGAAAGAGATCAATGATCAGCTACATCGAATGATGATATACTCTAATATTGCTAAAGTAAATAGCAATTCTGATAATTACAAAAATTAGTAAAGCAAAACAATTTTACTAATATATATGTTCAAATTATGGATAAACAATTGACCTAAATAGAAACGGTTCTAGAAACTTTATTACATAAGATTAGTGTGATGAAGAATTTGGATATTTCTGATATGCCATCGTTAAAAGAAACGACAAATATCTCTATTAAACCTTCTAAGGAACCAAAATAATGGAACTACTCCTTATGCTCAATATACTTATTAAAATCTTATCAATAAGTGTATAGAAGAAGGCTTAGCTTTATGTAATAATTTAAAGGTAATAAATCAATTAAAATCTCAGAGATTGTCAGAGAGAACAATTAGGAGAATTTTGCAATCAAATCGCTATAGAAACCTCTAAACAACCCTGGATATATTCTACAAGAACCTACAGCAAAATGCAGAAGACGAAGAAGCAGATATTGACGACATTATTGATGAATGAGACTAGTGATAATGCGGTGCAATCTACGTAGACGATGGAAATCAATTATTGTCAAAGTAGAATTACTTGGCATAAAGAATGAAGACGACATATGGCTACTCAGCCAAAAGCAGTATGTGATGGCTCACACTATCAACCGACAACAAGAAAAGTAAAGTTGATAGCTACAGGTCACTAATAAAAGTGACATAAAGAAGATCAGAAGGAATCTCTCTACTGACAGAAGCAGTCACAATTACCTACACCTGGCGGTCTTCCAGTAGTCAAAATCATCGACTTCGAATTATAAATAGGGATCACTCCCTCTTATAGTAGGGGGATTATTTTTACCTTTTATGTTCTGTATGCTTTCCTAAACTTGTACTCTGTAATCACTTATTATCGATAAATAAAATCTTCCAAGATTCCATCTAAAAGATTAGAGCCTCTTATTCGCAGCATTCAAGTCACCTTCCTGACTCGTTTTACAATTGGTATCAGAGCCATGTTGGCTCAAGACTGAGGTAATTCTAGTTCCTCATAATTATGTTATAGTCAGTATTATGTAACTTTTTGATATTTCTTGTTTCTTTATTACTATGGCAATTATTATAGTAAAACTATTGTATTAATATTTAATGGACTATGGGTGGTTTTATGGATCTCTCGAGGTGATGTGTTATGTCTGGCTATATTAGCCTAAGTCTTAGGACTCAAGTCGCGTAGGCATGTTGTGCCGAGATGGTCGTGTTTCGCCGTAAATCATTGACAACCATGTGCTAGAATTTTACTATCATTAGATCGTTTCTTAACCACTAATATAGTCGGTCAGTTAAACGCAATAGTTTCTTTGATAATTATCCTTAGTAAAATTGTTAGCAAGATTTATATCATTAAGTTTATAATGGACTATCTTCATAATTTTGAGTGAAGTGAAACCTCTCCATCTCCTGATGAATACTTTACATAAGATTAGTATAATGAAGAATTTGGATCTTTCTGATATGCCATCGTTAAGAGAAACGACAAAGATCTCTATTAAACCTTGTAATGATGTAGAAGGTTATAAAGTTGTTTCTAAAAGGGGGCATTATATAAAATTTATAAAGAAAAAAAAATTTTGAAATACTAATAATGCACCTAGAGAGAAACGAACTCAGACCTCCATGCCAAAATCCCATCAATTCACCAATGGGGATACTATTTAGTTGTGAAATTTTATAATAAAGTTCATTTAACAATAGGACAAATCCCCCCCCCCCCCCGATACCCTGATCTGAAACTACCAAAATACTCAGCGGGAAGCTTCGATCCTGATCCCGATTAGGGCTGCAATCGAGACGAGCTTTGCATGTTCAAGCTCGGCTTATTTAGGGTTGGTCCTCCTAAAGCCGAGTTCCAAGCTCTTAAGAAGATATTCAAGCTCGCGAATTGAGTCAAGCTGTTCCTTGCAAGTTGTTCAAGCTTGAGTCTTGGGCTTTATGGACCATGGACACTTAAATTCCATCCATGTAAGTATGAGCATTTTAATTCCCGGACAATGTGACTAAAGTTATGTTATGCCATACATTTCTTGATAGTTTGACATCTAAATCTAGAACTTTGATAATAATATATAGGTCGACTTGTGTTTAAGTCAAGTCATAGTCGAGCCAAAAAAAGTCAAGTCGAACTGAGTACTCGTCAAACTTCACAAGTCAAGCTTGTTCACGAGCTCACAAGTCGATCTTTCTATGTTCAAGCTCCGCTAGTTAAGACAATCGAGCTCATTTTCATGTGCAAGCTTGCTAGTTAACGCAACGGAACCTAGTCGTTGTATCAAGCTTGCGAACCGCTCTGTTTATTTGCAGCCCTAATCCTGCTACGGCTAACGGGTTTTTGAACCTTGGATTTCACGAGGTAGTGATTCACCCTATACAGAATGTTTTCACATCTTGCTCTCCTTTTGAGTTCAATCTCATATAATATCAAAGCACAACTTAAGATTTCATATTGAAGCACAAGTACCACTCTTTCTAAGACCATCTCCAATGGGAATTTCTAAAATTGAGTTTCTATCCTATTTGATATTGTACTTTAAGAAAATTTCTATCCTAGTTGGTAGAGTTTCTACATAGAAATTGCACATACAAATAAACTCTCCAATGGTCCTCCGTTTCTATCCTATGTTGTCACACAATAAAAGGATCAATTTAATGATGTTGGACCCAATATTAATTGCTATGATCTATGAGGGTTTCTAAATCCTGATAGAAATTCTCCATCCTACATCACGGAGGATGAAAATTGGGATAGATATCCGGGTTGGGACGAGAAGATTTTTTCTAAAAGAAATAGAAGAGAGAGAAACCCCATTGGAGATGGCCTAAGCTATCAGTATCAGACTTCAGATCACTTATATATCATAATAATTTTCAAGTTGTAAGAAATTCAAGAGACCACACCTGACAATCCCGGCACAGTCTTCACCACCGACGCGGTGGTGAAGCTGCTCCTCGGCGGCAGGGCTGGGGCCGCGGCTCCTCCTCCTCCCCCCGACTTGATCGCCGCCATCATCTCCCCGCTACTCCCCGGCAACGAAAACGCGGCAGCCTTCCCCGCGCCGACCGGTCCCCTCGGCCCGGCCCAGGAGGTGGCGGTGGTCATCGAGCCGCCGTCGTCATCGTCGTCGAACTCCGACCCCGCCGCCGCGTCGATCCGTCCCGAGGAAGGGGAGGAGGGGTTGTAGCTGCCGACGAGGAAGGGGAGGTGGGGGTTGCTGAGATCCCTCCGGAGGGTGGAGAGGGGGACGGAGTTGTGGCGGGGAGGGGGGATCATGACGGGGGAGAGGGAGGCGGCGGCGGAGATGTCGCCGGAGACGGCGGGAGGGGCGACGGCTTCGAGGACGGGGGCGGGGTCGGAGTGGGTCCGGGAGGGGGAGGTGGGGGGCACCGCCGCCGCCGGAGTGACGAAGCCGACCTGGCGGACCTTGGGGTCGATGACGGTCCGCTGGAGACGGCGGGGCTCCATTTTTCAGGGCTATTGTTAGGGTTAGGGTTTGGGGGAGGGGATTTTAGAGGATGGGATGATGGCGGTGTATGTACGTATGTATGATTCGTTCATTGATTTTTTTTTTTCTTTTATGTGACAGCGACAATACCTACACCAGTGAACTCACCACATAAAATGATTTTTTTGTTTAAAAATAGTTTAAATATTTAAATATATTTGAATTAAAATTTAGGATTATTTAGTGATAGTGTCTCACATAATAGTTTTTTTTTTTTTTTATTTACCAGCACGCCACGGACTCAGTTTGATAGGAGTCCTCACCCCCATCTATGTCGGTCGTCATTGGAGAATCAGACTCGTCGTGTGCGTCGCACACTGGCATTTTCATCATCGCCCGTAATGCACACCTCGTGCACTCCGCACGCTCCAGAGCTCCACGAGACGGCCATGACGCCTTTCGACGCCCGCAACTCAACGCCTCGCTTTGCCCACGGCGCCGACGTGGCACCCCCGACGTCTGAACGACGCCTACGACGGCCGATGCCGCCCAGCCATCCGTTTTCGTACGACGTCCGTACGACATCTTCACGACACCCTTACGGCGTCGAACGAACGACGAGTCGTGTGGTCGACCGTCGTTTATACCCGTGGTAGAATGGTGCGAGACCCCGCCCGCACGACTCCTTTGCCGTTGAGTTTACATGCACGGTCGTCCCATCCTGTCCCACGCCAACTCAGATAATGCCTACTGTCATCAGGCCTCTGATGTAGTGCGCTCGTGGGCTCCCCTCCCTATCGAGTCGCACAGGCAATCTCATCATCGTCCGTCTCACATAATAGTTGAAATTAGGTTTTGGGTCTCCAAACTCATTTCCTAATCCGGTGGAAAGGACATATAAAAAAAAACATAAAATTTGTTGTACCAACAATATATATTACTAATATAAATGTTAACAAAATCTATTAGTTAATATTTATTATCAATTTTATATTTTTTTTGTTAATAAGATATTATCTATTTGTTTTTTTTAAAATTTGATACCATAACTATAACAGACAATTACAGTATCAATTATTTTTAATTATGATGTAAATTACAGTATAAATTTTTAAAAAAAATAACCAATAGATTTTGTAAAAAAAAATTTTAATTAACTAAAAAAAATTTTAATTATTAGATATCACATCTATTATCATTCAAAATATAATCTTCTAAAGACAAATTTAAAATTTATTATGGATAATAATATATTTAAATTTTAAATTATATTTAAACTAACTTCAAGATATTATCTAACTAAACACATATTCAAAATTTAAAATATTTATTTATGAGAAATTATAATTAAAATAGATATCACAATTTAGATGATAACAAACTAATTATTTGTTATATATATAATTAATTATTTTAAATAAATTTTGTGTACAAATAATATTAAATTATTTTCTAGTGATACGAAAGAAAATTTTAATATTGATAATAATATTAATCAATAGATTTTGTTATTATTACAGATAATAATAAATTTGTATAGATAATAAAAAATTAACTAATAAGAGATTAAATCAAACAAAAAAACCACAATCCAAACAAACAAACCAAAGAATAAGAAAAAACAAAAAAATAAACCAACCCTCACCCTCCAAATCCTAACCAGACAACCACCATAATAGGCCGAACAAAAAATAAATGGAATAATTTCGTCAACTGAGTTGGCAACCAACAGAGTTGGCGAAAATGTGGTTTTCCAACATTTCGTCATGGCGAACTATTTCTTCCCATCTAATTTTACGAAATATTTTTCATTTTTTCAAATATATTTAAATATATTATCGATACAAAATTTCTGGAAAAAAAAATTGGTTTCCAAAGTATCCGACATTAGACTTTGGGTCTCGAAATCACTGTTCATGTAGGATAGTGAACAGTGATTTTGAGATCCAAAGTTTAGTGTCAGACACTTTAGAGACCCAAACCATATATATATATATATATATATGTATATAGGAATATGAGCCTATGGTTCATGTGGACCAACAGGAATGTACTAGATAATGTAGGAATATGAGCCTATGGTTCATATCCATTTTTTTCATATATATATATATATATATAGGGTAAACGGGATATGAGTCATAGTACTCATATTTCTATTTGAGCCATGCACATGTGAACCAATAGGAATAGAGTGTACTAATGCACATGGGTGCACATGGGATGTAGAAATCCATTCATATTAGAAAAAATAAACATTATGGCTCATATCCCGTTTACCCATATATATATATATATATATATATATATATATATATATATATATATATATATACACTAAGATTTATTATTACAAACAGTTTGGACAGCTCAATTTTGAACCATTTCCAAACCGCATTATATTAGTAGAGATAGAGGTGTGGAATTGCAAATTCGATGTTTCTCTCACTTTTTCGTGTGAATTAACTTTTAGGGAGCATATCTTGGTTGGAAACCGATAACAAGTTCAAATCAAATAAATTTTGGGGGTTGCTTTGATTTTCAGTTTGAAAATAACAATTTTTGATATATTGTTTTGGTTTCGAATTTGGATATGGACAATTGATAGGAACCAGAATTTTTTTATTTCTATATAGTAATTTACCAAAATAATTTATCATAAAGCATGAAAATCATATTCCATAATAATACTAGAAAATGCACGTGCGTTGCACGTAAAATATTTTTTTCTACTATTATTAAAAATAGTTTAAATATCTTTAAATTAAGATTTGTTAATATAAATTTATTACAAAATTAGATTTATAAATTCATTGATATTATTGAAAAAATTAATAAAAATTTAAATTATATTAAAATAGTTAAATTTTGATTTGAATATATTTAAATTAAAATTTAATATGACTCTATTCCTATTGGTCCACATGTGCATGGTTCATGTAGGAATATGAGCACTATGGCTCATATCCTATATTTAGATATATAAAAAAAAATTAGTTTAAATATATTTTGAATATTGAATATATTTTTATTTGGATTTGTTATATATATCTTTATATGTACATTTGAATATATGTTTAGGTAATTATAATGATTTTAAGATGTTTCTACGTAAGGAAAACACATACACGAGTAGCTAGAATTTTTTAATTATTAATTACGTGAGAATTAGTTAGACGGCTCATTTTTTAGCCGTCTAGAAGTCGTTTTATATATATTATGGATGATGGAAGATATGTATTTTTTCTTTGCCTGGACAAAAAAAATTTGTTGTTTCTTTCCTTTTTTTTATCCTTTTTCGGTTTTTTTTATCTTTTCCGTTTTTTAAGTTTTTTTTTTTCATTTTTTCATTTTTTTTTTGCTTTGTTTTTTTTTCATTTTTTTTTTGCTTTTCCGTTTTTTCATTTTTTATTTTTCCCCTTTTTTATTTTTTTCATCTTATTTTTCGGTTTGTTTTTTCTTCTTTTTCTTTTTTTCTTTTTTCTCTTTTTTTGTTTTAATTTTTTTGCTTTTTTATATTTTTTATTTCATTTTTTTATCCTTTTTTTCTTTTTTGGGGAATATTTATATAGTCATCAAACAAGGAAAAATAATTTTTCAGAGAATTTAATTACTTAGAATTTGATTCCTGGAAATATAGAATTTCAGGCTATACAGTTTTCTGCATACCAAACGCTCCCTTAATGTATATGAGAAGTCACACACGTGAATTGTAAGTATTTTTTGTGTGTAATTTATTCTCACTTTTTTAAATGTATACTTGCATAGTAAATATATTTCGAAATAGTATAATATATATATATATATATATATATATATATATATATATATATATATATATATATATATATATATATATATATATAGTCGTATTTTATTTCTGTCCCAAAATATATAAGATTAGGTCACGTGACAATGGCCAGTTACGTATCGAGTGAACTCCAGTCTATCATGACTATGTATATGTTGTCCAAGGTTGGGTATATCTATCTAAAACTAATCAATCATGGTTATATCTCAATCCATTAGAACACGAATACAAGGAATGAACAATATGGATATTGGTCTGCAACCGGATATTATATTTGTTCGAAATAAGCCTGAAGAGAATAATAGGACTTGCAAATACCAAGCTAATATAGCAAAAGATAAGAAACATGATAATTATAACTACAAAAGATACTGGATTAAAAAAGATGGTCTGCAACAATCTCCGAAAGAAACTCTATAAATCCAAAGTAGTTCACCTAGAAGGAAATCAGGTCCTCGGAGGGACATATCAAGATATATAATATACGTGTTGAATGTAATAGTAATAACATGCAAGAAATAGAGACAAGTAATACATGTAACAAATACAAAATGTGTGATATAAAATCGATAATAAATATATATATATATAAAGGCTACCAATGCTATGAGATCAATACCATAACACCATAGGATTCTCATAGTAAGATATATCTCAATGTTGTAATGTCATAAGATGCTTTTGATCGTGAGACAGGATTGCAAGTATATATTACCATAATACCATAGGATGCTCCTGGTCCTAGAGATAGGATAGTTCAACGTCTAGTAATCTATCTCTTCCTAAGGATCTATACACGTATATGGTATCTATGCAATCGAATCTATCAATCATCCATGAATCTATACCATAAAATACTACCAATCAATCCGACTGGAAAAGGAATGTCTGGCATTGGTCTTCACCATCCAGAAGATGTGCCAAATGGGCTATACAATTCATGTTATATTGTGAGCCAATTATTTGTATGTCCTCGTGACAAAGCCAAGTGCCCTGAATTCTTGTCTAGCAACATAGGCTAAGCTGCTATCCACGTACGATATGACGTTAGTCCCCCAGAAGACAGTTAAAGGCCAAGCACTGGCGAACTTTCTCGCTGCGCACCTATTTTCAAAAAAAAAATCAAAGATATATGAAGACATCTCGAATGAGGTGCTAGAATCCAATCTAACATCTAGCAAGCTAATTTGGTAAATATTCTTCGATGGTGCTTCGAGAACATGACCCAAAGGTCGGATAGGCGTTGGAATGGGGAGTTGTGTTGCTATCCCCGAAGAATTTGGTCATTCACATGGCTTACTCATTGACGGAGTCTTGTTACAACAATGTAATAGAGTACAACGCACTGCTTATCGGTCTTCAATTATTTTATCAATTATGGTTGAATACCTAAGAAGCCTACGATTATTCGACACCGATCGTCTGTCAGGTCGGAGGACAATACGAAGTCCGACATAAAGATTTGATACCTTATTATCAAGCTACCATCGAGTTAGCTGATACGTTCAAAGGTTTCTATATTAGTCATGTGATGATGCTCTAGCTGGGTTAGTGGCTTCTCTTTCTATTCTAATCAAGACACAACATTTCGTGTCTGTGACGAGTTGCCAATTATTCTACGGTAAGAACAATATGGAGATTCGATGAGTTTATACTACTAAAATAGAGTTCGAACCATGTGATTGAAGATTTTCTATTCATTGACTTCGCTCATTATGGGATCTTGCCAGATGATCCCAAAGAAGCAATATCTATCAGAAGGAGCTTCCTTCGATTATACTACGATTCAGTTAATAAGATGCCCTATCGTCGATCTTGTAAAGGTGTTCTGCTTCAATGTTTGTCGAACAAAGAAGCACAAGAAGCCCTCGAAGAAGCACATGATGCCATGTGTGGTGCACATCAACCAAGTCATAAGCTGTAGGACCGGTTAAAGCACATGGGTTATTATTGGCCCACCATGGATGCTGATGTTGTGGATTATGCAAAGAAGTGCAGAGTCTACCAAATTTACGTTGACTTTATATATCAACCATTTGGATTCTTACACCTGACGACTACGTCGTGGCCCTTTAAACTTGGGACATGAACATCATCGACCATATAAGTCTACCTATAGTAAAGGGACATCGATTCATCCTCGCAATAACTGATTATTTTTCTAAGTTGGCAGAGGCGATACCACTAAACGAAGTTGTCACGCCCCGCTTCCCAGAATACGATGAGCCGAGTACGTAACTACATCTCTAGGCTACGCACCATACGAATACATCTGTATCCGTATCAGCGATTGTCGCATGTAATATTCTAGGATGGAATGCAAGTCATACTAAATACACTTTCATTACCACAAACTATAACTATTATACATAAACTAGTAAAAGTACAACTATACTAGTCATTACATCAAAACCATTAATTTACATATATTTTGCAACTACAAAATGATATTGATGTATCCTTGAAGTTGTTGAAGATCACTCCTCAGCTTCGTCTATGAAATATTGAGACAATGTCTCGCCTGGAACTTCGTCTTCCCCTAGTGAACAATACTATGTCGTCAAAACAACATGCAAGTCCTCGGTCAAGAACGGTAAAAGAACTGAAGATGTAATATGATATAATAAAATGATAGAATAATTGAAAGATATTTCCTTATACTTGGATAAGAGTTTGATATAGTTAAACTCTATAGAAGTATTATGGTTTAAACTTGAAATATAACTCTATCTAAACCCTATTCTAGTGATCCCTTAGTGTCTAATCAAAACAATCAATACAATCTTAATTCACTACCACAATCACAAACAAGTTTCCTATTGTAGGAACCCTAGAGAAGGGTGAATAGGGTCAAGCTAATAAATCAAGCACAAATGATTAATAGTAGACAATTTAAAAATTAAGTGTGCAAGAAGTAAAGCGATAAGAATACTGACACCCGATGTATCCTGGTATCCTCCTCGAGGCACTCCAATCTCGGAAACTCTTGTTTGGCTTGAATCCACTATTAACAAAATAGTTACACCACGAGCTTTGATCCGAAGGCCCGTTGACTTCTTACACAAGAGCTTTGATCTGAAGGCTCTCTAACTTCACACAAGCTTTGATCCGAAGGCTTGTACACTTTAACTTCTTACAAGATAGTTTTGATCTTCTTACAACAAATATAAAGATCTAACTTTTACAACTCAAGAATACTCTAACACAATTTATGGATAGGGAAATGAAAGCTTTGGTGGAGTATTTGTGGACGACCTTTGGTAGATAGGAAATTTTTAGGCTCAAAGGGATCAAACTTGAAGGAAGGGGTTCATGGCTTTATATAGGCCAACACAAAGTATCACGTCCCAGTCCCAAAATACGTAGAACTAGGAATACGTAACATGCCAGCTACGCATTCGACCAGACTCTGGTCCGACCCGAATACGTATAAGCTGTATAATAAGGATAACTATCTATGAATACTAAAAATATCTATGTCACAATCCACATAAAGAATAAAATATTAAGAATGAACTACATGTGCTAAAGTCGATCGTCCAGTAACACATAAGCTCGAATAGACTCGAGAAAGAAATATAAGGCTATAAAAACTAGGCTACATCAGCAGATGAATAAACAATATGAATAAATAACCATAATTCTGGTAGAAATGATATAAGTACCTGGCACCAATGCCCGCATGACAAGCAACACACATCAACAACTCCAAAGGCTCCATAATCGTCTATGCTGCAAAAACTGGCAGGGGACCAGGTCCTCAAAGGGACGTAACAAGGAACAAGAAAATAACAAGCCAGAAGTAAACAGTGTAAAAAAAATCATAATCTAGGGTAAACTACTATAACAAACTATGTGATATGCAAATGAGAGTATGGTATCGTATCCCGGGCTGGTATTCACGAAAGATCTCAAGGGACACTTCTGTAATCTAATAGTACACTCAAGACTCCGTTTGGGGGAACCAGAAGGAAGCTGTATATATATATATATATATATATATATATATATATATATATATATATATATATATATATATATATATATATAATACCTTAGATTCTGCATAAGGAACCTAAAGCCTAATACACAACAAATAGTAATAAGTAAAATATGCCCAGAGCACGATGAAGACTCTTTCCACCCAATGTAATCTCACGTCTCAATCAAGACACGCAAGCTCATGACCTCTAACTATCATCACAAGTCATAGTCAATATGTATAACTATAATTATCACTATAGCATGCATCCTATAGTCCTATCCAGAGTCTAAATACCACGAACAAGTCGAGAAAGACTCTGCCACATGAATATCGTGTCCAGTGTCCTATGGTTGGATGTGCAAATAATATTTTCAGTTGGCCTCCAAGTCCTTCTAGGAAGTAGATATTTTTGTTTCTTCGCCAGCTACCATGTAGGGAGCAAAATGACTAAGTCTAGCAAATTATGCCATATATTCGTCTATTATAAGCTTTCCTTGCTTTAGGTGAATGAACTGTCGTTCAAGTTCTATTCTAGCTGATTTTGGAAAGAATCTTTCTTTAACTTCTTTTTAAATTCACCCCATGATATTACTTTATTAGAATATTTAGGGTGTTTCACACTCCACCAATGCTCAACCACATCATGTCGCGCTCCAGCACCGGTTGTAAAAGACAAGGGGGTGCATGCTACAATCAAGTCTCCTATGGTCAAGAACTTCTATGTCTCAATCATTCAAACAAGAAACAGTAAGCTATATGATAAGCAATAAGGCATCCCAAATGCTTTCTCAAAATATTTTGGAGTCCAGTTGTGCAAAATAAGAAGCTGGAAGAGTAACATCAGTACATGACGGTGATCAGCTGCAGTCTGATTTAATATAATCATGTAAGGAAAACTAATGTCCAGATCAGCCGGCTAACAGGTACCGGTGGCTAAACGCCAAAAAGAAGTAAATATGCAATATCGAGTAGGTAAGAAGAAAACCCACTCGCTATCCCCTGCGACCATGTTTCTGGTATGCGCCATGAGTAAGGGGAATGTACGCTGGATCCTCGGGTATTGGCTTGAAACCTGGCCATGCAAAACCCGTGGTGTTAGGCCCCAAATAGCAAGTACAACAAAGGAAGCACGAAATGGAGAAACAAAACCCAAGTAAAAACATATAATAATACATAGGTTCAGTGTCGTAACTTAGGTCCATGGCATATCCTAGCGCTAAGGCCCAACCCTACAACCAAACAAGGACAAGGGTTGAACCATCACACTAAGATAGTCAACTTCCCTAGGCTACTAGCTGAATAATACAATCACAACCAAATCCATTTCTTCCTAAATCGGCCAATCATTTGTACGGCTTGCTATTTTATAGAATCTGAGGTTATCTTAGAATAATGTATAATAAGTATCCTTAGATCACGTCGGTACCGAACATGAGCTAACGGAACCAATATAATAAAATAGGCACTTGTAGGATGCACCAGTCCCTCGTTGGACCACTGCGCTAAAAATACGGTATTAGCAATTCCAGTGTTCCTATATTAAAATAGTGGCTCGACATAATAATAAGTCAGATACTGTACTCCACTAAGGCAGATGATATACGGTATCTATGGTGGCCAGCCCACAGCGCACGTAGAATGAATCTCTGTGAAAATATTCGTTGGCATGATCTCGGGATACCGTTTCCTCCAAATGTTACTACTACTTTTTGTTACTTAATTAGCCCTACATTGTGTTTAAAATCTCAAGGCGTGCTCACATGAGAATTTCTCTTAAGATATCATACAAAGTATGTACACGCTAGATACGAATCCATGAAAGTCAAATCTGGATTCACCCGAGCGTGTATGCAACATTCATACAATCAATATCCTAGCCACGCTTTGGTAGTTTGACTTTCTTATTATGCCCGTGCTGGAGAAATAATGTATATTTTTATAATATCACGCATCCAGGAATTTGAAGGCATTCTTAATGCACAACCCAAATATAATCACTTAATACGTGACATGATATATCGCTCCTCGACGCACATTAAATCATGAATAATAATCAGGCAATAATGGTATTACCACGGATATATTATTCGAGTCCAATTACCAATTATACATTGGGTCACATGAACCAAGAAGATATTCAATCAAAACAAGCAAGGCCACATGTGTCTCTAGGCCGCATGGAAAATCAGACCGTATGACAATCCTGACGGCATGAGAAGTCAGGCCACATGGACCACTTGGCCGCATGTCCAATGTTAAGTTTACTCCTTGGGGCAAGTGATGAAGTGACGGGCAAATAAATAAAATGACAGTGATGTGACATAAAGTGACTGATATGATAAGCCATAAAGTGTGTCAGGAAGAAAAGACAAAACCATAGAAATAAATGCCAATGGTTCAGAACCATACGTCCAAGAAAGTAGTGGCCGCATGCTCTCTAGGCCGCATGAGTGTTGGTGCCGCATGGAGTTTAATGCCGCATTGAGTTCTCTAGGACTTAGCGAGATTCTCATTCGTTCAACGAGTGAAAGCACAAGGTGTTCAAGGACACTTGTGTAAATCAGCAGTCACGCGTCCAACAAGATGGACGCCTACTGTCAGTATACGGCAAGAGTTTAGGTCATATAACCCTCTCGGACCGTATGGCACTATCGGCCGCATATGCTCACTAGCCGCAAGGGAACTTTGTCTTCTCCAATAACAGGTTTAGCCATGCTGAAAAAGCTCCAAAAACTGAAATCTTGTTTCCTTCATAAAATTCTCATTTTAAGTCCAAATTGGGTGAACCAAAAGCCAAAGTTCTCTAAATTGAAAGCTCTATAATATAACAAAAATTGGTTTTCAAAGAAACAAGTTTAATAGATCAAAACCAAGAAAAACTCATAAAATTTAATAAAATTCTAAGTTAGAAATATAGATCTACACTAATCCATCCATCAAAGCAGAAAACTCCAAGAACTAAAAGTGCTTAGAAACACATAATAAACATACTAGAACAATAATATGGAGGGTTTATCTATTTCTTATGCAAGGTATACATGTATATGGAATGGGGAGAGAAAGCTAAAGAAGGAGAAAGTAATGAAGAAGTGAGGAGGGAGAGAGACATAAAATGTTGGATTATATATGGTAGGGTTTGAGGGTTGAACCAAAGGTTCTCATGAGTTGAACCAACCCACAAAATAAACCATGAGCAAGGTTAAAGCAAAGAATGGGTCTAGTCTCCATGCACATGCAACCATGCTAAAAATAAAATACGTTCCAAATACGTATATAGGGAACGAGGAGTGACACATCCTCTAGCTGAATACGGATTGTAGACACCATATTCTCAGGACTAATTCTTACAACCTTTAACAGTCCTTCAATGGTTCTTAACCATTATCCTGCTTCTATTGGACTTTTTGTTCCACCGAACTTGGGTGCCCGAGGTTCCTAAAATCCATTTTTGTCTCATTCTTAGAGTTGGTGGACGTATGTATCTGTTCTAGTACTATAGCGGTAGTACATAGGCCGCATTTTCATATTGGTTGTTCGATTCCAGGACCTACTGGAATAACCAGTACATGTCCGTGAAGGAAGGTTCAGACTGTCCTTGGGAAGATAGAGTGTGAGATTGGTCTGGATTTGACATTGTAGAAGCATAAAAATTATATAGGCCACATAAGAGTTCATTCACCCCAACAAGAAAGCAAGCCGCATGGGAGTCGTACGGGACCTATGCGACGAGAATAACCAACCGCATAGATGGCCTGCATGCGGCCTAAATATCCTCAGAGTATGGGGGCCGCATAAAAGAGATATTGATCAAAACAAAACAAAAAGTTTATTTGCAAAAGGTGGGGTTACAACATATAGCCATCAAGGCCCATACAAAATAAAAACAAAAATAGGAAAACGTAATCAGTCAGATGAGCCATGAGCCTCATGAAGCATGATCACAACCTCTTGGAGCGAACGTATGCCCGCGCAATAAAACTGGAGGCCCAGTCCTTCCCTCAATTCCAATGTTTTCCTCTCCTCTGGAGTTATGGGCAGCAAGGCAAAATTCGAAGTGTACTCTAGAGGCCTAGCAAGAGCCTCTAAAGTTAACCCTAACGAGGACAAAAAATTCTCAGTGGCGGATAACTCGTCCCCGTCCCGTGCTCTCTTTGTAGGAGGAGATACTCCTACAGCCGGCGGAGAACCGATATCTCGTCCCTCACGAGAGCCTACAATTTTGGACCCTCCTATACCCGAGCAAGGGGATGAAGCAGGGAGGGGACGTCGAGTAAGTAAGGCGGGTGGCCAGGGTTCCCAACTGTAATCTTCCTTGGATGACATATTTCACAAAGTGGAACACGATGAACCACGACAGTGGTATTTACAGAAGAGAGTGACAGTTTGCATGACTGCAATAATTGGATAGATGAACCTAGAAGGGTGAATCCGATAGTTTTTCTTTCGAGAAGTCTGCATACAACCGACGGTTAGTTTCTAAGAAGTCTGCATGCAAAAGGTGGATAGACTTTCTCAAAGGTTGAGCCAAGTCTTAAAAGTGTCAGCTCAGCAGTATGTGTCCATGCGTCCAACAAACCATGCACCCCCTCAACATACTCAGCAAAAATTAGGCTGCAGAGGCACCCTGTGGCCCAATAAGGCAACACCCATGCATCCCAACAGCCGAAGCAGCCTTGGTCGCAGATGGACCTGACATGGCATCCCGTCAACATGATCTTCTCCGACATACAATTCTGACAAAATTTTTTTTTCTGATTGACTCAAAAGATGTGAACACACTAAATGACAGAAGTCTCACATCAGTATATAACTTCACTCTTGATAGGGTACAACGCCACATGTACAGCATAACTGACCTCATGCATCCCAGATTTCACGCGTCCCATGCGTCTCTGGTCCCATGTGTTTCATACTCCATGTGTTCCATATGTCTCTGACCCATGCATCCCAGACTACATACGTTCCATGCATCTCCGGTCCCATGCATCATAGACTCCATTCATTTCATTTGTATCTGGCCTCGGGCATCCCAGACTCCATGCGCCTTATGTGTCTCTGGCCACATGCATCTCAGACTAAAAAAAGACCAAGTCTTGCCATTACAATTGAAGTAGCTCTCTCCAACTAAGTGCGGACCACGTGTCAAAATTGACCAAGTCACGTCCACAAAGGATGAGAAATGTCCAGATCTTCAGCAACAAAAAATCCCAACAAGCGCCCACGTGGCAACTTGGCCTGCTCACAGTTACAGTTGTTCCCTGTTAGGAAGGTACACGTGGCACCCTTTAGGATCCATGCGGCCTAACATATGCGAGCCCAAGGATGACTATATATACCTGGGTGACATGCCCAAACCAGACAGAGGGACAAACAGAGAATAATAGAGGAGAGGAGAGAGAGCAGAAGAGAGCTTCTTCACCCTGCGTCTGATCGTCAATGGAGTAAAGGTGCTGCCATAGCGCTCTTTGTCTATCGTCACATCCCAGAATTAAAATTTTGTACTTAGATTGTATGTCTAGGACCTCTTTGTACTTTCTTTTGTTTGTTATTGAACTAATCAATTTTAATGACAAACAAGGTGGTAACTCTGTTAGGGACTTCTTTCTCCTCTGATGAGAAAGTTGTGGCATAATCTGACGTAGCCAAGCTCGGGTCAACTCAAAGAATGCTGGTGGTCCGCTTCGACCAACAGGCTTTCGAGGACATACTCTCCGGGGACAGTGCGAGTCCTTCTCCAAGGCTAGCAAAGCCTAAGAAGACCCATAGGACATGGGTTGCAAAGGCTGTTGTGCCTCATCCAACTGCGGAGCAAGCGCTCCCCGTCTCTCTCTCTACCGCAGGGACCGTACACCATGCATCCACTGCTTATGCGGTAGCCTCTTCCAACCAGAAGGGTGCTCATCACTTGAAGATCCGTAGGACGTGGGTAGCGAAGGCCATTGTGCCTCACCCAACTGCGGAGCATGCTCTCCCTATCTCTCTCTCTGATATTGAATACGCACAGCATGCGTCCGTTCAGACTGTCCCTGCTCATGCGGCCTCCTTGCCTGAAAAGAAGAATGCTCAAAACCCGAACTCTGGCAGAGAAAAACAATACGATGCTAATAGTTTGGGGGTTGATGCGCAGCCCATGCGGCCACAACGAAGGATGCGGAGAAGAAAGCAGTATGCAGTCTCCAACTCAGACGCATGCGTCTCTGATACTCCCAGAAGCTCTGTCTTTGACAGAATCTCGTCCGGCCGTGCTTCCATGCGCCGCTTTGAGAAAAATCATAACTTGGACTCTTTGTACTATACTCCTACGCGTGCTAAGTCGAAGATGTTTAGGGCAGTATGAGCTCGTCAGGCTAAAGAAACTATCCATTTGGCTGACCGTCACCGGTATCCGTTATGCGGTCCCTGATGAAAAGTTATATAAGATCGACCCATGCGTCTAGCCCGCAGCGGCAAATGGACAGGGTCTGTCGCCACAGTCTTCCACTGATGATCTGGGTAAATTTATTGTACGAACCCTAGACCAGGGAGCAAAAGCAACACCCTCACACCCGTGCGCTCGGTCTACCCATTTTTATGAAAAGCGTGCAAAGGTGAATCATCCCTTGTCGGACTTGTGCAGCATGATCAATCGCAAGCGCAAGACGAGGGATACATCTACAGCATATGAAGTGTCCTCCCCAGGACATCACTATGCCAAATCATTATGAACTGCTGCTGCAACAAAGTGACAGTACTCACAAACAAGCAGTCGATATTCCAACGACTGCATCCGAAGGCACCTCTCCGCCAACAACTCGGAGATCAGGTACAAACACCAGAGGAGGATGAGCTACCATTTACCTCATGTTATTCTACTCAGAAATACCCTTCCACCTCGGGAGTAAGGAAGTCCAGCACCTCTAGTCCGTCACTCTCAACCAGCGCATTGAGAAGGCCACTACCAAGAGGACCAGCAGCAGGACCTGCGTAAGGTATTTTTCAAGGAACCCGCTCGAAGAAAAAGCTATCAGCCACTAGGGGTCGTTCTTCATCAGGACTCCTGAGGGTAGTAATCACCTGGACCTGTACGACAAACCAGCATTCCGAGAAGACGATGATTCCCAGGGGACAGACTCCGATATCCCTGGGGGTGGCTACCATCATCAAAATGACATAGCCTCCTACGCTGGGGGTAGTTCTCTCTCTGAATCCGAGGAGGAGGCGATGCTATCTAATGACTATTTTTTACAAGAATCTGAGATGGAAAGTGTGACGTCCATTGCTACGTATATCTCTCCCCATGTGAGGACTGTATACATGGTAGGGGACGATCACGAAGGCCCCAACGACCAAAAAATACCTCGAGGCTCTTGAGGCCATGATGCAGACGGTGAGTTCATCAATGCAAGCCTTAACCCAGGCAATGCTGGAAATTAAAGCAAATATGACTTCATAACCAGCAAGGGCTTCTGGACAAGCAAGCTTGGACCTTGGAACCAACGCGAATTCCGATGCAACCGCTCCGCCCATAGGCAGAAATTATCCTTTGCCGCTCATCTGCCCCTTCCGTAGGAGACAAAGCCAAAGAAGCAATGAGGGAAGTCTGGAAACTCCGGGCTCGGCTAGATTCCATGGGCAGCCGGGATTCCCTGCGCGAGCTCGGGATACGATAACCATACCCCCGCGAGTTGAGGGATGTTCTGTACCCGCCCAAGTACAAGCCCTTTAACTTGAACCATTTGACGAAAAGATATTCCCCCGTCAATACATGAGTTATTTTAAGACTGCAACATGGCACCTACCTCGCAGTAACGCACTCTTCACCAAGTTCTTTGTGGGGGCATTGTCCGAGGTAGCATTCGACTGGTTTTACAGCCTACAAGATAACTGCATCTCGTCGTTTGACAACTTCAAGAGTCTTTTCCTTAAAATATTCTATGACAGAGGAAGCGATATGACGATGTCCTCCCTGATGAATGTTACCCAAGGGGAAAGGTAACTCATCCAAAATTATATCGAGCATTTCTAACAAACAATACTGAGGTCGCCTCGAAGAAATTTTGGGTCGACACTGATGGACATGTGACACAGAAACTTAATTCCGGCAGTCATCCTCTGGATGGACGACGGTCAGTTCCAAGAGTGGATGACGTTCATCATAAGCGCTATCAGCGCTGAGAAGAAGGTCAAAGACATCTGGCTCTTGGGAATACAGATCCATGTCACAGACGATAGGGAAATATGTCCCAACAACAGCAACAGCGGCAACAACGGTCGGAAGAGAAAATAAAAGCAGGCCCTAGTGGCCAACTTAACTAAGAAGCCCGAGCAAAAGCCGGTTGAGATCCTGAATCCCTAGGAGACTTACTCCTTCGAAGATGATGACATCATGCCCATCTTTGACGTATTGATGAAGGGTAGAAAGCTTCGGCTCTCCGACGTCAAGCGCCCTATAGAGGTAGCCGAGATGAATAATCCAAAGTACTGCCACTACCATCGCTACGTCCACCATGCGATGAAGGACTACTACACCCTCAAGCTGTACATCCAGCGTTTGCTCGACACCAAGGCCCTCACCTTGGATATCGATGACAAGACAGTTATCGCAAACATGGTACCTCCCAGTTCGACAACTTCCCGACGACGAAGGCGTAAGACGGAGTAATCCTGATCCCCCGGGCAACGATAGAAGTCGTCAACCTTCTGCCGGCTCATGACCAAATGGCCGGGCTGATACCTCTTACCACGCCGCATGGGGAGGTCATATGGGTTTACCCTAATCTTGCTCCAGAATTGATGCAGCAGACAACACCGTCTGCCACCAAGACTAAGGATAAAGAATCCAAACCCTGCTACACGATTTTTCTCCTATATGAGAAAGCTATAGCAGGAACAACAAGGTCTATCCTAGCGTACCAACGAGAGTACGACATCCCTGATGATGGTGTACTTCCAACAGTTACAAACGCAATATCATATCCGGGTCTATCCCAGCTTCCAACAGCAGAAAAGTCTAAGCAGAAAGACACTCGCTTTGATAAGCCGCTGCACAAAGATTCAGCTTAGGGGCTAGAAAAGTCCTACAACTTTGACATCTTGGCTCAGCTCACCAATACTCCAGCGAAGTTGTCTCTATTCGAACTTCTCCGACTCTCCAAAGACACTCGGGTCACTCTTAGTGAGGTATTGCATAATGTTGACACTTACCTGGCGCAGGTCAAGCCGCCAGCTGAAGATCCTGCTACTTGCCCCTACTGTAATAACATCATGGAGGTGATACCCAGCATCACATTCTCACAACCGGATATGTTGTTGAAGAATAACCGGCATGATCGTCCTCTTTATTACATAGGGTACATTGGTGCCATTATGGTGGACCAGATACAGATCGACCCTGGTTCATTAATCTGCATCATCCCGTAGAGTCTGCTTCAGACCCTGGATATTCCGATGCATCTGCTAACAGTCACCAATACTGCCATCACTGGCTTCAACGTAGGAAGGAGCTACCCTCTGGGCAAGATTCACCTGAAAATCTAGATCGACTACTTAAAAACAGAGGTCACCTACTACGTCATTGATATAGATATATCCTACAATATCTTGCTCGGATATCCATAGATATATAAATATATGATCTTGTCGTCGACCCTACACCAGTGCCTGAAGTAAGTCGACGAACACGGCACGATCAAAATAGAGTTTGCTGATGTCGATCCGTTCAAAGGGATTGAAGACTATTACTCTGACTCGATCCTTTACAAACAGGTCTACCAAGATAAAGGTAGCAATGACGCTGATGATGAGGTAGAGGCTGGGACAACACCAAAAGATCCCTTAAGAGTCCGTCTAAAGACACATACTCCCGACACAACCTCTTCTCTCATCATAAAACTATGCAGGAAGGCACCCGAACCTCTGGTCGTTCGTCTTCGTAGGACGGATCGACCGCCAAAGGGAGATCTGGCACCATCTACCACGTCTGAACCTTTGGTCGTTCGCCTTCGCAGGCCGAGTCAACCTCCGAAGGATGCTCCATTGCCTCCTACCATGTTCGAACCTCTGGTAGTAAATATGCGCAAAAAACCTACAAAGTCATCGCTCGTATTGGGGTAGATCTCAGGAAACACGAGATGGAGGAGTATGTAGCTGCTCATGCTAACGTCCCTTCTCTCGACGAAGTAATGCCGTATGACGAGATAACTCATTTTATCAATAAAAGGCTATCTTTGAATTACTCCGAAGTTGCATACATAAGCACATTGTACTCCATGGAGCACGGTCTAGGCCTGCACCTGCAGGCGCAGGTGACTACCACCGATGCTGCAAACTAAATCCTCCCCAGCCAATGTTCCTACTTAACGGTTCTAGTAAAGAGGAGGGGAGACAAACTTATCATCTTCGGCAGGGTTGAATACCCCCGCTCCTTTATCCCAGAGGAATAAGTGCAAGAACCCGATACCGACAAAAAAAACTCTACCGGTTCAGTGGTCAAGCCAAACACCTCATCCAGAAGATGGGGGTATGATCTTAAAAGCAACCGAGGTCTAAATTATGGCAAAGGTCCGCGACTGTCTTTGCGCCTTACCGCTCCGGCAGGCAAATTCAAGGATTACTACCAGAAGACCAAGCATGACTTAGGGTACGTTATGCCTCATACCACCCCCGAGGGCTCGAATAAAGAAGATGAGTTACGCTCTCACTCTTCAGAGTCTTCCTCTTGGGACTCCGATGGTAGTATCGGGGAGATGCTCAAGCAAACGTTGTCTGCCAATATGGTGTCCGCTGACCCTGAAAAAGATGATAAAGATCCACCAGAACTCTTTGAAGTAGAACCGTGGGTCCAATGCTTAGACGCACAATGGGAGATGCGGTTCGATCAACGAGAATCTCCTATCGAGGACGAAGTCGTACAAGCCAATCTGGATGACGAATCCTCCCCCAAACCTATCTTCACCAGTAAGAGTTTGACTGATGATGAACGAGAATCCCTGCTACAGCTCATCAGAGAATATATTGATGTCTTTGCCTGGAGCTACGAAGACATGCCAGGACTGGACCCCTAAATTGTGGTCTACAAGCTCAACATCTTGTCGAACGCTAAGCTTGTTAAGCAGCAGCAACGGCAGTTCCGGCTAGACATTATGACCACCATCGAAGCTAAAGTCAAAAAATTGATAGCTAGTGGCTTCGTCCGTGAAGAACAACATACAGACTAGGTAGCCAATATCGTACCTATCGTAAAAAAGAATGGGAAGATCCAGATCTGCATTAACTTTCATGATCTAAATGCGGCCTACCCTAAGGACGAGTTTTCTCTTCCGATCATAAACATAATGATCGACAACACCTGTGGCTTCGAGTGTATGTCCTTCATGGACAGATTTTTATGATACAATCAAATCAAGATGTCTCCTGATGATCAGAGGCATACATCGTTTTAAACGTTGATAGGAGTATACCGCTACGCAGTCATGCCCTTCCGTCTGAAGAACGTGGGTGCTACATACCAGCATGCTATAAGCACCAACTTTTGTGAGAATCTACGTAAGACGATCGAGTGTAACGTCGATGACATCACCGTCAAGAGTCACTCCAACGATGATCATCTCAGGGACTTGAAGACTGTGTTCGACCTCATGCTTACGCACCAGCTCAAGATGAATCCCACCAAATCTTTCCTGGAAGTTTCCAGCGGCAAATTCCTGGACTTTATCATCACTTCTCAGGGTATTCACATAGACCCCGACAAAACTAAAGCGATCCTTGAAATACTTCCACTGAAGAACCTCAGAGAACTTTGCGGCCTTCAAGAAAAACTTGCATACATTAGAAGGTTCACATAAAACCTCTCTGGGCGTTATCGGTCGTTCACCCAACTCATGAGGAAATGTGTCTCCTTTGTCTGGAATAAAGTGTCAACACGCCTTCGACGACATCAAGGAATACCTATCAAACCCTCTGGTGCCGGTAGCCCCAGTCGTGGGAAAGCCTTTTCTGCTCTATGTACGTGTGATAGACCACTCCCTCGGTGCTTTATTAGCCCATAATAGTGATGCAGTCCACGATCAGGCCATATATTATCTTAGCCGGATGATGGTTGGCGCGAAGCATAGGTACACTCCCGTTGAGAAGGAATGCCTTGCTTTTGTATTCGCTATCCAAAGGACTCAATATTACGTGGTAGGACAAACGATCCATGTGATCTCTCGGGTCAACTCCCTCAGGGTTCTCATGACCAAACCTGGGGCGCTCAACTCTAGCCTAGCCACATGAGCATTATTGCTGTCACCATACGACATGGTGTTTGTTCCACAGAAAGCCGTCAAGGGTCATGCACTGGCCGACTTCCTGGCATCCCATCCGGTGCCAAAAATCTCAAAACTCTACGATGAGATTCCAGACGAAGTCGTAAACTCCAACACCATGACGAACGTAAAAGCTGTTTGGCAAATATTCTTCGATGGTGGTTCGAGGACAGGGCTAAAAGGTGACATCATCGCTGGAATCAAGATTTTGTTGATCTCTCCATATGATCTGGTTAATAATCGCGCCTACTCCCTCATTGAACCATGCTCTAACAATGTGGCAGAGTATAATGCTCTCATTATTGTACTTTAACTCGCTAAATAAGTGGGAGTTGACCACCTAGAAGCCTACAACGATTTCAAGCTGATAGTTAATCAGGTCCGGGATGAGTACGAAGTCTGGCACAAAGATCTATTTCCTTACCACCAAGATGCGCTTGGCATCGTCTCAACCTTCGAGGGGTTCTTCATAGAGCATGTCCCTCGGCTGCAAAATAGGGCAGAGTCAGACTCACAGCCTTTCTCGCTGATCTAGTCAATACCCATGAACTGATTATCGTGATCGTCAAGAGCTGGTCTGCCCGAAGAACAACCTCTCTCTGTGTCAGAGCTACTCAATAGAGATGAGCACTGACTCACAAGGCTGGAGACTTCCATTCATTGACTATGCGGTCTATGGAATTCTCTCCAAGAACCCAAAGGAAGTCACTTCCATCAGAAGACGTTTTCTCCGGTTCTATTATAATACAGCTACTAAAATGATGTATCGCCGCTCCTATGACGTCCTTCTGCTGTGATGCCTATCGAACGCAAAAGTGAAGCAGGCTCTTCGTGAGGCTCACGATGGAGTTTGTGGTGCCTATCAGCCAGGGCCCAAGCTACATGACTGCCTCCATAGAATGGGTTACTATTGGTCAACAATGGTAGTGGATGCCGTCGACTATGCAAGAAAGTACCAAATATGCCAAATCCATGCAGACTTAATCCACTAACCCTCGGAGTTCCTACACCCGACTGTTGTGTCATGGCCGTTCGAAGCCTGGGGTATAGACATTATTGGACCGATTAGTCCACCTTCTTCCAAGGGATATCAGTTCATCCTCGCCATCACCGACTAGTTCTCTAAGTGGACGGAAGCAGTACTACTGGCGGAAGTCAAGACGTCCAACGTGATCAGCTTCATCAAGCATCATGTCATATACCGCTTTGGTTTTCCATGAAGGATCGTCCATGACAATGGTCCATAATTCATAAGTAATGCGTTCTTTCGATTTTGAAACAAAAACCGGATTCAGAACATAGCGTCGACTGCCTACAACCTAGAGATAAATGGTCTGGAAGAAGCATTCACTAAGACCATCATAAAGCTTCTCAAAAAAATTATGTCTTCTAATAAACGCGATTGGTACAAGAAGCTGGGTGAATACCTCTGGGCCTACCGTACAACGGTCTGGACAACCACTGGCAATACATATTTCTTTCTGGTGTACAAATGTGAAGCGGTCCTTCCGCTCGAGATCTAAATTCCTTCACTCCGAGTGACTCTCTCTAACCAATTAACCGTCGACGACAATCACCGCAGAAGGCTAAAAGAGGTAGAAGCACTCGACGAGAAATATCTCATAGCTCAATAGTGCATTGAGCTATACCTAGCGCGTCTCTCGGGATCCTTCAACAAACGGATGAGGAAGAGGACCTACCAAGTGGGTGATCTTGTCCTGACCATAAGGAGGCCATGGTTATGACCCATAAAATGGTTGACAAATTCTAACCAAAATGGGAAGGCCCGATCGTCGTAGAATCAGTATTATCCTATGACGGCTACCGGCTCGCAAAACCTAACGGCGACTTGCTCATGATGCCTATCAATGACAAGTTCCTAAAAAAGTACTACGTATAAACTTGACTTGTACTCCCCTTATCACCAGCCGGGCAATCAAGATGTACATCTCTACACTCTTGGTTCTTCATCCCCATCAAGTGCCTATGTACAATATTTTTTTCCTTCTTTACAAATTTTTGTAAAATCCATCATCTGTATCTAGGAGTCCTGGATACGCAACGGATGATGTATCCTCAAAGTCTCTCCAGCGGAGCATTCCTCAGGTCCACTGGAACACTCCCGCAGTGACCACTCAAAAACCAATCTTGTTAGATGCTAGCCATGTTCATATTACCTCCGAGCTATCGTCCCACCAATCTTCCCACCAGAGCAATCCTCAAGTCTATCCATACTCTCAGATAGACGACACTCAGCAAATTACTCCTCAGCGAGTTTTTTGGACATCGGTTCACGTCCATATTACTTCTGAACTATCGTCTTAATATTCCTTCCCGGTTAAGTTTGCCATGTCCATATTACCTCTGAGCAAACCTCTCGGGTCTTGGCTATCGATCATTACGTCCATATTATCTCTGATATCGATTGTCATTTCCACTTATCACCCGTACTTACCAAGGTACGCTAGCGGTGTTAAGTCCACAAAACCTACCACATCCATATTACCTCTGGCAGGACATGTCTTAAACCCATTACTTGCACTCAAATGCGTAAAAAGTAATGGGTCCACAAAATCTATCACGTCCATATTACCTCTGATAGGGATTGTTTTTGAACTTATTACTTGCACTATAGTACGCAAGGAATAGTAAGTCTACCAAAATCTCCCAGTAGAATATCCTCAATGGAAGCAAACAACCATGTCCATATTACCTCTGGCTAGCTTCATTTTTCTTCCACAAAAATACCCGGATCATACCTAACCTCTCGGTATGACTGTTGATCAGCTCACGTCTACGTCACCTTTGAGCTATTGTCCTCACATCCTCTTTCGAGAGTTTAACATGTCCATGTGACCTCGGAGCAAACCTCTCCCTACGACTATCATCAGTCGTCGTCTCAACTTATCACCCTTGCTTAAATTTAAGTACGCCAATGGTGTTAAGCCCACCAAACTTGCCATGTCCATATCACCTCTGGCAAAGCCTATTTCCAACTTATTATTTGAACTCTCATTCACAAGAAGTAATAAGTCCCCCAAATATTCCCTAGCAGGATGTCCCTAAAGGACTACGGTATTGTGCTACATCCATATTTTCTTTAGCACAGTGCCCAAAGTTCGTAACATACAACCCGACAAATGCAGGAAGAAGTTCTGGAAAAATGGAAACTTTTATTTAAGATCATGAGTACATATTATGGGATTCTGTTACATTTCAAGGATTTTCATTAATATTCAAGGTCTTGAGTACATATGATGGAAATCTCTTTTAAGAGTTCCATGAGTTCTCGCCGACAAGAACCTCTTCCATTAAAAGGCACCCATGTGTTATTTCTGCCATGAACACAAGTGGGCCGAATAGCAGAGCTCAATTCTTTTTTCATCACCCCTCTACAATGTAAACCTCAGTATATGAAAAAGAATCCATATTGATAGATAGAAAGGGAGAAGAAGGAGCAGATGCTCTACAACCAGGCGGAAAGACCAACGACAAGAATAATAATTAATCCAAATCCTATCATTGACGTCGTAACCCCCAGCCGGTAGCAAGTCGCATAAATGGGAGAAACGCAGCTAGCACGCTGTATGAATAAGGATGACTTAGCACGTGATGCAGGATGTTTATCCTCGCCTCCTGGATTAATCCTTGTCGAACTATTCTCGTCTCCTGGATCAGTTCTTGGCGAACCATCCTCGTCTCATGTATTGGTTCTTGACGAGGAACTGCCGCATGAGGGTGATATTCTCTTCGGATGATGAGTGTTATGATATCCTTCCATGCTCCATCATGAGAAGCACAAGCAAGGACAAAACCTACAAAAAGAAGAAGCATCAGTCTCAGCAAAGATAGCATAAAGGCACAACAGTCGCATGCTGCTGCCCGGCTACAGCGACGCACAGCCGAGTCTACGCGCACGAGCGAGAGAAGATCTCCTCCATTCGGCCAAACTAGAGATAATCTCTGCGCGCATAAAGCAGATGATCCCTCACCCATACGGCCATGCCAAAGCTCGATGCACATGTTACAGAGGAGTGCTCGTCCATATGACAGAGCTCTGAGAAGAGGTTTGCGTATGTCCAAGACGAGTCTCCATCCATACGGCATAACTTCGTGAAGGGTCTGCACACATCTCTACAGCAGGATTGTGTATTCGTGCCTTTGTGTCCTTCATAGCCAGTATAAGAAGTGTAGTACTGCCCTACCTCTAAGAAAAATATCAAGATCAGGGGCCAATGGATCGAGACTGCCCTGACAAACTCTTCTGCGAGAAGAGTTACAGCCTCGGCATCCCTCATAGAGAAAAGAAAAAGAAGCGAAGGGATAAAGTTCTCTCTCTCTCTCTCTCTCCTGACCACCTATTTATAGGTCATTAGATCGCGTGAGGAGATCAAGGTGATGAACCCAATGGTTAATGCGGATGAACCTGATGCCTCGATACCCGTGATCTATCTCAATCTTCTTGGAAACCGATGCCCCGAGCCCCGTGTTAAAGAATGGCTCAAAATTCGAGGAGACCCAGTCAAAGATTGAGCAAATCCACTTAGTTAATGATCCGACGGTCTACCAGGATCGACTATGCGGCATATCGCTCATATGCGGCCAAAACTCAACCCTGCTTCTAATTCAAAGTATTCCAAAATCATCATTTTGGAAACTTTGAATGGGGTCTTGTAGAAGCATAAAAATCATACAGGCCGCATAAGAGCTCATGCACTCCAACATGAAAGCAACCTGCACGGGAGCCGTACGGGACCTATGTGACCAGAATAGCCAATTGCATAGATGGCCTGCATGCAGCCTGAACATCCTCAGAGTATGGGGGCCGTAGAAAAGAGGTATTGATCAAAACAAAACAAAAAGTTCATTTACAAAAAGGGAAGCTACAACATGTAGACATAAAGGCCCATACAAAATGAAAACAAAAATAGGAAAACACGATCAGTCAAAAGAGCCATGAGCCTCATGAAGCACGATCGCAACCTTCTGGAGCGAACGTATACCCGTGCGACGAAACTGGCATTACAGTCATTCCCTCCATTCCAACGTCTCCCTCTCCTCTGGAGTTATGGACAACAAGGAGAAATTCGGAGTTGACTCTAGGGGCCTAGCAAGAGCCTCCAAAGTTAACCCCAACGAGGATAAAAAATCCTCAGCGGCGGATAACTTGTCCCCGACCCATGCTCTCTTTGCAGGAGGAGACACTGTGACAGCTGGCGAAGAACTGATAACTCGTCCCTCATGAGACCCTCTAATTATGGATCCTCCTATACCCGAGCTCCAGGGCAAAGCAGGGAGGGGACATCGTGGAAGTAAGGCGGGTGGCCAGGGTTCCCAACTAGAAACTCCCTTGGAAGACATGTTTCACAAAGTGGAACACGATGAACCACGATAGTAGTATTTACAGAAGAGAGCGACGGTTTGCATGACTGCAATAATTGGATAGATGAACCTAGAAGGGTGAATCCGACGGTTTATCTTCCAAGAAGTCTGCATGACGGTTAGTTTCTAAGAAGTCTCTATGCAAAAGGTGGATAGGCTTCCTCAAAGGTTGAGCCAAGTCTTAAAAGTGCCAGCTGGGCAGTACGCATCCATGCGTCCAATAAACCATGTTCCCCCTAAGAAGACTCAGCAAAAATCAGGCCGCAGAGGCATCCTGTGGTCCAATATGGCAACACCCATGCGTCCCAATCAGTCGAAGCAGCCTTGGCCGCAGATGGACCTGATATGGCGTATGGTCAATAAGATCGTCTCCGAGATACAATCCTGACAAAAAAGAATTTTCTGATTGCCTCAAAAGAGGTAAACACACTAAACGACAGAAGTCTCACATCAGCATAAAACTTTACTCTTGATGGGGTACAACGTCACGTGTACCGCACAATTGGCCTTATGCATCCCAAATTCCATGCATCTCATGCGTTCCATGCGTCTTTGGTCTTATCCCTCCCAAACTCCATGTGTTCCATGCATTTCTGGCCTCGGACGTCCCAGACTCCATACGTCTCATGCATCTCTGGCCACATGCATCTCAGACTCCATGAAGACCAAGTATTGCCGTTACAACTGAAGTAGATCTCTCCAACCAAGTGCGGGCCACGTGTCAAAATTGACCAAGTCACGCCCCTAAAGGACGAGAACCATCCAGATCTTCAGCAATAAAAATCTAAACAAGCACCCATGTGGCAGCTTGGCCTGCTCACGGTTACAACTGCACCATGTTAGAAATATATACGTGACACCCTCTAGCATCCATGCGGCCTAACATATGCGCGCCCAAGGATGATTATATATACCTGGGTGGCATGTCCAAACCAGACAGAGAGAGACAGAGAACATCAGAGGAGAGGAGAGAGAGAGATAGAGATAAAGAGAGATAGAGCAGAAGAGAGCTTTTTTACCCTGCGTCGGATCGTCAACGGAGTAAAGGAGTCGCCATACCGCTCTTTGTCCATCGTTACACCCCAGAATCAAAAATTTATACTTTGATTGTCTGTCTAGGACCTGTTTGTAGTTTCTTTTATCTGTTATTGAACGAATCAATTTTAATGGCAAACAAACATCTTCTTGAAAAATTCGAATACAAATTCCTCAGGAATGGTTCTGATTTAATCGAGTTTAAAGACAAGGAAAAGATCTTACAAATTATAATGATATTGAAATAAAAAATAATTTGCAAAGATATCGACACAAAGATAAGGAAGAAGCATATTGCAGTCACTTATACCAAAATGTGATACAAATATGCTACTAGGGATACTAGATATCTTACGCATAAGCGTACCTATATATACTATTTACATAGCCACACTTTCACCCCTGATCCTTATATTCACTGCTGTCTTACAAAATATTGTACAACAGACAAAACCCTCTTATATTCACTACAAGGGCTTACTAACCTACTTAATTATATATTCTTTCTTAGTAACGATACTTTAGGTCAGCATCTCTCTCTTCCTGAGGATGGTTGCCTCAGGGTAAAACTCTTGCCATTCTTTCAGAGTTCCATTATAGTCATCCCTATTTGAATATGGATCCTCAGATGGTCGAGCTTTGATAAGTATATAATAATTCATCTTGTTGAAATATACCTCATTTTTATCAGTTATGTCCGAAACTACTATATATTTAATCTCGTAGTGCACCCCATAAACCCATATCATTTGTCTTTGAGCTACTCGTCATCTCCTTTTCACAAAACGATAGTACCTGTTGAGACTTTGTCTGCTATGTCTCAGCTTTGTATATGACATAAAATGAGGCATAATCTATACCTAAGAAACATTAAATCAGTATACTCAAACATATCTGAATACAAATATGAATATTGAAATAACATATAACAAAGTGCAAATATGAGTAAAATAATTCCCCAATTAAGTATAGATCATATCAACTAAACATCCTCAGATATACATATGTATGTCTTATGCTCCATTTTGAATATTGCTTCATATTTCCATCATTTGGTTCTTCCTAAGCTTTTATAAGAAAGTAACTTAGGGTCTACACTAAACCTATATAGGCTTATAGAATACTAGACTTTCGTAAGTTTTCCTAAAACCCTGATCTGCATTCTATCCTAGGTTCTCTATCTTTAGAGACCAGCATCCTACCCTAGATTCTTTATCTTTCAAGACACGTATGGGCCACCACTAAAAGACGTGTCATGTCCCGCTTCCCAGAATACGATGAGCCGGGTACATAACTACATCTCCAGGCTATGCACCATACGAATACACCCGTATCCGTATCAGCAATTGTCGCTAGTAATATTCTAGGATAGAATACAAGTCAAACTAAATGCACTTTCATTACCACAAACTATAACTATTATACATAAAATAGTAAAAGTACAAATATACTAGTCATTACATCAAAACCATTAATTTACATAAACTTTTTAGCTACAAATTGCTATTGTTGTATCCTTGAAGTTGTTGAAGATCACTTCTAAGCTTCGTCTATAAAATATTGAGGCAGCATCTCGCCTGGAACGTCGTCTTCCCCTAGTGAACTAGGCCATCCAAATGATATGCAAGTCTTCGATCAAGAACGGTAAAATAACTGAAGATATGATATGATAAAATGATAGAGTAATTGAAAGACATTTCCTTATACTTGGATAAGAATTTGATATAGTTAAACTCTATAGAAGTATTATGGTTTAAACTTGAAATATAACTCTATCTAAACCTTATTCTAGTCTAGTGATCTCTTAGTGTCTAATCAAAATAATCAATACAACCTTAATTCACTACCATAATCACAAACAAATTTTCTATATGATAATGCACTTTGGAGAATAACTCTTTGAATTTCCACTTTACCTAGTATCCCGATAATAATCTCGTGACCGGGGATCAGGTTGTGGCAGGGTGGCATGGTGCTTAGAGTTTGACTCCTGTCATGACCCACACCCAAAAAATCGGGCATGAGTCGTGGGTACGTCCAGCCTACGCTGCAGCATCGGCGGTAGAACGCTGTCTAGGTCTACTATCTAGCTAACAATCTCATGCAATCAATATATATACCTGTCAAGATCTCAACTCCAAACGGAGGAGCAATATCATAATGATAACACAAGTACTCAATCACGAATCTAAGCACGATAAGATAACACAAGAACCTAACAACTACAAAGTCTAAACAACTGCTACTAAAACAACCACAACATCAATAATAATAATACAACATCATCCTAAATTATATACAATACAAGGTCTCAATCCAAAACCGGGGACAAATCCGGTACCAAAAGCTAATAAGAACAATAACTGAGGTCCTAGTGATCCCGGCTACCAACCCGAAAATCACTCCTAAACTAGGGGGTCCCTATCTGCACCATCGACAGGCTGAGGTCCATAAAACATCGGACACCAATCTTTTGGATCCTCTGAAAAATATATCCAGTCAGGATTGGAGCAAGTACACCTCTAACAGCAGTTCCAGTTAAATGATAAAAACTATAAAGCAGTTGTAGTAAGTAGCAAGGTGAAGGAAATAAAGTATGAACAAGAAAATATATACATATCACTGGTGCATAAAGGTAAAGATGCATAAATATCAGAAGCAAGATAGTAGTAACTGCAGGATACAAGAAATCTAAACTAAAAGTAAGTACGTGCACAAGAACATGTAGTGAGTCCAATAAGAGATACATGTAATGAGTCAAGTCCAGAAACTATAAGTGAGACCAGTCAAGAAGTGCAAGAGAGCCCATACTAGAAAGAATAAACTCGTGTCTTTGAAATACCTGTTTCGACATATAAACGGCTAGGGGTAAGTATGGCTCACCGCGCACTAGGTGCGCGGCTGCTATCATTCCAGATTAGACCAGAGGGGGTGATTCCAGTTGGGAATATTTACGTGTCTACTCGAGTATTTCCCTGCCCCGACTAGTACAAGTGAATCCAAGACCCGACACGTAAATCAAGTATGAGTCCAGCCAGAAACATGAGTGATGCCTGTAGTGATGCCTGTAGGTGATGCCAGAATAGAGGCCAGAAACATGAAATATACGTGTCGCAAGTAAATGAATCCAGAAATACTAGTCCGTATCGTGCCAAAAAAAATCAGAGAATACTATACTAGAAGCTGAATCATAATAATCATCAGATAATGAAAACTATCAGAGAATGTACTTGCCTAACGTCCTGAACAACTAACGATCCGAACTGGTATCGCAAGGACCTATTATGAAAAGCAAGGTTAAACAGGGTTTTAAAGAGTTAAACAGATATAAAATAACTAAAAATATGCTTCTAGGGTCGTTCTAGGTCAAACGGGTCAAACCGGTGAAATCTGGGTCAAAAAGTCAATTCTAGGTCCAAAAAGTCAACTCTGGGTCAAATCTAGGTCAAAAGTTGACTTTGGCGGTCAACCGGGTCAACTATGGTCAACTCTAGGTCAAACTAGGGTGCCCCTAAAATTCTAGGTCAAAACTAGGTCATTAAGCTAATAAATTCTCAAACTCGCCTCCTTGAGATACCGGGATACCCTCGGTATCCGATACCTCGACCTAAGCTATACGCCCGGTCTATACCCCATATAATATATACTAGCACGCATAAATATATACAATTATACATATAAAACTAACTCTAACCTTAATCCTAGGCTAAAACTCAATACCTTGTCCCGATGCTCAATACCTTGAGTATCTCATGGTATTGAGATACTCAAGCCTTACCCCTCACTAACACTAGCTAACTATCTATCTATCTATCTATCTATATATATACACTACCATATACTAATATATATATATATAACATATATCTAACTATATAGATATGTATATATAACCTAGTGTATAGGTAAACACCTCAATACCTTACCTCCGATACCTAACTTATCTCAATACCTTGATATCTCAAGGTATTGAGATACCTTACCCGGATACCTTACCCTCTAACTATCTATCTATCTATCTATCTATCTATCTATCTATCTATCTATCTATATCTATATCTATATATATATATATATATATATATATATATATATATATATATATATATATATATATATATATATATATATATATACATAACATTAATATATATATATATATCTATATATATAACTTAGTATATAGGCTACCTCAATATCTTACCTCACCTTACCTCACTACCCTCAATACCTTGGGTATCTCGAGGTATTGAGATACCCAACTATCCCCCTCTCTAACACTAACCATAGCTAACTATCTAGCATATATATATATATTCCTAGCTATATATCTAGGCTAATATATATATATATATATATAAACACATATGTATATATATATCTACGTATATATATATATATATCCACATACTAATATATACATAACATCCATACTCATATATATATATCCCTAAATCTATCTATATATCTATACATATATACTATGTATCTATCTATCTATATAAGTATACATCTATATATATACATACATATATATAAAAGAAGGGGGGAGGGGGGAGTTAACCGCGCCGCGAACGCCGCGCTGCGAACGCCACGATTGCTGCTGCTGCTGGCACGTGCTGCCGATGCTGCCGCGGCGCTGCTGCGCCTGCACGCAGATGCTGCTGCTGCTTCTGCACACTGCTGCTGCTGCAGCTGCTGCGCGACTGCAGCTGCTGCTGCTGCGGCTCCGCTCACTCTCTCCTCGCTCTCTCTACCACACACCAACACACACACCTCGACACACACTAACACACACACACACTGATACATATACACGCACACACACACTTACATATATATATAAACACACAAACACATATATATATAGGTACACACACACATATCTATATAAACACATATGTATATATATATACACACACACTTATATATATATATATATATATATATATATATATATATATATATATATATATATATATATATATAACCACATACTCACACAAACACACACACACACCCCCCTACACATACACTAACACCAACACACACTCTCACACAAACACTCACTAACACACACTCACACAAACACACACACCTACACATACACTAACACCAACACACACTCTCACACAAACACTCACTAACACACACTCACATATATATATAAACACACATACATATATATACACACACTCATATATATATATATATATATATATATATATATATATATATATATATATATATATATATAATCACATATCCATACTCACACACACGCTCACAAACACACACTTACACTCACACACTCTCACACACACACTCTCACACACACACAACTACACACACATAAACATATATATACACACATACATATATATATATACATACATATATATATATATATATATATATATATATATATATATATATATATATATATATATATATATATATATATATAGAAACACACACACACACACACACACACACACACACACACACACACACATATATATATATATATATATACACACACACTAGCACACTAAGACAACACACACAACCACACACAACACACAAACACCAACACCAACGCACGCACAACCACCCAAACACCTAGAAATATATATAAATATATAAAATATAACTCAAAAACTCTAGCACACACTCCCCGAAGCTAAACCAACGCGCGCACAAGCCCAAAACCTAGAAACCAAGTTGAAATGGCCATTCGGTCATTTTGACGAATACGTGGAGTACGGTTTGCGAAACCTCGTGAAACGTACACCAAACCTACTCGGAATCGGCCTAACATTTACCCACGGGTACTAATCGATGTCTAGAACCTAGAAAAAAATGCTAACTCGTCGATTCTAGGTCCGTGGCAAAAATGCACATGTACATAGAATCCCACGACAAAAAACTCCCAAATCGTCCGAAATGCTCAAATCTCTGCAATACGACCTCAGGTATTCGAACGGGGACACGTACTTACCCTCAAGACACCCAAGCACGTCTACCTAGGTCCGTCTAACCTAGAGCAACACCAAAAATTGGGCCAATCTCGGATTTCACCCAAAATTTGCACAAAACCTAATGTCAAAGTCTCCAAACACATCCAAACAAGCTCCAACTTCCTCCCACGGGTAGCCCTAAGGTCTAGGAAGGTTCTAAACTACTAATTACACTATATTAGAGTAATCACAAGGAGAAAAAAAAAATCAGATTTTACCTCTTGGGAGTTGAAATCCCAAGCCAAAGTCTCCAAAAAGCCCCAACCCAAGCTCCAACACCAAATCTAAGCTCTACACACCTAGGTTAGGGGAAAGCAAAGGGTTAGGGTTGCATCTATGGAAGAAATAGAAGAAGAAAGAGAAGAAATGGAGAAAACTTACTTGGAATGTGAAAATTGGAAGAAGGAAGAAGAAGAGAAGGAGTGGAGAAGAAGAAGAAAGGAAATGAAAGAATGGAATGGGGGGGCGGGGTGCTGCTGCTCCTAATCGGCCAGGAAGGAAATGGGTTAGGGTTGGGTTTGGTTAAAATGACTAAATTGCCCTCCAATTCAAGTCATTCTAATATAGGGTTAGGTTTGGGGTTCCAAAAGCACTCTAATAAATTCCTAATCACTCCAACTAACTAATAAAAATATAAATAACTATTCTAAGCCAATAAATAAGTCTAACAAGGGTGTTGGTTGGGTCTGGCATGGGTCCACTAGGGTCTGACATGGGTCCAGGATAGCCAAAACACTAAAATAACTAATAAAAAAAATAATACAACTAACAATTAAATATTAATACAAATATTTATGATAAATATACAATTAACCAAATTAAAATTAAAAAAAAATACCCTGCTCTAGAAATGGGGTAGTGACAACTCCACACATTAAGTATGAAAAAATAGTATAATCATTAACTCACCTAATCGATCTTTTTAATCGAAAT
Source organism: Iris macrosiphon (assembly GCA_036927795.1). Taxonomy (NCBI): domain Eukaryota; kingdom Viridiplantae; phylum Streptophyta; class Magnoliopsida; order Asparagales; family Iridaceae; genus Iris; species Iris macrosiphon. The sequence continues at coordinate 213,760,677 of JAYESA010000005.1, forward strand.
AGGTACATATTCAGGATATGTAAGTGAGCTAAGTCTCACACACTCAATTCGCAAGGCCTTGTGAAAGTGCTTACTACTGATCAGATTTTGTTGTTATTATATTGCGGGAATTTGGTATATGGTATTCAAATTGTTCTCCCCCATCCAATGCTCTAACCTAAAGCTACAAATAATTCCTATTCTATTACCATTATTCGTTCTGCTCTGTGACTTACCTCAAATTCCAATAACCAAGTATATTTCTCATTCTAATTTCAGGATGCAGGTATGTATCTTGTCTCAAATTTAGGATTCCAGTCCATTTTAATTTTCAAGTTCAAATATATATATATATATATATATATATATATATATATATATATATATATATATATATATATATATATCATCTCATTCTTGGAATAATCAGGAGAATACAAATTTAGACAATAATACCCTTTCAAATGGCACAGAGCAGAAAGTATTTGGAACTTGAATTAGATTTTGCTTGCGTGACTTGGTGTCTGTGGCCTACGTATCCTAGACTCTTACTATTCGTCTCCTAAATATATTTATTTATGAATTGTCGAGAGCCCGTCACTAATTTAAATATAGTGCCCTATAATTTAGGGTTTAATATAAACGATAATTTCTGTAATCCAAAAATTTGGTAAACTCCCAAAATTCTTAAAAATTTTGACAGAGTCTTCTTTTTATTTCGAGCTCCAGAATTTTTAACAGTTTATAATTTAGACCCAGAGCAACCCTCCGTAATATTCCCCGAGTACGCCGACCCTTTCGGTGGAATAACTCAACACCGGAACACACGCAGTTATATATATATATATATATATATATATATATATATATATATAGTGGGGATATTGCATCAAGGGTTATTACAACAATTATTACACAAAGCAATCTCAACCACACATTTGTTTAAAATGTGTGGTTATAAAGCCTGCTGACATGGCACCTACTTTATGGGATAATTTATAACCACATGATTGAAATAAATGTGTGGTTTAGATTATTTGGTATAATAATTATTGTAATAATTTGGTGTAATATCCTGCCCCATATATATATATATATATATATATATATATATATATATAAGTTCAAGTAGAAACTTTCTTACCTTGGCAAGCATGCTATTTATTTTATTTATTTGCAATTGCTCTTATCTTCACACTATTCAAATCCAAGAATCATATTTTGTTAGAAAGGTAAAACTAACCAAATCCATGAATTCTAAAAATCTACACAAATACCAAATTAGCAATCATATATAAGATATTGGTTATTAAAGATATCTAAGTTTTGATCCCAATGTGTAAATGCTAATTTAACAATAGCTATCAGGTAATCGAGTCGATATTTCCTAAGTACAATTTTATTTGCTAAAAATAGAATACTTGTAACTTATCTTTGGAATAATTCTAAGAATTAAACTTGGAATAACCAAACCAATCTACAATATCCATGAATCCAAATTCACTATTAGAAGTGTCATATTCTATCTTTAGAAGACATACACTATACAACTTGTATTGGAATTTGATATTAAGGTTACCCTAATGTCTGGGTGTCCATAAAAGTTTAATTTAATGAATAATGATGATGAATTATGCTGGAAAACCACAATTTTAAAATCTGGACATAATTTAATTATGACAAAAATAGTGGAAAATTTTGCTAATTTCTCAATAATTAGCATATCTTTTTTTTCTTTTTTTTTTGAAATCCCGTCATAGCGCACGGGGCCCGGCATAACACTCGGGACTTTTAAGCACAGTGCATTGCATGCCTTTTGGGCCCACTTCCCCCAACTCCTACCATTTTAAATGGAAGGAATATAATACGCCCCTGTGGCTCGATCCACTGATCTTCTGCCACCCAGCCGGAGTCTTATACCTATCCTCGATAACCACAAGAGCCACTCTAGTTCTGTAATAATTAGAATATCTTAGGCTAAGACCTTGGCAATATATATATATATATATATATATATATATATATATAATATATATATATATATATATATATATATTATATATATATATATATATATATATATATATATATATATATATATATAAGTGACATAAGAAGCTAAACTATGATACGCAAGGTTCAAGACATACTACATACTAATAGGACTTCTTAAGTTAACTAAAATCAACATCTAAAGAATTTTCTAAACACATAATAATCACTTCTACATAATCTAAGACAAAATTTGACACGTTCTTTAGTTAACCTCAAAGCACACTCTACATAATCCTAGATGTTGGCATATATATATATATATATATATATATATATATATATATATATATATATATATATTATATATATATATATATATATATATATATATATATATTAGTGCAAAAAAATAGTAGTGCTCTAGAACCACCCGGGTGGTTTCATATAATGAAACCACCCTATCTTAAATAGGTTGGATTCAAATTGAGTGGTTGAGATTAAAAGTAATGGAGCCTACACATTTTAATCCCAACCACTCAATCTTAATCCAACCCACGATACATCGGGTGGTTCCATAATTTAAAACCACTCGGATGGTTTTAGAACATTTTTGTATATATATATATATATATATATATATATATATATATATATTATATATATATATATATATATATAATATATATATATATATATAATATATATATATATATTAGACATTTAGAAGGCTTATCAAGGAAATAACTTATTAACTACAAACTTATGTGTATACATAGCAAAATTTAATGATCTAAGACATTTTACATATTCGAAATTAAACATCACCAATTTCTTGTGTCCATTATTTATATTGTGTCCCATACATGAATTTTAAAAATTGTATGCCCTAAATTCATACCATTTCCATGTACAAATATTTAGATATAAATTCTAAAATTTTGAAAAATGATCCAAGCAAGTAATAAATTTTGAATATGGAAGGAATTGAAAAGTAGGATGAGAACTTGCCTTGCTTTTGAGTGACCTAGGTTTCTTCCAAAATTGTTCCCAAATCAAATATATATATATATATATATATATATATATATATATATATATATATATATATATATATATATATATATATATATATATATATATATATATATATATATATATATATATATATAAATTAACCTAGATCTAGAAATAGAGAAATTGGGAAGGGAATTAGAATTATACCAAAGGTTTTTCTTTGAAGAAGAGGAAGAAGGAGGAGGAGAAGTCGGAGGAGGAGGCCGGAGATCGGAGGGTGGCCGACGGCGGGCGCACGATGGTTGTCGGTCGGCGGGAGCAGCTACGGTCACAGCAGGAACCGCGACAGCAACAACAGGTAGGAATAGTAGCAGCAGTATTAAGGAGGAGGGAAGAGGGAAATGAGAGAGGGAAATGGAAGGAGAGATAGAGAGAGAAGGAATAGTGAAGAAGAATAAGTATAAGAATATGTAGAGGGGAGGAGGATAAGGTGTTGGTGTTGGAAATGGAGTTTGAAAGAGAAGAAGCCATATGGAATATGGGAAATGGGGAAGGAAGATGATGAAGCCAAGTGTGAGAGGGGTTTGAGTGAGTCATAAGAAGAGTTGTTGGCTGAAATTCGATGGAGGCTCCCCCCTCTTCAAGAGTTGGTTTTTTACATAATCCCCCCTCTTTTTGAAATATTTAGAAAAATAGCAAAAGAGTCCTATTATATAATAATATATACATATATACTCATATGTACAAATTATTAAATATACGTAGATATGTACGTATTTACGAATTTTGATATTTTAAAATACAGCTATGATAGAAGTAAAGACGTCAAATGTCACCATCTTTATCAAACATCATGTCATATACCGCTTTAGTACTCCACGTAGGATTATCCATGACGATGGTCCTCTGTTCTCTAGTCATGTGTTTGATAAATTATGTAATAATTCAGAATTCAAAATATGGCTTCCACAATATATAATTTTGCATCCAATAGATTAGCCAAAGCCTTCAACAAGATAATCATCAAGCTTGTAAACCCCCTCGACCAAATTTTGGTTTACTTAGTTTAGATAGAAAGATTAGGGTTAATCTGGAGCCAATTAGAATTATTACATAGTGTTTGATATATTTGTGCAATATTTATCACTTAGTGCACCCCACCGTTGCTTCGATAGTTGGAGCGCTACACTAGCCGTTACCTGCAAACAAATTTCATACATATTTCCTAGACATGCCAGACTACCATTCTGACCCTTGTGTAACTCATAAATACTCTATCTTGTGCTTCATTCTAGTCGCACAATATTCGTTGAAATCGTCTAGTTTTAAATCCCAATAAATCCAATCATGCATAATTGTTCGTTCCAATCGAAATTTAAAGCACAGACCCAACCCATTTTCATACAACCCAAATTATGACATTAATCTATTCTAAGTCTGCTACGCCCATGACACTCATGTTCCACCCAATTTTAACCCCATGCATTTCCAATTGATTAAAGAATACCTTGTGCATTAGTTTAATTAAATTATGGTGAAGACCAACCTCACCTAAAGCTAGACCCAACCTAGCCATATACACCCTACACTCCTTCATGACAACATGTTCCCCGCCCCAAGAAACCCTAGCCGGCCCAATTCCCTAGGAGGACCCCCTTTTTCTCTTTCCTATATATATACATATATTTTTCTCTCTCCCCTAACCTAATAAAAACCCTAGCCGAATCCTAATCTCCTCCCCTTCTACCCAACCCCGAGCACCTCCTCCGCCTGCCCCTCCCCGTCGACGCCAGACCACCACCTCCAACCGCCTGCACCAGACTGCCACCTCCCTCTCCACCATCAACCTCCCTCTCCACATCAACCACCACTCGTACCACCATCATCAACACCATCACCTCCTCCGCATCCCCTTCTCCGGCTTCCAACCACCACCTCCACCGCCTGATTACCGCCAACCACCGCCCCAGCCTTACCGTCTCTACCACCCCAGCACCATCAGCAACCATCACCTGCACCACCGCCAACCACCACTCGCACCACCATCATCAACATCATCATCACCACCCCACGTCATTCCCCGACTCCACCTTAACCCGATCCCGATCCCCCAGCCCCATAACCACCACCTGCCAGCACCGCCAACCACCACCACCACCAGCCTGACCGCCGCTTTCCCCACAACCAGATCAACCGCCAATCGCCGTCGCTGTTGTTGCTGCTGCAACTGCTGCTGGCACTGCTGCTGTCGAGACTGCTGCTGCCGCTGCTGCTTCCCCGTGCACCGCCAGAGCTCTGCCCCACGCCGGAGAGTAGGTCGTCGACGAGCACAGACCCCCCCGGCTACGACTAGGTATTGCATGTTTAATTTAATTAAAATTTTATGTATCATAGGGTCAATGTATCGTCGAACGGACACTAGTAACAGTAAAACCCTAATTAAAATATATGTGTGTGTGTTTATTTAGATTAGTAATTAATGATTAGTAATTACTCAAATAATAAATGACTTGTTAATAAGAACTTCGTGATTTACCTAAAAACCTAGACATTGACCAAGTGCACCTTAACATGATAATTAGGACATGTATTTTTGTACAAAACATAATTAGTTTCATAACAGGACTTTGGTAAATTGCTGCCTTGAGGTACACGATAACTGAGGATATGATACATGTACGTCTTAGCTGCGTACACACGCAACTCTGTTAGTTGACCAGCATGACCCCTTGCGTCAGAGCCTAAGAGCAGCATAGTATTTCTGTGCGTATTACTTTAATGTCTGATGATCGAATTGCTTTATTATATTATATGTATAGGGTCGCTGGACCAGTCAGGAGAGACTTCAGAAGCAGGTTATTGGCATTCGCAGCTTGAGGACCCAGGCAAGATACCTTGCCATATTTACTGTTTAATTTAAATTATGCAAATATTGTATGATATCTTGTTGCTTTATTTATATAACTGTGCGTGCCCGAGATTGACTCGGGTGCAGTCGACGAATGCGTCAATGAGTAGTGTAATTGACCTAGTCACTAGCAGACTCACCCCCATTGGGAGGATACTCTGATATCTTCCGAGACCTGACACTCTTGCATACATCACGGTGACAAACTCATATTGGGATGCGGGTTCGCGTACCCGACTAGCTATCGGTGCGTGTGACATGCATCACGGTTAGTACGTAATCAGGGTTATATAATTAGTAGAGACTTGGCATATAGTTATGTGGTATGCACATCGTGTATTCGACTTGTATATCTGCATTGGGCGGGAGGACCACTAGTAGGCATATGGGATACACACATTGGAATCCGTAGTATCCGAAGGAGCCACGGATCCAACGACTTCCTTTATACAGATACCGCGTTCTTCGGAGCGATACAGACGTATATATTTGCATATACCTTATTCTTCGGAATGATGGACGTTACATGTACAGATACTACGCTCTTCGGAGTGTTGGACGTTATACCTACACCTACCCATACGTACCAATATTGTCCTCATATTGCATTCACATAGATGGTTAGCGCACCCCTTTATTTTATTCAGTATTTATATATGGCATGCATTTTTGTATCTTGTTATGTCCCTCTGAGGACCTGATTCCCTTCCAGATTTGGACGAGGCATATTATCCTACAGTATACGAACCCGGACAAGAGACGAGGTACGTATCCGAGGAGGAGCTAGAGGTGCTTCCATCAGAGTTTCCTTAATCATTGGTAGGCCTTCCGCCTAGGGTTGGGGCATCCTTATCTAGTCACCCGATGCCCTAGTCATTACTCTTTTATCTGTATTTATGTACTTTTATTTCGTCATAGTAGTGGGTTTGTTCCCACCAGACATTTTGGATTGTACTATGATATTTCAGACTGGCATTTATTTTCTAGTATTTATTTTAGTATTTTTTGTTTATATTGTGGATGAGATTAAATTACCTGTTTTGATATAGTATTGGACTTGTTAGTATTTTAGGACAGCGGAGTACGCTTCGTAGGATCCATTAAATTGGGTATTCCCTCGGAGACGTATTAGCTGGCTATTGCCATGTGGCCTGGTCCCGTATATTTTGGGACTGGGGCGTGACATAGTTTTAGTGGTAGCCCATGCAGGTCCTTCTATTTATCGCTTGTGGTATGGTAACATGCCCAGCGAGCCTGCAATAAGATAGGAATTACTAGGTCTTATCCACTTTGATTACGTCTTTGAACTTTCTTCGTATTATTTCTAATTATCTGCATCCTGTTTGCTTGATTCCGTACTCTTTTAATGAAGTTCTATCTCTTGTAGCAAGATGAACTTGCGTAGTGGACGAGGAGCACACGGTGCCGTGGTGCCAGCCGATACCACCCAGAGAGAGGAGATATCCCAGGGACCACCTAGAGAGCAACCACCACCACAGGCCCCAGTGATTCTACAGGCCCCGCTGATACATTGGCGTGAGACTTCTCAGGGCGATCCTACGCAGCAGCACGAGGGTCAGACTTCACAGACAATCCCAACACAGCATTTCGAGGGCCAGACTTCAGGGGCTACACCGATGCCGTAACCCGAGAGGCCGACATCTGAGGAGACACCTACCGCACAGCCGGAGGTCCCATTGCCACCACCTCCACCCTATCCACCTTAGATGCCACAATCAGATGGATAGCCATAGATGCTTCAGTTATTCCAGGCTATGATATAGGTGCAGTGGCATCAGACCGAGATATTGAGACATCTTGATGGCAGTTCTAGAGAGGACACCTGCCCCAGCACCCGTACCAGCACCTACACCAGTTCAGACAGTTGGTACGGTATGAGGGTTCCGCCAGATGGCCCATATACTTTTTCGGGCAACGAGACTGCAGAGAAGATCCCCGATTGGGTCGCCAACACGGAGATGCTACTAGAGGCTTCTCAGCTACATCCAGACCTTTGGATGACCGCAGTGAGGGCCCAACTGAAAGGCAATGTCCATCACTGGTAGGATTCCATAAAGCGCAGCGTAGGCAAGATACAGACGTGGGAGCAGTTCTTAGAGTACTTCAATGCGAAGTATTTCCTGGCTACAGTCAGAAATGCCCTGTACTCCCAGTTCCTGCATATAGAACAAGGGAATATGACCGTAGATGCATGCGACGCAGAGTTTAGCCAACTTAGCAGATTTAGTGCCGCCTTGATACCCAACGATCTAGAGAAGGCCCAGAGATTCCATCACGGCCTCACTTTCGAGCTGCAGAGGTATACCACCACCCAGGCGAGGATTTCTTATAAGGAGGTTCTTTCAGAGGCAAGGATCCAGGAGGCCATCGACAGAGGAGGGAGACGTTCCAGCACGACCGTACCAGCCAGAGCCTAGCCCAGAGCTGGAGGATCAATCCGTCGCCCAGGAACACAGACACAGTAGAGGACAGTACCATACCAGCATAAGAAGCTTCCGACTTGTCACCATTGTGGCAAAAAGGGACACATTGTCAGAGATTGCAGGAAGAAGCTTGGATTATGCATGATATATGGAGAAAGTCAGCACCTTGCCAGAGATTGCCCATAGTGCAGAGATGCAGCATCGCAGACAGGACAGAGGCCAGCAGCACCAGCCCCGAGGATACTATCCCCGCCAGGAGTTCAACGTCCACCAGCACCCAAAGGATTTCATAGGAGACAACCCTTGGCCCCACAGGAGGCACAGTTTGATCGAGCCAGACAGCAGGCCGGAGGGCAGAGGCATGGACAGGTGTTTGCACTAGCAGCGACTGAGGAAGAAACAGAAGGGGAAGCTATCACAGGTACCATTTTAGTTACATCATTACCTGCGACTGCATTATTTGATTCTGGGGCTACACTATCTTTCATATCTAGTAGATTTATAGCTATGCATAGAGTAGCTACTTCCCCCTTACCTAAGAGTTGGAAGATTCTCACAGGAGGAGGTATCGTACCGGTTACCAGCACTATTAGAACGTGCACAGTAGTCGTGTGTGGTTGAGAGATGATAGCACAATTTTTGGTGTTTCTAATGCCATACTTTGACGTCGTGTTAGGCATGGACTGGTTAAGCCAGTATAATGCCATACTAGATTACCGGAGAGGTAACGTCATATTTAGACCGCCAGATCACCCGGAGTTCGAGTACATGCGAGGGACCGTCGAGAGAGGAGTAAGTCAGACAGCTGGAGCTTATATGGCTATGGAGATGGCACCCCCACCGATAGTTGCAGAATTCGAGGATGTTTTTTCGGAGGAGTTGCCAGGTTTACCGCCGGATAGAGACGTGGAGTTCACTATTGAGTTAGTACGCTGAGCAGCACCGGTATCTTCAAATGTGTACCGATTGACGAAGAAGGAACTAGATGAGCTAAAGCTAAAGTTAGAAGAGTTGCAGATCAAGGGATTCGTCTGCCTTAGTGCATCACCCTAGGGAGTACCAGTGTTGTTTGTACCAAAGAAGGATGGGACAGTCCGTATGTGCATTGATTATAGAGCCCTTAATGCTTTGACTATCAAGAACAAGTATCCCCTGCCGCGGATTGATGATTTGTTCGACCAGCTGACAGGAGCAGTAGTATTCACGACGATCGACTTGAGATCGGGTTACTATCAGGTAAAGGTGCGGAGAGAAGACATACCAAAGACAACATTCAGGACTCGTTATGGTCACTACGAGTTCTTGGTGATGCCTTTCTGATTGACAAATGCGCCTGCCGTATTTATGAACTTGATGAACAGGGTCTTCCACCAATATCTGGACCAGTTCGTGGTAGTCTTCATCGATGATATCTTGGTATATTCAAAAAGCCACGAGGAGCACGAAGAGAACTTGAGACTAGTGTTAGAGACGCTGAGGCGTGAGAGGCTTTATGCAAAGTTGAGCAAGTATGAGTTTCTCCTAAATAGTGTCGCTTTTCTCGGACACGTTATCTCGCGGGATGGTATTTCGGTAGATCCAGCGAAGATTTTGTCAATAGAGACGTGGCCGACCCCTACCAACGTATCAGAGGTGAGGAGTTTCCTAGGACTTGCTGGATATTATCGGAGGTTCGTAGAGAACTTCGCAAGGATCGCAGAGCCGATTACCCGCTTGACCCGTAAGGAGCAGGAGTTCACCTGGACAGAGGAGTGTCAGATGGCATTCGATGAGCTGAAGAAGCGTCTGACTACGGGACCTATCTTAACCATACCTTTTGGACCCGGAGGATTCATGATCTACAACGATGCATCCGGGAAAGGATTAGGATGCATCTTGATGCAGCATGGAAAGGTTGTGGCCTATGCCTCTAGACAACTGAGGACCCATGAGAAGAACTATCCAACTCATGACTTGGAGCTTGCCGCAGTGATCTTTGCCTTAAAGCTTTGGCGGCACTACCTATACGGAGAACGAGTGGAGATATTCACAGATCACAAAAGCCTAAAGTACGTCTATACTCAGGAGGACCTGAACCAGAGACAAAGACGTTGGCTTGAGGTGATGACAGACATTGAGATTGAGCTGCAGTACCATCCCGGAAAGGCCAACGTAGTAGTCGACGCATTAAGCAAAAGACCCATGGCATTCTTTTTGACTACTCAGCAACATCTGTTGAGAGATCTAGAGAAGATGGGTATAGAGGTCATTATTCCAGGAACAGACGGCCAGTTGTCGAGTTTTCAGTTGCAATCGACATTGGTTGAGAGGATCTAGGCTGCCTTATCAACAAATGCCAGATTTTAGAGGCTTCGACAGAGGACAGATACCGGGATACAGACATGATTGCGCATATATGAGGATGGGACTTTGAGATATAGAGATCGTCTCTATGTTCCGAATGGAGAACTTCGTTAGGAGCTGATATCAGAGACGCACAGTTCAACTTACTCTATTCATCCAGAAGGTACGAAGATGTACAGAGACTTGAGGCAGTACTATTGGTGGCATGGAATGAAAAGGGAGATAGCCCGCTTTGTGGCAAAGTGCCTGGTGTGCCAGCAAGTCAAGGCTGAGCATCAGAGGTCTGCAGGGTTACTTTAGCCGCTCCCGATACCTGAGTGGAAATGGGAGCACATCACTATGGACTTTATTATGGGCTTTCCAAGGAGTCCTAGTGGTCGCAATACGGTATGGGTAATCATGGATAGACTCACCAAGTTCGCTCACTTCTTACCTTTCAGAGTTGGGTAGTCTACAGAGGTCTTAGCAGATATGTATATAAGGGAGATCGTGCGACTGCATGGAGTGCCAGTCAGTATAATGTCTGACAGGGATACGAGGTTCATATCTTACTTTTGGCGGAGTATACAAGAGAGGCTCGGTACCCACCTGAAGTTCAGCACATCGTATCACCCGCAGACAGATGGCCAATCCGAGCGCACCATTCAGACGCTGGAGGACATGTTAAGGACGTGCATGCTTGATTTTGGAGGATCATGGGAGGACTATTTGTATTTGGTCAAATTTTCCTATAATAATAGTTATCAGGCGAGCATTCAGATGGCTCCCTATGAAGGGTTGTTTGGCAGGAAGTGTCATTTCCTGGTATATTGGAGCGATGTGAGCGAGAGGCAGATTCTTGGGCCAGAGTTGGTTGTTCATACGGTAGAGAAGATCCAAGGGCACCTACAAGTAGCACAGGACAGACATAAGCATTGGGCAAATGCACATCGACGACCCCTAGAATTCCAGGTTGGAGATCATGTGTTTCTAAAAATCTCACATACTCGAGGAACTATCAGGTTTGGAGGCAGAGGAAAGGTGAGTCCGAGGTACATCGGACCATTCGATATGTTGGAATGCATCGGAGAGGTTGCTTACAGATTAGCCTTACCACAGACTTTAGAAAAAGTTTATGACATCTTCCATGTATCTCAGCTAAGGAGGTACATGCCAGATCCGAGTCATGTGCTCGACCATTCAGAGATCATAGTCGGGCCGAGTTTATCATATCAAGAGGAGCCTGTAGAGATTCTGGACAGAAGCGAGAAGGTATTGCGAGGTCAGACTATCCCTCTAGTTTGTGTCGCATGGAGGCATCATGTGCCAAGCGAGTCTACTTGGAAAAGAGAGGATGAGATTCGACAACGTTTTCCCCACCTCTTCGAAGGCCTAGGTATGTAGTAGCATTTAATTTCAGTTAGTAGTTCTTGCCATATGTATGTTTTAATTTCGAGGACAAAATACTCTAAGAAGGATAGATTGTAAACTTCCTCGACCAAATTTAGGTTTACTTAGTTTAGATAGAGAGATTAGGGTTAATCTGGAGCCAATTAGAATGATTACATAGTGTTTGATATATTTGTGCAATATTTATCCCTTAGTGCACCCCACCGTTGCTTCGATAGTTGGAGCGCTACACTAGTTATTACCTGTAAACAAATTTCATACACATCTCCTAGACATGCCAGACTACCATTCTGACCCTTGTGTAACTCATAAATACTCTATCTTGTGCTTCATCCTAGTCGCGCAATATTCGTTGAAATCGTCTAGTTTTAAATCCCAATAAATCCAACCTTGCATAATTGTTCATTCCAATCGAAATTTAAAGCACAGACCCAACCCATTTTCATACAACCCAAATTATGGCATTAATTTATTCTGAGTCTGCTACGCCCATGACACTCGTGTTCCACCTAATTTTAACCCCATGTATTTCTAATTGATTAAAGAACAACTTGTGCATTAGTTTAATTAAAATATGGTGAAGACCAACCTCACCCAAAGCTAGACCCAACCTAGACATATACACCCTATACTCCTTCATAACAACATATTCCCTACCCCAAGAAACCCTAGCCGGCCCAATTCCCTAGGAGGACCCCCTTTTTCTCTTCCCTATATATATACATATATGTTTCTCTCTCCCCTAACCTAATAAAAACCCTAGCCGAATCCTAATCTCCTCCCCTTCTACCCAACCCCGGGCACCTCCTCCGCCTGCCCCTCCCCGTCGACGCCGGACTACCACCTCCAACCGCCTACACCTGACCGCCACCTCCCTCTCCACCATCAACTCCCTCTCCACATCAACCAGCACTCGCACCACCATCATCAACACCATCACCTCCTCCGCATCCCCTTCTCCCGGCTTCCAACACCACCTCCACCACCTGATTACCGCCAACCACCGCCCCAGCCTCACCGTCTCGACCACCCTAGCACCATCAACAACCATCACCTGAACCACCGCCAACCACCACTCGCACCACCATCATCAACATCACCATCACCACCCCGCGTCATTCCCTGACTCCACCTTAACCCGACCCCGATCCCCCAGCTGCCTGACCACCACCTGCCAGCACCGCCAACCACCACCACCACCAGCCTGACCGCCGCCTTCCCCACGACCAGATCCACCGCCAATCGCCCCTGCTGCTGCAACTGCTACCGAGACTGCTGCTGCCGCTGCTGCTTCCCCGTGCACCGCCGGAGCTCCACCCCACGCCGGAGAGTAGGTCGTCGACGAGCACAGACCTCCCCTCGGCTATGACTAGGTATTGCATGTTTAATTCAATTAAAATTTCATGTATCATAGTGTTAATGTGTCATCAAACGGACACGAGTAACGATAAAACCCTAACTGAAATATATCTATTTGTGTGTGTGTGTTTATTTAGATTAATAATTAATGATTAGTAATGACTCCAATAATAAATGACTTGTTAATAAGAACTTCATGATTTACCTAAAAACCTAGACATTGACCAAGTGCACCTTAACATGATAATTAGGATAGGTATTTCTGTACAAAACGTAATTAGTTTTGTAACAGGACTTTGGTAAATTGCTGCCTTGTGGTACACGGTAACTGAGGACAGGACACGTGTATGTCTTAGCTGCGTGCACACGCGACTCTGTTAGTTGACCAGCATGACCCCTTGCGTCAGTGCCTAAGAGCAGCATAGTAATTCTGTGCGTATTACTTTAGTGTCTGATGATCAAATTGTTATATTATATTATATGTATAGGGTCGCTGGACCAGTCAGGAGAGACTTCAGGAGCAGGTTATTGGCATTCGCAGCTTGAGGACCCAGGCAAGATACCTTGCCATATTTACTGTTTAATTATAATTATGCAAATATTGTATGATTTCTTGTTGCTTTATTTCATATAACTGTGCGCGTTCGAGATTGACTCGGGTGCAGTCAACGAATGCGTCGATGAGTAGTATAATTGACCTAGTCACTAGCAGACTCACTCTCATTGGGAGGATACTCTGATATCTTTTGAGACATGACACTCTTACACGCATCACGATGACAAACTCATATTGGGATGCGGGTTCGCGTACCCGACTAGCTATCGGTGCGTGTGACATGCATCACGGTTAGTACGTAATCAGGGTTATATAATTAGTAGAGACTTGGCATATAGTTACGTGGTATGCACGTCATGTATTCGACTTGTATATCTGTATTCGGTGGGGAGAACCACTAGTAGGCGTATGTGATACACATATTAGAATCCGTAGTATTCGGAGGAGCCACAGATCCAATAACTTCCTTTATACAAATACCGCATTCTTTGGAGCGATACAGACATATATATTTATAGATACGTCATTCTTCAGAATGATGGACGTTACATATACCGATACCACGCTCTTCGGAGTGTTGGACGTTATGCCTACGCATACCCATACGTACCAATGTTGTCTTTATATTGCATTCACATAGATGGTTAGCACACCCCTTTATTTTATTCAGTATTTATATATGGCATGCATTTTTGTATCTTGTTACGTCCCTCTGAGGACCTGGTTCCCTTCCATATTTGGACGAGGTATATTATCCTACAGTGTACTGACCCGGACAGGAGACGAGGTACGCATCCGAGGAGGATCTAAAGGTGCTTCCATCAGAGTTTCCTTGATCATTGGTAGGCCTTCCGCCTATGATTGGGGCATCCTTATGTAGTCAGCCGATGCCCTAGTTATTACTCTTTTATCTGTCTTTCAGTACTTTTATTTTGTCATAGTAGTAGGTTTGTTCCCACCAGACATTTTGGATTGTATTATGATATTTCAGACTGGCGTTTATTTTCTAGTATTTATTTTAGTATTTCTTGTTTATATTGTGGATGAGATTAGATTACCTATTTTGATGTAGTATTGGACTTGTTAGTATTTTAGGACAGCGGAATACGCTTCGTAGGATCTATTAAATTGGGTATTTCCTCGGAGACATATTAGCTCGCTATTGCCACATGGCCTGGTCCCGTGTATTTTGGGACTGGGGCATGACAAAGCTCCTCGAGATGTTTGTTTCTTCCAACAAGCATGATTGGAATAGAAGGCTTATTGAGTTTCTAGGGACCTACTATACGACAATCAGGACACTAACTGACAACACGCCATACTCTATGGTATATAGATGCGAAGTCGTTATTCCGTTGTAAATACAAATACTATCTCTTCGTGTAGCTTTGGCCAACAACTTGACAATAAAAGATAATGATTAATTGCACCTACAGGAGGTAGAAGCACTTGATAAAAATGCATGTAAGCTCAACAGCGTATTAAGTTATAATAGGCTCGCCTTTCCAAGGCCGTCAATAAAAATATTAAAGAAATAGTTTTCCAAATTGGTTATCTTGTCTTAGCAGTAACAAGACCCATGATCATGACACACAAAAGCCAAAACAAATTTTAAGCTAAATGGGAAGGTCCCTTCGTCGTCGAATCAGTATATTCTAACGAAGCGTACCGCCTTATAAAGGAAAATAGAGAACATCTTATAATGACTCTTAAAGGCAAGTTTTTCAAAAAATACTATGTTTGACCTAAGTCAAAGGTAACATTACCTCGAGCTATTATCCATAACTAGTCATAGGTATGTTTGGGATAATTGTCCCACAAAATTTGTAGTACCCTGCTCTACGTTGGCACTATGTACAAGAGATATCAGTTTGTTGACTCGAGTGAAAGTCTTCTCGGAGTGTTCCCGATCGAAACACAAGATGATTGATCTCGGTGAGTGGACAAAACTTTATTCTCTGATTCTTGCACGCCTTAATGAATTTGAGTTTTTGTAATGCTTATCTGCTTAATAATTTAACGATAGCATGAGAATGATAGAATGAGAACCTGCTTGCTTAACAAGAGAACTTCTTTGCTTGTCTAAAAAGAGATAGAGATAGAACTATTGCCTTACTAAGTTAAAAGAATATAATGTTGCATACTTAGTTACACGGACATCGCTATCGAATGAACCGCTGTCATGCTAATAAACAAGAGTAAAAAAATATTCATAGGTTTCCTTCGTATATGCTAAACAATTATAGAACTGCATGCTTAGTTAAAAGAGATAGAGAATTGTTTCCATGCTTGCTTGCTTAAATAGAGACTGATACATGTTTCCATAGAAGTTATCGAAATGCCTAAACAATATCAGAGAGATGACGACCAGTTCGTATAGAGATAGAGATAGAGGCACGTCCGCACAGAGACAGAGATGGAGAGAAGAGATTGACTATATGCTTGTTTATTGAACTGCTGCATCCATATAGAGTTTATCTGATAGAGTTGTATTCATGCATTGGTCTTTAGACAACTTGTGCACAAGGGAAATCCTACGAACAGTTTTGGTGCAGTGCTGGGCCGTAATAAACTCATTCAATAGGCATGAATAGTTAGGTCGCATGTTAGAATGAGTATATCTGGTAGCTAGTTCACTAGACATGAATACCCCCTATATCGCCCTAGGGGGGTCTTTAGACAAATTAGTACCCAGAACGAGTCAAAGCAGCTAGTATATTGAATGAGTATATTGGTGCAGTGCTGGGCCGTAATAACACCGCTACTAATCGTGAGGAAGGAGACTCATGGACCATTATATAGTTAGGTCGCATGTTAGAATTCAGCCTTCTTGCATACCTAGCTGTTTGATGCAGAGACGGACATGGAAAGAGAACCTTATTCATATATATATATGCATATGTTGCTAACTTGTATGTCTGTTGCAGGGATAATCGTTCGGCAAAATGGTAAGAATCACTGAATAAGTGATATTCATGCTATCGAACATGCTCTTCTATATTGAATGCTTGCATAAAGATATCTTGTTTTCGTAAATGCTTCTACCTTGTTCACACGATAAGATATTATTGATAAGAGAAAGAAAGAGATGCTAATAGAGATATGCTAAGATGATAGTCCACTAGATGCATGCTAGAGTCTTTAGAGATTGAATATGACTCACGAGACACGCTGCGCACAAGAGATAGTAAATGAACTTGCTTATCGTATATGAACTGCTTGTCTTGCCTGCTTGCTTGAATGAATCGAACATGAACTCTGTTTTCAAAGATATTTCCAAAAGAAGTAATATGCCTCCGTTCCTGTACTGCATGCAACGAACATAGGTAAAACTAGAAAGATCACTAGTAATATAATATTTTATAACATAATTACTTAGTGTTGGTTTTAGTGAATGTTGCTTCTTTTCGTTGATTATAGACTCACCAGTACTTTCTCCAAAGAGCTGACCCACTAATAGATTGCTTGTTCGTAGGTGCTGGATTATCCGAGGAAGCGATAACCGTGCTTCATCCCCAGAACCCGAAAATCTATTTTCGATGCCTTGAACCGTATCGATGTTTAGAGCTGCTTTTGTATAGAGGGACATAATGTATGGAATGATGCCATTGAATTCAGAGAACCTCGTGCCTTATGATTTGCCCCATATACTCAGATAGATTTATTATTTATAACACTGCCCCTCCACTGCAAACTCGATCGATTCGATAATAGCCACAACTTTAACGATGTTGCCTTGTGCAGGCGCAACCCCAGGCTCGCACGGCATCACGTTTTGATAGAAACGATCGTCTCGTAGGAGTGCTGGCGCGGTGATTCGCGCCCAGCGGGGGCAGCCGGTTCCTGCGGAAGATCGAGGCGTGACAAAATTCCCAGAGAAATTATCTTCCAATCCTTTGAAAAGTTCTCATTGAGATCAAAGACAAATATTTACATACTAAAATCAGCATTGTCCTTAGATCCCAGCCGATCTAAGGATATCCTACTTCCAATCCTCAGCAGGACAAAAAGTAATCTATAATTTACTATCTGTACTACGTTATTGGTACAACAAAGACGATAAACTCATACTAAAATCTCCTCAATAGTGTTGGTAATCAATTTAAAGCCTTCACGACTTTCACATCATGCTTATGACAATTCCTATCGTACTCAAAATGATGCTATTGGTGACAAGAAGTTAGTAGTTTCACTTCAAACCTTTAGTCAACGCTTCTCCAATAGGCTAATGGTTTCTCCTTCACCATCTTGTCGAAACATATATCTGAACGATCCAATATTAATCCCCAGTGGATTAATATTATCAATTTCTTTGTTCTAAGATTTAGTTTACTATCTGTACTAAATTGTTAGTATGGCAATGACAGTAAATTCTCAAAAAAATCCTAACAAGTGTTGGTCCTCAGTTCCAGACCTTCACAGTTTATATGTCATGCCTATGACAATCTTCACCATACTCAAAAGTCTGTTATTAACCGCAAGAGTTAGTAGTTTCGAGGCAAACCTTCACGTCTAGATATACCTTTGAACGGTTCAATTCAACACTTCCCTAGTGAGTTAATAATATCATTTATTTTGTTATGTCACTACAAGAAAAATGACTTTTGCTGACGGTTTTTCTCCATCGCCAAAGGGTATAGTTGACGGTTTTTCTTCCGTCAGCTAGGCTAGTATCATCAAAAGTCCCCACTTTAGTTGACAGATGTCAGAGTGACTTTAGTTGACGGGTTTTAGCTGTCACTAAATCCAGTGTTTTGACCGTTAATATAGGTACATACTTTTCCTGACTGTGGCCTAGCTGATGTTTGATGACAGTCAATATAGGTTATTTTTGTTGACGTTTTTAGCCGTCAAGAGACCATGTTTATCAATTCCCATTGACGTTGTCAGTTCCTATTTATGTTACTAGATCAACGCATAATATCAATTCCAGAAACGCATAATATAAATTCCAAAAACTCTCACAAACATCAAATAACTTATAATACACATATTTTACATTAACAAAAATAAACATGTTCGTACAATATTCAACCAGAACTTTTGTACAATAATCAACAAAAAGAAACTTGTTCATAGAATACTGGTACATGATACCAACCCTATTTCATTCACTAAAGTGCCAAAATACAATAAAATACCATTAACCGAATCTCGCAGCTTCACAAACACAAAATACCCGAAATCGAAGTCCGCAGCTTCACAAACCATCATTCATCGAATCCCTATAGCCAATTAAAAATACATTGTTAGTGAAGTATCAGAGCATTGTGGAGTAGAAGTATTAGAGCTTAGTAAAGTAGAAGTATCAGAGCTTTGTAAAGTAGAACTATCAGAGCTTCATGAAGTATTAGAGCTTAGTAGTGAAGTATCAGAGCATTGTGGTGATAAGGCCTTGTTTAGTAGTGGCTAGTTAGTAGTATCAGAGTTAATATCTACTAGGTATAGTTAGTATCAAAGTATCAGAGCTAATATCTACTAGTAGTGGCTTAGTAGTATCAAAGTAGCAGAGCTAATACATGAGTATCAGCAATTAGCCCTAGGTATAGTTAGTATCAGAGCTAATATCTATAATATAACTCAAGTTGATGCTAATATCTACTAGTAGTGGCTTAGTAGTATCAAAGTATCAGAGCTAATACATGAGTATCAGCAATTAGCCCTAGGTATAGTATCAACAAGTATCATAAACACAAGTATCCTGAATATGAGTATCAGAGCTAATACTAGTAGTGGCTTAGTATTATGAGTATCAATATCAACAAGTATCCTGAACACAAAATTAAGGGCAACAATGATACTTCACTACTAAACATTATCCTTATATTCAATAATGCATAAATATACAGCACATAATGACTGCAAATCCTAGATAAAGTCCAAAAATTACCTTTAGGAATAACTAGATCAAGAACGGTGACACATGATCCATCCACTCAATGCGAACTTCATTAATCTCGTCAAAGCTGTACTCACTCTTCTCATTGTACTATTTGTAAATAGGAAGAAAAAAAAAGTGATCGTAATATATTTTAAACATACATGTTAATTAAGAGAACATCACCTTGGGATTAAGAAATCTTGGATCATTTGTGATCTCTTTCATATATCCCATCACGTAGTAACCATATTTGATAGTGCCACTTTGTTCTGGCACCTATGCATAGAAAAGCAAAGTCCTTACACACTTGTTCATTTCTTATTTATATATATTAATGAGAGAAATATATTGTACCTTAATTGATAACCAATTCAATTTAAATTTTTAACTTGGTTTCCATATTGAGCATGATACATTCGAAGACCACTATGCAAATTAAAGTGGACAACATTATTTGTCATTATTAAAGCATATAACATTAACTATAGCTGTGCAAAGATTTTGGATAGATATATTCATGCATACCTTGTTATAATTTGTTTAAGGTCCTCACATATGCGACCCCCCCCAGAGAATCCAAGTAGTACGCTTTCATTAGTATAATATTAATGATAACCAAAATCCAATAGTCTCTGTAACACCATATAACACCAAGATATATACAAGTTAAGGTATCAAAGTTAGAGGGTCTATTAGGATCAGTTGTAGTGTATATTAGAGTTTGTTAAGTAGGATAGTGTAGTGGCCAGAGTGTGTGTCAGTGTTCATATAGTTTGTTAAGTAGGATAGTGTAGTGGTCAGAGTGTAGAGTGTGTTTGTGAGTGTATAGGAAAATTCTAAACAAGTGAATGAATCATAGATACAAATTTACTAATCAACCCAATCCCCTTCACAACCTACTCTTTTATAAAATATATTATTATCATCCCCAACATCTAACAACCCATCATTCAATGATGCATTAGTAAAGGAATAATTTCCATCAAATTATCCACGTCTTCATAATCTTCTTTGTGTAGATAATCTTTTGGACTAGTAGACAAAATAACAGATCATTGAGGATCTAGTTAGTCTTTTACATAAAATACTTGCTTGGCATGCGAAGCTAAAATAAAATAATCTGATTTGTACCTAACTCGATTAAGGTTCACCAATGTGAAACCAAATTCATCAACCTTAACACCCTTACTCTCGACCCAATCGCACTTAAATACTGGAATGTTAAAGCTATGATAATTGAGATCCCATATTTCTTTGATAACTGCATAGAAACACATGTCCCCTACTATAGGATTCTTATCTTTCGAACTTGTAATCTGTATTATTGTAGCTACAAGACTAACTCCACTATTTTGGCTAACTCGAGCATTTTCATGATCCTTCGTATGGTAGCGGCAACCATTAATAACATATCCAGAACTTTTAAGTACATGGTGGCTAGCCCTTGTGCTAGCCACTTGACAGTTTGTGAGATATCTTCTTTCACATTTAATGCACCATCAACCTGTACAAATTCAATATTATTAATATTCGTTAACTTTTGAATAAGAAAAATTATAAATATATTAATTTTGTTTCAACAACTACCTTCTGTTGTAACCAATAGATAAATGTCTGATTGTGTTTGTCCTGCAACCACTTTCTATTTTTAGACTTAAGGGGATGTTGTAAGTGTAACCACTCCATATGCTCGCTATCAAGTCATTATGAGAACTTATTATACAATGTAACAATTTTCATACAATGAATTAAAAAATCAAAAAATTTATGATAAAGAAGCTTACTTAATATAAGGTTCAATTTCATCTGTGTTCTCCAAAACATATAAATGGGCTTGTTGCCATTATTCACGATCAATTGCTACGAGACGACCTCCAGGCAAATGTTTTTCATCTTGAATGTTGCCCTTCCTTGCAATGGGATTTTTTATTGCCTCAAAATGTGATAGATAGACGCTACAAATTTCCATATTTTTCTTAGGTCCCCTAGCTTTTGGGGATTTTCTTGCAAGGGGATTTCCTTCGACCAATACCCCTACTAAACAAGTATTTTCTTATGTCCCATAGCTTTTGGAATATCAAATTTTTATATTTTTCGTATGGACATCGAATAGAAATAGGATTATTCAAACAGAGCTTTGCAAACTTAAGAAACTCTTCTACTCCTTTCCCATATTCATGACATATTCTATCATTCGACATCCATGACTTAGATATGGTTGTCTTGTCTGATGTTCCACGTATATCAATCAAAAATTCTACTGCAGTAGATTATATAACCAGGTTATAAATCTACCTGAGCAGCAGCATTAGATGACCATAATTCTGACCTCAATCTGGGTGCTCCTTCCTTTCCTGCAATAAGAATGGGGCAACATATTAGTATATTGGTCTAGTGTACTGCAACAGATCAGTTTCAATTTTGTGAATAAAAAAAATCCTAGGACACGACACAGTTGAGTATGCCAATAAAACTAACAAATTGAAAAAAAATTCCTAGGACACGACACAGTTTCAGTTCTGTCAATAAAAATAAAACCCACATCATATGGCAAAATTGACCCACAAAAAACCATACTGATTCTCAAATAGGATACGACACAGTTGAGTATGCCAAAATTAACCCACAAAAACCCTACTCATTCTCAAATAGGACCCGACACAATTACGTATGCCAATAAAACCCATAAAAACCCTACCGATTCACAAATAGGACACGACACAGTTGCCAGACACAAAAAACCCTACTCTCAATAAAATCCAAAAAGTAGCCTACTGTCAATAAAATCCTTATTTGCCACACACAAGAAACCCTACTCTCAATAAAATCCACAAAAAACCCTAGTGACAAAAAACTCTACTCTCAATAAAATCCACAAAAAACCCTAACTTTAACTTGCATTACCATAAAATCGAATTACAGAGAGAAAATATGGAATAGAATTGCATATTACCGTATGGTGAAGACCGAAGTTATCGCAGATGATAGGGTTTTAAAGAGGGGACGTAGGCAGCCGTGGAGACCGAGGACGCCGAGGAAAGGGTTTTAGGGAGTAGAAGGAGAGTATCTTCTGAGAGGAAAAAGAAAGGATTTGAGGAGAAGAGGGGTTTTCTGAGAGGAACAGGAGGAGAAGAGGGGTTTTCAAAGGGGGAATTTTTTTTGAAGAGATGCGGGCTCTTAAACAGTACCGCTGCTATTTTCTTAATATATCAAAACAGTCACTAACCCAAAAAATTTGGAATATTTATGATAATGGCAGCTGAAATTGCCACATAAATTCTTGCCTCCCCTGAATTTAGTTGACGGCTTTAACCTAACCGTCAAGGAAAGAGGTAAATTTTGTGACGGTTCCCCGAAACCCGTCAACTAAAGGGGTACAATATTTTAAACTTAATACAAAACATGGGTTTACTTGACACGAGGCCTAAACCGTCAAGTAAAACAACTTAGTTGACGGGTTTTACCGACCGTCAATAAAAAGACTGTCACCAAATATCATTTTTCTTGTAGTGTGTCCAACCATACCTATTAATAAACCAATTTTAAACCATAGTGGGTTAATATTTTCAAACTATCTACCATTCCTCACATTGAAATTCATTTTACTATCTATACTACAGTATTAGCATGACAAATATAGTAAATTCACGTTAAAAAATCCCCTAGTGTTATATTCTAAATCTTAGTGTTAACCCCTAGTGAGTTAATATTATCATTTATTCACCATCATGTCCAGTTATACCTTATATGGTTGAATATATATCCCCAGCAAACCAAAGTCTACCATCATATTATATACACCTCCGAACAATTTTGATTCTAATTCCCAATGGATCTCATCCTACTTGCCATGTACATTTACACCTCTAAGAAAGTAAGACAAGTCATAATTATATGTATTATTATGTCGATATCACCACTGAACAATAAGTCCAAAACTATTATCTTTTAAACTCTCATGTCCATCATACTTCTGATTACAAGAAAGATTACAATAAATTAAGATATAGAATAAAATAAAACTTTTTAATGATATTCAAGATCATATTATATATGATGCAACAAAAAAATAAAAAAAAAGCAAAGGGACAACTTAGTAAATATCCACTAAGAAAAAATACAAGTATATACAATGTAAAAAAGTTTACTCCTATTGTAGGAGCCTCACTCTAGTGAGAAGCAATTCCAGCGAGAATAATACACCCCACAAGAAGCCAATTCAAGTAAGAATCATACCCATCAAGAAGTTAGTTCTCGATAGGAACCATACTTCATAGAAATAGTACTTTTGCATGTAACAAGTTCTTGTAAGAACAATACTGTCACAAAAAACAAGTTCCAACAAGCACACACGTTTTCAGAGGATAGTTAAACCCTCATGCAAAGAGGATCATGATCTCTACCTTCGTTGTTTATGAGAGCGTAGATTCAATATGTTAACTTCAAAATCCTCTTGCGCGAGGAAAAATAGTGTTGTCTCCTTCGTTAGCTACAAGAAGCTCGCTTGTGGGTCATGTCTACCTAAGTGAAAATTTCCAACTTCTCGCGCAAAGAGGATTGGAGTCATCTCATTCGTTGACTGCGAAAAGCTCCCTACACATAACAGTTCGAGCAAGAAAAAGTCTCAAAGTTCTAAAAATACTAAAATCCTACCAGGCATAGCAGGTTGAACAGAAACATGGATGATCGATGGTGGTGCAAAGGCTACGAGAGTCTTGCCCGTACGAGATCTCTTTGCAAAAGGAGAGGACTTGGGTGCCATCGATCATCGATGAAGAAGAAGTGCAAAAAACTCAGAAAAAACTTAAAATAAGGAGGATTATTTGGGTGAATAAAGCTCTCCCCTTTCTACCACTTGCATATTTATAGGTATCTCATGGTTGTTCGGATTCTACAACAATATTGCAGAATTTTAGGGCATTTAATGCCCTTATTTTTTATAACCGAGGCAGAATTCTCGTGGCCATTCAGATTCAACAGCGCCATCGCAGATTTCCTTGATAATTAAGCTCTCATTTTTCATAACTAAGGTACAGTTCCCATGATCTTCGGATTCAGTGACGACAGTTCATATTTCTAGATCAATTAATGACTTCATTTTACATGATCGAGAAGCCCGTTAGACGACGGTTATCGATTCCAAAAAATATATTGACATAAAATCTTGTCAGTATGATCTCAGTTAACAAAGTATTTGCTCCTGTAACCGTGGCCTTCCAATGAGTTTTCTTCCTATGAAGTAGTCTTCCTGCAAACAGACTCTTCCTGCAGTACCTTCTTTCCTGCAAATAGTTCATCTCCAAACTGTGAAGTTAAGGTATGTCACGACCTGCTCCCGAATAATCGGATACGAATCGGTCATGCCCAGCTTACGTTGTTGTAAACATTGGTAGTCAGTTGTCTAAACCTTAGTAATCGCTCAAAATGAATATCAATTCCTTATCACAAAAACTAAGTACGATCTCGTGTATGCAATCATAATATACCATCATGTTTCACTATTTATTATACCTTTACATCAATATGTCCGAAAACAACTTTGGTAAAACTAAAGGCAACATCCAACCGACTATACATATACATCCACAATCATCATCATGATACAACATCAAGTACAGAAAGGAAATCGCTAACTACATCCTCAAGCATCAGTGGGAAACTCCTAAGAGGGGGTTTCCTCCTGACTAGGCTCCACTACTGTGTTATCATAAGGGCCGTAAAAGCTAGGATATAAATCCTCATCAGACTCACCTACAACAGATCCAATCATGAAGGAGCAAAGTACAACCCTATGAATGAACTTTATACTAAGTAAAGACTAAAATGCAAAATGTCATGATATGTACTAACTTGTGAACTGACAATGGTACGATAACTAAAACAATATAAAAGTACAATTATGCAAAAGTAAATGAAGTATTAGTCTAATACATGATCATCAGGTAAGTACAATAGCACAATAAAAATGGTATAATTTAACCACATGTGTACAATATGTGAATAAGTTCGGTATAATATTACACTAAGGGTTTGGTCATGTCACGTCCCGATTTTGTGGAATTGATAATCGTCTCTCAGACGAGATGTCGTGCGTACCTAAGTTACGCCACGCACAAGTCCATTGTATTTGAAACAACGAGCTCACATTTTCAGAGTACACAAATAATTAAACACAATATTGAAATAAGAAAAAGTTTCCTTTATTGATAATTAACATCTTTTACAAACTCTTAAACACGTACAAAAGGTTGCCTCTCGGGCTTACAAAAGTGGATACAAAATGAGATAGTCGTCCTATACATTATATTATTTTACTAAAACTCAAAAGATAAGACCTTCTTGAAGTCGACAAAGTCGAAAGTAGTCACTTTCTTCTCCTTTGTGGGTGACTTCATTTGCTGGCTGCTCCTCCTGCGCCGCTATCATTACGGAATGGTTAGAGGCCAAGGTCTGAACGATCTGCTGCAGGATATCTATCTAGTTCTGCTGAACCACAAATCGGGCTTCAAGATTGCGTTCGAATAAGATTATGTTTGAATTGGCTTTGACGCTCTTTCGCTCGCTTCTCAGCTCACTCATGACGAGCCTCATCCCTCTATTGCTGCATCTCTAGCATGCGCATCATCCGTTCAATCGTATCGACAGGAGGCACAACTCACTGGCTTTCGAAACTTTCTAAGGTACCAAAACTACTTCCATGCACTTGCGCCCCTCCTTGCACTTGTGTCGTTCTTGCTTCTTGTGCCATCCCTTCAGGATAGAAATTTGTGTTGGTCTCATAACGTATTATGAACTCATTGTATGGAACATATCTCATTTTGGCCGAACGAGTTTAAGAGTTTGAATAGGAAACAAAATCATTTAACAAAATTTTTCTAACACGAGAGTCAAGGGACTGAAGCCATGCTCTGATACCAAATGTCACGTCCCGATTTCGTGGAATCGATAGTCGTCATACGGGGGTGATGTCATGCGTGCCTAAGTTGCACCACGCCCAAGTCCATGGTATTTGATACAATGTGCTCACATTTTTAGAGTATGCAAATAATTGAACACAATATTGAAACAAGAAAAGTTCTATTTATTGATAATGAACATCATTTACAAACTCTTGAACACGTACAAAAGGTTGCCTAGCAGGCTTACAAAAGCGGACACAAAATGAGATAGTCGTCATATACATTACATCATTTTACTAAAACTCAAAAGATAAGACCTTCAGGCGAGACTACCATCTTATCGCGGAGCTGCATAAGGTATGTGCACGAGCTTCGGGAACTAGAACATGCTTCAAAGGGCATGAACACGGTACACTAGTTGCTGGACTGGTTGGGAAGTTTCCTTAGCTCCACGTAGGATCGCCTTGGCGCAGAGAACCTTTTGTAATGAGGGTCGGTACATCAAAATACACAGTGAGGGCGAGCTAACCCAACATACCAAATTGACACATTATTCATGTGAAGCATGCAAGTTATTATGTGGTCTTTCTATCTTACCTTAGTGCAAGTTACAAGCATGTGATAGATATAAAATGATTGAAATAAACTTATCACCGTACGATAACTTTTACCTCCCATCGACGCATCCACCTGCACAAGACTTACCATGTTCTTCCCTGCCAAGAAGACATTTTTAGCTTGAACAGTCGCATATAAACGGAGAGGTCACTGGCACGACGCCATACTAGACGAGTTATAGTATAAAATGGTGTGTAACGTAAGAAACATAGGATATTACACATCATCCCGCCCGAAGCATGAGACCATCGTGATGTTCCGTCTGGATCGGATCGGTCCTAATGCCCCAGTGATCGTCCACAGGAACCATGAAACCTTGTACACAAGTTGTCTATGAACAAGCAAAGTTTAAAACTAATTTATCAAACGAAGCAGTTTAAGACAACATGAAGCATGAAACAAGTAATATGGCATGATCTGATTGCATAGTCTTCCGGTTAATTTGATTGCATAGTAAAGTTTTCTACACATGGCACAATAATAGAAAAATATATTCTAGCTAGAATTAAAATACGATAAAGCACATCCTATGAGAACTAGCATGCAACAGTGTAATCATTCTTAAATTGAATGACAAGCATCA
Source organism: Iris macrosiphon (assembly GCA_036927795.1). Taxonomy (NCBI): domain Eukaryota; kingdom Viridiplantae; phylum Streptophyta; class Magnoliopsida; order Asparagales; family Iridaceae; genus Iris; species Iris macrosiphon. The sequence goes on from JAYESA010000005.1 coordinate 213,788,645, forward strand.
AGTATTCCAAGTATATTCCATTTTTATCTTGATATCTTTTAGTTATTATGGTATCGTTGATCGGAACAAAAATCAAGAAAACTAGATTATTATGTGAGAGGACTTGGAAGAAGGATCGACTAATCAAAAGTATAGCCACTCACAAGTTGGTGGAGAGAGAGAAAGAGAAGAAGAGGTATTGTGGCAATGCAGGTGATCGTGTAGGCGTCACGCAAGTAGAGTCTTGAAGAACTTCTTCCATTTTTCTCTCTCCACCAACTTGTAAGTGGCTATACTTTTAATTAGTTGATCCTTCTTCTAAGTCTTCACACATAATCTTGCTCTCTTGATTTTGTTCTGATCAATGATACCATAACAACTAAAAGATATCAAAATAAAAATAGAATAGACTTGGAATACTTGATGCTTGTTAATCAATTTGAGAACGATTACACTATTGCATGCTAGTTCGCATAGGATATGCTTTATCGTGTTTCAATTCTAGCTAGAACATATTTTTTTGTTATTGTGTCATGTATATAATACTTTACTATGCAATCAACTTAGCAGGAAGACTATGCAATCAGATCATGCCATGTTACTTGGTTCATGTTTTATGTTGTCTTAAACTGCTTCATTTGATAATTTAGTTTTAGACGTTGCTTGGTTACGGACAACTTGTGCACAAGATTTCATGGTTCCTGCGGACGGTCGTCGGGGCACTGGGACCGATCTGATCTGGACATAATTTTATGATAGTCGCATGCTTCAGGCGGAATGGCATGTAACGCCCCATGTTCCTTGCGTTGCACACCATTTTTGTCCCGAGACTATAACTCGTCCACTATGGCATCGTGCCATTGACCCCTCCATTTATATGCGATTGTTCAAGCTAACGATGTCTTCTTGGCAAGGAAGAACATGGTAAGTCTTGTACTGGTGGATGCGTCGACGGCAGGTAAATGTTACTGCATGGTGACACCTTTATTTCAGTTGTTTCATATCTTTCACATGCTCGTAACTTGAACTAAGGCAAGATAAAAAGACCACATAATAACTTGCATGCTTCATATGAATAGTATGTTAATTTGGTATGTTGGGTTAGCTCGCCCTCACTAGTGCATTTTGATGTACTGACCCTCGTTGGAACAGGTTCTCCGTGCCAAGGCGATCCTACGAAGAGCTAAGGCAACTTCCCACTGGTCTATCAACCGGCGCGTCCTGTTCGTGCCCTTTTGAAGCATGTTCTAGTTCTCGGATCGCGTGCATATACCTTATACAACTCTGCCATAAGACGATAATCTTGCTTGAAGGTCTTATCTTTTGAGTTTTAATAAAAGGATGTAATGTACATGACTGCTATCTAATTTTGCGTCCACTTTTGTAAGCCCGCGAGGCAATATTTTGTACGTATTCAAAAGTTTATAAATGATGTTCATTATCAATAAAGAAAACTTTTCTTATTTCAATATTGTGTTCAATTATTTGTATACTCTAAAAATATGAGCTCGTTGTATCAAATACCATGGCCTTGTGCATGGCGCAACTTAGGCACGCACGACATCACGTTCGGGGATGACTATCGATTCCATGGAATCGGGGTGTGATAGGTCACGTATAAACTAAGTACTTCCCCATCCCCAATGGTACAATATAATCAATGCACAATGACTCATGTCAGCAAGTGTCCAATATGCAAGTAATGCAAAACATGATTACAAAGTAAGAGTCAATCGTAGTGTGCTTGCCTGGATCCTCAAAATGAGTTAAGTCTGAGTCCTCAGTATCTGTGTTAAAAGACAAGAATACCCTTTTTAGATATTTATTTATTCCTTCAATTGGTCAACTAATTCCCTGAATCTCAAATTATAACAATACCTCCTAGACTTTTCCTAACTAATGATACAACATATTCCTTAATTAAATTCTAGGACAAACCCCTTATTTTACTAATTACCATCAGGCAACCATTTTCTATTCTTTAACTAATTGAGCTATTACCTCTAATTATTGTTACCAATCTCTAGCATACTCTCGTCTCACATGACTTAGCCCAATTCCCACTAGTCCATCAACTTTGAGGTCCAAGACTCGAATCCCTAACTCACAACCTAAAATTTGAAGTTCTGAAATTAGTCCAACCTACCCCTCTTCGAGCCTATGAACCTAAAAGCCTATTTTGTACTGACCTATCCCATAGACCACCTAAGGTTTTAACGCATCCGATTTAGGCTTCTAGGTCCATACCCGTGGATCTATGAACCCATACAATCAGTCCGACCCAATATAACATTCAGTTTTGAACCTTGAGTTCTGAACTTAAGTTTGGAATTCAAACTTAAACCTATCACTGTAGAAGCATGAAATACGCTGGGGAATTGTACGCGTATTATACAGCCAAAATCCCCAACATACATGAAGTTCGCATAAAACAGAGCTTCAACGCTGTATGGCATAAAATATGACTTCAGAGCTATTGGCGTAAAACAGGACTTTAACGCTATTTGGCGTAAAATAGAGCTTCAGAGCTGCCCGCACAAAGCAGCACTCCAAGGTTGTTTTGGCGTAAAAAGGTTGCTATACCCCCCTGCGTAAAATACATCTGCTTTTAATACAGCGTGAAGTTGTACGAGGAACTCTTCGTATTCCTCAGATGAATCTGTCAGACAAAACAGTGAACCTGACTCCTGACGAAAAGTACTGTACGATGATCGAGAGGACGGCTATGATGATGATTTTGCACAGAGACCCAGGCTGTCGTTTAATAACATATTCTTGATACAAGTCATTTTTACGTATTCAAAGAATACGCTGCCTATTCTACATAGGTAGAATTGAATCTTTACGCTCAAGACGAGACAAAATCAGATGCCACGTCAAAAGCTGTTTCTCGTACAGAGCTCGAGGTATATCTCTGCATTTAATGCACGAGATAGGGGCAGATCTCTGCATTTAATGCACGATATTTTGTTCTATTTTTTAATGACTGGGAAAGCTAAAACTGTGACTAATACGCTCACATCACCATCTTTGCATTTTTACGCCAACCAGGCTATTTTCAACTATAGGAGTACGCCGTATGCTATCTCCTCGAAATACGCCAACTCGGCTATATTTGCAAAGGTACGTAATAAGGCTGTTTAGCCCAGAATACGCTCAAGACCTCAGTCGTGACAGACAATTGGCTATTTTACGCTGGTTGTCTATTATCCATGAATCCTCAAGTTTTACACAGAGCTTGGCTTTTACGCCAACAAGACAGTTATTTGGCTTCTACGCCAACCATCTCTACACAAGGTACAATTATCTACGTGGCTTGCATGCCGTGATCTTCGAGAAGCAGTTATACGCGTTACCTTATAATGGGACACGTGTCATACGCGGATTCAGGAGATCATTCGAACGTGGGTAGCAGTTATTATAACCGCCTCGTAAAAGATACAACTTTCTTCACAGTTTGGCCTCTACGCCAACTGGACAGTTATTGTGACTGATCTCTATAAATAGAGACCCCTGGTCACAGGATCAAGGATCGGAAAAAAAGATCAAGGATCAAGAATCAGAGAGAGAGAGCACAGACAGAGAGTGTTGATTGACAACTATGACAGCGAGAATTCAATCCCACTTGCAACCTTTGAAGCTTCTTCTTCTTCTACAGCACTTCTTCATCATCGTGTGGTCCAAGGGACAAAGTGATCGACCGTAGATCAGACTCCTATAGCAATTATTCCCCAAAATTATTTTTTGTACTTAACATCCCCGTATAGGATTAATTGTACTCTTTTTCTTGTTTATAAGCAAAAAAGGAAAGGTTTCGTATAAACCCTCTTATTCTCTCATTTTTTTTGTTTATTCAAACACAAGATGGCGACTCTGCTGGGGACCACTTTCTCATCTGACGAGAAAGCAATTGCTCAACACGATGATGTATCCATTGGATCGACGAAGAAGACTTTGGTCGTCCAGTTCGACCAATCTGCTTATGAAGACATGCTTCGTGCAGGGGGTAGCTCTCATTCCCTCTCTGTCAAGAACAACAGGAAGCTGCGTAAAGTGTGGATGCCCAAGACGTCCTCTACCCTTCTTGCAAGCTCTCCTTCTCTAATCAATAAGGTTGTGACAACACAGCCTATACGCCTTGTGCGTAAAAATTTGTCTCCCATCTGTGACGTAGCAGACAAGACTTCTGGCAATGCCTCAGTGCCAATCCAGAAGTCTCAGACATGCTCTATGCATAAAACTTTGTCTCCCGTCTGTGACATGGCAGACAAAACTTCTGGCAATGCCTCAGTGCTAATCCAGAAGTCTCAGATGCGCTCTGCACGTAAAACTTCATCTTCCGTCTGTGACGTGGCAGACAAAACTTCTGGCAATGCCCCAATGCCAATCCAGAAGTCTAACACGCGCCTTGTGCGTAAAACTTCGTCTCCCATCTGTGATATGGCAGACAAAATTTTTGGCAAGGCCTCAGTGCCAATCCAAAATTTTCAAATGTGCCCTGCGCATAAAAGTACATATCCCATCTATGATGAGGCAGATTGACCCTTGGATCTCATCAAGGGAAAACGAGTGGCGAATCTCCCAACCTCTAGGCTTGTACGCCCATAAGAGAAGAAGTTGCCCACTCTTCAGATTACGCGTGACGCTAGAGGCCGATTGAGGACTTTCCCTGTTTTGTGCGAACCTGTGCAAAACTCCAAATTACGCCAGGATAAGTCCGTCCGCGTAAAGAAGACCCGCTTTACGGGAAAATATACTCCTCAGACGGATGATGGATCGTATACTACTCACATGGGTGAACTGCTGTATTCTTATGGCAGAGAAAGGGTTATGGTTCCCAATCTCCACGTCCCTACTGATGTAAAAAGGCAGAATAAGCCTTCTTCTTCTTCTTCTGTTAACCCCCTGATTTGCGTAATTTCTTAATCAAGAAATGCAAAGACAGGGGATCTCCTAATATGTCTATTACACCCCCTAGGGAGCATTGTTGTAATAGTCATAAGGTTGTAATTAACTACTGCTGTTCTAAGGCAAAACGATCAGTTTTTGACCGGTTGAACTACTCTTTATCCTTACAGGAAGAAGAACCGACGTTCGCGTCAGTAAACATGGCTTCGCACATTCTTAGAGGAAGGTCAAGTTCAAGACGTCAGCCAAAGGAGATTTGACAGACTCCTTGAGAATATTGAAGCAGGTGTTTTTCAAAACACCCGCTCGAGGTCATGACAATCGGCTTCATATTCTTCTGATTCCGATACTGGGGGTCGCGAGTTTTTTGAATTTGATGATGAAAGTATAGACTCAATCTCTACGGATATCTATACTAATCCCTCAGTGGCATCCAGAGAGATGGGAGTTTATGCCATTGGAGATGAACATGAAGAGGCTTTCCCATCAGGAAGTACTGAGCAACACATCGCTGAATTGAAAGCATCGCTTAAAGAGATGCATAACATGATGGAGAGTATGCGCCAAATGATGGTGACTCAACATGCAGCTGCAATAGCTCAAACCCCGGTTCCTCCAACTCAACTACGTGTGGGGGTAGACATACCACCATCCAATGCAAGCCAGGAGCCTGTTCAAAATCAAGAATCAGCTGCTCCTCAACCTCTTAACCCGAAGAATGTATTACCTCCTGTTGGAGTTACAATACAACCGATCTCTCACCTCTCTGCTGTCCCTTTCCCAACTGAAGATCCGATACAGGCAGTTCGGGAATTAAAAGCCCAATTTGATGCCTTGAAGCATAAGGATTAGCTTAAGAAGTTGGGAATCAACCAGCCATACCCAGCTGTCTGGGATGAGATCCCTTTCCCACCAAAATACAAACCACAGGCTATGGTTTTGTTTGAGGGAAAGACGTCACCAAGCCAGTATATGAATTACTTCAGCATGATGACGGTGTTGTTGCAGGGGAATGACGCCCTTCTCACTCGAGTGTTTAAGGGCTGTCTGTCTGGAGTAGCCTACCAATGGTACCGTAGTCTAGCGGACAACTGCATTACTTCTTTTGAAGATTTCAAGACTCTGTTCTTCGCTCGATTCTAAGAAGGAGGAATGGACATGTCTATGTCATCACTCATCGAAGTAAAGCAGAAGGAAAAAGAAAACATTCGTACTTTTATTAAACATTTTTATCAAGCTACATTACAGATGCCTCCTGGAGTTCCGGATTCAGCCTTGGTGGACATTTGCAAGAAGAACCTTCTCCCACTGATCTCAGTGTTCATGGGACCATATCAGTTCCATGATTGGCCCTCGTTTATCATATCGGCGGTAGCCGCTGAAGATAACAGTCGGAAGGCTCGTGACAACGGAATCATGATCTCTACCTCTGATAGAGGGAAGCGGTCATCCTCCAATAATGACCATACTCGTAGTTCCAAAGGAAAGGAAGCTCTGGCAATCAACACGTCCAGGCAACATACTCCAGTAACTACGCAGACGAATCCTGGGACTTCCAGACCTAAAGAAGAATATTCTTTTGACGACGATGATATTCCGAGCATATTCGATTGTCTAGTCAAAAGTGGCAAGCTTACTCTCCCCGAGATAAAGTGTCCAAATGAAGTCGGCAGTACAAATAATCCTAAGTACTACATTTTCCACAGATACATACATCACCCCACAAAGGCCTGCTATGTACTGAAAAGGAAAATCTAGGAGTTGATCGACGCCAAGGCTATCACTCTGCGTAATAAAGAGAAGACGGTCACTGCCAACATGATCTCACTCCAATTTGGCAATATGCCCCCTCAAGAAGTCCCGGATGGTGTGGTACCTATTCCACGGGCAATGATGAACATTGTTAATCTCCCTCCTACCAGGGGTCAAAATCATGACCTAGTACCCCTAACTACCAACCGTGGGGAGATCATGTGGGTTCACCCTGATCTGGTGTCAGAAATTGAGAAAGAGACTAAAGCTGTTAAAGCTAAGTCTAAAAAGAACTCGAGATGTAAACCATACCATATGGTTGCAATATCCCCGACATCGGAAGAAGAGGCTTTGGCAACCGGAACCCGGTCAGGGAAAGCCTACCTCAAAGAATATGGAGGGAACCAGAAGGAAGCATCGGCAGACACTTTAGCTGCCAAACATCCAGAACCTGAACCTGTTATGCCAGAGGCAGGTCCTTCTAAACCAACTTCGGTGGACAAAGGTAAGCAAAAAGAAGTTCGTTTCGATAAACCTTTGAAGAATATTCAAAACAAAGGTTTAGAGAAACCATATAACTTCGACATCTTGGCTCAGTTGGCTAATACTCCAGCCAGATTGTCCATTTTTGAGCTACTCCGGCTATCTAAAGACACTCGTCAAGCCTTGAGTTAAGCATTAATGCAAGCAGATGTATGCTTGACTTAGCTTAAGTCCCCTGATAAAAAGCCTGTGGCATGTCCTCAATGCCATAGTGTGATGGAAGTGGTCCCTAACATCACTTTCACTCAAGAGGACATGTTGTTGAAACATAACAGACACGACAGGCCTCTTTATTACACCGGATACGTCGGCTCCATTGAGGTAGACCGGATTCACATAGACCCGGGATCGTCGATCAGCATTATCCCTCATAGTCTGCAAAGATCGTTGAGAATTCCTACAAGTGAACTGGCTTACACTACCACTATAATTGTAGGCTTTAATGCCAGGAAAAGCAGACCGTTGGGGAAGATTCGTTTGAGGATCCAGATTGGTGACCTTAGATCAGTGGCTACATGCTACGTCATTGATTCAGAGGTGTCTTACAATATTTTGTTGGGCAGACCATGGATCCACGATCACAATATTGTTCCTTCAACTCTACATCAATGCTTCAAATATGTAGACGTCCAAGGGACAGTAAAAATAGAGTTTGCTGATCTCAATCCATTCAAAGGAGTTGAGTCCTACTATTCTGATGCCATGTTGTACACCCAAGACTACATGAAGGAGGTATCAGGCAGGACGGAGGAGGAATCCCACCAGGAGCCAGGAGAACCATCTGCTGAGCGACCTTTGTCAATCCAGGTGAAAGGGCGGACTACCCGTCCGAAAGTCATGGAACCTATGACTATCCACTTGGGCAAAACCAAATCGGGAGGAGGAAATGATCCTCTAGTGATAGGTCTGAACAAGAAACCTTCCCCTTTGGTCATTGACCTTAGGCGCAACAAGCAGTCGGCTGATGTAAATATAACTGGGAACGTGGTTTCTGACGATAATAAAGATTCTCTTTTCCAGTATACTGATGCTCAATTTCCTAATCAGAAATCTTCTCCTCATAACGATATAGAATCCATAGCACAAAAATTCTTGGAAGCTATAGCCTTCTATCATCCATATGTGTGGGAAGTAGCGTCAACATCTAATATCGTTACGACATATGGGCCACATGAAGATTCTATCTTTATTGTTCCACCTACTCGCAATGATCAGCATCCAATATTCTTCGGTTGCATGCAGAATAGACCAATTGTACACGAAGATTCTCACGAGTCTGATGCTGGGAAAATGCAAGTCCACAGATATAGCCCACAGGCTTTGAAGATTATGCAAAGCAAGGGTTATGATTTGAAGTTGGGGCCAGGCCTCAACTATGGAAAAGGCAGACGAATGCCGTTGCATGGTGATCCTTACAGTCAACGAACTCATTTTGGGTTAGGGTATACCATATCTCTTACAACTTCAAACAACTCTGAGTCAAGTGAGGAGACCATTTCCTTTTCTCAAGATGATTTGTCGTCCTCCGATTCAGATGATGAACTCGAACGGTCATTATCAGTAAATATGGTGTTGACAGATTCCCTCGAAACAGAGGGACAAGAATCTGAACCATTTGAGAATGAATCCTGGGCACAGCAAATGGATACACAATGGAAACTCCGGTTCAAACAAAAAGAACCACCCACTGAAGATAAAGTTATCCAAGTCAATGTTGGGGATGAATTTTCACCAAAGCCGATATTTATCAGTAACAATCTTTTCGAAGAAGAAAAAGAAGAAATGATCCAGCTGATAAAAGAATATATCGATGTCTTTGCTTGGAATTATGAGGATATGCCAGGTCTTGATCCTAAAGTGGCTACCCATAAACTCAACATATTATCCAATTCAATGCCTGTAAAGCAACACCAATGCCGGTTCCGCCCGGATATGATGGACGCCATTGAAGCTGAAATCAGGAAACTAATAGCCTATGGGTTCATCCAGGAAGAACAACATCCTGATTGGGTAGCTAATGTTGTCTCGGTTATGAAGAAAAATAGAAAGTTCGTATTTGCATCGACTTCCGAGATCTAAATGCGGCTTGCCCTAAAGATGAGTTCTCTCTTCCCATTACAGACGTCATGATCGATAATACGTGCGGTTTTGAGCGCATGTCTTTCATGGACGGATTTTCAGGATATAATCAAATTAAGATGAATCTTGAAGATGAGAAGCATACTGCCTTTCGTACACCATTGGAGGTATATTGCTATACAATCATGCCTTTTGGATTGAAGAATGTCGGGGCTACATATCAACGAGCTATGAGTAACATATTCTATGAGCATCTACGCAAAACGGTGGAGTGTTACATAGATGATATTGCTGTCAAAAGCCGCCTCAAGGATAATCATATCCAAGACTTGAAGACAGTATTCGAGTTGATGAACCAACATCAACTCAAAATGAACCCCACAAAGTCCTTTCTTGGTGTATCCAGTGGCAAATTTCTGGGATTTATCATTACCGCTAAAGGCATTCAAGTTGACCCTGATAAAGTAAAAGCTATCCTAGAAATGCGACCGCCCCGTAATCTGAGAGAACTTAGGGGATTTCAAGGTCGTCTATCTTACATCATGAGATTCATATCCAACCTCTCTAGAAGATGTCAACCTTTTTATCGTCTAATGAAGAAAGGTGTGTCATTCGTATGGAACGAAGCCTGTCAGCAAGCGTTTAATGATATCAAACGCTATCTTACTAATCCTCCAGTTCTGGTGCCTTCCGTCATAGGAAGACCATTTTTGCTGTATGTTCGAGCAATAGATCATTCTTTAGGGGCTCTCCTCGCACAAAAGAACAATGAGGGTCATGAACAGGCTATCTACTATCTAAGCAGGATGATGGTCGGAGCTAAACACAGGTATAACCCAGTAGAAAAAGAATGCTTGGCCCTAATATTTGCCATTCAGAAGACGCGATATTGCGTAACAGGCCAAACTATTCGCATCATCTCCAGAATCAATCCATTTCGGGTATTAATGAATAAGCCAAGTATTCTTAATTCTTGACTCGCGACTTGGGCGATGCTATTGACACCGTATGATATGGTGTACGTCCCTCAGAAATCCATGAAAGGTCAAGCCTTGGCTGATTTCTTAGCTGCCCATCCAATTTCGGAAACATCCAAATTATATGAGGACATTCCCGACGAAGTTGCAGAATGTAATTCCGTAATGGAAGGTGATACATGGCAGCTATTCTTTGATGGTGCTTCCAGGACTGGTCCCAAGGGAAACGTGGTTTCAGGAGTAGGAATTATCCTGGTGACACCTGATAAACTCGTCATCTATCGAGCATATTCTCTTAGTGAACCATGTTCTAATAATGTGGCAGAGTATAATACCCTATTAATTGGGCTTCAAGTCGCTAAAGAATTGGATGTTGAATACCTGGAAGCTTTCGGTGATTCTCAGCTGATCGTCAATCAGGTCAGAGGAATATATGAAGTCTGTAATCCAGACCTCATTCCTTATCACCAAACAACGATCGAGATAGCCATGTCTTTTAAAGGATTTTTCTTAGAGCATGTTCCTCGATCTTAAAATTTGGAAGCTGATGCACTGGCCAGTCTAGCTGCCGATCTAGCCATTCCTATATGAAGGCAGAATTCGGTGATCCTTCTTAACAGAGATTTATTTTGTGTAAAAAATAATTTTCACATAGAACGCAGCTATGCTATAAATACGGTTCCTCCTAAGAGAGATTGAAGAAGTCCCTTTATAGACTTCGTGTCATACAAAATCTTACCAGAGGATCCTAAAGAAGCAGTATCTATCAAAAGACGATCATTACGTTTCTATTTTAATGTTTCTTCACAAAGTCTATATCGTCGAACATATGATGGACTATTGTTACGATGTCTTTCTGATGATGATGTAAAGCGGGTTATCCAAGAAGCTCATGACGGAGTATGTGGAGCACATTAACCTGGTCCTAAGTTACAGGATCGTATCAGGAGGATGGGCTACTACTGGCCTACTGTCACTACCATATTCCGAAAACAGGGGTAATTTCGACTTTTTATAATATTTAATATTATTGTAGTTATAATTAATTAATTGCATGAATAGTATATATTGATTTAAATAATTATGTGAGATGTGTAATTAAATATAGTATTAGATGCAGTGTTTATTTATTTATTTTTTGCTAGCAGACTAGACCTAGAAGCCCAGTAGAAGACCACCTGTCCGAATTATAGAATTCTGGATTTTATTATTTTATTAGAATTTAATATTTGGAGATTGTAATTAATTACTGTATTTTATTTAATATTTTGCGCATTGCCTTTGCTTCGATATCTGGAGCACTACCCTGACTTTTGTCTTCCAACAAGTTTTACAATCTTGCCCTAGACATGCCCGCCTTCAATTCTGCTATTTTTGCAACTCATAATTTTGCTCCCTGTGCATTATTTCTGGCTGCACAAAAATCGTCGTGGACGTTATTTAAATAATCCCTATTTTGTATCGTTGTGCGTTCCAATCGAATTTGGGGACAATCTTGACCTATTTTTCGTGCGGCCCAAATTAGGGAAATATTCTGTTCTGAGTCTTCTTCAATATTGGTATTGATGACCTGACCTGATTTTGGCCCCATGTACTCCTAATTAATTGTTGAACACAACTTGCATTTATTTCTATTTAATTTGAGGATACTATTTTATCTGATTCTGAAATTCCAAATTAATTTCAGTGCCCTGCAAATTCAGCCCATACCCATCTTACAGTGCCCCCTGACCCTACAAAATACCGGACACCGAATCGCCCGCCAAATTTTCGTCATTTCATGTGTTTGTGCAATTTCCCAAATTTAAGGGGGCTAAATTACAAATTGGCATTTTGTGGCCTCACCCAATTATTTTAAACCAATGAGGGAGCCTATTAAATTTTTTAATTAAAAACCCTCATCCCTACATGAATTATTTCCTCATGTTCAATCCTAGCCACCCATTCCAGGGATGCATCCTCACCCTCCATCAAATTCCCTCATCCTATATAATGACATGTCCCATCCTAAACCCTAATCCCTAGGCAACCTAGAAAACACCACCCTCCTCAAGCCTCCATCTCCCCTCAACCCAACGTATGTAATTTCTTTCCTCCTTTTTCCTTTCTTTTTCTCTTTCCTTTCCTTCTTCTTCTTCTTCTTCTTCTTCTTCTTCTTCTTCTTCTTCTTCTTCTTCTTCTTCTTTATTTTTAGTTTTTGAATCCATTTTTGAATTCAAAATCATTAGGGGGGAACACTGTTCCCTGTGCACGGTGGCCGACTTCCCCTAACCCGACTTCACGGTTCTCCGGCGGGCGGCCCTCTCCCCGGCCAAGCCCGCAGCACTCCGGCGGCTCCCTGCTGTCGAGATCCTCCGGCCTCCCCCATCAAGCCCGGCGGCGCTGCTCCACCACTTCCATCTCCCCGCACAGTCCCCCTTCAGCCGACGGCCAACCCCCGCAGTTCCTGTTCACCGGCAGCCCGCTGCTCCTCAGTACCCCGGCGCTGTCCCTGCTGCTCGGCTGCAACCTCCCTCTGCCGGTTCTACAACTCCCACCTCCATCTTCACCATCATCTCCTATCACCTCCATCCATTTCCATCACCACCATCACCATCTCCCTTTCAGCCGAACTCCGGCAGCCCAGTCCCCCTCTTCCCGAGAGCCCGATCCTCCGGCGGCCCTCAGTACTCCGACGGACAGTTCCCCGACGGCCAACTCCTTCAGCCGGCGGCCAACTCCCATCACCACCATCATCTCTATCATCATCACCACCACTACATCCCCGCCGATCTGCTCATTCTCCCCGAGCCCCACTGTTCACCGACTCCGGCCAGCGAGCCCGACCACCCCAGTGAGTATTCTTCTTCTCCCTCTTCCTTCTCTTTATCTATATATATATATATATATATATATATATATATATATATATATATATATGTATATATACATATGTATATACATGAGTATATATATATATATATATGAATATGTATTGTAGGTATTTAATTAATGTGAATATAATTGTATATTGTTAATCAATGTATAAGTGTATGTAAATATTAGCATAGCATTTAATTAATTAATGTATATACTAGTATATATTTTGTATATATTAATATATGTATAGTATTGTGTATGTATTTTATATGTATATACATATGTTCTCTATTTTTATGTATATGTAGGCAAACATATATATATTTTGCATATACATATTTAATATCATATGTAAAATAATGTATTGGTATACATGAATATGTATAGTATATAAGAAATTAGTAATGTATATTTTAATATATGTACATGTATATTTTATTTTTCATTAAATGTTAAACATGTATTAAATATGTATTTGAGTATTTAATATTATATATATAATGTATTGGCACATATATATATGTATATATATATTTTATAAACCCTTGGCATGTTTTTTTTAATGTATATTCATATATATTGTATATGTGTTTAATTTGATAGATATAAATACGTGTTCTACTATAAGTATTTTAAATATTTATATACTTAGCATATTTTCAAGGTATGTTTAATTGGTATATATGAGTATATATATGTAATTAGTCTATGTGTGTATTTTGTTAATTCGTATGTGTAGATATATTTTGTATAACCTTTAGTATATTTTAATATATATATACATTGCATATGTATTTAATTTGATATATATAGATATATTGTAAGTATATATGTTATTAAGATATGTATATAAGTATTCCTAATAGATGACCCTAGTTGACTAGTGCCCTGCCTGGCATAGCCCTGAGGCCCGTATAATTCTTCTGTGTGTTAGGATAACATCTGATACAAATGCTATAATTGTGATATGTTTATAGGACTGTTGGTTCACCCAGGGGATACTCTGGAACAGGACATCCATAAATACTAGCTAAGGACCCAAGGCAAGTACATTCTCTGATAATTTCCAATTCTTGATAATTTCTATAAATTCAATGATCTTGAAATGTTACAACTGAATCCTTGACACTGTGCTACACGGACTAGTATAGCTTGGATCTGCAGTCATGAGATGTTATCTTGATTATCGTATTGGCATTGTACACGACATGTATATTTAGACATCGTACATGATAGACTTGACTTGCTCGTGTATCGTGACGTATCATGGTTGGATCCACAGTACTAGTTGGGGGCGGGGAAGTAGTTAGTAAGAAATGTGATCATAACCTCTTATTGTAGTATAGAAATTATAAGTGTTAATCATGCTCTTCACCCATGATTAGCCAGGCCTTGTAGCTATCGTACATGTTCCCAAGCCGATCACATTTTGAAACTACTATTTCAAACACTTAGAATAGATTACAGTTCCCTATTTAAATCATATACTACATCACCCGTATATGATACAGTTCCTTGTTCTTTCATTTTCATACATGCACTGACTGTATCATATTGCCTATTGCCTGTCTCTTTACATTGCCTGTCTCTCTTAAATTGCCATTGCATTTATTTTACTGTCTTCTCAGTAGCTAGCATAACATATTTTATTGTATTATAGACATTACCAATTAATGGAACTGTTATTTGAGATTGTGCTTTGCTCCTTCCTGACTGGAAATATTTTTCCAGACTATGCCTTAGAGGACCGCTGTCTGACACTTATGGTGAGTAGCGGTAGACTTGATAGTAGTTGTGATTCCAGGAGGTCTAGCTAGAAATTACTATTTTTAGTTAGTTCTTTTAACAGTCTATTTGGTACCGGATTTGTCTCCGGCCTTTTGATGATTCTTGGATATTGTTGAGTTAAGTTATTACTTGTGGACTTGTGTTATGTTTAATTTTAATTTCTGTTTTGAAATCTTATCGTGCTGTAATCCTGTGATTGAGTATATGTTCATCTTATTTGTGTCATCCGTGCCTCCTAATGGAGATTGGATGCTTGCGTGACATTAGTTAGATAGTATCAAGACCTTGACAGCGTTCTACCGCCGATGCTGCGGCGTAGGCTGGACGTACCCACGCACTCGTGCCCCTAAACCGGGTGCGGGTCGTGACACGTTTTTAGTGGTGGCCCATGCAGGTCAGACTTCGCGAGTTGTGCGATGTCGTAGTAGTGTGACGTCCTTGTTATACTACTGCGTGCCTGCGATAGAATCTAGGACATAGGATACTAGGACGAGAGCAAATACTCAATCACAATTCCTTGAGAGATTCCTGGGATGACCCCTGAGAATCTTGTTATAATTTCCAATTTAAATCATTCCCTTGTTCCGTCCATTCTCACTTGTGATATTGATTGATTATTATTGATTAGGTATTAAGTTAGGATTTTGGGTTTCATTGTAGGGTTGATTTCATATTAAGGTAAATTTATAGACTGATTTATGGTATTATTTGATGATGCCCGTCAATGAGGACAGTGAAAATGATTAACATTAGAGCTATTGGACTACAGAAGGTGGATTAAAGTTTTAATTGAAGATTGAAAATGAATTTCAAATTTTAGGATTTTGAGAAGATTGAGATTGTTATTAAAATATTATTGTGAAGATTTCAATGAATTGCAAAATTTTGAAATTTGAGGAATTGAAATATTGTTATTAAAATTTTATTTTGAGGATTCAGATTCGATTCAATAAACCTAGACAAGTCTGTAAGGATTTTGTGTGATTAAGTTTTATTTCAGTATTTAAATAATTAACCTTGAGGAAAGTGTATGCAATTTACCTTAAAATTTTATTCGAGGAGTTATTTTGAGGAAAATTTATCTGAGGATAAGATTTTATAGTGGGAGAGATATATTAGTATACAATAGATGAGATGCATGTGTAAGGATCTGTTGGCTTGAGTAGAATTGAGATCTCACTGCCCACTGACTTGGGTATCCATTTAAGATTGTATTAGAGAGAGCAGTATTTAGTAAAGAGTGTTGCATTTGATATGCACTTGGGTGATAAGAATAACTAGCATCAACTGTTGTAGTAGGTAAGGAAGCTAGCAGTGAGAGTGTTTGTGATAGAACTGTGATACCTAGGGGATAGAGATATCAAACCATGGATGTATCTTTGACCTGTGCAATCACAACTAGGATTGTTATTCCCAATCTTTATCTTGAATGTTGCTTCTTTAGAACTGTACTGTCCTTCCTTGATGATATCGCATTTTTGCCTAAATTGATTCTTTGGGATCTGTCTTCAGGATGTCGCCGCAGACAAGGTCTATGAGAGCGGGAACATCAGCTTTAGAGGGGTCTGCCACCTCTCTACCTGATGGACAGACAGCCGTAGTTCCTCCTACATCTCCGATGCACGTAGGTGATCCTCCTCCCCCACCTGTTAAGAAGATTGCCACAGCTGTGACGGACAACCTTCCTCCTCCACCGACTCTGATTCCCGGAGGTTTGCCCATTGACGGAACACAGATGTTTACCTTGATCCAAGGCATGGTAGATGCCCAGAGAGTGACGGCAGACGCTCAGCGAGTTCAAGCTGAGGCTCAGAGGGTACAAGCAGAAGCATACAAGGCACAAACCGAGCTGATGAAAGAAAATATGGAGAATGCTCATCAAGTGACTCTCCAAGCTTTGGAGAGAGTAGCACAGTACCAGCAGTTTCCTGGCCAGCAGCAGAGATCAGGCACTATAGTGGATTTCAAGAGGATGATGCCTCGAGAGTTTAAAGGCACCGAAGGGATACTCTACGCTGACGACTGGCTAGAGGATATAGAGAGAAGCCTGCGATTGACCCAGATTCTGGAGAACTTGCAGATAGAAGCCGCTGGCAGTCAGATGTTCGATATCGCACTCACGTGGTATCGCACGGAGCCGAGAATTACTGCACAAGGACTTACTTGGGAGACCTTCAAGGAACTCTTCAAGGAGAAGTTCTTTCCCGACGTGGCATTGGGAACCTTGGAAAGTCAGTTTCATGACCTAGTTCAAGGAAACATGTCGGTCGACGAGTACGCTGCAGAATTCTGTAGATTGAGCCGTTTTGCATCGTCCATGATTCGAGACCCAGGAGATCGAGCCCGAAAATTTAGAAAGGGACTGACGAGAGAGATTAAGTCACGAACTTCTGGTCGTCGTACCGCTACCTTTGAGGCTATCTTGATGGATGCTCAGATTGCAGAAGAGGATCTGGATCTCAGGCCTAAGAGGAGTCATAATACTTTTGAAGATACGAATGATAGCGCAGGACCAGCCAAGCATCCCCGTATTCAGCACCAACAGCAGTACCAAGTACCATTCCATATTCAGCAACAACCATGGACATTTCAGCATCCACCGCAGTACCTAGCACCAGTTCCTATCCAGAAACATCCATGGGCGTATCAGTATCAACAACAGTACCAGACACCAGTCCGTGTTGAGCAGAATCAGCAACAGCCTCCAAGAGAGACACAGCAGACTTGTCATTTCTGTAAGAAACCAGGTCACCTTTGGGAGAGCTGTAGAACAAGGCTAGGACTTTGTTTGCACTGCGGCGCTGCGGGACATCGGGTAAGGGATTGTCTCCTAGCCCCTTATCTTCCCAGCCAACACGCAGCTTCAGATTATAGAGATCCAGTTAGGCTACCTGTGGAACCGTACATTGCTCAGCACCTGCGAAGGGAACCACCCCAGCAGGACGGGCATTTGCGGTGACGGTCGAGGGACTGATACTGCAGGTAATGTGTTAGCAGTTTCTGTTCTTTCCTTTATTCTGTTCCTACCTATTTGATTGATTGATTGCCTAGTACAATGGTTGTATGCATGATTTTCTTGTTAGAATGTAGTTAGTAGTACCCCTGATGCATAGACTGCAACACCATAACAAATGAGACCATAACCATGTATGTTCCCCCTAGATTGTATGTGGTATAACTATAGGTAGAATTTTCTTAGACCGTGATTATTGGTGTTGACTGTAGTAAAGATTCATGAAGAGGTTATTACTTGACAAGAGGAACAAGATGATTAAAATTCGAGGATGAATATTGAATTAAATAAATGGTTAAGAAATTAACATGGCATAATTGGTGGTTTATTAATTCCAGGAAAGATTATGACATGTTTAAGTTGGTTATTAATTTGGAAATTTTAGGAGATTTATCAATGTATTTATTTAATTGCAAGTTATGAATTTTAGAACTTTATATTTGGATGTAACATTGGAGAATCCTTAAGTATCGTATTTGTTAAAAAAAAAAAAAAAATTTCGAGGAAATTTTGATAAATGGACTTTGATTTTTATTTCGAGGATTTATCAGGTTATGCAATAATTTTAAAGGTTTGAAATTGTGAAAAGACCTTGTGGATTATTACCGGGTTTCATGGATGACGAATTTAAATTTTGAGGGAAAAATAATATGCCTGATTAAATGCTACTATGAGGATTTTAAATTTCGAGGACGAAATTCTTTTAAGGTGGGTAGACTTGTCACTACCACATTCCGAAAACAGGGGTAATTTCGACTTTTTACAATATTTAATATTATTGTAGTTATAATTAATTAATTGCATGAATAGTATATATTGATTTAAATAATTATGTGAGATGTGTAATTAAATATAGTATTAGATGCAGTGTTCATTTATTTATTTTTTGCTAGCAGACTAGACCTAGAAGCCCAGTAGAAGACCACCTGTCCGAATTATAGAATTCTGGATTTTATTATTTTATTAGAATTTAATATTTGGAGATTGTAATTAATTACTGTATTTTATTTAATATTTTGTGCATTGCCTTTGCTTCGATATCTGGAGCACTACCCTGACTTTTGTCTTCCAACAAGTTTCACAATCTTGCCCTAGACATGCCCGCCTTCAATTCTGCTATTTTTGCAACTCATAATTTTGCTCCCTGTGCATTATTTCTGGCTGCACAAAAATCGTCGCGGACGTTATTTAAATAATCCTTATTTTGTATCGTTGTGCGTTCCAATCGAATTTGGGGACAATCTTGACCTATTTTTCGTGCGGCCCAAATTAGGGAAATATTCTGTTCTGAGTCTTCTTCAATATTGGTATTGATGACCTGACCTGATTTTGGCCCCATGTACTCCTAATTAATTGTTGAACACAACTTGCATTTATTTCTATTTAATTTGAGGATACCATTTTATCTGATTCTGAAATTCCAAATTAATTCCAGTGCCCTGCAAATTCAGCCCATACCCATCTTACAGTGCCCCCTGACCCTACAAAATATCGGACACCGAATCGCCCGCCAAATTTTCGTCATTTCATGTATTTGTGCAATTTCCCAAATTTAAGGGGGCTAAATTGCAAATTGGCATTTTGTGGCCTCACCCAAATATTTTAAACCAATGAGGGAGCCTATTAAATTTTTTAATTAAAAACCCTCATCCCTACATGAATTATTTTCTCATGTTCAATCCTAGCCACCCATTCCAGGGATGCATCCTCACCCTCCATCAAATTCCCTCATCCTATATAATGACATGTCCCATCCTAAACCCTAATCCCAAGGCAACCTAGAAAACACCACCCTCCTCAAGCCTCCATCTCCCCTCAACCCAACGTATGTAATTTCTTTCCTCCTTCTTCCTTTCTTTTTCTCTTTCCTTTCCTTCTTCTTCTTCTTCTTCTTCTTCTTCTTCTTCTTCTTTATTTTTAGTTTTTGAATCCATTTTTGAATTCAAAATCATTAGGGGGGGACACTGTTCCCTGTGCACGGTGGCCGACTTCCCCTGACCCGACTTCACGGTTCTCCGGCGGGCGGCCCTCTCCCCGGCCAAGCCCGCAGCACTCCGGCGGCTCCCTGCTGTCGAGATCCTCCGGCCTCCCCATCAAGCCCGGCGGCGCTGCTCCACCACTTCCATCTCCCCGCACAGTCCCCCTTCAGCCGGCGGCCAACCCCCGCAGTTCCTGTTCACCGGCAGCCCGCTGCTCCTCAGTACCCCGGCGCTGTCCCTGCTGCTCGGTTGCAACCTCCCTCTGCCGGTTCTACAACTCCCACCTCCATCTTCACCATCATCTCCTATCACCTCCATCCATTTCCATCACCACCATCACCATCTCCCTTTCAGCCGAACTCCGGCAGCCCAGTCCCCCTCTTCCCGAGAGCCCGATCCTCCGGCGGCCCTCAGTACTCCGACGGACAGTTCCCCGGTGGCCAACTCCTTCAGCCGGCGGCCAACTCCCATCACCACCATCATCTCTATCATCATCACCACCACTACATCCCCGCCGATCTGCTCATTCTCCCCGAGCCCCACTGTTCACCGACTCCGGCCAGCGAGCCCGACCACCCCAGTGAGTATTCTTCTTCTCCCTCTTCCTTCTCTTTATCTATATATATATATATATATATATATATATATATATATATATATATATGTATATATACATATGTATATACATGAGTATATATATATATATATATATGAATATGTATTGTAGGTATTTAATTAATGTGAATATAATTGTATATTGTTAATCAATGTATAAGTGTATGTAAATATTAGCATAGCATTTAATTAATTAATGTATATACTAGTATATATTTTGTATATATTAATATATGTATAGTATTGTGTATGTATTTTATATGTATATACATATGTTCTCTATTTTTATGTATATGTAGGCAAACATATATATATTTTGCATATACATATTTAATATCATATGTAAAATAATGTATTGGTATACATGAATATGTATAGTATATAAGAAATTAGTAATGTATATTTTAATATATGTACATGTATATTTTATTTTTCATTAAATGTTAAACATGTATTTGAGTATTTAATATTATATATATAATGTATTGGCACATATATATATGTATATATATATTTTATAAACCCTTGGCATGTTTTTTAATGTATATACATATATATTGTATATGTGTTTAATTTGATAGATATAAATACGTGTTCTACTATAAGTATTTTAAATATATATATACTTAGCATATTTTCAAGGTATGTTTAATTGGTATATATGAGTATATATATGTAAGTAGTCTATGTGTGTATTTTTTAATGGCTGTCATCTCATGAAGGGCTAGTCCCAACTCACCTATCGGAGTGGCGAAAGTCCCAGTTAGCGAGTTATATCGCTCCATCAAAGCCAAGAACAAATTGGGGTTGATAGGCAGCCCAACACTAGTGGCGCTCACAGCCTCAAATAAGTTAATAATTTCCAGCTCCATCTGGAAGTGCTTCAGGGCCCATGCAGTTAAACTGGCCCATCGAAGATTCTGGGGGTTAAGCCATCCACTGGTGTGAGGGTTAACCCTGGGATATACTCCTCCCTGCTCCATTAACTCATTGTAGAAGTTTGCCATTTGAAATGGCTAGATCAAGGAAGAGTCTTTACTCGGGATGCTGCCCGACAGTAATCCTCTGAAGGGCATAACAGGGCCTGAGGGACTGCTTACAAAGGATCCTCGGTTTAATCCTTTCTTGTAAAAGATCTTTCCCGGCTGGCTATGAAGATCAGGAGTCAGAGTCCATACCATCTTTCTAGGATGTGTGGCATGGAAGAATACAGAGATAGGGTAATCCCTGGGCATCTTTGGCAGATACATGACCGTGCCCTCAGCAGAAAACACCCAATCTTCCTTCTTGGGCTTTGTCTGTGATTGTTTATCAATAACATCCCTAAATAAGAAAGCTGGTTTCTTATACTCAGTGCCGTCTATGTACGTCAAGGGTTCCCCACTGATCATACTCAGCAACATTCTTTCTCCTTGGACAGAGATCATAGTTTCCCTTTCTTGAGGATACTCGTTTCCAGAGATGGAGAAAGTCACATGGGACAAGTCCTCCAAGTAGTTAGAATTCAGCATTCCAGCAGCAGAGCCCATCACTTCAGCTAGAGGGGGGATCTGTAGGTCCACTGCAAAAAGCAAGAGAAAAAGTCAGTTTTATGCTAGAATTTTCTTTCAGCGCGTAAAATATAAGGTGCTACACTCTTGCCGTATACGCCAAAACTTGACAGTCTGCATTTTACGCCAGACTGCAAAAAGTTGAGTTTTACGCTGGAATTTACTTCCAGTGCGTAAAACTCAAGGTTGGCAGTATACGCCAAAACCTAACAGTCTGAGTTTTTACGCCAGACTGCCAAAATTTGAGTTTTATGCTGGAATTTACATCCAGTGTGTAAAATGCAAAGTTTGCAGTATACGCCAAAATTTGACAGTCTGAGTTTTTACGCTAGACTGCAAAAATATTGAGTTTTACGCTGACATATTAAGAATGTGGGCGTATTTGCGCATACACGTACAACGTGTGCGAAGGGTTTTTCTTCTCTCGAAGTCTTTACCTGTGATGCCCGGTGCAAAGCTAGACGGCGGAGCACTTCGTTCAGAACGAGGCTCGCTTGGCCTAATGGGGGTCGCTCGTGCTTGAGCAGTGGAGCGAGATGATGAAGCTGCTTTCTTTCCCTTAGCGACGGAGGCCTGTTTTGGTGCCATGGCAAATCTGAGAGTTTTCAGAAGGAGACGAAGAGTTTTCAGAAAGAAACGAAGGGTTTTGCAGAGACAGATGAAGGGTTTTTCTCTCTCATGACCTAGGCCTATTTATATTGTTCAAGTGACTCTCCGAATCCTTAACCAAATCCAATTTTTAATAATCGGTTATGATTTGGGACCACGTCAGCCTATTATTTGAAAAGGAAGACAGATAGTCACGCTGTATAATAGATCTATGATTTTACGCTCAGAAGCTTTTACGCTCAGAAGTTACAGATCTCTGATTTTATGCTCAGAAGCTTTTACGCTCAGAAGCTACAGATCTATGATTTTACGCTCAGAAGTTTTTACGCTCAGAAGCTACAGATCTACGATTTTACGTTCAGAAGCTACAGATCTACGATTTTACGCTCAGAAGCTGCGGATCTATGCTACGTGCATCTTAAATTATGCAGGACAGATCAGCTAGCAGAATACGCGTATATCTTGATAATTTGGGTTTCACGCTTGAAAAAGCCAGTTACAAGAGCTCACGCAGAAAATGTTCTTCTTCCTCAGTCGAAAGGACTTCATCAGACGAAGAGCCAAGGAGTTCCCTGAAAGTGTCTTCTTCACTGGAAGATGACTTTTCTTCCTTGGCAATTGATAGTTCATTCGAAGTTGGCCGGAACTTTTACATCTAGTTCAGGGATGGCCTATTCGGCGGATATTTCTTGCCTTATCTCAAGAATCTTTCAAGAAGCCATTTTCGAAGATGATGTTTTGAACAGATGTCCTCCACATTTAGGAGAAATGACAGTTCAGAATTCTATGTGACTTCTCGTCAAAAACAGCATGACAGTTGGATTTTCAAGACAACCTAATGCTAAAGAGCTTTTTACCCATCTTCCGTTACGCGTAAAAGTTGGGACATAACTGGAGGCATATTTGTCAGAGTCAGCATAAAAAATTACTCAGACGTGTTGAAGCTGCGCATTATCAGACTTCCTCACAGCAATATGGCAAATCAATAGTGCATAAAAGAAGACAAGTTTATTAATCATGATTACATATGATGGAAATCCACTTTACAAAGGATTTTTCATTAATATTCAAGGTCATGATTACATATGATGGGAATCTATTACGCTATGTTCTCGTCTGATGGAGATCTTTATTGCTTCTTCTACAGCACTTCTTCGGCCGGGAGGCCAAGAAAATGGTTAATGGAGGGAGGATACAGAACTGGGCCTATTTAAATTATTCAAGCCCACCCCCCATACGCCATCGCGGCCATGCTTAGAATTGTGTTAGGGATTCAGACCCAACATAATACTGGAAGACACGACCAAGCTGCCCACCAGGGTCCAGCTTCATAATAGGGGAAAATACAGCTAGCAAGCTGTGTGGTCCGATGAGACCCTTCCTCTCTCTTGGGCGAATCGCCATATAAAATTACTGATTATCCCGAGCAAAGGAAGCTATGATATCCTTCCATGATCCATCGTTGCAGAGAATATTTGCTCGAAGACGTCTCTTTTTATGGCTCCTTACATGCTGGAAGAGCATAATCTTCTTTTTCCTCAGATCAGCCCAATGAATCTCAGCAGCCATCTTTGTGGTAAAGGGAGTATGGAAAAACAGGTTCACTCGCTTGCCTTTATATAGGCAGAAGAGAACATACCAAATCCTAATAACTTCTTAAATATCGCCAAAAAATTAGCCTCGCAGAACGAGTCAAATTTGACTATTTCATGCTTCATTCAAAGTATTTCAAATTACGAGGAATTTGAAAACTTTGAAGGGGGTTTTGTAGAAGCACGAAATACATTGGGGAATTGTACGCGTATTATACAGCAAAAACCCCCAACATACATGAAGTCCACGTAAAACAGAGCTTCAGCGCTGTGTAGCGTAAAATATGACTTCAGAGCTATTGGCGTAAAACAGGGCTTCAGCGCTATTTGGCGTAAAATAGAGCTTCAGAGCTGCCCGCGTAAAGCAGCACACTAAGGCTGTTTTGGCATAAAAAGGTTGCTATACCCCCCTGCGTAAAATATGTCTGCTTTTAATACAACATGAAGTTGTACGAGGAACTCTTCGTATTCCTCGGATGAATCTGTCAGACAAAATAGTGAACCTGACTCCTGACAAAAAGTACTGTACGACGATCAAGAGGACGGCTGTGATGATGATTTTGCACAGAGATCCAGGCTGTCGTTTAATGACATATTCTTGAAATAAATCATTTTTACGCATTCAAAGAATACGCTGCCTATTCTACATGGGCAGAAATGAGTCTTTACGCTCAAGACGAGACGAAATTAGATGACACGTCAAAAGCTGTTTCTCGTACAGAGCTCGAGGCATATCTCTGCATTTAATGCACGAGATAGGGGCAGATCTCTGTATTTAATGCATGAGATTTTGTTCTATTTTTTAATGACTGGGAAAGCTAAAACTGTGACTAATACGCTCACATCACCATCCTTGCATTTTTACGTCAACTAGGCTATTTTCAACTATAGGAGTATGCCGTATGCTATCTCCTCGAAATATGCCAACTCGACTATATTTGCAAAGGTACGTGATAAGGCTGTTTAGCCCAGAATACACTCAAGACCTCGGTCGTGACAGACACATGGCTATTTTACGCTGGTTGTCTATTATCCATGAATCCTCAAGTTTTACGCAGAGCTTGGCTTTTACGCCAACAAGACATTTATTTGGCTTTTATGCCAACAAGACATTTATTTGGCTTTTACGCCAACAAGACAGTTATTTGGCTTCTACGACAACCATCTCTACGTAAGGTGCAGTTATCTACGTGGCTTGTATGCCGTGATATTCGAGAAGCAGTTATACGCGTTACCTTATAATGGGACACGTGTCATACGCGGATTCAGGAGATTATTCGAACGTGGGTAGCAGTTATTATAACCGCCGCATAAAAGATGCAACTTTCTTCATAGTTTGGCCTCTATGCCAACTAGACAGTTATTGTGACTGATCTCTATAAATAGAGACCACTGGTCACAGGAACAAGGATCGAAAAAAAGATCAAGGATCAAGAATCAGAGAGAGAGCACAGACATAGAGTGTTGATTGACAACTTTGGCAACAATAATTCAATCCCACTTTCAACCTTTGAAGCTTCTTCTTCTTCTTCTACAACACTTCTTCATCATCGTGTGGTCCAAGGGACAAAGTGATCGACCACAGATCAGACTCCTATAGCAATTATTCCCAGAATCATTTTTTGTACTTAACATCCTCGTATAGGATTAATTGTACTCTTTTTCTTGTTTGTAAGCAAAAAAGGAAATATTTTGTATAAACCCTCTTCTTCTCTCATTTTTTTTGTTTATTCAAACATAATCACCCTCCTAAATCTCACATAGTTCCACAATAATGACCAGGAACGAGTCCTCACTATGTCCCCTACAGACTCGACTCTGTGTGCTACAACCCGATCCAAAGTTGCAGGACCGTGAACAATGCCTATCGAATACAGAAGCCAAACATGTACTTCAGGAAGCCCATGATAGCGTCTGTGGTGCCCACCAACCCGGTCCAAAGCTACAGGACCGTCACCATCATTTGGGCTACTATTGGCCCACAATGGTAGCGGATGCCATCGACTATGCAAGAAAGTGTCAAGCGTGCCAAATCCATGCAGACTTTATCCACCAACGCTCAGAGTTCCTACACCCGACTGTTGCGTCCTGGCCGTTCGAAGCCTGGGGTATGAATATCATTGGGCCAATTTGTCCACTTCCATCCAAGTGACATCAGTTCATCCTCACCATCACCGACTACTTCTCCAAGTGGGCAAAATCTATACCACTCACAGAAGTCTAGACGTCCAACGTGATCAGCTTCATCAAGCATCACGTCATATACCATTTCGGCTTGCCATGAAGGATCATCCATGATAATGGTCCACAGTTTACAAGCCATGCATTCTACCGGTTCTGTGATAAAAACTAGATTCAGAATATAGCATCGACTACCTACAACCCAGTAGTGAATGGTCTGGCAGAAGCCTTCAAAAAATCCATCATAAAACTTCTCAAAAAGTTCGTGTCTTCCAATAAACGCGACTGAAATGAGAAGATGGGTGAATGTCTCTGGGCCTATCGTACAACGGTCCGGACAGCTACTGGAAATATGCCTTTCTCTCTGGTGTACGAAAGTAAAGCGGTCCTCCTGCTCGAAATCCAAATTCCTTTACTCCGAGTATCTCTCTCCAACCAATTAACCATCGATGACAACCATTGGTGACGACTACAAGAGTTAGAAGCACTCGACGAGAAACGTCTCTTAGCTCAATAGCGAATTGAGTTATACTAAGCACGTCTCTCTGGAGCCTTCATAAAATGGGTGAAGAAGAGGACCTATCAAGTGGGTGATCTCATCCTGACCGTAAGGCGGCCGATGGTTATGACACACAAGACAGCCGACAAATATTAACCCAAATAGGAAGGCCCATTCTTCATAGAATCAGTATTCTCCAACGGTGCCTACCGACTCGTGAAAACCAACGGTGACTTGCTCATGATGCCTATCAATGACAAGTTCCTAAAAAAGTACTATGTCTAAACTTGACTTGTACTCCCCTCATCACCAGCCGGGCAATCAAGATGTACATCTCTACCCTCTTGGTTCTATATCCCTTGCGATTGCCTATGTACAACATATTTCCTTCTTTATTAAGCCATTATCTATATTCAGGAGTCCTGGATACGCAACAGACGATGGATCCTCAAAGTTTCCCCAGCGGAGCAGTCCTCAGGTCCACTTTCGCACTCCCGCAGTGACCACTCAAACCAATCATATTAGACGCTAGCCATGTTCACATTTACCTCTGAGCTATCATCCTAACAAT
Organism: Iris macrosiphon; assembly: GCA_036927795.1. NCBI lineage: Eukaryota > Viridiplantae > Streptophyta > Magnoliopsida > Asparagales > Iridaceae > Iris > Iris macrosiphon. Next base: position 213,816,139 of record JAYESA010000005.1, read on the forward strand.
CTCTTCAGCGGAGAAATCCTCAGGTCTATCTTTATTTTCGGATAGACCACACCTAGCAAATCACTCCTCAGTGGGTTTCTCGGACATTGTTTTATGTCCGTATTATCTCTGAACTACTGTCCTAATATTTATCCCCGACTGAGTTTGCCACGTCCATATTACCTCTGATCAAACCTCTCGGGTCTTGGCTATCGATCATCATGTCCATATTACCTCTGATATCGATTGTCATCCCACTTGTCACCCGTACTCATCAAGGTACACCAGCGGTATTAAGTTTATAAAAACTGCCACGTCCATATCATCTCTGACAGGGCTTGTCTCAAACCTATTACTTGCACTAACATGTACAAAAAATAATAGGTCCACAAAAACTGGCACGTCCATATCACCTCTAGTAGGACTTGTCTCAAACCTATTACTTGCACTAACATGCACAAAAAGTAATGCGTCCACAAAAACTGTCACATCTATATTACCTCTGGCAGGGCTTGTGTAAACCCCCAGATTTTTGCAAGAATTTCAAATTGGGATTTTTCACAATTTTCTGGAATTTTCTGGGAATTTTCTGTAATTAAAATCAAGGTTTTCAATTAATAAATGATTTTTAATTGTTAATAAATAATATTAAAATATCATGAAAATAATATTTTTGGGTGTAAAATGGAAAACTGGACTTAGGACAATTTTTCTGGAATTTATTGGACCCCGGACCTAATTTTAATTCACCTAAAACTATGTATTTATTTATTTAATTAATTATTATTATTATTATTATTATTATTATTATTATTATTATTGTTATTATTATTATTATTTTGTTTCCGGCCCAGCCCGTTATCGGCCCGCTCGGCCCGGCCCAGTCCCCCCGGCCCAAACCCCTAACGGGTCGGGTCGGGTCCGCCTGAACCCGACCCGCCCGACCCGGCTGACCCATCTCCCCCACTCCCCCTGCGACCGAGTTTTTCGGCGGAGCCGCCGCGTCCGGCTCCGCTCCGCCCGCCACGTCCTCCGGCGACCTCGCCCACGACGCCACGACCACCCCTCTCCGCCTCCCTCGGCACGACCCCCCACCGCCGCTGCCCTATTTAACCTCTCGCCCTCCGGCCAGTTCACCCCCCACCAGCCTCCGCCGACGCCCGGGCCCGCAGCGCCCCACCGCCGCGGCCAGCCGATCCCCTCTCCGTCGACGCCACCACCGCAGCTCCCTCGCCGACCTCGCCCGCCGTCTCCTCCCCTCCGGCGCCCCGCTCCGCCGTCCCCGACGCCAACAGCAGCAGCGGGCAGCGCCTCCCGCCGGACTCCGGCGCCGCCCCGCCCGCCAACGGCTCTGCCTCGCCCAGGCGAACACCCCCCCGACCACCACCGGCCAGCCAGCGCCGCCCAGGCCCCCGGCCGGCCACCCGCCGCAGCAGTGTCCAAACCCTAGCCCTAATTCAGCCCCGCGTGTCCGACACGAGTCGGACACGACTCGACCCTGATTTTCGGGTCCCCTTCAGGTGCGTGTAACTTTTGCCTCGTAGCTCCGTTTTCAATTCCGTAAATTGTGTTGTGAAGCCTGTATGACCCTCTCGGTGTCCGAACAAACTGTTCGGGGCATCGCGTCCTGTGGTGATCGCACACAGTGATCCAAAAATAGGAAAAACCAGACCCTGTTTTACCCCGGAACTGAGTATGCCCCGCCAAACGGGACGACTTGGTCGCGTGCAGTCTTCACAGATACGTACGCGTCGTCGATACGGACGTGTGAGATTTTACGGAAGCTGATTCGGGTGTGCGTACACACCGGAATCAACGCGTATCCGCGGACATCGCCCCGTATCCGCCTTTTCTGTAATTCACCCTAACTTCGTGCACACACGTCAGATCGAAATGAAACTTGCGCCATCGGACTCGTAGCGATACGCTGGTCCTGTGGGTCAAGTTTGGTTCGATTCTGAGAACGTTGACAAAATCGCGTGTCGTGGGCCCCACAGGCCCCGCTCGACGGGCGATTTTGTGTTCGGCTCATCGGAATCCAAATCTGGAAGTTCTGTTGGGTTCGTATCAGCGTTCCTGACCTGTTGACACTAAGTTTGGTAAATTTGGAGACCTTTGACCCAAACACGTTTTTCGGTGCAAAGCGGGCCCAACGGCGGACCCCGTTTTGATCCGAAACTGCCGTTTTTGCCCTTGTCTCCAAATTGGACCCAAGGACAGGCGTTTCTAGCTATTTGACATCTTTTGAGCGTGATGGTAATATTTATTTCAGCATTTGGACTCATCTCTGGATATTTCCCCGAAGAACTATTAATCGGATCCAAACAACAGGCAAGTACCTGCACTTCAAGTTTAATCTTTATATTGTGATAGTTAATTCCCTGCCTTACATGTACCATTGATGATTACACGTAGTGCTAGAATACTGGATTTCATGTCTTGAATATTGGAGTTCTTGTCTTATTTTTCATGTCGGGTGGGAGAATACTGAAAGGCATGTAGTTTACCCTGACCCTTGCCATGATTAATAGCTGTTGGTACACGACTGTCCATCAGCCGGATCTCAATTTTTCCTGTTTAATAGCCGTCTATGGCGGCCGGTTTAACCTTATAGACCCCTACATGCCAACTAGGTATTCTAAATACACAAGTTCACACACATAGTTTCTTGTCTTGTTACAGTTCCTATTGTCTGGTTGTAATTCATTTTCCTGTCACCTTGTTCCTGTTTTACTCATGTCCCTGTCTTACAGCAATTAACTCTTAGTTGTTGTTACTATTTATTTATACATATTCTCAACATAATACCTGTCAGTTCTTTTTAATTGTCATGAATATTTTAGTTTAATCTTGTTGTGCATTGTGTACTTTGCTCCTTTCCTGACTGGATCCGTTGTTTTAGACGATGATGAGGACCTTGCCCTACCTATCTTGGCTACTGTGAGTTAGCAGGTGACACATCTGAGGAGCCTGTTCCTATCCAGGAGGCTACTTCTACAGAGTAGTTAGCAGTAGCTGCTTATTTATTTCCTTTTAGCATGTAATCAGGTTTGTCCCCGATTTATCTTCTGACATTGTATTAACTGTGGATTTGGTTGACACAGATTAATTTATAAAATCTTAACATTCTTATTCCTATGATTATCCTTGCATGTTTATTATTGTGGATGAGATAGATGTTTATTGATCCCAGAAAATGACCTAGACAGCGTACTACCGCCGACACTGCGGCGTAGGCTGGACGTGCCCACGCACACGTGCCCGAATAATCGGGCGTGGGTCGTGACACGTTTTTGTGGTAGCCCATACAGGTCCAAAGACTAAATTGTTCGGTTTCAACTCAGGGACCGAACAGGCCTGCAATAAAGCTAGGATAAGTTTATAGGATCTCATCCACTTGCTTGAATCGTTTTTGATATCTGTATCGTATTCGAACTAATATGAACTTGCATCTTGCCTTGATTCCTGTGCGCCTCTTATTGGTTATTTTGGATACAGGGAGATGGACCCACAAGCCAGCAACGAGACTCATGCAGAAACACCACAAACCGTTGTGATTACCCAAGGAAACGATGTGATACCAGTCGGTGAAGGCCAATTATCACAAGGCAGTCAAGCAAGTCAGCCTGCCTCAATAATCCGTCAAGATGGCGTTCCACCCTCGACGCAGCCTATTCCACCGATGCCTTCCTTCCTACCGGGACCGCCTATGGACGAACAACAGATGTTCCGCATGTTCTACATAATGATGCAAGCCTATCAGAAGGTTCAACAAGAAACTCAGCAAAACCAAGCGGAGAACTTCATCGACAGAATTAGCTCGGAGTCACGTAAGCCAAGCAGTTCAAATGCAATTACCTTCGACAAAGACGTTCTTACTGTAGCACGACCTGTGGAGTGCACCACAAGGATCGAGTCCCGCCAGAAGCGGCCGTATACGTCAGCACCAGACCAAGCACAACCGGAAAGAGCTGCAAAGCGACCACAGATGAATCCAACTCAAAGACAGAACCAACGAGCTCCCACTTGTGGCTTTTGTAAAAAACAAGGTCATATTTGGAAGGATTGTAGAAAGAGGCTAGGTGTCTGTCTATATTGTGGATCAGCAGCACATCAAGTGAGGGACTGTGCAGCTGCTCCAAGAACACGGACAAGCTTACGCGATGACCGTGGAGAACATGCAGACTCTTAGAGTCACTAATGCACATAAGTGATTCGTAGATACCGTTTTCTAGTATTATTTTAGCTTGTGCCTATTGGTTCGTGACCTCAGCCCCAACCTAGTAATTTTGAACTTGCTAATAACCTGGTATGCTTTTATATTTAATAACTGTAGAGATTGTAGAGTTTTCTGTTATTTTGCTTATTATGTGAATTTAAATTTTGTACCTCCTTTCATCATCATCTAGCGCACTTAATTTTGATGTACTTTGTTTATGCTGCTATTCTATAGCCTAGTTTTGCAAGCTTACTCTTTATCAGGCTTGTTCATGACACATGTATTATTGGACGCGTACACTAATACAAGTGTCTATTCAGAATCAGTGTATTATGGTCTGATCAACCTTAGTACATTTTGATTCGCACTTCGCACGACTACTTTACGTGGATTGAGATACGTAGTGATTAGTATACAAATATACTTGACCTAGACATGCTGAGCATATCGTATCAGTTACATAACTGAACTAATACGAGCATGCAAATAAATGACTACCAGAATAGAACCTCAATCCATAACCGCCTGACAAATCCCATTAGAATTCTTTAAACGCCTTGATCCCTATACTTCTGTTCTATCACCCCACCCTTAAACTCTTTATTATTGATCCTCGTCTTCCCTTATTTCGGGAAGACGAAATCATGTGCTTGGTATAAGTTTGATACATAGATAGTACTAGATATGCCACTTAGGCCGATCACATACTTGAGGACTAACCTTTCGTAATTGAGGACATATCATATGTGATATGATCGGCATTGAAATTTCGAGGATTGAATGGCATGAGTAACCATATTAAGGAATATTTTCTTAAAGTATATAGTCTTTTGTGATGAATGGGTAAATTCTAAGTTGGGTAGCAATACAATTGTCAACTCGAGGGGAATGTCCTTTGGATTGTGACCGAGTAAGGTTAGATTGGAAGAAGCAAGCCATTCTAAATTTTTGAAAATTTAGAGGAGTGACTAAGATGATTAATGAATTGATATCGAGGACCCAATAGTTACATCCTAGGTACATGATTTAATTTTGAATAATGAGAGTAAAATCGTCAACTTGAATTTAGAGGATGTAATTCAGACTTGAACATGGGTGGACTACACTTAAATTATTTTTCAATTTGATAATTTGAATTTTGATGATTGGATTACCTAGTCGGAATATTGAGAATGTGACTGGAATTTAAAAATTTAAAGCATACAATTGTGAATGGAAATACTGTTGGACTTGAATCACTTGTAGAGGAAATTTATGATAGTTAGTGAGGCAAGGTCATAAGCATGTGCAATCCTTGAAGATATTATATGGACTTAAATTAAACTTCACCTGTAGGTAAATTGAGAAAGTAAGAAGTAATAACCCCAGGCTGAATCTTGATTGGAACAGTAGTTATTTTAACCATGAAATGATCGCAGTGGATATGATAGGGATTCTAACTATCGCAAGGAGATTTCGATTGACTTGCCTTATGTACATAAAGGGTTAACAGATTATGACTTAATTTTAAATTTCGAGGACGAAATTTTTATAAGTTGGGTAGATTGTAAACCCCCAGATTTTTGTAAGAATTTCAAATTGGGATTTTTCACAATTTTCTGGAATTTTCTGGGAATTTTCTGTAATTAAAATCAAAGTTTTCAATTAATAAATGATTTTTAATTATTAATAAATAATATTAAAATATCATGAAAATAACATTTTTGGGTGTAAAATGGAAAACTGGACTTAGGGCAATTTTTCTGGAATTTATTGGACCCCGGACCTAATTTTAATTCACCTAAAACTATGTATTTATTTATTTAATTAATTATTATTATTATTATTATTATTATTATTGTTATTATTATTATTATTTTGTTTCCGGCCCAGCCCGTTATCGGCCCGCTCGGCCCGGCCCAGTCCCCCCGGCCCAAACCCCTAACGGGTCGGGTCGGGTCCGCCTGAACCCGACCCGCCCGACCCGGCTGACCCATCTCCCCCACTCCCCCTGCGACCGAGTTTTTCGGCGGAGCCGCCGCGTCCGGCTCCGCTCCGCCCGCCACGTCCTCCGGCGACCTCGCCCACGACGCCACGACCACTCCTCTCCGCCTCCCTCGGCACGACCCCCCACCGCCACTGCCCTATTTAAACCCTCGCCCTCCGGCCAGTTCACCCCCCACCAGCCTCCGCCGACGCCCGGGCCCGCAGCGCCCCACCACCGCGGCCAGCCGATCCCCTCTCCGTCGACGCCACCACCGTAGCTCCCTCGCCGACCTCGCCCGCCGTCTTCTCCCCTCCGGCGCCCCGCTCCGCCGTCCCCGACGCTAACAGCAGCAGCGGGCAGCGCCTCCCGCCGGACTCCGGCGCCGCCCCGCCCGCCAACGGCTCCGCCTCGCCCAGGCGAACACCCCCCCGACCACTACCGGCCAGCCAGCGCCGCCCAGGCCCCCGGTCGGCCACCCGCCGCAGCAGTGTCCAAACCCTAGCCCTAATTCAGCCCCGCGTGTCCGACACGAGTCGGACACGACTCGACCCTGATTTTTGGGTCCCCTTCAGGTGCGTGTAACTTTTGCCTCGTAGCTCCGTTTTCAATTCCGCAAATTGCGTTGTGAAGCCTGTATGACCCTCTCGGTGTTCGGACAAACTGTTCGGGGCATCGCGTCCTGTGGTGATCGCACACCGCGATCCAAAAACAGGAAAAACCAGACCCTGTTTCACCCCGAAACTGAGTACGCCCCGCCAAACGGGACGACTTGGTCGCGTGCAGTCTTCACAGATACGTACGCGTCGTCGATACGGACGTGTGAGATTTCACGGAAGCTGATTCGGGTGTGCGTGCACACCGGAATCAACGCGTATCCGCGGACATCGCCCCGTATCCGCCTTTTCTGCAATTCACCCTAACTTCGTGCACACATGTCAGATCGAAACAAAACTTGCGCCATCGGACTCGTAGCGATACGCTGGTCCTGTGGGTCAAGTTTGGTTCGATTCTGAGAACGTTGACGAAATCGCGTGTCGTGGGCCCCACAGGCCCCGCTCGACGGGCAATTTTGTGTTCGGCTCATCGGAATCCAAATCTGGAAGTTCCGTTGGGTTCGTATCAGCGTTCCTGACCTGTCGACACTAAGTTTGGTGAATTTGGAGACCTTTGACCCGGACACGTTTTTCGGTGCAAAGCGGGCCCAACGGCGGACCCCGTTTTGACCCAAAACTGCCGTTTTTGTCCTTGTCTCCAAATTGGACCCAAGGACAGGCGTTTCTAGCTATTTGACATCTTTTGAGCGTGATGGTAATGTTTATTTCAGTATTTGGACTCATCTCTGGATATTTCCCCGAAGAACTATTAATCGGATCCAAACAACAGGCAAGTACCTGCACTTCAAGTTTAATCTTTATATTGTGATAGTTAATTCCCTGCCTTACATGTACCATTGATGATTACACATAGTGCTAGAACACTAGATTTCATGTCTTGAATATTGGAGTTCATGTCTTGTTTTTCATGTCGGGTGGGAGAATACTGAAAGGCATGTAGTTTACCCTGACCCTTGCCATGATTAATAGCTATTGGTACACGACTGTCCATCAGCCAAATCTCAATTTTTCCTGTTTAATAGCCGTCTATGGCGGCCGGTTTAACCTTATAGACCCCTACATGCCAACTAGGTATTCTAAATACACAAGTTCACACACATAGTTTCTTGTCTTGTTACAGTTCCTATTGTCTGGTTGTAATTCATTTTCCTGTCACCTTGTTCCTGTTTTACTCATGTCCCTGTCTTACAGCAATTAACTCTTAGTTGTTGTTACTATTTATTTATACATATTCTCAACATAATACCTGTCAGTTCTTTTTAATTGTCATGAATATTTTAGTTTAATCTTGTTGTGCATTGTGTACTTTGCTCCTTTCCTGACTGGATCCGTTATTTTAGACGATGATGAGGACCTTGCCCTACCTATCTTGGCCACTGTGAGTTAGCAGGTGACACATCTGAGGAGCCTGTTCCTATCCAGGAGGCTACTTCTACAGAGTAGTTAGTAGTAGCTGCTTATTTATTTCCTTTTAGCTTGTAATCGGGTTTGTCCCCGATTTATCTTCTGGCATTATATTAACTGTGGATTTGGTTGACACAGATTAATTTATAAAATCTTAACATTCTTATTCCTGTGATTATCCTTGCATGTTTATTATTGTGGATGAGATAGATGTTTATTGATCCCAGAAAATGACCTAGACAGCGTACTACCGCCGACACTGCGGCGTAGGATGGACGTGCCCACGCACACGTGCCCGAATAACCGGGCGCGGGTCGTGACAGCTTGTCTCAAACCTATTACGTGCACTAAAATACGCAAAAAGTAATGGGTCCACAAAACCTACCACGTCCACATTACCTCTGATAGGGATTTTTTTGAACTTATTACTTGCACCCTAGTGCACAAAAAAGTAATAAGTCTACTAAAGATCCCCTAGTAGGATTTTCTCAAAGAAAGCAAACAGCCACGTCCATACTATCTCTGGCATACTTCCTTCTCCTTCCACAAAAATATCAGGATCGTACCTAACCTCTCGGTATGCTATTGATCAGCTCACGTCTACGTCACCTTTGAGCTATCATCCTCACATCCTCCCCCAAAAGTTTTCCATGTCCAGGTGACCTCTGAGAAATCTTTCCCTACGACTATCACCAGTCATTATCTCAACTTATCACATGCTCTTAAATTTAATTATACCAACGATGTTAAGTCCACTAAACTTATCATTTCTATATCACATCTGGCAAGGCCCGTTTCAAACTTATTACTTGTACTCTCGTGCGCAAGAAGTAATAACTCCCCTAAAGATCCCCTAGTAGGATATCCTTGACAACTTTGGTATTGTACTACGTCCATATCACCTCTAGTGGAAACCCAAAGTTTATATGAATATTTCAAACAAAAGGGGAAAAGTTTCTTATTATTATTTTCCCCTAAACGGGAAACTAAAAGCAAACAACATTTAAGGACTTACAAATACCTCAATCAAAATAAAAAGGAAGAGAAAACCACTGATACTACTGATCGATGCATAACTCCTCTAAGCGTTCTCAGAGACTAGCCACTCTGGCATCAATCCGACTCCTGACTTGGCGCTCGGCTTCTTGAGCTACGGCAGCAGGACTATCAAGGTGAGCATAAGACTGGTGCTTCTCCTCCAGTCTCTTCAGAGTCCCTTCAATGGCGGCAGAAGACTGGGCTACAGTGAGAGATTGTGCGCGGATAACCTTTTGCTCTTGACGGTCCTCGTGAATATTACCCTCCAGGATCTTAAGGTTGGCCTGGAGTTGTACAATCTGTGCCTGGATCTCAGTAATAGTATAAAAGAAACCATCTTCCCAGGTGAAACTAGTCGCCTCATCTGCGTCCAATGCAATACGTTGGAGTTTCAGTTTTCGAAGTTCATGCTCGAGACCCACCTTGGTTTGCCCATAGGAAGCCTTCACTTATTTTACGGAGTCCAGGAGGCGTTCATACTCCGTATCCACGATGCAGCGATGTCAGCCTGTCTCACCCGCTGTAACTCGCCCAAGCACTATTCCACTTTAATTATTCAATAATATGTAAAAGCCCTGAAGGATAACTTTCGAAGTAGCCATCTCCGCAACTTTCGTAAAGGGCATCAAGGGAACCGAATCCAAAGGAACTATAGGCAACTCGGCGGTTGAAGTAGACTGTGAAACAGAGGGAAAAATACTCGATAAGTCGGATGCTAGAACTACGGGTGTCGAACGACGAACGGCTTTCGCAGCAGCCAAGCTCTGTCCTGCCAAAATTAGTGTCTGGATGCCAGGCAAACTGGCAAGCTTGGCCTCCACACTAGCAAGGCCAGGAACGGACCCCGCTGGAGGGCCGCTGTCCCTAGCAACCGAGGAAGACGTAACTTCAGGTCGTCCAACATTACCACGTAGGGGCGATAAAGCGGTCACCACAACAGGTACACTCGCAGAGGTAGAGGCTTCCCCTACACTAATCGCAACAAAATATTCCACCGGATGTTCTCCACCCCTAGTAGGGGGAGGGAGAGTGGACTTCCTTTGAACCAGCACCCCATCTTTGTCTTCCTCCGCATCTTCCTCAGAGACCACATTCACCATCCTCAGAGGAGAATTTAAGTCTGCAGGGCCAAAATCACTTGTGACTGACCGCACCAACAAAATCGAAAACTGAAGACTAAAGATCTTATCCCGCGAGAAAAGGCGGAACAACATACCCAGAATAAATAATGGGTTTTGTTGAGCCACCTCTGTTTGCCATTAAATGCGAAAGTTTGGAAAGAAACTTGATTTATTGAACAAACTAAAGAGAGTACAGAAAGGAGTCCTAAACAGACAGTCTAAGTACAAATTTTGTGTTCTAGGGGATGACGACAGAGGGTTAGGAGTGTAGAAACACTCTTTACTCCGTGGATGATCCGATGCTGAAGCTCTTCTCTCTTGATCGAGTATAGATTCACAGATAGCCCGCCCGCCCTTTGTATGGGTGTAGAACCCTACTATGTATAGTCATCTCTGGGCGCGCATGTGTTGGGCCGCATGGATGCTGGAGGGTGCCATGTGTCCCTTTGTAATAGGGTACAGTTGTAACCGTGAGCAGGTTGAGCTGCCGCATGGGCGTTTGTTGGGATTTTCTGTTACTGAAGATCTGGGAGGTTCTCGTCCTTTGTGGGCGTGACTTGGTCAGCTTCACACATATGGGCGTGACTTGGTCAGCTTGACACATAGTTCACACTTGGTTAGAGAGAATCACTCTTGTCATAACAGCAAGATTTGGTCTTAATGGAGTCTGAAACATATGACCAGAGATGCACGGGACGCATGGTATAATGCCCCTCTCCTAGCGGGTTACTTATGGAACACTTGTTACTTTGACTCAGTTGAGAATCGAGTCTCAGGAAAACCTTACCGCCAAATCAACACGGACGAAATATAATGAACCCTTCAAACTGATGGAACGACTTCTATTGAAATGAGTCCAAGAGTTTTCGTTGGTTGTTTTGCTGCTTAGTTTTGTGTTGCTTTGTGTTTTGTCTTGCTTTCAATGACTTGGTTTTTATGATTCTCTTTTCTCGCTTGCGCATTCTTTTCGAATCGTAAGAGAAAGAGATCGAAGGATGCTAACCAAGTATTATTGCAATTTTAGGACGCATAACCAAGGAGTGATCATTGCATAAGGCTTCCCCATTCTCTCGTTTGATTCAATCGGTGAGTGGCTTAGGCCCTTCGATGAATCCTTTAGGCTATACGTCTTAATAAAGAATCTCTAGTTCACTTATAATTGTTGCCTCACTAACAAGATAAGCTAAAATGATACATTATTGCATGCTTCAAGTATAGAACTGATACCTTACTAGTTATATCATGAACGCTTATCTGCCCCTCGTATGTTGCATATTTAGTAATACTGCTGGAAATCTCTTGACTTGATCTAGAAAATGAGAAAAAGAGATAGACTTGCTTGTTCATTATTCATCAGTTGCATGATAGCATATTATCTGATAGGAACTTGCATTCATGCATTTTTGGTCAGGACAACTTGTGCACAAGGTTTATCTCTCGAGCGGTTCCTGCGGCACTGGGGATCGTTCGGCCTGGAAGAGATCTACATACCTTGAGGCTTGAAGTTCCTTACTTATGGGAGGGTATAGGTCTATTAGTGAGATGAGCTTGTACGTCCCAACTGCTAATCCCATGGAGGGGACCATCATGTAGTTAGGGAGCATGCTAGGTTTACCTTCTTTTATACCTATCACCAGATGCCAAGATTGATTCATAAGTTTATTCATATATGAAAATTATAGCTAACTTTTGTGTTTGCTACAGGGATAACTGTTCGGCCGTGGGTAAGAATTATCATATACATGGTTTAAATTATCGTTTATGTTTGTTTGCATGAATTATTAAAAAGGAACTAGACAACTAGAAAGTTTATCTAAAATGCTAGCTTCACATGTTTATTTAGTATGGATTTCTAGGTGAGTTTGGCCACAGTTGCTCGCCAGTACATGTTGTAGTACTGACCCACGTTTGTGAGCAAAATCTTCAGGTTTTGGTAGCGAGAGCTTGGCGAGCATTTTGAATCAGTGCTAGCGCATCCATCCAGCGAAACTGTGCTCGTGCTACTTCCTTAGCTTTCCTCTCCTGTGTGCAAGCTCTTCTTCTGCTAGGTATTTTATTTTGGTCCTATAAAAGGATATGAGGTATGGGCATTGTGGCTAGTTTTGTGTTTGTAAAAAGGGATGTAGCCATCTATGACATATTTTATAATCAGCCAAGCAAGTACTTTGTAATCCAATCTTCAAGTATTCAATAAAGAAAATATTTTGTGTTCCTAACAAATGTGTTAAACTTTGGTTCTTTGCATTTTAAATCATGTGCCTCTATATATATGTATATTTTTTTCTAACTTGTGTCTTGTGTAGGTACTATGCCTGGTGCAAGCACAACTAAGGCTTGCACGACATCATGCCCAAGCGAGGATGATCGGTTCCGTAGGGACCAAGCGAGGACGATCGGCCCTTACGGGACCGGAACGTGACAGGTGGTATCAGAGCATGGCTTTACGTCCTTGGCTTCTTCAAATATCATTTTTGAAAATGATATAAGTTTTCAAGCGGTTTCAAAAGTCCCGAATTTCGAAAATGGTTGCGAATCTATATAAGTAAATCGAAGATGTTAATGTCCCGATCTTGAAAGTGTGAAAATCCAATGTCCCATGCAATAAGTCCATAATACGTTATGAGACTAACGCAAGCTACTCTCTTTTGTAGCAAGATGACTATAACAGGTAATCAAGGGACATCGCGCGCAGCAAGCGTGAGTGATGACCAAGTCGATAGGATGATTGCGATATTCAAAAATCAGAATGATCGACATGAGGCCCAACAGGAATGGTTCAAAGATCAGCAACAACGGGCTGATGCAAGAGCCGTGGCACAGCAACAACAACTTGACTCTCTGACTCAAATATTGACAACACTGGTAACCTACAGTGGTGCATCGAGAACCACCGTAACACCTGTGACAACCGCGACTGCGCCTCAGGGAGCAGGCTTAGCAGAAACTAATGAGCCTCGACAGGCGGCCAGGAAGTCTACCTTTAGGGGTGCTAAGTTTCTGAAGTTGAACGCTTCGGAGTTCGAAGGCAGGACTGCGCCAGATAAGGTGATGGACTGGATCGCAAAGTTGGAGGGCTTGTTTGAGGTTGCTTCGATACCTACGAACAAGAGGGTGGCGTGTGCATCCAAGCAGATGCGGTTATGTGCACACGACTGGTGGCAGATCAAGAAGCTGGATCTTGCCACAAAGCATCAGGATGGTAGAATCTCTTAGGGGATGTTTAAAGATGCATTCCTTACATAATATCTCCCGTCAGCTGTCAAGTAGAGAAAAAGATGAGTTTACCGAACTTAAGCGAGGGAGCATGTCCGTCGAGGACTATGAGTTAGAATTCTTCAAGCTTGCTAAGTACGCTAGCTCAATGATTTCTAATAAGGGGGCCCATACACATCGGTTCATAAGAGGCCTAAATGATAACCTGAGAAAGGATGTTATGAACCGAGAGTTTAAATCGTACATCCAAGCTTTTGAGGTAGCGGTGCAGAAAGAGCAGTTCATACCACGAAGTACTCCGAAAAAGGCACCGGCTCCTCAGAATCCTTCTGCTAAAAGATACCATAATGGGGAGAGAAATATAGCAGGCGAGCAGTGCTCTGGTCAAGAGTGCAGTTACTATGGCAAATGGGGCTACACCATAGATGTTTGTCGTTCTGCAAACAATAAATATTTTAACTATGGACAAAAAGGGCATCTGGCTATCAACTGCCGAAATAAGAGGGTTCTGCCACTATACCGTAACAACAACACTGGTCAGAATAAGAATCAGAATCCTGTGCCATCTCAAGTTCAAGCTAATGGACAAACTGATCAGACGAGAAGGCCAAGAGTTTATCAGTTGAACATTGAGCGTGATACGAGCAAACATGTGGTGAGTTTAATTTTCTTTGACCTCTTAATGCCTTGATCTTAGACTCCTTGATCTCTTAAGTTTCGAGGACAAAACTTTTTCTCAGTGGGTATTATGTAATGCCCTGCTCCTAGCGGGTTACTTATGAAACAGTTGTTACTTTTACTCGGTTGAGAATCGAGTCTCGGGGAAACCTTACCGCCAAATCAACACGGATGAAATACAATAAACCCTTCAAACTGATAGAACAACTTCTATTGAAATGATTCCAAGAGTTTTCGTTGGTTGTTTTGCTGCTTGATTTTATGTTGCTTTTTGTTTTGTTTTGCTTTAAATAACTTGGTTTTCATGATTCGCTTTTCTCGCTTGCGCATTCTTTTCGAATCGTAAGAGAAAGAGATCGAAGGATTCTAACCAAGTATTGTTACAATTTCAGGACGCATAACCAAGGAGTGATTGTTGCATAAGGCTTCCCCATTCTCTCGTTTGATTCAATCGATGAGTGGCTTAGGCCCTTTGATGAATCATTTAGTCTGCACGTCTTAATAATGAATCTCTAGTTCACTTATAAATGTTGCCTCACTAACAAGATAAGCTAAAAAGAAACATTATTGCATGTTTCAAGTATAGAACTGCTACCTTACTAGTTATATCATGAACATTTATCTTCCCCTCGTATGCTGCATATTGAGTAATACTGCTGGAAACCTCTTGACTTGATCTAGAAAATAAGAAAAAAAGATAGACTTGATTGTTCATTGTTCATCAGTTGCATGATAGCATATTATCTGATAGAAACTTGTATTTATATATTTGTTCAGGATAACTTGTGCACAAGGTTTATCTCTTGAGCGGTTCCTGGGACACTGGGGATCGTTCGGCCTGGGAGAGATCTAGATACCCTGAGACTTGAAGTCCTTACTTACGGGAGGGTATAGGTCTATTAGTGAGATGGGCTTGTATGTCCCAACTGCTAATCTCGTGGAGGAGACCATCATGTAGTTAGGGCGCATGCTAGGTTTACCTTCTTGCATACCTAACACCTGATGCCAAGATTGATTCATAAGTCTATTCATATATGCAAATTATGGCTAACTTGTGTGTTTGCTGCAGGGATAACCGTTCGGCCGTGGATAAGAATTATCATATGCATGGTTCAAATTATCGTTTATGTTTCTTTGCATGAATTATTAAAAAGAAACTAGACAACTAGAAAGATCACCTAAAATGCTAGCTTCACATGTTTATTTAGTGTAGATTTTTAGGTAAGTTTGGCCACGGTCGCTCGCCAGTACATGTTATAGTACTGACCAATATTTGTGGGCAAAATCTCCAGATTCTGGTAGCGAGAGCTTGGCGAGCATTTTGAACCAGTGCTAGTGCATCCATCCAGCGAAACCAAGCTCGTGCTGCTTCCTTAGCTTTCCTCTTCTGTGTGCAAGCTCTTCTTCTGCTAGGTATTTTATTTTGGTCCTACTAAAATGATATGATGTGTGGGCGTTGTGGCTAGTTTTGTGTTTGTAAAAAGGGATGTAGCCATATATGGCATATTTTGTAATTAGCCAAGTAGGTACTTTGTAATCCAATCTTCAAGTATTCAATAAAGAAAGTATTTTGTATTCCTAGAAAATGTGTTCAACTTTGGTTCTCTGCATTTTAAATCCTGTGCCTCTATATAAATATATATTTTTGTCTAACTTGTATCTTGTGGAGGTACTATGCCTAGTGCAAGCGCAACTTAGGCTTGCACGGCATCGCTCCCAAGCGAGGACGATTGGTTCCGTAGGGACCAAGCGAGGATGATCGACCCTTACAAGACCGGGGTGCGACACATGGGGTCTGGGACGCATGGGGCCAGAGATGCTTGGACCGCATGTAGTCTGGGACGTATGGGGCCAGAGATGCTGGATCGTATGGAGTTTGGGACGCATGGGGCGAAAGACGCATGGGGATGGATGGAGCCTGGGACGCACGGGGCCGGAGACTCATGGGACGCATGGAGTCTGGGATGCATGATGCCCTTGTTTTGATGTCTATGTGGCATTGTATCGCGTCGAGTGTGATATTCTGCGCTAACGTGAGACTTTTGTCGTTTAGTGTGTTCACGTCTTTTGAAGAAATCAAAAAATTATTTTTGTCAGGATTCTGTGTCAGAGACGATCCTGCTGACGGGACCCCATGTTAGGTCCTTCTGCGACCAAGAAACTTTGGCTGATTGGGGACGGATGGATGTCACCTTTATTTGGGCCACAGGGTGAATCTTTGGCCTAATTTGAGCCTCCTTTTGGGGGCGCATGGCGGTTGGCTTGTTGGGCCACAGGGGGACTCTGCGGCCTGATCTTTTTTGAGTTTTTGTTTTGGGGTGCAGGGTCGCATAGATGCATATTTTCTATGCTTCTACAACCTCAACAATGTTCGGGTCATTCATCAATATGTAGGGAGCAGTCAATTCCACCAGCTCCCCCTCGGGGATATGCCCACCTAAATTCTCAAGGGCAGGCTCCTCAGTCGCGACCTCGGGATCAGGAGACATCGACTCTTCGTCTAGGTCTGCGTAAGAGATCCTAGCAGCTGTAGACCGCCAAAGGTGATCCCGTCTTTCTTGTGGCTGCAAAGTTTCAAACAGACCAAAAGAAAGATGTTCATATAGAGGAGTCGCAAGAATCAAATTAAGAGGTCTTACGGACACCGCTATCGCATCCAAAGTGGGGTCCAGTTCAAAAGACACCAGCGCACTCGGTCCTACCTCGTCCCTTACAGATCGGATCCTTCGATAAGTCCCGTATCAACAGCCTTCTCGACTCATGCTCGCTTGGAATGACTCGGGTGGTGAGCCACAATCGTCTTGCACTTAGAAGTAGGAGGGCCATCAGAAGGAGTCCCCTCATCAGTCGGCGGGTCTGAGTCAACAAGCAAAGGTCGGGCTAAGCCCTTGCCCTTTTTGGGTGTTTGTCGACCTTTCGAAGACGGAGGTACAAAAAAAGTGCCCGCCAGGTAGCTCGTCCCGAGGTTATAATCAGACGAGGGAGCGTTGACTGTGCAGTAGAGACACTCTTCAGCAAACAGCATGGGTGGCACGACGCCGGCCGCTGGCAATCCAAACTCAGCTTTGGTTCCGACGGCGGCATAGTAGCTCTACGCACGAGCACCATCGAGAAGATTATTGCAATACCCGAGGGAAGCACTAGGAATATCCAATAGAAGTTGGTAGTAACCAACTAACGAGCAAATCGACTAGGTAGATAGGGTTCAAAGTAGACGTCGACCCAATTTTGGTACACCAAATAGGAAGGACGGATAGCGAGGAGCCAGCGGTAAAGTTTCGTCGACAATGGACAATCACCAGCCCTATTGTCTCGGTGAATAACACTCATTTTCCCCTCAGTAAATTTGAGGACGGTGCTAAAGAATGTCCAACCATTCAGATAAGCAAGCTCCCTCCTACAAGAGGGCATATTATCGCACTTTCACTTCATTCTCCTGTAGCAGCGCATAACAGCATCCCCCTCCAACATTCCTTCCTGGGTGCTGGGGCGCATAAAGGACCGAATGTGCAATAAAAGCCAACCCATCAATTAGTGATAGGGTAAATCCACACTATTGAACTCTCCAACCCCTTTGTGGTGCTTAACCTTGGAGGCAAAATATCGGAGACCGCATTGGATATAGAGACCATTGCGGGTAGTAGCGCAAGAGGATGGCCAAAAGCCAACCGCATGGCCCGAAGAATAAGATTACAACTGATTCTCTCAATCAAGCCTGAACCACCCGCAAACACGCATCTGCATAACTAGATCATCAGATATCCAGCTAGCAGTGTCTTCTCAGATATCTCGTAGGTATCCATGAAGAACTATCTCAACTTTTCGCTCTCGACAGACGGATCACGAGCGATAGATGCCTCACGATACTTCTGGATCAAAGCCGCGAAAGCCCCTTGGGATTGCGGCCCATGGATATAAACTTCATTCGACTCGGGCTCCTCCGAGAAAAGATAGTGCATCCATACAATAATGTGGGGATGTCTCATTCTGACGGCTTCTCCTCCTTATACATTCTCTGGCAGATACTATGATGGCACAATAGCTCCGTGTATACTACTACGAGCTTCGAATCCTCCTTTTTGAGGTCCCCTAATTTGTTGTTACTTGGGGCATATTCCTCGTAAGGCACATCATCCCAGGGGAGCTTTGACACCGAATGTATCTCATGCAAAGCAAGCCCCATCTCACCACCAGGCGTGAAGAAAGTCCCCATATGGCAGTTATACATCTCCATCAAGGCGATAAAGAGGAAACGGTTCATCCCCAGGCCATAACAGGTGCTCCGTACAGCATGAAAGATATTGACGTCCCGTAGTTCCCATTTATAGCGCATCAGCACCCATCGGGTTAACTAACACCACAAAGGACTGAAATGGGCCCAGCCAAGAGTCCTTAATTGACCAGAAGGATAACTCCCTTTCTTGGCCACTTGGTAGAGGAACGTGTCCGCAGCGTAAGTCTCAAGGTTTGGCCCTAAGTCACTCCTGACAACCCCCGGTGCCAACCCGAGAGAAGAGTAGGAAGGCGACTCCTTATGGCAAGAGAATGTCCCCTTGCTCAGATTCGACCAGTGCTGGATGTTACCAATAACCCCCCCTCCCCCCTCCCCCCCCCCGTGGCTCTGGCGTCGGGTTCCAGTTCATTTCCCTCCGGCTCATTACTATACGAAAGTCCGACAGAGGCATATTATGCTCGAAAGCAGGCAGCGACATCTTTGCCTCGCAGTGGTTGAAAGTCCAGTTCTACTTGGACTTCCCCAAGTCCGAAGCAGAGGTAGACATCGCATCCCAGAAAAGAAAGAAGGGTTTCTTGAAAAAGAGATCCTGTCTAGCTTCACTTTTTCCTGCGTTTATCTGGATTTGAAGGTAAAACTCGCTCTGACCGGCAATCAGTTCTTGCCTCTCGAACGAGAAACCCCTATCCAGTTTGACTTGCACGGAGGTGGTCAAATTCGTAAAGTTCATGCTCAACGGGACCCGCTCAGGGTTGAGAATCAACTTACCAGAAGGAGTAACGGGCAAGCTCACTGCAAAGAAAATAAAAGAAGCATAAATTAGCACGTGTACCAAAGTATCACAACAAAAAGTCGTGCATGTCACCCACACAAGGCGTATACTAGATTTGTGCAAATAAGGGTTACCACCCATGCGATAGACCCATGGACTGCGCATCGCAAAATCGTGCATCCATGTGACAGGTCGTGTCAAAGTATGCGCACTCAGGCGACAAGACCCAAAAAATGGTGACGCATGTCTCTTCATCCATGCGACACATGTCTCTTCATCCATGCGACACATGTCTCTTCATCCATGCGACGAACCATATAAGCAATGACTCAGGGTTTTTATTTGTCGTCGTCCCCGGAGGGAATCCTACCTTTGATGGGCTTTTGCACGTCAGAAGGAATCTTCAGGGAGCCATTGTCACGCCCCAGTCCCAAAATACGTAGGACTAGGAACACGTAAGCATGCCAGCCATATGTATATGACAACTCCAATATATGGATACCATAATACACACGTACGCTGTAATATGAATAATACTCATATATGGTATATATTTATTATCATAAGTCACAGAAATACTAATCTCATCCACACAACAAGTCACAGAAAAAAAATATAACTAAACTAGAATAAAGAGTCTGAATAATCCATAAATGATAGTCGGGTGGAGACAAATCCACTACCAATGACTATATCAAACTAAAATGAGAGAGCATGTTAAATCTTCAGCTAAAGGATCCATCGCTAGAGATAATCACTGATGCTCAGAAGGTAAGACCTCCTCGGAAGAGATAAGTAGAAAGTCCTGATCCGTGCTCCTACGAATAGTCATGAACATCTATACCTGAAAAGGGACCAGGTCCTCAGAGGGACGTAACAAGATACATAGAAGCAAGCCAATTTGAATACAGTAAACATGCATAATGTTTGAAAATATATAAGTACGTTGCACAAGACAATATATATGAATACAAATGAGGACAACTTTTTGACGTATGGGCAAGGGTAGGCTACTCGATCTAAGCCTCACAACTCATACACACGTCAGGGGACATCAGAAATTGCCATACCTCGGGGGTAGCGACCAGCGCGACTCTACAGAAATCGACATACCTCGGGGGTAGCGACCAGCGCGACACACGCCCGTAGTGTGAGCTATATACTATGGTTTACCAGAGTGGTTATAGCCCATACGCCTAATGATTGTCCTCTCATGATACCAAGTGTCAAGTGTGTTTCAACATACATATAATAGATAGTAATGACTGAAAGAAAACACACATGCAATGCATATACAGAAATAAAATAAATATACAGAAATATAAATAGCATGCAAAGTACTGTAAGCAATTTGGCAAGGTATCTTCCCTGATCTGAAAAAGAATGAAGTTCCAACTCAAGGCGTCGTCCGATCTACCCGTCACATAAATTAAACAAGTTAGGTTACAAAAGTGGGTGAATAGGTTCCTCCATTTTAATCTATTTTAATTCTGAATAAAATAATCTAAAATATTATTTAATCTTATTATAATCTAATTTTATTGTTAAGCTCTAATTTTGGTCCAAAGAAGGTCAACTTTAAGGATTTATGATCCGTGGCACGCAAATCGAGGCAATTCGTTGACCAAAAAGTCAACCGACTCAAATCCAGGATTTGTATATGTAATCCTATATATTTCAATGCTACATGAATACTGGAATTGACGGTTTCATAAAATCACAAGTCGGTAAAGGGTTATGGCCACAAGGGCGCACAAATGACAGTTTTCGGTGGTTTCCTATTTACGTCTACGTTGCACGAATTTTATAGTAGATTAAACTTGCATATTAAATTTTGTAAAAATAATTTTATGAAATTTCATTATGTCAGATTTTCGAAACTTTAAACGGCT